>CM076584.1:747044405-747694188 GCA_034641835.2 Pinus albicaulis | reverse complement strand
GGCGAAAAGTCGGGTCTCGCGGACAAGACCCAGGTTCAAGGGTTGTGGCCAACAATGGGTCCGGTGTAGTCTAGGAACACGCCGACATTTTCACCCCACTCTTGGAGAGCAGTGCGTCTCACCCGAGGCGTGCCGCGATCACATGCATAAGGGGATGAGATCACTGGTAAGGAATAAACCCACAACCAAAGAAAGAAAGTGCATCCATTACATATACCAAATTACACATGCAAGATCACTTACTAAGTATTCAGACAGTCGCAACTTAAAATTTTAAATCAGTGTAAACACATTACAGCACATGAACAACGTATTGAGACAGCAATCTTCCCTTATATTATTCTTCTGGCCGAACACATGATTACATAGCTTCCTTCTCTGATAACTCACAAGTCTGATACATATGGGATTTAGAACAGAAAGGAAGAACATAGAAAGTAAGAAACCATAGGAAGAACAAGTATGATTCTTCCGCAGCTGCTCTGCGCGTCCTTCCTCAAGTATCGGTCCTCGCGACTTCTCTCGTATCCATTCAACCTTCAACAACCACCACCCTTTTCAGCCGGGTGATCGCCTTTTATTCACCCGCTCCTCGCGACTGGCAGCTTCTCTGTGTCTTCACTTTGGCTTTTCCCAGCTTCTCTTCTGATGTCTGCGTGTTCCACTTTCTATTTTCTGCTGTGTTTCTTTCATCTGCACTTATCTCTGTTCGATCTCTAGCTATCGAGTGCTTCCGCGCCACCTTGGTAGCTCCGCAACTCCTGGTCGCTGCGGCGCGGTCGCGGTTGCTATGTGTATTTATTCCGCAACTCAAAAAGAGTCAAAGTTCAAAATGTCTTGGCCAAAAGTTCAAAACTTAAACAAAAACAAGGGCCCCAACAGGCCCCGACCACAATTCTTTGACTCGTCCGCGATTCAATCACAAATAAAAGTTTCTACTTCCATTCCCCCGCTGGCTTCCGTGCCCTGCTCTGCTGTTCCTTCTTCCGCCACCCTTTCCTGCTGTACTCCGCCATCCGGTTGGCCAAACAAGGGCCCCAACTCCGGGACCCGGCGGAGTGTTGAATCTCTAAGCTCTGTGAAGGTCGCCACTACTTGCTGCCATTCCTGCATAAGCAGGTCGGCGTCTTGAGAGATGCGGTTAGCGGCGGCTTCGTCTATGGGCGTCGGGGCAGCCTCGAACAGGGTGGCGAGCTGGGCTTCCGCCTTGGCATCCAGCTGGTGCATAGCGCCAGCATGGGTGCGAAGGGGCGGACGGATCTCCCGGATGACGTGCTTGGCCGCTGCTGATTCGGCCTCAGTCTGCTGCATGTGAAGTTCCAGCTCGTCCGACTGGGCGTAGAGCTGATCCAACCTTGCAGGGTCCGTGGTCGCCTGAATGTCCCGGGCAATCTGTTGCAGCTGGGCAGCAATGGGCTGCGTCTTGACATTTAACGCGAGTGAGCACTCTTGCAAACTGCGTAGAAGGGCAGAAGCCGTGGCTGCAGTGGAATGGAGAGTTGCTTGTAGACTAACTGCCTGCGTCTGTTTGGCAGTCACCTGTCCTGAATGGTCACTGGGTGGATCTGGAAGGGTAGGCCGTGCGGCTAACGCCGCTTGTAACTCCTGGTTCTCCCTGCAAACAATAGTGAAAACTTCCCTGAGGTGATGAGCCTGTAGCGCGATAGTGTCCTCCTCGATTCGGGTGGGAAGTGGAGCATGGTGAGCCCGTGCAGCGGGCAATACGCTGGAGATCGCTTGGATAGCAATGTTGACTTGCTCCTCGAGGTTGGTCTTCTCCCGCAGCAACTGATTGCGCTGTTCAGTAAGCGCCGTGATCTGATTCCGCTGCTCGGTGCACCGCCGCTGTAGCTCAGTGTGAATCTGCTCGGCCTTGAGGGCCGCCCGCTGAATGAGCAGATACAACTGTGCTGGACTCAGTTGTTCTGCATTTGTTGTGCTGGGTGCACCCTGCTCTGGTGTCTGTTCCTGCGAAGATTGGCCCATGGCCGCTGCTCGACCTAAAGTCTCTGGAGGATGGAACGGCGTCTGCTGCTGCACCGAAGTGGCCATATCAGGCTCCGGCCGGTTCTGCTGCGTGGTTTGCTCTGTGGAAGGGGCGGCCGAATCAGCCCCAACTGTGGCTGGCTGGACAGATATAGTTGGAAGAGGATCCCGGGATGTGGCCACGGGGTCAACAGGTGGTACCACGGCTGCAGTACTGGAGGTGACCTCCGCCCCGTGGTCACCGCCGAAAAGTTCCCGGATCAAAGAATCTGACACAGTGGCTGATGAATTGGACGGATTGGGGGAGGTGGCATGTGGTCGGCTGGTGGAGGGGGCGGTAGATGGAGTGAACGAGGTGTGGGGGAGACGAAGGTTTAGGAAATCTGCCGGATCAATCAGCGGTTCCTCTGGAATCAAGGTTGCTGTGGGCGGCGTGGCTGGTGGATCATCCTCCGTAAGATCCACCACGGGATCTGTGGCCGTAGTGCGGGCCCTCTTGGATGGAGGTGGGTCGGCGGAATCGGGTTCGGGGCCCGGTTCACCCATGGGCGTGATGAGGGGGGTGGAAGAAGTGAACAGGTTAGTGGGAATGGGGGAAGTGAGGGGGGCGGTGTTAGAGAGACCACGGGACCGATTAATACGAAATTCAGTAAAAGAAGGAAATATAGGGGCACCACTGGAAACAACCTGGGTTACCACATTGAGTCGCCGCGCCTGGTCGTTGAAATGCTCGACGATGGGGACCAGCGATTCAGGTAGGTCTGGTGCGGTCCCAGCTGCATCTGGTGTGGTCTCCACCGCAACTTGTGAAGATCCCCCTGCGCCGGTCGCGGCAGGCTGCTGTGCGGCCCTCATCCCCTCAAAATTGTAGCGGATGACTCCGTCGCGGACATGCTGAACAACCCCCGGCCACGCAGAGACCTCCCTATGGAAAACATTGTCATTCAGCTGGAAGTGAAGGGGTGCCATATGAAAAGTGTGGTGCGATACGCAAGTCGGCCGGATGAAAGTGTGGTTGTGGCTGACGCCAAACCACACCTTCTCACTGTATTCATCCAACATGTGCCGAGGCACCCGTTGCTGGTAAGTGACCACATCGATCATCATCCCATACCATTCTCGGAACGCCGCTGCGTTCACCTGCTTGCTGCTGGGGTCCCTGGACACCTGCCAGGGGGAATATTTCATCGCGAGCGGCTGGCTCACGGTGATCTCCGCCGGTGTCCGTATCGGGGGAAGATGCCATTTCCACATGGCGAACGCTAAGAGCAAGTACCCATAGATGAAACTGGTAGTCCGCTTGTAATTGTCTTCGCAAGCCGCGAAGAGTTCCTTCAACACAAACGAGCTCCAATTCAACCGGGCTCCCTGGACGCAATGCTCTGCAATGGAAATTGTGTCCAGAGTGCACTCTCCCTTTGTGTAGTGGCGCATGGTCTTGCTAGCGATCAGGTAGCAAGCGAACCGGATTTCTGGTACATTTATCAAATCTATCTTGGCACCTTTACCACCCCGGCGAGTGCCATACTTGGTGTAGAGGTCCGCGTCAGCCGACTTCCGGGCGCGCTTGGAGGATGTCTGGCCCGCAGTGGAGACATCTGAACCAGTTTGAGATAGCCCTGTAAGCCGATTAATGTCTGCGGCATGTATTGGAATTTCTTCATTAAGCCACAGGGACCCGTTCTGCACCCGACTGAGGAGGAACCGGGTACATTGCAGAGCTGGACCTGTAGTTCCGAAGACGGGAAGACTCCTCAAATTCATCAAAGTCGACTGCTGTAGGCCCCGGAATTCTGAACGCATCCGACTGTTGGAGCTGCTCCCGGGCGTGTAATGGTGTTCCATGAACGTCTGCCAATGGAGGTGAGGAAACTCAGCCGGGTCGGACAAGTTGGCGTCCATACATGGTGCATTGTCATACTTGCCGACCAGCGACTCTACTCGGTGAATTCTGCTATCTAACGTTGGTTCAGGGACTGAGAGGAGAGCTCTCGGCATCTTGGCGCGCCGCCGATAGACTTGGACGATTCTTCTGTAACTTCCTGCGAGGTGCTGTGTGCTCTGATACTGCGAATGCTCCGGAGTCGCTGCAACTTCCAAATTGAACTGGTCCGTCATCCTTGTGCTGATAGCCTTCATGCAAATTGGGCCATCTGCTGGCACGCGCGGAGTTGATGAGACTCCATAACGACAATTAATTCTTGCTATCTTTCTTGCCTGCGATAATCGTGCGATCAATCGCAGGCCTGTGTGTAATCTGACAGTTGCTGACGGCGTCATGGGGAGATGGGCGGACTCGACGGCTGAGGGAACTGCGGTTGATGGCAAATGATTACGGTATGATTACTGTCCATTAAGGGAATTTATGACCAAATCTGAGCTATCCTATGGACTGACAAAAGGACTGACGGAAATGACCTGGACTGACACTGGCACGAGGACGGATCCTTCGTGCACGACACGCTGGATTGGAGCGGCGACATGCTGGACTGGCGCTGCGACACGCTGGACTGGCGCTGCGACATGCTGGACTGACCCGCCCCAACCACAGTCGGTTGCGGTAATGTTCCCGCAACTGACTGGTTATTTGACTGAGTACCGACAATTGGAAAAGACTACCTACATTCATCCCGGTTGCGGGAGAGTTATTCAACTACGCTACTCTACGGGTTCTCTCGGTTGCGAGAGTTATTAATGAAAAGTGAGAAGTACCTACTCTTGGTAGGGCTTCAGGCGTGCGCCATTCACCCATCCCGGAAGAACTGTGCCGTCCAGTTGTGCCAACCGAACGGCTCCTGAGTCGCGGATCTCGATGACAAAGTACGGTCCCAGCCAATGCATCTGGAGCTTGCCTGGAAACTTCTGGAACCGGCTGTCGTATAAGAGAACTTTGCCGCCAACTTGGAAAGCTTTAGTTTTGATGTGGCGGTCGTGCCACGCTTTCTGCCGGGCCTTCTCAACCCTCTGGTGGAATTCTGCGAGGAATCGAGCCTCATCCAGCTCCTGTAGCTCCTGGAGGCGTTCCCTAAGTGACGCCTCTTCTGAGAAGTGAAGGGACGTTGCGATCAAAAGGCTGGGCACGGTGAACTCGGCGGGAATCACCGCTTCCCGGCCATACACCAGCTGGAATGGCGTCTGGTTGGTCAAGCGTTTTACCATGGTCCGGTAAGCCCATAATGTCGCTGGTAGCCGCTCATCCCAATCGTCCCGCTGAGCGTTGCAAATTTTAGTCAAGCCCTTTTCAAGAATCTTATTGAAGGCTTCCACCGTACCATTGGCCTGCGGGTGGTATGGGCTGCTTTTATGATGCTGAATCATAAATGTGTCCAGTAGCGACTTGACCGTGGCATTAATGAAATGCATACCCTGATCGCTGGTTAAGCTCCGTGGGCAGCCAAAGCGGCTGATGATGTGTTCAAAGATGAACCGAGCAGCGGTCTCTGCCGAGCAGTCGCGTACCGCTGCTGCCTCAGCCCACCGTGTGAGGTAATCCGTCGCGGTAATGATGTACCGGGCTTTGGAATGGCGAGCGACTGGTGCGATGGGGCCAACGAAATCAACAGCCCACTTTTCAAACGGCTGCAACACATGCACTGGGTGTAGCGGAAGCTCGTCCCTGTGCGAAGGCCTTCCCGTCCTCTGACAAATATCGCAACGTTTCACATAGGCCTTACAGTCTGCATGTACAGTCGGCCACCATAGGCCAGCTTGAAGCACCTTCCTTGCGGTGGGTTTAGCACCCACGTGTCCTCCCGCAACACCGCTGTGACATTCCCACATCACTGCTTCCCGCTCGTGGTCAAGAACACACCTGCGCAACACCTCATCCAGGCCCAGTTTGTACAGCTTCCCTGCGATCAATTGATAATCGGCCGCCCGGACAACCAAGTGGCGTTTCTGAAGAGGGGTGTAATCCTCAGGGCACTGTCCCGTGGTCAGATACGTGGCAATGTCAGCCAGGTAGTCTGGGACTGCTTCAACTCGGAATAGGTCAGCATCCGGGAGCTGATCGTCCAATGGACCTTCATTCTCTCCCGTCTCCAACCTGGATAAGTGATCGGGACCAACATTTAACCTGCCCGGCTTGACAATCACCTCAAACGTGAACTCCTGAAAAAGTAGAAGCCATCGACAGATTCTTCCTTCCAACACAGGCTTATTGACCAGATATTTTAATGCCGAATGGTCCGTGAAAAATGTAAATTTGCCGCCCAGAAGGTAGTGGCGGAACTTCTGGAGAGAGTACACCATCGCCAACGCCTCCCGTTCGGTCGTGGTGTAATTCTTCTCCACATTCGATAACCGTTGGCTGGCAAAGTATACTGGGTGGTCAACTGTCGTTTCCCCGGGTTGCGCCAATACATCGCCAAGTGCAATCCCGGACGCATCAATGTGCACATGGAACTGCTTATCCCAGTTGGGATGAACAAGTATGGGTGCCGTCGCCAACTTCTCCTTCAATGTGTCGAGTGCCTTCCTGCACTCTGTAGTCCACTCAAATGCTTCTGACTTCCGCAACAGTTTCTCCAAAGGGGCAGTGATTTTGGCATAATTGCGGATAAACCGCCTGTAGTATCCTGTGTGCCCGAGCAGTGCCCGCAACTGCTTCACGTTCTCAGGGGCCTCCATGTGGACGATGACCGCGACCTTGGCAAGATCAACGCAGACCCCCTGCTTACACACCACGTGACCCAAGAGTGTGCCGAATGGTACTGCAAAAATACATTTCTTCAAGTTCAAGGAAATCTGCAGCTGGTGACACCGGTCGAACATAACACGCAACAGGGAGGCGTGTTTCTTCAGCAGGCTGTAAACAGTCCAATCGTCCATATAGACTTCCAGGAACTTGTGAATGTACTCCCGAAAAGCAGCGATGACAATCCGGGAAAACACAGCCGGTGCGTTCTTCAGACCAAACGGCATAACGTGATATGCGAATGATCCCCACTCAGTTGTGAATGTCGTCTTTGCTTTGTCTTCCTCGGCGATGCGCACCTGATGGTAGCCCGAAAACCCATCGGTGAAGGAATAAGCTTCGTTTCCCGCGACATGATCTAGAACTTCGTCGCTGAAGGGAGTGGGAAACGGATCGTGAATACAAGCATTATTCAAACTCCGATAATCTACGCAGACATGGATTTCCGCTTTGTCCTTCTTGTTCTGGATGACAATGGGACTTACCCACTCAGCTTCTTCTATTGGAAAGATGAGACCCGCAGCCAGCATCTTGTCGATCTCCATCTTGACCTTCTCTTTGATACGTGGATTCAACCGGTAGGGTCGGTGCTTCACCGGCCTGGCTCCTGGTTTCAGTGTGATGCGCATCTCGCCCAGATCCCCCTTGATCCCCTTCAGGTCCGCAACCGATGACGGAAATAAATCTTCATACTCCCGGAGGAGGCTGAAAATTTCTCTTGTTGTCTCCTCGTCCCAGTAATCTCCCACCGTTGCCAGCTTAGGTTTCTCCTCCGTTCCAATGTTCAGCTTCTTTGTCTTTAGGGGCTGCAAATGGACTCCTTCTGTCGTCGGCTCGTCGCGGATGCTGCGCTCGCCTTCCTTCTCGTCAAAATAGAGATGCCTAAGGTCCTCCAAACTATCATCCTCCGGATCGCCATCAATTCGTTGGCAAACCAACTCGCGCTTGACCCCAGAGCGTGACGCCACCGGGCCCTCGTCAGGCTCGGGATGGCGGAAAAACAGAACCTCCTTGACGGCTTGTAGGGCCTGAGATTCCTGCGTCGTCTCCCCTTCGAACGAGAAGCTCTGGACGAACTTTTCCCCGACTGCTTGCCAGGAGCGGGTTCCCCGTTTCCGCTCTTCCTCCAGGTACCAGGCCTGGGGAATTGTACCCAGGGAGTGGACAAACCTGTGGACCCACAACTCCTCAGGATACCTTGCGCTACGCCACTGTTCCTCGCACGCCCGCAAATGCTGTCGTGGGTCGGAAGCTCCATGATGTTTAAGTGTAATGCAGGGCCCTTCATCCTCTTTGAAGCGTGCCCGCAGAGCATCCGCCACACGCTCCCATCGCAACAGAGTGTTGCGGTGATTGTTCCACCATCGTCCCGACGTTGACTGCAGGGCCACATCCAAAAGTGGTATCCGGCTTTCCTCTGGGACCCGGTCTTCCACCTTGGCAATAAAAGTATTCACTGCTTGCATGTTTGATAATGTGGGGTATCCACGGATCTCAGTCCCTACCCACCAGACTTGAGCAATGGAGGCACATATCCGCGTGGTGGTCTCATACCCCCCTTGCTGCCAGTCTTCCCACGCGAGCTCGGATCCGAGCTCCGAGCTCTGCACACTCCGCCAACTGATAGAGCCAGTTGCGGTCGGGTTAATATAATCGTCCCGCTTTCCTGCAGTCATCTGATACAGATGGTCCATCATCTGAGCATCCTCCCGACTGTCCACCGGTTCTGTATATTGCGGACCCTGATACGGGTCGAGAGGCTGAGTGACTCGTACCTCCCCATCCTCAAAAATCATCAGCTCCTTCTTGAGGTCGATGATCGCGTAATTCTCAAAAGCCCAATCAATGCCAAGTAAAGCAGGATAGGGGTCCTTATCACCCATGATATCAATAACCTCAAAGTCGGTGTATGTCTTCACCCCCGCCACGTCGACCTCGACACCCTCGAGTCGGCCGATTGGCAAAATACAGTACTGGTTCGCCATCCTGAGTTGGATTGGGGAATAGGCGAGCCGTGGCTTTCCAAGAGCCTCCCATGTTTTTCGTGGCAAAATATTGCCGTCGGATCCCAAGTCCAACATGGTGTCGCTGATTTGGAATCCTGCGACCTGCGTGTTAAGCCGGAATTCTTTGCCTGTTCGTTGCTTGTTCCGCTTGACACGTTGCACGTATTGAGGCCTAGCGTCCACCAGATTTCTGGGTTCTGCGCGCCCCTGCAGCTCTCCGTCTAACACATGCTTGAGCTGTTGCCGCAGCACAGCGTCATCAACAATCCTGAGAAATAGCCGGAGCCAATCCTCGACCACAGCATCTGTGGCGTTCTGAACACCGGTTTTCGGCCGCTGGGGCTCCTCCATCCCTCCCTCATTCCGCAACTGGGCGAATGCCTCAACCGTCTCCTGAAAGTACTTCTTCTGGACTTCGGGCCTGATCAACTTCTTTGGGGATGCCGGCCGCACCACTCAAGCTGGCTCCTTCTCGTGGGCATCCTCGCCCGTCTTCTTTCCGCCCCTTGTTACTATCGCAACGTTCTGCATGTCGGGGGTTGCGGCGCTGCGCGGTTCTGAGTTTATCAGATTCGCTCCCCTCTGCCTCACCCGTTCTTCCCACTTCTTGATGAGCTCCGGACAGTCTTCTGTAGCATGGGCGTTGACCCGGCACTGGGAACACCAGGGTCATCGCGGAAGGGGACATTCTCGAGCCACATGACCCTCCTGGTCACAGTTGTAGCACTTTACCGGACCGCGTCCTCCTGTTCGGCCTCCCCGCATGCCGCCACCTCTTCCCCTTGGGGCCTCGTTCACCCTGTACGAGGGACGATCCAATCGATCCGCAAGAGCGTCAAGCGCCCTGCACTGCTCAGTGTTGTGAGTCGTAGACACACAGAATTCGCAGTATACATTATTCGGCACCGTGGAGTACTTCTGTAATATCGGGCACATCCGAGGAGGATGCCCCATCGTCCAGCAAATCTCACAGTACTCTGTGGTGGAGGACCCCGGTTGCGGTGGGAACCCCGCAAAGGTCTGTTGCGGCTGGTAGACTCCCTGCGGGTTCATCGCCGCACCCCCCCTGGTGGTGGACCCCCCTGAATTGCTGCAACTGAGGGTCCCACTCTTGCACCGCGCAACCGAGGACACTCGGTGGCGACGTGTCCCTCAACCAGGCAATGAGTACACCAAACATTCGGTCGCGCTGGTCTCGCTGGCTGAATTTCCTTGAGCTTTTCGGTCAAGCTGGCAATCTGGTGTTGCAAACCTATCAGAGAAGGGTCTTGCGGGGCTAGCCCCCCCCTGTATTCCTGGGGGTATCCTGCCATGGATTCAATCTTCATGGCCTGCTCCAAAGAGTCCTGCAGATTATCAATCTTCTGCTGTGTGAGAGGGGTTTGTGTCAAGGGGAGCAGAGCCTTGATGAACCAGTCCCTCTGGTGGTTTGGATCGATCGGGTAGCTGAGTTTCCCGATCGCATCCTTGAATCGCCGCATCAACTCCCACGCGGTCTCTCCTTCCTTCTGCTTAATTTCCCACAGCTCTGACAGGCCCTGCTAGTCTGTCTGGGGGAGCTTGAATTCACGGACAAAATCCCGCTTCACGTCCGCAATTACAGGGTTAGGGTGCACCTCGGACCACTTGATGAACCAACGCAGAGCTCTCTCTCTGAGCGTGGTTTGGAATTCTATTAACTTCCCTGCATCCGGCGTCTGTCGAGCCCTCCAGATGGCTTCGCACAGATACCAGTGTTGTTCTACGTCGTCATTTCCCCGGCCAGAGAACTCTGGGTACCGGGTGAAAGATCCAGCCATGTGTACTTGCAGAGAATTAACCAGGATAAAACCTCCGGGTCCTGGTTGCGTAACGGTCCCACTAGGGAAAATACTACTACTAGTAACGCTGTTGCTACTGGGCGTTACCAATGCCGCTGAACTACTATATAACTGACTTAATGCTTGTAACTGAACAAAAATATTTCTTAAAGGTTGATAAAGTACCAGGGGAAGGTCGGGATCCTGGCCATGCGGAAAGCGGGACGTAGGGTTGCCTGGAGGGGTGGGTGCCGTCTGATCCTGGAACATCTGCTGCATCACGCTGTGCCATTCGTCATCGGAGCTTTCTTCAGGCTGCATCTTTCCATTATCTTCGCTCGTCGTTACTTCTCTTTCTCGCGTCGCTGGGCTCCCATGCACCCACTGTACGTCCGCTGCCGTCCCGTCTCCTGTCCGGGTATCCAAACCCATGGTTCTTGTCTTCTGAGGTGCCTCCTTTTGATTTCTCCTCTCGATTTCCCTTCTCTTCAAATCTCTCATTACCCTTCTTCGCCACCTATCGGTGATCTGTGCCCGCCGATGTGCACGTGACTCCCGCAACTTGCATGCGGCTTCAACGTCCATCCCCCGCTCCCCACTCTCACAGTCTACACAGCATCGGTCCCCTCAACCCTTCCCCCAGTATGGGTGGTTTACGCTTCCATACTCGTTTTGTGGAATTCAATCAACCCTTCGTCCACCATCAGGGCTTTGATCCACAGCGGAATCTCCTTCAACAGCTTCCCCCGCAGTCCTGAGTGAAAAACAGCCTCAGCCTTCGAGAAGGATTGGTAGCACTCAGCGGAAAACTCCACAACGTATCCTTCCAACGTGGTCCTTACCCAAAAATCCACTGCGCGGGTTAGTTCAGTATCTACCCGATGCAGCGCTACCAGGTCTTCGTGTGCCCACCTGCGCTTTATCTTTCGCAAGCCTTCTTGGGGCACCGTCGCTCGTAACCTCCGCAACCAGTTGTAAAGGTCCGTAGGGAACCTTCCCCAGAAAATTTCGTACGTATCACTAGCTGAGTCAGAGAAAAGAACAAGCTCCCTGATCGCCGCCTCCTTTTTCTTGGTCAGCTTTGCTTGCTGAGCAATGAAATGGTCAAGATGATCATCCCACCATCGCCGTATTGCTCCTTCAAAAATCCTCGAGACCATGATCTAGATCCCCTCAGAACATGCAGATCCCGGCAACGGAACCATTTGTTGGCGAAAAGTCAGGTCTCGCGGGCAAGACCCAGGTTCAAGGGTTGTGGCCAACAAGGGGTCCGGTGTAGTCTAGGAACACGCCGGCATTTTCACCCTGCTCTTGGAGAGCAGTGCATCTCACCCGAGGCGTGCCGCGACCACATGCATAAGGGGATGAGATCACTGATAAGGAATAAACCCGCAACCAAAGAAAGAAATTGCATCCATTACATATACCAAATTACACATGCAAGATCACTAACTAAGTATTCAGACAGTCGCAACTTAAAATTTTTAAATCAGTGTAAACACATTACAACACATGAACAACGTATTGAGACAGCAATCCTCCCTTATATTATTCTTCTGGCCGAATACATGATTACATAGCTTTCTTCTCTGATAACTCACAAGTCGGATACAGATGGGTTTGAGAACAGAAAGGAAGAACATAGAAAGTAAGAACCCATAGGAAGAACAAGCATGATTCTTCCGCAGCTGCTCTGCGCATCCTTCCTCAGGTCTTGATCCTCGCGACTTCTCTCGCATCCATTCAACCCTCAACAACAACCTCCTTCTTCAGCCGGGTGATCGCCTTTTATTCACCCGCTCCTCGCGACTGGCAGCTTCTCTGTGTCTTCACTCTGGCTTTTCCCAGCTTCTCTTCTGATGTCTGCGTGTTCTACTTTCTATTTTCTGCTGTGTTTCTTTCATCTGCACTTATCTTTGTTCGATCTCCAGCTATCAAGTGCTTCCGGGCCACCTTGGTAGCTCCGCAACTCCTGGTCGTTGCGGCGCGGTCGCGGTTGCTATGCGTATTTATTCCGCAACTCAAAAAGAGTCAAAGTTCAAAATGTCTTGGCCAAAAGTTCAAAACTTAAACAAAAACAAGGGCCCCCGACAATAACCTTGGGCCATTCCACTACTTACTATCCCCAAGGAAATGGATTAGCTGAATCCTCCAACAAGAGTCTCCTCAATATAATAAAAAAAATGTTGGAACAAAATCATAAATCATGGCACAGTAAGCTGGTTCATGCCTTGTGGGATGATAGGTTAACTACAAAGAAATCAATAAATATGTCCCCCTATCAGTTAGTTTATGGCATGGATTTAGTTTTTCCTACCTCATTGGGAGTTCCAGTCATGAAACTCCTTCAAGAAGTGCAGATTGAAGAGAATGATATGCAAAGAAGAATCAATCAAAAAATCCATTTACAACAGACCAGAGAGGAAGTCTATGAAAGAACACAGTTAGTCCAAGAAAAAATGAAGAAATTATTTGATAAGAGGACTAAGGCAAACAATTTCCAAGTTGGAAATGTTGTTCTTAAATGGGATTCAAGAAGAGAAGAGAAGGGAAAACATGGCAAGTTTAAGAACTTGTGGAAAGGGCCATATATTATCCATGCTGAGCGGGGTCACAATGCATTTTTCTTGAAAGAATTGAATGGAGAATATCTATATGGAGGTCCTGTCAATGGCAGGATGCTTAAGCATTACTTCTGCCAAGAATATTAAGTTTCAAAGCATTTTATTTTTTCATTGTAAATATCATAGTCTCACCATTGCATTGAAAGTTAGAAAAGTCAAAAATACAAAAACAAAGAAAGAAAGAAAAGAGGGAAGATTGTAAAAACAATAAAGGTATGGCCCCATACCAAAAAAGAGAGAAATAAGTTATGAAAGTGTGCAAGCTTAAATTCCACTACTGAAAAGCACACTTCTAGTTAGTCACACTGCCTAATCTTGACTAATTAGCCTTTAAATTTTTTGCTGATACGATAGTGAATTTGATTTTCCAAACTAATTAATCTTGGCTTATCAGTAGATAGATTAGGATAGAAATCAAGGGTTCAAACATACTCAAAATCTGAACTTAACATTTCAAAAATAAAATGACTCAAATCTTTTTTGTTTTCTGAGTCAAAAAGGATAAAAATCTGGTTCTAATTAGCTCAAAATCTGAACCAAATAGCAAAGGAGAAACATCTCAAATAAAGTCAAAACAAAGCTGTAAAAAGAGAAGGCCATGATGAGAAATTTTCAGATCTTAAGCCTTCCATTTTTGCTTTAATTTTTCTGAAAAATAAATGTCTATGTGCAGCTTATTTTTTATGCCATAGACCAGCATCAAGTTAGACTGTTTAATCTTAACTTGAATGCCTTTTAAATTTATGTTTTAGAAAATAGAGAATGAAAATATGTTGGACAGTTTAATCCCAACAGATGGTAGATTAGGTAGAGAATCATCTGAACTCAACTGTTTAATCTGAGTTCAGGAAGAAATAAGGAGTAGAAATAGATTAGATTTCCTGCTTTCAAAAGAATAAAATGTTGTGAAAGAGTTTGCCAATCCAAGTGCACTCTAATGAAGAAAAAATGTTAGATCAATAGGATTGGGTGGGTAGAAAGATTGTTGATGAAAGATTCATTGTTTTCCATGGCTGTTAGCATTTCCAGAGCAAAAGAAGATCATTAAATAAAAGAAAGACAACCCAATGGATGAGGCAACTGATCAACATCTCAGAGAATGCAAGTCTGAAATTCTTGATGCCTTAAAGAAGGCATCATCCCCAAGTGGAGCCACTGTTAGCCACCTATAAATTTGTTATAAAAATAGGTGGCTAAATAATTTTTGAAGCCTTCAAGGAACAGATTTTATTGCAAAAAATGTTGTCTCTTGGAGACTCTTGAAAGGCCTCATGCCTTTGTCCAAAAACTTCTTTGTTGTTCCCATTTTATACTCAGAAATTCTGTTGATTTCATGAGGAGAATCTACTGTAAAACCATCATTTTTACTCTCCCCCTCTTCCAAACTTACTTTCATCTGCTCCCCTTTTTCTCCATAAAAACCCCTTTGTTTTCATGATTTATTTTCTTCCCCTCATGAAAACCACTTTTACAAGGTTAAAAAATCACTTTTTAACCTTACCGAACCCATCAAATTCCATTGAAAAACTCTGAAAAATTCATAAAAAACAAGTTTTATTTACTATAAGCCCCTAGGGCTAAGTCCTAACCACTTCCCCCCACATGCCCATGCGTTAAAATCAAGCGCTAAAAACCTTTCGGCGCTAATCGCATCGCAAAAATCCAAAGAATGCAAGTCTTTACCATATTCGAAAGTTCTGATGTGATTAGCTTTGCATCATATAAAACCTGATGCAATTAAAACCTTTGTATAAATATCCCATGGGCCCGCCTCGATGCTTAAAAACTTGTTAATATTTCATTTCCTATCATTATTTTTCTTTGTAAAGTCTTAAAAAAACCCACTTTTCCAAAGTTTTAACTTAAAAAACCCAAGTCACGTGTTGAAATATTTAATGGGTAGATTGAAAGATCGATCGCGCAATCGCAATCGGAGATAGTTCAATGGGTTGATCAAAAATACCCACATCAAAAGTTCCGATGCGATTGAGTCTTATATATTTTTTTCCGCCCCACCAATTGTTTCATATGACTTATGCCCGGGGCTGACTGTTGAAGTCCCAAGTGCTGAAATCGCATCGCAAGTTTTCAGAATGGGTTGATAAAAAAGATCCAACCTTCCGATTGTGATAGGCCCCCTTTTATAAAACCCTAGGCCCATCATGATTCATACATCCGAAGGCCCCACAGTTGGGCGCCAGACCTTTTTTATATATTTTCTTTCCGCCCCCCCCATCCATAAAAAAAACATTTGTTTTTATTTAAAAAAATTGGGTTTTATTTATTATAAAGGTTTCTGCCAGTATGTGTTTTAAACACGATCTCTGTCGTTGATCAGTAGGCCGATCTAACGACCAGTGCTCAATCGCATCCCAACACTCAATCACATTGCAAAATTAAATCGCATACATTTTTTTTTCTCCCCTGATTGACCATACCCCGATTTTTTCTCCACCGTTGATCTACTCCTTTGATCAACGGTCCGCGCTAACTCGCATCGCAAATCTCCATCGCATGCGTTCGTTTATTCCGCCGATTGCCCATCCCCCAATTTATTCTCCACCATCGATCTAATCTGTAGATCGACGGCCTGCACTTCATCGCATCGCATGATTCAATCGCTCCATTCGCTCCCTACCCCCGATTGCGATCTGCCGATTGAATCCGGATCGGACTATCCAAAATCACTCTCCTTTATTCTTCTCCCGCTCTCCTTTTTGCCTTTCTGCGCAGATCTCCACCGTTGGATGCTTTCATACAATGGCCACGCTTCTCCCCGACGCCTGCAACGTAGTTTAACCTATTTCCGCAGGATTTCATAACTTTTTTTTTGTTTTGCAGGTTCCAAAGGTTTTGTCCATATTACAAAGAAAAATAAAGCCAAAGGTCCCGATCTTTCGGCCTTTGGTTATCAAAGGGACTAAAGGATTCCACTCCACATTTTATCAACATTCCATGGGCGCCGAAACTATAAAGGCCCTGCACATCGAAAAGACACTGTTTTATTCAAAGCACAATTAAAGAGTATAAGTTTTGAAGAACAGAGCGCAATAGAGAAGAAGATTAAAGATATATCTAGGGAATTACGGCTAAGAATAATTATCAAACGCCTATTCCCTGGATTAAAACACAGTCAACAGAAAATCATAAATTTTTAGTAGACAGGAAGGCCTCCACCGCCACATTTGAGGCGAATTGATTCCTCAGCTACCATAAAAGCCACCTGTTGCCTCAAACCATTCAAACAAAGGCCGAAGTTATTGATTAATAAAATATCTGCCTCACAGCTCAGCCATGCAATTACTTCTGCAAGGGAATAAAAGAAAAAATATCTGCAGAGTTACTCCAACGTAATGCAGAGCCTCAAAGTCAACATAAATCTCCTACCAAGCTTAAATCTTAATTGTAAAACAGTTAATACAGTGAAACACCCGTAAACTTCTTCATCAGCCCCTCAAAAGGCCGAGAAGTCTTGAATCTGTATTAATTTCCTTCAAAGATCTTTTATCAGATCTCACCTCCTCATTCTTCTATAAATACTTCTATAGAAGATGAGAAATTGTTGGTTGTTATTTGATCACAAGTTGTAATACTGAAACTCTTTGAAATAAATATATAGTCTGTTGAAGTTGAAGATGAAATTGAAGTTTTGGAGGTCTTGATGATGTTGTCGCATTTTTGTTCCTGAGAAGGCTCTATCATTGGATCCATGAGCTTGGCTGTTTGTGAAGTATTCTAAACTGTTTTATGTTTTTTTCCCTGTTTTCATTATGTTCCATAATTTCTTACTACAGTAGGTTGAAAGTTTTGGGCTAAGAAATGACTCTTGGAAGCACCTTAGACCTGTTCATCCTTCACTGTTTTATGTTTTCTCCTGCTGAAGTATTTTATAGGCTTTAATCTTTCTCTTTAGTCTTGATGCTTGTTTATTTCCTTAATAGTTTGAACAGTTGGTTTCAACATGATTTATGGTTTTCCCTTCTTGTTTGCTGCCACTTAAAAACTGTTATTGAAGTCTCCCTTTGAAGTTCTTTGCTTACAGTGAATCAAAGAGGTCGGTTTTGATCTTGCCCTTTGTCCTCGCTTAAACAGTTGGCTTAAAGGTCATTTATAATTATGATCATAGATGTTTTTAGGTGTTCCCTCTTCTATGACTTTAATTATCAGTGAACCTTTTATGTTTTCTAAGTCATTTGAAATAAAATCTTTGAGGAAATATGGTGTTCCCCGAATCTTCAATTTCAATTTAAAATTTGTTTTTAGATCATTATTCGCTTAAATTCGTGATTTGTAGAATTTACGGTTAGTCCTGTCTATCAAAGAGCTCTTTATTGTTCAAATTATGCTTTCAAATTCCCTTTGTTGAGAATTAAACCTCTCTTTCCAAATCATTAATGTTCATCTCATTTCAAAAAATAGAAGGATCCTGTGGCCTAGTTAGATCTGCCCTTTGATATCCGATATCCATTGATGAGTTTGTTATGACCTTTTCCTGACTCCATTGCCCAATGAATCAGATGTTCTCCATTTTGTGTATCTTTCCTAGACCTTTCATGTTCTACTGTATCCATTCCATCCAACCAACCAAACAAACACCTGCACTTAATAACTAGTCTAAAACCAATACTTAAAGCACACAAGATAAACCTTTGCAAACAAACTTTTGGGAGATCCCTCTCTGAGAGCAGGAGGACTAGATCCTGTAACTCTAAAGATTGGTTTTGATTTTGCCTTGTCTTTTGATTTGCCAAAATATCAAAACACGGGACACCAACACATTGCACAATCTCAAGCTTCATTACATCACTCCTAACCCATGAAAATGTGCACCACGCAATCCTTGAGTCTGCCTCTCATTCGAAATCCTAGTTCCAACTCAATAAACATTTTCATGAAGCAAGTTAGACTAGGAATGTTTCATAATTATTTCATCTTTTCATGAGTGATTTCTAGTTTCATTTACTTTATCTTCACTTGACAGTATGCTGATCGAAGACAAGGAGAAGGAGACAATGTTAGAAGCCACTTAGAAAGTTGTGAAGACAAGATGATCATTGAGCAAGAAGATGAAGGGACACCATTTTACAATAGAAGATAAAAGATTAAGATCACATGAAGATTCCATATCATTCATCCCCTTGTAGGGTGAAGATTAAGAAAAAAAAAACCTCTCATGAAGAATGACAACAAAGCAGCAAGAGAAACAACTTGAAATTTCAACTTCATCATGAAATCCATATCATCATTGTCAAGTTGTGATTTCTACCAGTTCAGCACAATGTCATGTGTGTCCATATGTATTTCCACATAATTTGTGGATGTAATTATCAAAATAAAGGACAAAATGTAATGTGTGGAAGTCCAAGAGCCAGATGTGGAATATGAAAAGTCACATAGTCATATATGGATAAAAGAGTCTTTAGGAAAGATCCAAAAGTCATATAAAATTCCAAAGCCCACATTAGAAGTCAAAGAGACATGAGGGAAGCTCAAGAGTCATGGGGATATGGAAGGTCATTCTTCTTATTATAAACACACCCTCATAACTCAAGAAAAGGCCTTTTGGAGGCTTAGCCTTTGGAAAGATAGCCTTGTCTTCTCTAGCTTAGCATAGGAGAGAAGATAAATAATTGGAGAAGCAAGAAGTTACTTAATATTCCAACCTTGGAGCTAGTGGATCGCTATCGTAACTTTGTACTTATATCTTTCACCTAATAACCAGAAGCTCATTTGAGTTAGCACACTTTCATGCATATGTCGTAAATGTTCTAAGATTGTTCTTTGAATGTTTGAGATACATGTTGTTCTAATATGTACTAAAGAAATTGAATTATTTTGGTGGATTTTGTGCTTATGCTTTTGAAAGTGTGCTTTATTTTCTTTAATTTTCATTTTATTTATGTGATATATTTCACTAGATAGCTAATGAACCTTTCCTTTCTCTTGTGTGTCTCTCTTAGGATAGTACTACTAATTTCATTATAGAGGTTCACTTTTATTTCCCTCTCGTGAAAGTCTCCATTTACATATTGCAATTGGTGTTTCACAGTGTCAAATTACTTGTTGATATAAAATTGTATGTGCACACTCTCTTATGTTATTCATTACAACTAAGTAAAACCTTTAAGTTATGGTGGTTCAGTTGATACTCTGGATGGGGCTCCTACTCCAAACAATGTGAGGTATAAATAGGACTTCACATTAGGGAGACCCCCTTGGTTGAGATATTTCTAGCACCGTCAACAATTGGTAGTAGATGGAGGGAGATATGACAAGATATGCATGTTGAGTCTGTTTTGAACCTCTTATCTTGAATGGTTCATCCCCAAGACACACTTCCAGGGTGGTAAGCTTTTTATCCCCGATGGACTTCTTTATGAATTGTGTCAATTCAAGTTTGATGGTGAGGGTGATACATTCATAGTCGATCATGCATATCTCTTTTTTCAGTTTTGTGAATACTATGAGATCGAGTTTGAAGATGTGGCTTATGTGATTTTCTTCCTCACGCTTGAAGGTTGAGTTAATCAATGGTGTCATACCCTACCACTCACTTCCATTCATTCTTTTGAACACCTCATCAAGGAGCTTCAATTAGAATTTGATAGGTATGATTACTGAGATGTCCTTAAAATAATTAGTCAAATAAGAATGAAGCCTAATGAATCAATTGAGGATTTTTCTAATCGGATCCTTCACTTTTCTTATGAATTTATTGAAGAAGATACATATTTGGATTTCTTTAGACAAAAATTTGTGTGTTTGGTTCATATCTATTTACATGGTGAGTCTCAACCCTCTGATGATTTGTCTCTCCCAACTTTTAAAATACACGAGACACCGCTAATTTTAGAGGAAGAACCTACTATTCCTTTCATTCCTTGTCCTCCTCCTTTTTTTGTGCCTTGTGTCAAACCTATTCAAATAAAAAAATATGAAAATCAGATTGTTGATATGTCTTTTAAACCTTCATACACTTCCCATGATTCGGATCCAGTGGATCAAACCTTTTAATGGTTCATAGAGCGCAAGGTGAAGACTAATACTTCCATTCTGTTAATGCTCATAAATTCAGTCTTGAATCTAGTTTGGATACCCGCCATCCTCTATCACCTCCTTTTCACGATCCCCTGGCACATGATTTTCTTGATCAATCTCTTCCAAATAGAAGTAGTGAACAATTACAAGGCATTAAATTTTTGTAGGTAGAGGAGAAGGAATGTGAATATTATTTCAATATTCCTTCTCTCTTTCAAATTCCCCCATGTCAAGATAATACTCTTCCATTATTGACTGATTTTGAATCTACTAATCACAGTAGTCAATTGAATGAGGTTAATTTTCTTAATCAATATATAGTCTTGGGAAACCATAATTCTGATGATGATGACTTCGTTGATGTATGTGATGATGAATTCCCAAGTGCACTAGCTAACCTTTCAGTTTCTCAAGAAGATTTTGATTTTAAATATTTAGATCTAGAATCTGATTCAGTCAAAGAATATGTTATGGAAAATTCCTCTTCATCTCACTATCGGTTGTGCTCTACCATTTGTAATGCATCAACCTCCGATGAAGATACTACATTCTCTTTAAATTCTTCATGCGATGAGTTAAATTCCAAATTGACATAATGTAATGAGGTTATCAATGATGAAAAAGGAAACAATCAAATGATTGATGTAATATTCCAAAATTTCCATCAACTAATTGGAATATTAGAGTTCTTACTTTTCTTATTTAGTTAAGTAAATAAAAGGGTGGAGGGACCCATAAACCCAGTAGATGAATAAAATCCACTTCTATAGTGTGAATGTGGGTTAGTTGTGTAGTGGAAAAGCATAATAATGAAGAAAGAGTGGAGGTCATAGAGAATTAACGAGGAAGATGATGGAGATAATGGAGGAATAAATGCAAGATGGTGGAGATAGTGGAGGAATAAATGAAAGATGATGGATATAGTGGAGAAGTAATTGCATAGATGATGAAGGAAGCGGTACATTAAATGCACACATGATGGAGGAAGTGGAGAAGTAATTGCAACAGTGGTGGAGATAATGGAGGACAACATAGTCTTTATGGAGGCTAGTAGCCACATGTGCAGCACAATTATGAGGTGGGCCAAGGCTAGGGAAGGCTCACAATGATAAAAGGAAGATGAGGGTAGCAAAGGAGGGGAGTCTGGATTTTTATTGTTGAGTGTCGTAAGCAATTTCTTTGCATGCTTCAACTGTTTAGCTAAGTATTCTATGCTTTTTAGTGCCGGGTGTTCCCAAGCGGGAATCCCACCCTTACCCATGGGGGACTTTGATTGCCTAATATGGGAAGGTTTCTTGGGAAAAAATCATCATCCAGAAATCAGTGCAACTTTTAGCCACTCTCTGCACTCCCAGGTATAGGAATTACACATTCCTAAACTAGAGTTTGAGAGATGGAAGGTTGTTCTGAGTACTTCAACTGAGAAACCTATGGAGGGATCATTTGTTCACACTATGGATCCATTTCAGTATTCCGAGAGTTCCATTTTCATATATGGAATCATTCCATCCATCGATTTTCATATGCAATAACATTTTCTACATAAATTGCCTAATTCTGTAGTGAGTGTTTGAGGAGAAGAGGAAGTTACAAGCAACTCAGCTTGGAATCATGTGAGGGATTAATCCTTCACTCTGGGGATCACTTCAACAGCCTGGGATCAAAATTTTATTATCTATCAGTAGGCTACATCATTAGCCCTCCTAGATAGCACAATATTACCCAACAATTGTGCATGCAACAACTGCATATTTAGTGGAGGAGGTAGATCCTAAGTTTCTCAGCTTGGCATCAGGAGAAGGGACCAACCCTTTAGTTATTGAGTTGAGTGGGTGCTATTGCAGCAGATAGATCATTATTTGGGCCCTATATCAGCAGTTGTCTCCAGGGAGTGCGTAACTTAGCCAACAGGGGCGCAGTGTGCAACCCAAAAAGGGCCAAAATTCCAAACTCAAAATCTGGCCAAACCATTTCTGGGTTTTTCTGGGTTTTTCGAGTAGAATCCATGGTTAAAATCCTAGATCTTTTTGAGCAATCCATTAGCCTCTCACACATAGATCTTCTTCCGATAAACGATAGTTTCCAACAGTGTCAACAATTTTACTTTCCATTGCTAGTATTTAGTAGAGTTTTTTCAACCATATTTGGATGAATTGAGTGCATCCCTTTTTGGAGCACTATGTATATTCAGTTTTTGTTGATACATAATTATATGGCTCAGCTGTTTCTGCTCATATGTATGAAGTTTTGATGTATTCTGACATTTTTCCAGTTTTATATGTTTAATTCTTATTTGGAATTGTACATATGTGTAGAAATTATATGCACTAAGCATGCATATGTCCAAGATCCACCTGATCTCACACTATTTAACTTTATGCAAGACACTGAATCTATTCCACTTGTTAATCTTTTGCGGAAAAATTAATTGCACACACATGTGAAGCATAAACAAAAATATTCAATTGCACATAACACAATGTTTAACCAGGAAAGCCTGAAGCTGAAAACCCCAACTATATATTATGTAACATGGAGATCCTATGAAAATCTCATACAAGCATACAAAGATTATCATAAGCTCTCAATATAGTACAGTCGTCATACACTAATCAGGGCCAATCTTGCAAATCCATGCACTGATCTATGCCACCTGCTAGCCTGCCTCCACTGCGCAATCTCTGATGAAGAATAGCTTTGAACAAATTCGAATTACTCCATCCTTGACTGCGCAATCATCATTGGCATCTCCACTGAGTGTGTGATGCAATCAATGCATCACTATAGTCACAACAGATAGTCTATCTTACCCTTTCACCTATCTCTCCACTGGTCTCCACTGAAACTGCCATGCACTATAGTTAACTGCTGTATTGCTCAGTTGATTAATCAGTTATTATTTGTGAATTAATTAACTAATTAATTCACTCCACTCTCACTAATGTATCAATCAGTTAGACTAGATACAACTAGCTCAACTGAGTCTAACTGAATTAAACTAAATACAACTCCATAACTACTTCTTCTTCCAAGTTTGTGTCATAACTATACCATTTGAGTTGTAAGCGAGTCCTCCATGCAATAGCTCTAGTAAACCCTTAGGAATATCGCGTAATTCATACCGAAATGGGTGTTACTTACATACGTATGGTAAAGTGCTCGAAGAATAAGTTGCTATTTAGTCTGATTATTATTAAGAGCTAATAATAATCGACATGCATCTATTTTAGATTGACGATCTTGTAAATAGACTTCTACCTAATATTCTAAAAATAGAATTTCATCTATTTTTTCAACTTGATCCAACCATCCACAAATAGCATCCTGCAACTTCTGAAATATGATCATCATGTCTAAAAATAGACATAGTCTAAAAATAGATTTGCACCAAAAATAGCCTGCGGGCCCACTTAGTGAAGGCGACTCTTTTCACTAAGCTCATCATCTTGTTGCATCTCAAAAATATGTTCTTTATTCCTATTTCTCCCGTTTTTGGATATTATAGTGGTATCATAGCATGATCTTTGGCTCAGCTTGTGGGAATTTCATGACATCAGAAGAAGAAAAAGAAGAAGTCTACAATGGCGGAGGGATTGAGTTTTTCCACACTTCTCTTCATATCTATACATGATCTCACCATGGAGATAAAAAAAATGAGAAGGGAAAGGCAAAAGGAAACCTCAAGAGGGTTTCAGAATTGAGAAGGTCCAAGAACTTCCTATCAGCGGTATAAGAAAGCAGCGGTGCGGAAAGTTCCACAACACCCTACTATGCCCACTTTCCTTGAAGAAGGAAATGAATGGCATGGAGATGGAGGATATTTGGAGTATGAGACTCTAAGTTGTTATCTTGTAGAGTACATATCTCAATCTATAGCAGTCAAAGAGAATCTGACATTCCAGCAGTTTTTCCAGATTAAAGAGAACCAGAGACCCCGCAACAACAATAGAATAAGAGGGCACATGCATAATAGATTCTTTCTGCCTACATTCGATGGGTCATCCAAAAGCATGAAAAAGGCTTGGATGGATAATTTAGATGATTTATTCTACCTACACCCAGTAGTGGAAATGGAAGTTTTTCAGATTGTAGCGCTACACCTTCAGGGCGAAGCAAATGACTGGTGGTTTGGAAAATTGAAACATGCAAGAGTGACTGTGTATGTAGATTTCACTCAAATATTGGTAAAGAGGTTTGAAAAAAGAAAACCAAAGGAACTTTCCATTGAGAAATTTTCTGACATTAATGAGAAGTAAAGGAGGAGAAAAAGGAATATGTTAGCACTGATACTTCGGGTGAAGAGGAAATACCACCACCACCAGTTGTAGTAGAGGTACTTGCATCAGTGGGAGGAGCACTTGCATCTTTGCAATATGGTGCAGAGAATTTGACATCGAGAGTCCCAAGCATTATTCATGAGGTTCATGAGGAAGAGGAAGCAGATACGACTGTTGGTGCAACAGTAGAAGAGCAGCCGTCACCATCACCAGCAATTGGGGAAGAAATTGCACCAGTTGGAGGAACTCCTGTAGCTTTGCAAGATGTTCCCAAGCATCAGCTGCTCCAAGGTATGCAAAAATTTCCATCCCATATAATTTCAACACATCAGATGGAGATTTGTGGGGTCATGCCATCAGGGCAATTGCATGACCAAGGGTTAGAGCACATTGCTGATTTGGAGCAGGAGACTATCACTACACAGAGGACCCTTGACTGGTTCAAGGAGAAGATCTATAGCTATCCTAGTTTGACATTGTTGAGCTGCACACAACACTTTGTGTTTGAGTGTGGATTTTATGAGGATGAGATTATCATACTCTTAAGGCAGGGAAGCTATACAATAGCTTTCGAGAACCGGAAGTTACTGTCACATGAGTTGTTGTATTCTACTTACGATAAAGAAATAATGGCCATTATGCATGCATTGGTCAAATTCCGGCAGTTTTTTATTGGAAGTAGATTTCGGGTGAAGACCAACCACCATAGTCTTCGTCATCTTTTTAACGAGGAGTAGAAGCTGCAAAGGAGGTAGCAATGGTGGATCAATACAATGCAGGACTATGAGTTCAACATTGTGTATGGAGAGGGCCATGAGATAGAAGATGCACTATCATGGAGATTAGCAGTGCTGCCATTGAGGAGAAGTGATGATTTGAGGGCCCGATTATTATTTGAGAATCCTGATGTCCGCTTCACTTATGAAGCATTGGATGGGCATATTGTAGATGGTAGACATCATGTAATGGATAACATCTTCCATTATCAGGACATAGCCTTCTTGATGAGCACCCCACAACTCAAAGAGAAGTTTCTGCATGCAACATATTTAGAACCTCATAGGTTCTTCCAGGCCATTGTAGAAAGTTTCTCATGGAGACACCTCAAGGAGGATGCACTTCAACATATCATGGAATGAAAATATTGTCATTAGATTGTGGAGGATGGTATTGTCGACATTGATCCACTGTCGAGGTATGCACATTGCTTCGAAATTTTCACACAGTACATCTCTTCCCCCATGATCGGATTATCTTTCCAGGATGTCTTCATGCTTCATGGTCTTCCCAAGGCCATAGATAGAGATGGGGGAAATTATTGTATGATAATTTTTTAGTGGGAGCTTCTCCATTGGGTGGATACTGAGCTGGTGCATGATATGAGTCATCACTGACAGTTGGATGGATGGATGGAGAAGATGATCAAGTGGATGGAAAGCTACATGCAAATCTATGACACAGGGTAGAAAGAAGCATGGTTGCGTTGGCTTCTCTTAGGTGAGTATGGTTACCACCTGACATTTCAGAGTGGTATGTTCCATGCCTTGCACGGTACTAGGGAGATGGAACAGTAGGATGCATGGATGCACTGGCTACCCTTGGGAGAGTATGACCAAGACATTGCATTTTATACGCCCATTGGTATATCACTGTTTCCCACCTTGCACCATAGTGATGAGTTGCAGCAGTAAGAGGCATGGTTGCAATGGTTAATTTTGAGAGAGTTTGGCCATCACATGACATATCACATGTCAATGGGTATGTTGTTGTTTGGGATTTTGCATGATACTCATATGATGTGGCAGTAGGAAGCCTCGCTATGTTGGTCTCTATTAGGAGAGTCTGGTGTGGCATTCTACATGTCAATCAATATATCATTGATTCATGATTTGCATTATGATGATGTGGGGTGGCAACAAGAGTGATTTTTGCGCTGGTTACTCTTGGGAGAATATGGATTGAAATTCTCCCATACCTTGCATAATGATGATGTGGTATAGCAACAGGAAGCCTTGTTACGTTGGCTTCTGTTAGGAGATTATGGCCACCATACTTGGTATGATGATGAGGTTGTGTGGCAGAAAGAGGCATTGTTGCTGTGGATGCTATTGGGAGAGTATGGTTTGACATTTCAAATGTCAATCCATATGTCTCTATTTCCTACTTTGCATAGTGTTGAGATGATTCTTAGAGCAAGCAAGGCCACCAAGGCTAAGGATTGGAGCATGGAGAGACACAACCTTCTCCATGTAGCATGGGTTGGAGAGATAGTTTATGAGTTGGGAATTTCCACTTAGGGAAGGAACCACTACACTTCACACATATCATGCAGAGAAGAGCCTCTTAGAAAACAGTTGGTTGCCACTTGGGGACTCATTGATGAGGAGAGGCATCTAGCTACACATATGGAGGCTATTCTAGACATTCTAGAGAGGAAACTATGGACTTGGGCATTCATAACACATTGGAGAAGATGGGGAAACCTTCCATATGAGGATGCCACTTGGGAGGGAGAAGCAAAATTTTGCATTTGCTTGAGGACAAGCAACATTTTTGCGGGGAGGACTATAATATTCCAAAATTTCCATTAGCTAATTGGAATATTAGAGTTCTTCCTTTTCTTATTTAGTTAAGTAAATAAGAATATGGAGGGACCCATAAACCCAGTAGATGAATAAAATCCACTTCTATAGTGTGAATTTGGGTTAGTTGAGTAGTGGAGCATCATAATAATGAAGAAAGAGTGGAGGTCATAGAGAATTAATGAGGAAGATGATGGAGATAGTGGAGGAATAAATTCAAGATGATGGAGATAGTGGAGAAGAAATTTCAGAGATGATGGAGTAAGTGGTGCATTAAATGCACACATGATGGAGGAAGTGGAGAAGTAATTGCAGTAGTGATGGAGACCATGGAGGAAAAAGCAATCTTTATGGAGGCTAGTGGCCACATGTGAAGCGCAATTATGAGGTGGGCCAAGGCTAGGGAAGGCTCACAACCATAAAAGGAATATGAGGGCAGCAAAGGAGGGTATTCTAGATTTTTATTGTTGAGTTTTGTAAGACATTTCTTTGCACGATTCATTTGTTTAGCTAAGTCTGTTGTGCTACTTAGCACCGGGTGTTCCCAAGCGAGAATCCCACCCTTACCCACAAGAGACTTCGAGTGCCTACTTTGGGAAGTTTTTCTTGGGCATCATTCATCATTCGACAATCAGTGCCACTTTCATCCACTCTTTGCACTCCCAACTATAGGAATTACACATTCCTGAACTAGAGTTTGAGAGTTGGAAGGTTTTTCTCAGTACTTCAGTTGAGAAACCTATGGAGGGATCAGCCCTTCACACTATGGATCCATTGAAGTCTTTCGATAGTTCCATTTTCTGCTCCAGGCATCATGCCATCCATGCATTCTCCCTGTCTGACAACATTTCCCACCAGAGAGTGGAAGTAATTACGTAGTGAGGGTTTGAGGAGAAGAGGAAGTTCCAAGCAACTTAGCTTGGAATCCTGTGATGGATCAATCCTTTACTCCATGAATCACTTCAGCAGCCTGGGATCAACATTGTATTATCTATCAGCAGGCTACATCATCATCTATCCTAGACAACACAATATTACCCATTAATTTTTCACGCAGCAGCTGCATATTTAGTGGAGGAGCTAGATCCTAAGTTTCTTAGCTTGGGATCGGGAGAAGGGACCAACCCTTCAGTTATTGAGTTGAGTGGGTGCTAGTGCAGTAGATAGATCATTATTTCAGCCCCAGATCAACAGTTGTGTCCCGGGAGTGCGTAACTCGGCCAATAGGGGTGTAATTAATTACAGCAAAAGAGTAGAAATTCCAAACTCAAAATGCGGCCAAACCATTTCTAGGTTTTCGAGTAGAATCACAGTGGTTAAAATCCTAGATGTTTCTAAGTAGAGATGTTTCAGCCATATTTGGATGGCTTGAGTGCATCCATTTTGGAGCACTTGTGTATATTCATTTGATGTTCATACAAAATTATGGCTCAATTGTTTCTTCTCATATGTATGATGTTTTAATGTATTCGACATTTTTTCCGGTTTTATATGTTTAATTCTTATTTGGAATTGTGCATATATTTTATATTCCTACATTTCTCCCATTTTGGGATATTACAATTGAGTATCCATTCTATTGGCGGGTGATCGAGTGAACAATTCCTACCATTCATGCTTCATTCCCCGCAACGTGGTCCAGCACTTCGTCACTAAAAGGGGTGGGAAACGGATCATGAATGCAGGCATTGTTCAGACTGCGATAATCGACACAAACACGTATCTCCGCCTTGTCCTTATTATTCTGGATGACGATGGGGCTCACCCACTCTGCTTCCTCCACGGGAAAGATTAGACCCGCGGCTAGCATCTTATCGATTTCCGCCTTAACCTTCTCCTTAACCCGCGGGTTCAACCGGCAAGGTCGGTGCTTCACCGGCCTGGCCCCCGGTTTCAGCACGATGCGCATTTCGCCAAGGTTGCCTTTGATGCCCTTTAGGTCGGCTACCGATGAAGGGAACAAGTCCTCATATTCCTGGAGGAGGCTGAAGATCTCCTTGGTCGTCTCCTCGTCCCAGTAATCGCCCACCGTAGCCAACTTAGGCGTCTCTGTCATACCAATGTTGAGCTTCTTTGTCTTCAGCGGCCGTAAGTGGACCCCTTCCGTGGCCGGTTCTTCGTCAATATTCCGCTCGCCTTCCTTCTCTTCGAAATACAGGTGCCTCAGGTCCTCCAGCCCATCATTCTCGGGATTTCCGTCAATCCTTTGACACACCAACTCTCGCACGTCCTCAGGCAGGACGGGCAGCATGCAGCCGTCGATCTGCGGATCGCGGAAAAACAGTACCGCCCTGATAGCATGCAATGCTTGAGATTCCATCTCGGTGTCTCCCACGAAAGAGAAGCACTGCGCAAACTTGCGCGCGACCTCCATCCAAGAGCTAGTCCCTCGTTTCCGTTCTTCTTCCAAATACCATGCATGGGGGATGGTATCTAAAGTGTGGACAAACCGATGAACCCACAGCTCTTCTGGGTATCTTATACTCCGCCACTGCTCCTCACAGGTCCGCAAATGGTCCTGCGGACTGGAAAGTCCCGAATATCGTCGCTTGCTTCGAGGGCCTTCATCTTCTTTAAACCGCGCCCGCAACGCGTCCGCCACACTACTCCACCGCACCAAGATGCCGCAGTGATTTTTCCACCACCGGGCTGCTGTCGACAGTAGTGCGACATCCAGAAGGGGTATTCTGCTCCCTTCCGGCACCCTGTCCTCAACCTTAGTAATAAAGGTATTGACAGCTTGCATGTTCGATAGGGTCGGGTAGTCTCTGAACTCTGCACCAATCCAATTAACGCGGCCAATATGAGCACATCTCCGCGTGCTAGTCTCGTATCCCCCCTGTTGCCAGTCTTCCCATGCGAGTTCGGATCCCAGCTCCGAGCTTTGGACACTCCGCCAACTGACAGAACCAGTCGCGGTCGGGTTAATGTAGTCTTCCCGTTTCCCTGCACTCATCTGATAGAGGTGGTCCATCATCTGAGCATCCTCCCGGTTATCCACCGTCTCGGTATACCTCGGCCCTTGATAGGGGTTGAGAGACTGAGTGACCCGGACCTCCCCATCTTCGAAGATCATCAGCTCCTTTTTGAGGTCGATGATAGCATAATTCTCGAAAGCCCAATCGATCCCCAACAAGGCGGGGTATGGATCCTTGTCTCCCATAATATCAATAACCTCAAAATCGGTGTACGTCTTAACCCCTGCAATGTCGACCTCAACTCCTTCGAGTCGGCCAATTGGCAGAATGCAGTACTGGTTCACCATCCTGAGTTGGATGGGCGAGTAGGCCAGCCGTGGCTTTCCGAGAGCCTCCCATGTCTTGTGCGGCAGGATGTTAACGTCAGATCCCAAATCAAGCATGGTGTCGCTGATTTGGAATCCCCCAACCTGCGTATCAATCTGGAACTCTTTACATGTCTGTCGCTTATTCCGCTTGATGCGCTGCACCGACTGGGGGGCCATATCCACCGATTCCCCCAGTCCTGTCCTCCCCTGCAGTGCCCCTTCCAGAGCATCTTTGAGCTGCTGCCGTAAAGCTGTATTGTCAACAATCCTGAGGAATAGCTGGAGCCATTCGGCTATCTGGGTTCCTTGGGCGTGCTGTGGTCCAGGGTCTGTCGGCAGAGATGCTTCCAGGCCTCCCGAGTCGCGCAACTGAGCAAATGCCTCAACCGCCTCCTGAAAATACTTCTTCTGTGCCTCGGGTCTGATTACCCGCTGCGGGGATGTTGGCTTGACAACCTGTGCTGACTCCTCTCCGCGAGCATCCTCCCTCGTTTTCTTACCGCCCCTTGTCACGATAGCGACATTCTGCATCGCCGGAGTCGCAGCTACGCGCGGCTCGGCGTTTACCAAGTTCGTGCCCCTCTGCCGTGCACGTTCTTCCCATTTTTTGATGAGCTCCAGACAGTCCTCTGTCGCATGGGTGTTTACGCGGCACTGCGAACACCACGGACGGCAAGGGAGGGGACATTCGCGAGCCACACGGCCCTCCTGGTCATAGTTATAGCATTTCACTGGCCCGCGGCCCCCAGAGCGGCCTCCCCGTGCCCCGCCCCCTCTTCCTCTAGGGGCTTCATTCACCCTGTAGGAGGGTCGGTCCAGCCAGTCCGCGAGTGCGTCGAGAGCTCGACATTGCTCAGTTTTGTGAGTCGTGGAAGCGCAGAAATCACAATATACGTTGTTTGGCACACTGGAATACTTATGTAGAATCGGGCACATCCGAGGTGGATGTCCCACAGTCCGGCAAATCTCACAGTACTCCGTGGCAGCTGGGTTGAGTTGGGAGGGGAACCCCGCATAGGGATGTTGCGGCTGGTATACCCCCTGCGGACTCAGCGCCGCGCCACCCCCCGTGGGTGGCCCTCCTTGAATTGCCGCCACTGAGGGTCCCACCCCCGCACCACGCAACCGAGGACACTCAGTTGCGACGTGGCCTTCGACCAGGCAATGAGTGCACCAAACGTTTGGCCTGGCCGGTCTGCCTGGCTGTATCTCCTTGAGCTTTTCAGTCAAGCTGGCTATCTGATGTTGCAATCCCACCAAGGAGGGATCCTGCAGGGCCGGCCCTCCCCGATATTCCTGAGGGTAGCCCGCCATGGCCTCGATCTTCATGGCCTGCTCCAAAGCATCAAGCAGATTGTCAATATTTTGCTGAGTGAGGGGGGTTCACGTCAAGGGAAGCAAAGCCTTGATGAACCAATCCCTCTGATGGTTTGGATTGATCGGGTAACTGAGTTTCCCGATCGCGTCCTTGAATCGCCACATTAGCTCCCATGCGGTTTCTTTTTCCTTCTGTTTAATTTCCCAAAGTTCGGATAGGCCCTGTTGGTCCGTATGGGGAAGCTTAAATTCCCGGACAAAATCCCGCTTTACGTCCGCAATGACGGGATTCGGGTGGGCCTCAGACCACTTGATAAACCATCACAGAGCCCTCTCTCTGAGCGTGGTTTGGAACTCTATTAGTTTACCTGCGTCCGGCGTCTGCCGAGCCCTCCAAATGGCTTCGCACAGATACCAGTGTTGCTCTACATCATCATTACCTCGGCCCGAGAACTCGGGATACCGGGTGAAAGACCTAGCCATGGTTACTTGCGGTGGGTTGACCAGGATAAATCCTCCGGGTCCTAGTTGCGCGACTGTTCCCCTCGGGAATGTAATACTACTAGTGCTACTGCTACTAACGGGTGTCGCTGACGACACTGAACTACTGTGCAATCGACTCAATGCTTGAAATTTAATAAAAATATTACTCAAAGGTTGATAAATTACCAGGGGAAGGCAGGGATCCTGGCCATGCAGATTGGGGGGAGTATGGCAGCCTGGAAGACTGAGTGCCGTCCGTTCTTGAAACAGCTGCTGCATTACCACGTACCATTCAGCATCGGAACTTTCCTCGGGCTGCATACCTTCACCATCCTCGTCAGTCACCAGTTCCCTTGCTCGCTTGGCGGGGCTCCCATGCACCCATCGTACTTCTGCAGCGGTCCCTTCTCGTCCCTGGGTACCCGCGTCCATAATCCTTATCCTCTGAGGTGCCTCCTTCTGATTCTTCCTCTTAGATCTCCCGTCTCTTCAAATCTCGCATCACCCTTCTTCGCCACCTATCGGCGATCTGTGCCCGCCGATGCGCACGTCGCTCCCTCAACGTCCTTGCGGCCTCAGCATCCATCCCCACTCCCCGCGTCACCTCCTACATGGCATCGGTCCCCTCAACCCTTCCCCCAGCACGGGTGTTTTACGCTTCCATACTCGTTTTGTGGAATTCGATCAACCCTTCATCCACCATCAGAGCTTTAATCCACAACGGAATCTCCTTAAGCATATTCCCTCTTAGCCCTGAGTGGAAGACAACCTCGGCCTTAGAGAAAGATTGATAACACTCAGCAGCAAACTCCACAGTGTATCCTTCCAACGTGGTCTTTACCCAAAAATCCACCGCGCGGGTTAGCTTAGTGTTCAACTGATGCAGCGCCACCAGATCTCCATGCGCCCACCTGCGGTTTATATTCCGCAAGCCCTCTCGAGGCACCGTCGCTCGTAATCTCCGCAACCAATTGTAAAGGTCGGTAGAGAACCTTCCCCATAAAATTTCGTATGTATCACCGGCTTAATCTGATAAAAGGATGAGTTCCCTGGTCGCTGCCTCTCCTTTCTTAGTCACGCCCGCTTGCTGAGCGATAAAGTGGTCCACGTGATTATCCCACCATCGCCGTATCTCCCCTTCGAAGATCCGCGATACCATGGTCTAAGTCCCCTCATATCATGCAGGTCCCGGCAACGGAACCATTGTTGGCGGGTGATCAGATCTCGCGGGCAAGACCCAGGTTCGGGAGTTGTGGCCAACAAATGAATCCGCTGTAGTCTAGGATTACGCCGGCATTATCACCCTACTCCGGAGAGCAGAGAGTCTCACCCGAGGCGTGCCGCGACTACATGCAGAAGGGGAATAGACCAATGGCGAGGGAAGGATCCGCAACTCATTCTTATCAGCATTTAGATCACATAAATAGAATCATACACGCAACATCATCCATAAAGCATACAGGTAGAAAGCAATTAAAATTTTGAAACATCATGATCAATACACATGCATGTGAATCACCCCAATAGACAGCAACCTTCAATTGTATTAGACTCTTGGCCAAATTCACAGTTACATAGCTTGCACTGGCTTACAAGTCTGATGCATATGCTTCGCGGAACAGAGATGTACATCAATAGACCCTAAGAACTACAGAGACCTCATCCAGAATCTGGGCTCCTGTTGCAGCCTGCGCTTTCTCTTCGTCAGTCGCTCTCTCCTTTCTCCTGTTGCGCAATCATCATCATTCTTTCTTCCATCCGGGTGACTGCTATTTATTCACCCGCGGTTGCAACTGTTAGTTCTCTGTATGTCCTTCTGCAGCTGCTTCTAGCTTTTCTCTGCTTATCTGTGTGTTCCGCTTGCGTTCTTCTGGTGTATCTTCTTCTTATCTGTACCTGTGCATCTAGTCTCTTCCGCTATGTGCCTGTTCCTTCGCAACTTTGGTAGCTCCGCCGTTTGGTGTGGTTGCGACTTGGTTGCGGTTGCCATGTGTCCATTTTCCGCAACCCCAAAATCTGGCCGTTCAAAACAAGGTTTTCCAAAAACAAGGGCCCCACACATTCTACCCCTTTTCATTTCTAGTTTTTCATGACTAAAATTATATTGTCCAAATTACTCATGAAAATTTTCCAGTATATTCATTCTTACATGTGCATTTAGAAGAATATTTTGACATGAGTAATATGGTTTTTGAAGTTGTAAAATCCGATCAAATCAGTGATAGAGATGGCTTCCATCCGATTAGTAGTGGTATTATTGAAATTAGTGGTAGTAGTTATCCTTACACCATGCATTATATGATTAAATCATCAAAATGTGATTTTACAATCCTAAAAAGTTTCAGGACTTGCCAGGAAGTCAAGGCACTTCAAATTGTGTTGATGATTACGCCAGGATCTCGTGACTATGGTAAGATCCCCAAACTAAGTCAATTCTAATTTTTCTCGCAATTTTTTTTTTTTTTTTGCATGGTCTCATTGGATGTAAATTCCTTCTTGAAATATTTTTGGTATTTCGAATAAAGTCTTTTAAAATTTCAAGGTTCAATTTTTTATCGGATTCAATATTTTATTTCAATTGATTCATCTCCATGAAAGGATATTGTACCTAACTCAGGTTTGGACTGTATATCTATCATGGAATCATAGAACTGTGAAACTAATATTTTTAAATATTAGATTTGGCTAAAGGAATCATTCATATATGATACATTTGAGAATAATCAACTCATGGTTTTCCTTGTGTATGTTATACTACTAATGTTTTTCTTCATCACACCTATAATCCTCTTGAGTGCTAGTGAATGCATGACTTGTTTTGTAATATCCCAAAAGGGAGAATGCAGTAATAGTAAAACACAATATAAGAACTGCAACAATGTAAACAAATAATCTAAAGACACCATACAAATGTATAGAATATCTGAGGAATTTTATTATAGAGGAGGTGTATAAATAGTACAACGATGCTCAAAATATGAGATACTAAAGCCAAATAGATGGCCTAGAATGACCCCAAGATGATCCCACAAGAGGGACTGCATAACTACTGGACGGTTGAAAGGAATACTGCATTGTCCTTACTGCAAATGTTGGGACTGCAACTATCGATAAATATAGAAGTGTAGATCTAGGCAGTTCTGGAGCTTCGATGATGCTGAAAATATAGACTCGGGATCTATGATGGATAACCAAGAAAACCCGGAAATGATTTTCCAAATCTATCAATCGAAGAAAATCACCCTCTTAGGGCTTGCACATATAACTACTAGGTATGCAGATCTGAAGAAAGATCTAACAAATAGATGGTTGCAATATGTCACATAATCAGATCTATGCTTGAAGGGTTGATCCCTTCACTAGATCCTTAAGCTAGAAGCTCAGGATCTAGCTCCTCCAACCTTCTCCAATAATTGTAGTTGCTGCTACACAACTGCTTGAAAAATAATGTGTTGTAAAGGAGGGAGGCTCTCTAACCTTCTGCTAAATATGTCAAATAATCTCAGCAATGGTGGAAACAATGAAAAAAAATCGAGGAGATGGTCCCTTACAAGATTTCCAGCTGAAATATTGGAAACTTCCTTCCTCCAATAGATCTACAAGAATGAACTGTGCAATCCTTGAGGGGACTATTGTTGTATGGAGGTAAAATACAATTGCTTAAATTTCGGATATAGATCTACTGCTCCTGAAAGGCTGAACATGAAGAACAAGGTGCAAGGATTAATCCTCCACCGGTTTCCTAGCTGAAGTGCTAGAAACAACCTCCACCTCTCAAACCCTGATGTAGGAATGCATTATTCCTATGTTTGAATGAGCATATGAGAGTGGTATGAATATGACAACAATTCCTGATGATGAATCGACCTCAATAGAAACCTTCCCAGAGTAGGCACTCGAAGTCCCCATGGGTAAGGGTTGAATTTCCGCTCGGAAAGACCCTGTTCTAAATAACACTACAGACTTAGCTAAACAACATAAGCATGCATAGAAATTTCAACTGAAAAATCTAGATCTAAACAGATTAGAAATAATAATCTAAAGCTTGTCTCCTATTGTGCCTTCATATTCATTATACAGATTATGAGCCTTCCATAGGCTCCCTGACCCACCCCATAACTGCGTTGTACATGTGGCCACTAGCCTCCATGAAGACTGTGTTGTCTCTCCATGATATCCATCATGTTTGCATTTAATTCCCACTCTCTCCATCATGTGTGCATTAGATGCATCACTTCCTCCACTATCTCATCATAAGTTCTTTATTACCTTACTTTGAATGCACTATGATCTCAATTGACCTCCTTCAAGATCCTCATGATTTTACATTAAAGATCCATGATCTCCATTCTTTCTTTTAAGAAGCTACGCCACTACACCATAATGTAGATCTAGATATAAAATATCCACCTACACACATCAAAAGTGGACTTTATTCATCTATGGGGTTTGTGGGTCCCTCCACCCTCTTATTTACTTAATTCATTAGGAAAATTAAGAACTCTAATATTCCAATTATCTAATGGAAAATTGGGAATATTAAATTTTTGGTGAATCAAATTCCTCACACTCATTTTATCCTGACTGGTGTCATGTGCTTTCTATATTGGAATTCATTTTCACTTCTTTTGATGATTATGGTGCTAGTGCAGTTTGTAACGAGGTGCAAGGAAACGGTTCGTCACATTTACCATGCGAGGGAGATGAATTTATTGTTCAAAGAATTTGCAAGGTTGTTCAAACTGATATGTCTTTGTTTTCTACTAACTGAGAATCTCATGCCATAATCGGTCCTTCTGATAACCATGCTTGATTTAGTAATTTTCATTCAACTTATCATTTTCCCACCAACATATTTGATGACAGTTGTTTTACATCAATTAATAATTATGATTTATCTCACTATTGAGATACTTGTCAATCAATTGAGGAACTTCAATGTTCATTGATGTTTATGTCAAGTGCTAATTATCTTGACATGCCCTTTTAATATGATTAGATTCACTTTCCCTTACAAGACTCTCATTTTGATCACGTGCTTTTAATTGAAAATTCATCTTTAAAATATTTCAAGGTTTTCAAGAGGATTGTTGTTAATTTAATGATCCAATTTATGATCAATTGGAAGCATTGTATGTAGAAAGCCCTTTTTGCTAATAACAAGCTTTATTATTTCTTGTTGCTTGTTAAGAAAGACAACACAGATAAAGGTGGATTCACAAGAAACCTTCAAGGTTTGTATGGTTTTTTTTTCGTTAAAAAGGTAAGGTTGTTGTTTGGTTAAGGTTAATTGTTATAGCACATTATTTTATATCAGTTTTAACTATATACTTTCTCATATTTTCTATTGTATATCGGTTTTAACTATTGGTATCTTTGTGTTTACAGGTCGGGAGCAGTTACGATGGTTACATTGGAAATCTCATTAAACTTGACCCCGACCTTCTAGTTGGTTATTTTAGGAGTAGGTATACATGTATTCTAGCTTCCCATTTTGCACTCATCATGTGTTTTCTCCCCATATAGTTTATGTATTTCCTTGGTTTTCTCACTTTTGTCAGCGTTTTTTCAACCTCCATTTTCTTGTATTTTGGGTTTTATTCCCATGTTTTGTCTTATCTTCTCTTTTGTATTTTTTTTAATAAGACTTTGCATGAAATGTGTCTCTCGTTGGCTCATAGACAATTTGGAAAAACTTAAAAAGGGAAAATGTGATAACACACAATGTTTGGTTTATTTGTCATCCTCTTCCCCATCTCAGTTTCTCATATCTTTAAAGTCTATGATTCCTGAATGGAAAATATGATTCATTCAAAATGGAAATCCTTTGGTTGAACTATGAAGCCTATATCTTTATTAGTATCTTCCATTCCGGTTCAACCCCATATTAAATGGTGTTTTGACTTGTCAACTCAATCAAGTAGAGAAGGAAAAGGAGAAAAAATTTAAATGAGCATATTAAATTTGGTTATCTTTCAAATCCCTTAAAAAGGAACCAACCTTAATTTCATTCAATCAGTTAATATCCCTCTTCCACCGTCAAAATAAATACGTGCCTTTGAAAATTATATTAATAGCTAAATAAAGAGGTGAAAAAGATAAATTATTCCTCCAAAGAGAGGTGGAGCAAGAAAAATTTTCAGGGTACTAACCAGGCTTGCTGTGCGTAGATCAACTTCTGTGGAATGTTCTTAAAAACTCAATATTGTTAAAAACAGTACATGTAGAAATGAAACACATAAAATATACGGAACACAAACACGTAAAACATATAAAACCAAAGAGACACGTATATACATGTTTCACTAGTTTGGGGTACGTCCACTAACAGCCAGTCCTTCCTTTATATTATCCAGCAAAATGAAGAGAGACAACCTACAACATATCCGATGTAATATCCTTTTTTCTCTCTCACAGTCTCCCGATCTCTTTCTCGCTCTATGAATACACATAAAATACACAGCTGCAATACAATACCCTCATAAAAAATGAGGGGTTTCATTCTAGGGAAAAAAAACCCTAAATTAAACATAACTTATACCGTCAAATCATCTACCTAATGAACGGCCCGGATTGACTAGAAATTACAATACTTTTACAAAGCAATTTTACATCTGTTTTTAGCTTCGGGGCATTGCTCCATAAAGTTGCAAGCAACCCCCCCATGTGGTCTTCACTAAGGGGGCAATACCATACCACGTGGGTTCATATTGGGGGATATTTATTGAGGAAAAAATGGCATAATATATTGGGGGATATATAGGGGGTAAAGTGTTTTTATATTGACAGGTATAAAAAATGGAGCTCAAAGTTAATGAAGAAATATAAAGGGGTATAAAAATGTTAATGAAAAAATGCATACCTACAATATCTAGTGGAAGTAGGGGTTTTTAAAATTGGGAAGGTGTATTGGGTTCATATTGGTAGGGGGTTAAATAATGTGAATTTTAGGGTATTTTTCCAATATTTAGTCAATTTAAGGATATTGTTTACTATGCCACTAATGCACGGATAGATTAGAGGTTCATTGAGTGAAGCCCTATGCCCCGTACCCCCAGAAGCATTTACTTACTGGCTTTGTCCCCCGTAAGAACAGGGGTCCAACATTGTGATACAAAATAAAGAAGATAATTATGCCCACATCCAATAGGTATAATTACTATCCTTCCTCCCTATATCCTCCCTATTGAAATAGTTCGTGTGTGACTCATCTTTATGTTGATGTGTTCGAAGCCGAGAAAGGAATAGAAGGGACTATATATTCAATTAGGAAAATGGAAAAGTCGCAGAAATCCACATGGTGAATCAATAATTCCTAAAGGATCGAGCATTACACTTAAATATGAAACCCGAAAGGGATAAGCTAGAGTTCTACCAGTGTGTCACCAAGTGTTGTTGTTGTGATAAACACCCTCCAAAATTTTGCTTACACTTGAATTTTGGATTCTCGTTGAGGATATTGTGATCTAGAATTCTATGGTCACTCCGTGGTCATCTAATGCTTGTAAAGTATTTATTATTATTCTAAGTTTCAAAGTCATTTTCTTTATGTATTTTGATTTTTGAAGAATTCACAAACACACATCTTTTCTATGCAAGGTTAGACAAGTATCAGGTAGCTCTTGAAGATAAGGCTTACACAATCACTAGTGACAAGGGATAACACAATTCATAAGCATAAGTAGAATCGTACAACATATGCTCACAGCTATTGTGCACTCTCCATTGACAAATTTTCCCTACTTTGATTGCAATTTCACTTTCATTTTGGTGAGTTTTCCCATTCTCGCTCCGAGCACCTTTATTTTCTCAAGTTTCACTTTGAAATTCAAAATTTCTATTTTTCTTTTATTGATAAGTGAGCTTTTCATGGTATCTTCACTCTAGCATGCATCATTTCCACTTTAATCTTTTACAAGTTTCATTTCTCACTTTTCTCTTACTTTCAAGTAAGTACTGTTCTTTTGGCATGGGAAGTGTCACACATTGAAAAAAGTAGTGTTGGCATATTTCAAGATGAATCTTTAAAAGGCCAAGTCCCATTGGCACAACCGATTATGATGGCCTCTAGCAAAGGAAACCTAGGACCAAACATGGAGGTGGTTGTGTCCTATGCTAGGGGAGGAGACATGCTAAAAAATCTAGTCAACTAAAGGGTTGGTGTGGCCTAGGTCAAAGGATCCTGTGACTGACGACTTAGATTCCTTGGGTCGCAGCCTCAAGCCACCAACTTAGATAAAACAACTTAAAAAGGAGGAAAATTTGGTATAAATTAGTCTTCTTTACCATATAGACATGCATTAGATCCATTCCCAAAATTTCACACACTGTTGTACTAGTGTTATCACTGTCGTCACAAGGCGTATCTTAAGTGTTGCATCAAGTCGAAGGGAGTCAATAGTACATTCTGAAAGGGAAGTTTTAATTAATTATCCTACAAGTGTTAATGAATTCTCCTACACTATTGTGTCCTTCTCATCACAAAGAAAATTATTAGACTTATCCCCATATTCTTGAGCATTGTCGTACAAGTATCGCCACTGTCGTTGCAAAGTGTACCCCAAGTTTCGACTTGGAGAGAGTATTGTTCCACCGTCACATTAAGGGGATCATTTTTTTTAAGAATGTTGAGTTTTCTATTTTGTTTCTTTGTTTTTTTGAGTGTGTGATCATGTTCAAGTCGAACCTTGGCTTCGTATATGCTTCAATGATCCCACAATTAAAGAAAATTTGAGGTCTAAAATGAGTCTCAAAATAAATATTTACAACTAAAATAAAATTTATAAGAGCCAATAGGATTCAAGATGATGATTTCAACCATGTGGGGTGATTCACCATTTCTGGAGCAAAAAAGTAAAAATATTAAAAATTAATAAAAATTAAAAACTAGTTTTTCAACTTATTTCCTTAGGGTTTTACTCAAATTTCAATATGAAGCACTTTTTTATGCATAATTTAAATCCTCATCCAAGGAGTACCCATGTTGCATGCTTTTTATGGACCCTACTACACGAAACAATTGAATACATGAAAATTGTGATTGTAATCACATTTTTTCATGTATTTCTCATTTTTCATGTAGGAGGGTCCATCAAAAGTATGCAACATGGGTAATCATTGGATGGTGAATTAAATTACACATCCAACATGTGCTCCTGCTTGAAATTTGAGTAAAATGACAGAGAGATAAATTGAAAAAATATTTTTTTCTTTTTTCCCTCTAAAATTTGATGATGTAATATAATCTTATTTTATCATTTCCACTATTATTTTATAATATTCCTTAGGAGGCCCATTTTAGATCTCAAATTTTCTCTAATGAAATAGTCAAATTATTGAAGAATTCTTTTCCCATTCAACTCAGCCTCACTCAACCTCTTGAACTGCGCATTGCGTAGTAACAAGCCTCAAGTTGATCCCTTACCTTCTGGAACTACACAATGCGCAGTTCTTGGCTCCAAAGGTCACATTATGAAGTTGTGATTTGTACTAGTGCCATCACAATGTCATTTGTGTCCATGTTTCTTGCCACATCATTTGTGGATTTAATGATGTAATTATAAAAATAAAGAACAAAATGTAATGTGTGAAAGTCCAAGAGTCATATGTGGAATATGAAAAGTCACATAGTCATATATGGACAAAATATTCTTTAGGAAAAGTCCAAAAGTCCTATAGAAGTCCAAAGGTCACATTAGAATTCAAAGAGTAATGAGGGAAGCTCAATATTCATGGGGATATAAAAGGTCATCCCTCTTGTTATAAATACACCCTCATAACTCAAGAAAAGGTCTTTTGGAGACTTACCCTTTGGAGAGGTAGCCTTGGATTCTCTAGCTTAGCATAGGAGAGGAGATAATTCTTTGGAGAAGCAAGACGTGAATTAATGTTCCACTATTGGAGCTAGTGCCTTGCCATTGTAACATTGTACTTGGATCTTTCACCTAATAATCAGAAGCTTGTTTGAGCCAACACACTTTCATGTGTATGTTGTAAATGTTGTAAGACTGTTCTTTGAATGTTTGCGATATATGTTGTTCTAATTTGTACTAAAGAAATTGAACTATTTCAGTGTATTTGGTGCTTATATTATTGAATATGTGTTATATTTTCTTTAATGTTCATTGTGTCTATGTGACTTGTTTCACCAGATAGTTAATGAACCTTTCCTTTCTCTCGTGTGTCTGTTTTAGGATAGTATTATTACTTTCCTTCTAGAGGTTCACTATTATTTCCCTCTCATGAATGTTTCCATTTACATATTTCAATTGGTGTTTCATAATTTCAACTTACTTGCTAATCTCAAATGTTATTTGCACACACTCTTGTGTTATTCATTGCAGCCAAGGAAAACCTTTAATATATGGTGGTTAAGCCGATACTCTGGATGGGGATCCTACTCCAAATTATGTGAGGTATAATTGGGACTTCACATTGTGGATACCCCCTTGGTTGATGGATTTCCAGCACCATCAACACCTCCCTTACAGCTCTCTTTCTTAAAAATATCAAAGCTTGAACTGAGAAAAGTTGAACAAACAATTGTTAACTGATTCTCAGGTGCCTTTTTTATCATTGATGTCTCATTCCTCTTCGTTTCCTTTTTCCTTTTTCTTTCATTTTCCTCTAATTTCTTTCTAATTTCCCTTGCATGCATATTTGTGTTTCTTCATCTCCCTTTTCTCCTCTTTAACTTTATTCCTTTATTTAATTTCCATTTATTTCCTCTTTCCTTTTCCAATTTCCATGGGCATTAATTAACAAAAAGTGATGCCCAATGTGATATTTTCCCCTCCATTTAGCTTGGAATACATGTCCCATGACCTTGGTCTTATTTTATTTACATGGAAAATCAACCTGGGACTGTTACATTAACATTACTCATCATCCATATAACCATGGGGATATAAAGCAGTTGTCAACCATGAACATGCAATAATTTCAAGCATTCATTCATGAGTCATACAGATAACCCATTATAATATCAAGCATAATCATCATTCATAAATCAAATATGAATAATTTATTATGCTTATTTGATTAAGTTAAATTAGTTGGAAAAAAGAGGAGGGACTTCTACTCTCTACTCAACCATAGATTATCTACATTGCAACCTCTATTGCAGCTGACCACCCAAAGCCAGATATATATCCTAAGGGAATGCTTTCACAAGGTAAATTTCACACCAATGGCTTGGTCAAACACTCAAGAGATGGATTCCATTTTCTAGATGGTTCATCAACTATTCTCTAACAGTAAGCACCCTAGTGACTTTCTTACTCTTCGAGATTCAAAAAATAAGACTTCGCCCATATTTAAGGGAAATGTGTATTTCTTAGTTTCCAAGGGTTGGATCCACTATGTAGGTGGTTTAAAAACCAATTGGGAATAACTTAGTGGTTCATTGGCCAACAAGAAAGCACTAAGTGGTTCAACATCCAAGGAAAGCACCTAGTGGTGTAATTAATTGTTTGGAAAAAACTTAGTGTTTCATTAGCCAAGGTAAGAAATAAGTGGTTCATAAGACAAAATACAAACATTAAGTGGTTCATCAACTAGAGGAAAGAACATAGTGGTTGAACTTCAATCCTTAAACTCGCACATTTCCTGAAACGTGTGTGTCATAAACCTAGTCAGTGCCTCAAACAAAGTCACCCAAGCACACCCAAAGTCATTGGTGCACCTCAAGGTCATACACTCAAAATATTTATAAGGAGAGGGAATCCTTAGTCTACTGAATATTATGGTGAATTGTCGATAATTTGACTTTTTATTCCAATCTCAAGCCCCAAATTCACTTGAATTTGCAAGTTGTAAAATTCCTATTGCATCCCTTGGCATAATTGAGAGAGCATTGCCTTAGCTCTTTGATGCCTTTTCCTGAAGGTCGTTCTATTGTCTCTTCAATATACGGGAGGGGAAAAATGGGAATGGAAATTTCCAAATCCAATATTTTATCTCATAAGTGAAATGTCAACAACTCTACCAACTCTGATTCGGTCCCAATCGCATCACATTAAAAATATATTAGGATATGTATTTTCTCAGTTTTGGGTGGTGCCAACATTTAACTCTGTTGGGTCTGGATTTCAAGGTATGTAATCAAAACAAGAAATATCCCTCAGATTCTGATTTGTAGGTTGTCCCTTCCTCAAACAGGTTTAAATAATTTTAATTAATAATTAAGAGGTGTTAAAGTAGATTTTCAATAAACTATGGTTTCCCCATGCTAGAGTTTTAGTTACATTTGATTTTTCAAAAAGCATGGGAAAAAATATGGGATATTATGAACATTACCCCATTAAAGGAACACTGTCATCAGTGTTCTATAAGCATAGAAAAACTATAAAAAATTCACTTTATAGTCACAATTATTTGCATTCGCTTACACATTAAACAAAAATGGATACAATACCCTCATTTGATGTTCATGTGCCCAAGTTGCTTCATCTGGTCCAAAGTGCTTCCACACACCTTGACCTGCTCTATTACTTACTTTTAGAGTGTGGTCTATCTATGGTCCAAGATGCACGATGGTTCTAGTTATATCTCTCCCTTGGATTCCACCTGTATCACATAATAATCAACTCACATTAGTAGTGTCATGTACATATTTTTTAAGAAATTATATTTGAAATACATCATGTGCCTTTAGAGTGGGTGGTAAGTCTAGTTTATAAGACATTGGTCCTAGTTTTTCTAAAATATGAAAGGGTCCACAAAATGTGGGTGCTAACTTGGCATACAACCCCATTTTTACTAAGCACTTCCTTGGTTTAATGTGGTGATACACATGATCTCCCACTTGGAATTCTCTCTTTGCTAATTTTCATAACTCTTCTACTTATCCTGGGATAATTTCAATTTACACCTGATACTAACTACTTCTTGTTCTATTTCCTTCAACATATTCGGTCCAATAACCACTCTATTTACTAGTTGAACCCAACTGATGGTTGTATTACATTTTTTTCTATACAAATCCTCAAAATGGCTCACTTTTAGTGACTCTTGATAACCATTGTTATATGCAAATTCGACTAAGGGTAGTAATTCTTCCCACCTCTTCAAATAATGCATGACACACATCCTTAACATGTCTTCTAAAACTCTATTCACTCTTTTAGTTTTTCATTTAGTCTCAGTGTGATAAGTTTTTCTAAATGCTAGTTGAGTCCCAAAGGAAGTAAACAATGCTTTCCAAAAATTTGATGTGAACTTGGCATCCCGATCTGAGATGATCTTCTTGGGTATTCCATGTAATTTGAATATTTCCTTCATGAAAATATGAGTTATGTCAATGGCCTTGTGGGTGGACTTGATAATTATGAAGTGAGTCGCCTTGCTCAATTTTTCCACTACCACCATAATGGCATCATGTTTCTTGGGTGTCTTTGGTAATGTCATAATGAATTCCATGGATATGAATTCCCACTTCCACTCAGGGCCCTTGGAATTGGTTGCAAGAATCCCATTGAGTGTCTCCATTCCACATTAACATGTTGGCATTCCAAGAACCTAGAAATGTATTTATCAACTTCCGTTGTCATGCTCGACCAACAATATAATTTCTTCATGGTTTTTATCATATTTTGATACCCAAGATGACCTAAGTAGGGTGTTTTATGGAAATAATCCATTATTATCTTCTTTAAGTTTCCTATATAAGACACATGCCACCTATATTTTACCTTCAACATGCGATCAATAGTGAGTGTGTAATTATTTCTCACTAATCCTCCTGGATCTTGCTGCAAGAATTCCTTCACATGCTAAAAATGTTCATCGTGTTGTAATTCCTCTCTGATTCATCGTGTTGTAGTGCTTATGGATGGAAAATGAGTTACTTGTAGACTTTTTCTAAGTGTGTCCACTACTCTATTTTCCTTACCCTTAATATTTTTAATCTCAAAGTCAAATTCACTGATGAGAGCTAACCATATAGCATGTATTACATTTAATTTGGCTTGGTCAAACAAGTATCTAAACCCTCTATGATATGATATCATCACAAATTTCCTTCCAATCAAGTAATATATTTGTATCTTTAATGCATGCACAAATACTATGAATTCTAGGTCATGGGTGACATAGTTCCTTTCATGCACATTTAACCTTCTTGATTCATTAATAGATCACATGTTGTAACAGACCCGGGCTAAAATGTAATATCCCAAAATGGAATAATGCATTGATACACAAAAAAAATATTTGAAACTACAGATTATGTACACATAAGTGATTAAAAACACATAAATCTATAGAATAGATGAGCCATTTTATTCATAGGATATGGATTCAGTTACAACAGTGTACAAAATAGAGGGACTCTAGCCAAAGAAGTGGCCTAGAATGACCCTGGAAACATGCCAAGACAAGCATTGTGTAACTAGAGAGTTGTTGGAAGAAATAATGTGTTGTCCCTTCAACTGATGATGATCTTACAAGTGCTGGATGAAAGGGAAATGCAGATCTATGGAGCTCAGATGATGCCAAGATTCAAGATCTGGGCACTATGATGGAAACCCAAGATAACCTAGAAAGGAAATTCTAGATCTACGAGATTGGAAATTTACCCTCCTAGTATTTGATCCCTTGACTGTTGGGTTATGCAGATCTGAAGCTATATCTGATCAAAGGATGGCTGAAATATGTGAAACAAACATATCTAAGCTTGAAGGGCTTATCCCTTCTCCGAATCTCCAAGCTAGAAGCTTGAGATATTGCTTCTTCTTCCTCCTCTACAAAATGCAGCAACTGGAAATACAATTGCTGGGAATTTTTTTTGTATAAGAGGTAGAGACTCAAGCGCACTGATATATGCTACAAATAAGCTCTATGGTGATGGAAACAATGATGGAAAGGTGAGGGAATGATCCCTCACAAGATTCCTAGCTGAAGTGCGACAAACTTCCTTCCTCCTCTAGATCTGCATTGATGGACTACGCAATCCTTGATGGGACTATTGTTGATAGGAGGTGAATAATATTTAGCCTGATTCTAGATCTGAAATGATACTCTAGGAATGTTGATATTGAAGTACAAAGTAACAGGAAAAACCCTTCACTAGTTCCTCAGCTGAAATACTGAAGACAACCTCCTCCTCCCAAAACCTTCTTCAAAAATGTGTAATTTCTGAATGTATGTGTTCTGCAAAGAGTAGGAATAGTGTGGCACCAATTCTTAATGATTAATTGCAGCTTAGAATGCCTTCCTAGAGTATGCACTCAAAGTCCCCCATGGGCAAGGGTGGGATTTCCGCTCGGAAACACCTTGTGCTAAACAACACTCCAGACTTAGCTAAACAACATAAACATGTATAGAAATGTCCTAAGATAGATCTAGATCTAAATATATCAAAGAATGAATAATCAAATTCTACCTTCTATTCTACCTTCATCTTCCTTATATGCAAAGTGAGCCTTCCCAAGCCCTATCCCACCTCTAAACTACAGCATCTCCATGATTGACTACGTTGTCTCTCCATGTCCTCCATCATATTTTCATTAAATGGTCTTTCTCTCGATCATGTATGCACTAATGCACCACTTCCTCCATCATCTCATCATGAATGCTCTATGATCTTACATTGATTCCCTCTGTGATATTTCTGATAAATGAGACATGATCTCCACTCCTCTATCATTATTGAGTAGCTCCACTACTCCATTATGTAGATCTAGGTCTAATTAATCCACATTAACATATCAAAAGTGAATCTTATTCATCTTAAGGGGTTGTGGGTCCCTCCACCCTTTTATTTAACTAATTAATTAAGTTTATTAAGAACTATAATATTCCAATAAACAGATGAAAAATTTGGAATATTACATTCCTCCCTGCCAAATTGTTTCTTGACCCCAATCAAACGCAAAATTAGATGAAAAATCCAGCTATCCCCCTCCAAATGGCATCCACATAAGGAAGGCCTCCCCATATGTTGCAATGTGTTATGCATGTTTGGTCCCAAATTTGTCTCTCAAGAATGCATAGAGTGACATCCAACTGCGTAGTTAGATGTACTTCATCTTCAAATAAGTACCAAATGACAACCATATGTTTTCCAACATCATCATCAATACATGAGGTACATAAAATAAAGTGGTTCTTCTCACAAAGGAAAAGTCCCATCTCACAAAACATTTCTTCATCCCATGTTTCATGAAGTGGATTGAGCATTGACATGCCCTCATCCTTAGCCCTGTTGGCCTAGTTGGATCCAAGCATCTTCCCAACATTGTGAAAAATAAGAAATAAATACATATGGGTAGAAAAAAATGTCAAACCATATTCTCCCAATAGTAGCCACCGGAATAAGGCCTCTTGCTGCCATCCTCCATCTTCATTATGTAAGATGATCAAGCCAAACTCTCCCAAAAGTAACCAAAGCAACAAGAGCTCCTGCTGCCTCTTCACCTTCTCATGTGCATCATGGGGTAAAGACATAATGATAGACATGTGGAATGTCACATCTTCCCAATACAAACAAACCCCATATTTACACAGCATGAGAGTATAATGCCAAGTTCTACACAATACAAAACACATAGACATAGGAGATCTCATGTGATGGCCAAAATCTCTCAGAAACAAACAAAGTAACCATGCCTTTTTCTTCTGCATTATTCCAGTGATGTGCAAGGCATGAATCAGAAAAATATGAACTATTGGGTGGTAACCATACTCACCCAAGAGTAGCCAGCGTAGCCATGCCTCCTTCTTCATTACATGAGTGTTATACAAGACATGGGTGAAAGAAGTAGGAGCTTTTAGGTAGTAACCATACTCACCCAAGAGCAACCAGGGTAGCCAAGCTTCTTGTGGGCCCATGTCATTATTTTCAAGTGGTCATGCAACCCCTTGATTATCATCCTCACCCACTGTTATCACTAGAAAATCATACAGCAGAAGACAACATTATTTAATGTCAAGCAAAAGGATTTATAGGGCTGGAAGACATTACAAAATCTCGAAAATATTTAAAAATCTCTAAGGTCTGAGGAAAAATCAAATTTGAACAAGCCCTAAATGCTTTTGCATGCATTATCCTTCATGAAGAGCGCCTTTACGTGCCTTATGACCAAAAATGTGCGCAATCCTGAGTGTGGAGAAATGTCACTTTCCGGGACCACATAAAGCATAGGACAAGTGATTCCTCTCTTGAAGCTACCTAAGGACAGCCACCAACTCCTCCTTAGACACCAAGTGAGAACATAATGGAATATTTGGAGAACACAAAGGAATCATACCCCTCTCTTGGGTCACCATCCACAATGTACCAAGAGAGGGAAGGAGGATTTAAAATCTCCTATATAAGGCCACCATGAGATGAAGAATGGGTGAACACATTGTTATGCTGGCCAGAATTGCCCAAGAAATACCATCAGTGTGTGATCTGGAGCTAAAGATATAGGGGACTCAATTGTTGGTCATCCAAAAAGTTCAATCCACCACAGTAGAGAGAGATGGAGATTGCATCGAGGCAAGCTTGGGATAAAAACATCCTTGCATCAGGACTTAGAACCCATGTTCTAGGGGCCCTTTGGTAAGAGGGTAAAGTTTCACTCTTATTCCCACCAGCGCTTAATAAGAGTGTCCAAGAGCCACTGTTCGTATTATTGTTGTCGTTTGACTCTTTTCTGAGCTTGTGTTTATTGGTTTTAGTTTTATTTTAGTTTTAGTTTATATATGCATGCTATTTATCTATCTAGTATGCTTATGGTTCTAGCTTGTTCCACTAACTTGATTGACTCCACTTCTTTTTCTTCTGTTACCAATAACTTAAGTGGGTAGACCCACCCCTTAAGTTGGTGTGATTTCGTACATACATGCATCAAACACATCCCAATAGGATTGGTGACTCCACTAACATTTATTACCAAGTTTATGTCGTTATGCCTTTTTTTTGCAGGGACCGTTGTCTCTGCTATGGAGTGGAGCTGAATTTCCCCTGATTTCTCTTGCAGTCCCTAGTTCATCCCAAGTGGCAGACTCAAGCAGAACAACTCCAAAAATTTCTTTTGCTGGAATTTGCGCACTTTTTCTTCCCAGAGACGCGCCCAGGGCACACGTAGACATCGTGCCTGTTTCAGCCTTTTGCGCACAAAAGATAAAAAGAGAAAATTATCCCTTATTGCTATCTTTTCCTGCTTGTAAAGTGCTTGGCGACCCCTAATACATCTGCTAGCACTAGTTGTGTTACCCCGCAGCTTGCTAAATCTCACTCTTAGCTACTTTTTGTAGGCTTAGTGTTAGTTTTATTTCAAGTTGATTTATGCAAATTTCACACATAGTTTAAGTAGGGGGGAAAATAACTTACATTCTGAAAAAAAATTATGTTTTGAAAATTTTGGTACCAACACACCTAGATATCTAGCCAAAGTAAGTGGCCCAAGACCGCACATGTGTAACTAGTTTCTTTTTTCTAGTGTAAAAGTTATTAGTTTAGTTCAATTTTTGCACTAGGAATTTTGGGACTAGGATTGAATTGTTTATAGAAGATCAAGTAATCTCTGCTACCTTTACACCCTCTGGTGATCATAGGTAAGCATATGAATGCTCCCTATTCGCAACTCGCCATCTCCCTATAGTTGATCACATAGATTAACTAGGAAAAATAGAAAGCGGCCCATAATCCGCACATGTTTTTCTCTTGAGCCAGGAACAATACAACATAGTTTAAATAGGGTATTTTGAAAAGGATCATTGAATATCCACATGTTCAAACTATGTGCTTGTCCACTTTGTGATCACACACATCCACTCACTAAGCGAAGCAAATACACCTAAAAATAACTTAACCAAACTCACTAAATTCTCCCCACATGGGCCACAAAAGAATTTATAGCTTAAGTTAGGATCAAGGGGGTAGGCATACAATAAGACACCTTGATCACTCTTCATCTTGAAACATAGAATTTGACTATTAAGGGAGCTTTAAATCCACCTATCATCCCACGGAAAAGACAACTCGAGTGCGGCAGAGACCCATTTCAGAGGGAGTTAGGCTTAGGCATAGTACGGGCAGGTATCAGTCAGGACTACCTGAGTTGGATGATACTCGGTACTATTAGCTGACTTAGCAAGAAGCCCAAGACTCGAAATCTCAAGAGGGACGGTGGTACTTTAGTGAAAAAAACTAGGGCATCCTATCCATATAAGTGACGGTGTAGGCAGTTGCCAGACCCTCTACCCTTACCTTGGTGGATTTTCTTCGGCTGACTGGGGGTGTCGCTAGCTCTTACAAGACGTTGTGCCAACACTCGCAAGATATCGTCTCAAGGCCCAGTTACATTTGAGTGTATGAGGACGAATAGGTCTTATAGGATTTTGAGTATCATGCGCAAACAAACAAAAACCACTTTTTTAATTGCTTGTTCACATAGATTAATTTAAAGGGAAATTTATTTTATTTTTAGATTTGTTTTATGTATGTGACAAGAATTTTTCTTTGATCATAGACTCTATCCTCTCAAATTTTTCCAAAACCAAACCAGGTCAACACCAGAATGGACCCAACGAGACCTCGTCAATCTAGGCATCTTTTGGACCTCCCCCCATTACTAGGATTGGTTCTAGGTATTTCATCGTCTAGGTGTCAAATATGGAATGCTGCCACCATTATTGGTTCGTCCTTTATTAGGGAATCCTTAGTTGGGAACCCTAGTCAATCTCCCAACACCACACCACAAACCACTCCTCCCACAACCCCTAGGGGGCAGAGGAGTGCATCCCATTTAGGAAGCCAGTTGAATACACAATAGGGTACAACACATACCAACCCTCTTCCTAACTAGAACTTTGTGTTTTCACACAGTGAAATGACATCAACCTCCCAGTCACCTTTCTTAGCTTCGTTGAATCTACTCGATTTAACCAAGCTGACGAATGACCCCATCGCACACAACCCTACATGGCCTCCCATGCCCACGAAGCTCCCTTCGTATATTCCAAAGTTCAAAGGAAAGTAAGCGGAAGGCCCAGGTAATAATTTCATGACCTTCCACCTATTGTGCTCATCGAACAGTATCATTGATGACACTATTCGATTGACACTATTTCAATGCACTTTGACTGGAGTAGCCAAGAAGTGGTACATGGAGCAACCCTAAGCTTCACATGGAACCTTTGGCGCCCTCGCCACTGCATTCCTAACATATTTTCAATTACCCATTCACCATGATTCCAGAATGGAATTACTGACACATTTTAGATAGACCCCCATTGTCCATATCTCGAACCATCTCCACAAATGGAGATGGCGTCGTATTTTATGTAAAGATAAAATCGATGACAAGGTTCTCTTAGATTTTTTCCTGAAAACTCTTACGGTAGAGATTTCAAATTATGTGGCACAACAAAGACCCACATCCAAAGAGGACGCTATCAGCAAATCCCAACAAATTGAGTTGATTTATACGTAGTCAGGATACATTTACAACATCCTGCCTAACGCCCCATGCCTGCAAACTTATCAAGAATTTCCAGGGACGTCAAACTCTGCAGATGGACTAATTGGGTCATTGACCCAAGGATACCTAGGCAGCAGTAGTCAAAACGCCGGTTACACATATAGTTCTACCCAGAACGTACCCCAACTTGGTTTTCAAAGTCATCATATGCCTCAGCAAAATTTTACCAATAGGGTTCCAGCATATCACCAGGGAGGACCTTATCCTCTGGCTCAGGGGACCCAGTACACAGAAAGAAACACTGATGGAAGAGCTCCCCACCAACATCTAGGTGAAAACCAGGGACCGCATTATGCTCATTCCCCAGCACAAGACCTGCCTATGCAGATCAATGCACAAGTGAACTTTGTGCAGCCATCTCAAAACCACCCACACCAATACAACTAGGAGAACTACCCTCCTAACATAGTGAATAAAAAACCAAAAAACAAGACAAAATGGAACCCTGGACTAGGGGGCAACAACCAGCAACACCCACCGCGATCCTAGGCCAGAGGCAACTCCAACCAGAATTAGATCCAGGAGCCGAGCAATGCCCAACGATAGAGAAAAAGGCCACCTCTTCAAACAAACCATTCTTTTTCAATATGTGGTGAGTAAAACCACTATACTCACCACTATCCTGATCTCTCTCAGTTAAAGAAGCTACAGAGTAACCGAGGACAAGGAGGATCTTCCCAAAAACCAGCTGTCATGCAAGAAAATTCCCCCCATCAAGGGGTAGTAAGCACTTAGCAGAAAAATACAGACGACTCTGGGAAAAGAAGCCATGAAATCTACATGACTGGTGAAGAGATTTTTTTCCAAACACTGAATCGTAATTACAACACCCCACAAGATGCCAATACGTCAGGGGAAAGTACCAGTGCATCGACTGCACCTTTGACCATTTCAAAGATGCCCATCGAACCATTGCCAAATATGGCGAAGGGACCTAATAGGCGAGCTAGAAACTACTCTAAAGAAGCCCATAATTATAGTATAGTGGATGATTTAGCACAATCTCCCACTGCTATGTTAGCTTTGGAAGTATTCTAGTCATGCCCAAAACAATGGAAATCCCTACTTTCCGTCTTAGGCGCCATCGACCCTACTGATACGTGCCTAATGGATTTTTACTTAGATAAATCCACCCCTAGGCTTCCTTCCATGGTCGCCTTGCAGATATCAGTGTTGGTCCAGAATATCACAATTCACCGATGTGTCATAGACGAGGGTGCATCCACATGCATCATGTCCAAAAATGTTTGGAAAAATTTAGGTTCTCCCGATCTAAAACCCTCAGTCATCACGCTTAGAGCATATGACGGTCGTCCATCAACCCCCGTTGGCCTCTACCAAAAATCCCTGGTCTTCTTAGCCAGAAAAACAGTGTACATAGACATTGAAGTCTTGGACTCTCACTGAGACTACAATATACTCCTTAGGCGGAGTTGTATGTACACCATGTATGCCAGAGCCTCCTTCGTCTTCCACATGATGATGTTCCCCCATGAGGACCGCTTCATTACTGTAGACCAACTGACACATAGCGAGAAGCGGCCCCTAACAAAAAATGATGTAATTCTACCCAATGTAGATACATCCTCGGATGCTCTCTCACAATACCAAGAATATGGCCCTGGCCAATTAACACCGTCGTTCATTCAAGGGTCATTCCTAGGAGATCCCCCCATAATCCCTGAGTCATCGCTCGACATCACAGGGGCTCCAGTGTGCATGATGTCCACTTCAAGCACTGAAGCTAGTCAGGACACAGACACAAGCCATTAGGGGAATTTTGAGGTCTAAAATGGGCCTCCTAAGGAAAATGTATAATCAAAATTCACTTTATGAGAACCAATCATATTTTAGGATATGACATCATCCCTAATGGTTGAGGTGGCATTGCTTGAGTTAAAGGTAATTACTTGTCACATTCTCAATGGTGGATAACAACTCATGGTTAACCATGGTAATGCTCTAAGTACTTTTAAAGTCAAAATAAAGTACTCATAATAAATGTCATTTCACACTTTTTGAATAAAATTCATACATAAAATAATATATTACATTTATTATATTATTTTTATATAGTACATTAACTACATGTTATTATACAATTTAAATAATATAAATTTTAATTAATAACATATTATATAATTAAGAATTTATGAATTTATATTTATATTTTAATTTAATTTATTTAAGTACAAAGGACAAATGCATTAGCTATTAAATGATAATGACTTTTTCTTGAAATGCTCATTCTTATTTATAGTCACATCAATACGATTTTTTTATTAATTTTATTTTTTCACAACTTTTCAATTGAATTTAACCATGGTTACATGAATTGTGGTGCAAAAATAGAATTTCAAATTCATAAATATTATTTTATTGATTTGGCTATTATTTTATTATTTCCTTAGGAGGCCCATTTTAGACCTCAAAATTCCCCTAATGAGTAATGGCACTGAGTCATCGGCTACGAAAACCTCTCTAGCCTATGCTGCTTCCCAAACCCTTTTCCTCTACCCCCCAGATGGTTTCGTCTCCCAACAGGTTTTGGAAACACTGGTATTACCAAACATATCATTGGCAATCCCAGTTTGGTAACTCTTTCCCCATGTAGGAACAGGAGCCACCCACATCACTGCCACAATATTGAAGCCCCTCAGTCCCAAGGAGGCCCCACCTGTCCAAGAAATGTTCAAAACCACCCCTGCAAGGGAAATTCCCATTGCAAAAGTAGTGATCATGGCCAAGAAAATAGTAATGTCCCCAACTTAGCTCATAGCTAAGTGGGACATTAATTTTTCCAATAAATTCAAGTGCATGAATAATTGAGCAAGGGGGCTCATAAAACTACGCAAGCATGAATAAAAACCCCTCACAATGTGAAAAGGTGCCATGAAATAACCAGCTTAATCATCCACATGTGTGAACAAGGTTAAGTTGACCAAGTCAACTCAACTTGTCTTTAAAAGAATGGATCCATAAATAATATAGCTCAATGTGAATAGAGGGCAAGACCATTTGAAGATTCCTTGAGTATGAAAAGGGGAAAGGCATGGAGGCTCAATCAAGGAAGGTTCCAAGAAGATGTACTAGCCTAGAATCCAACCACGCAACATCTAGAAAATTCCCACTTAATGAGACAGTGTAATCCTAGAGGAGGGAAGCTTGGCAAGGAAGCAAACCCTAGTGGAGTGGGGCCCTTGGAGGAGAAGCACATTTTCTATATAATTAAGGAAGGGAGACCATTTGGGTTTAGATTGGAGATTATACTTTCATGAGGTCTGATTAGACTTCCTGCATACTTAGTTGTTTAGCTAAGTTGCTGCACTTCTTAGTGCAAGGGTTTTCTCATGCGAGAATGCCCAGCTTTTTCTTGGAGATCTGTAGCAAGAGATCTAAGGGAAGGTTCTGATCTAAAATTTCCACTTTCAAGTGTTAGACCAAGCACTTGTGCTCCATATCTACAGAGTCCCTTGAGGATATTGCGTTATTTGTATAGAGGTGCAGTGGAAGGGGTTAAATCCCCATGGCTTGGAGCTAGTTTCCAAAGGGGAGATCATTTCTTCTTCCGGGAGCTGATTAATAGCATTGCAGCCATTTCTCATGTATATTCAGCCTTTTTATGCAGAGCTATATCCATACTGCATTTTTCAGTTATATCTGTAGCTGCTTCTTTGTATTTTCATTGCATGTGGGAAAACCGTTGCCGGGTGATCATAATTTCATTGTAAGGTGATTAGATCTCTGTTTCTTTTCCTCATTGAGTAATATAATATGAATATCATATTTCTTTCTCCATTTTCTGAGTATTTACTTCAATAGACTGTGCAGTGTCTTTTGCAGCAGATCTGGCATTTGCATGTTTTGGGGTTTTTGTCCATTTTCAACTATTTGAGCATGGGAGGCCTGTTTAACTTTGTTGTTGGTATTTGTTTATGAAATCCTCTTGCATGCAGATCTAATATTGACTAATATAAAGGAGGTCAATACTTAGAAAAACAACGTTTCTAGGTCACTATTGGTGCTTTTCCCCACTTGGGTGTCTTTCGAAAGGAATGTTTGCTATAGCTTTTGTCAAATGATGAGCTATGCATCTAATATAACCTCTGATATAATAATTTTCTGATTCCTCTTGATTTTCTAAAGAAGTTGTGCAAATTTTGAAGTAGGATTTCCATTTTGTTGAAACCTTCATCTTTCAGCAGTTTTTCAGCTAGTCTAGTTTGTGGGAGATCTGTTTAAGGTCTCTAAGTTCATTTTTTTTAGCTAAAATTCTGTATATAAGTCACATACAGCCTATATAAGAGAAAAAAAGCATTAGTCTACGTTTTTGTTGCATATTTTTTCTTATACAGTGTTTTCCTTGAGCTGCTTGTCAATAATCCTAAAAGAGAGATATTAGCCTTCGACATAGTTCTATAGACAGAGTCTGCTAGTGGGCCAGCTAGCCTCTGGATCTCATCGTCTCTTTAGAGGTGACATATCTAGTAAATTCCCCTATAGTCAATCTTTGGAATAGATCCAGTTGGTGATTGTTAATGTTTTCTTGAAAAATGATTTTCATTTTCCGGATTCATGAGCATTTCCTGATTTGGGACATTACAATGGTATCAGAGCATTATCTCTGGCCTAGCCTGTGAGATCAAGCTATCAGAGAAGTTTTGAGGAGAAGCACAAGTAGAAAGTAGAAAGCATGGAGAGGATGAGATTACTCTCATCAATATTCAGATCCAAGAAGAGCCTCTCAAAGGGGGTTGAACAGTTGGAAGTAGAAAGATGCAGTGAAACTCCAAGAGGGTTTCAAGGAGAAGAGGATTGCAGTGAAACCTTTATGAGGTTTCAAGAAGAAGAAAATAAGACATGGGAATTCCCCCTTCAAGGGAAGACCAAGATCTAGGGTTTCCTGTTGAGGATGGGACATTTCCTACATTCAGAGAAAGAGCTGGGGGTGACAGCACAGTCATAACAGAGGCACCTCTAGCATCTCAAGAAGAAGAAGTGGTGAGGACAGTTGCACCGAGGAGAGAAGCTCTTGTTTCAAATAATCTCACATATAGAGATTGTGGCACAATCCATCTGCAGTATGTGCCATCATTATCAAATGGTGAGATCTGGAATATTACAGAGTTTCATGAGGTAAGCAATATCTACCCCTCTATATTTCTTACGAATGATGCACAAGGAAGGTAGGAAGATCCATGCACATCAGTTCATCCATCTATCTATGATGATCTATGTCTTGATGCCCCCTTATATGAAGAAGGACCATTAGGGAAATGCCCTGATGAGAAGAAAAACAAAGTGTTCCCTCAACATGATACAATGAAGACACCAATGAAGACACCTTTGCATGTGCTCTCTTACCTTATATGTGTAGGCCATAACTCCCAAGGGCAGTGTTCTACCTTATAAGCTTCATGGCCAACTATGGGCCAAAATGGTTTTCAAGTATGGCCACCTCCTTGATGAGTTGGGGGAGGTGATGCACTATGATGGGTGCTTCCCTAAAGCCCCAAATATACATTTCATCTTCAGCCATGGTGATGTGATAAAAGCAGCAAGTAAGTGGCATGCAAACCACTTACCATATCCTGATATGAAGCAGGGAGAAGGAAACATGCGCTGGTTTCTATTGGGTGAGTGTGGGTACTCCCCAAAATTTCTGATTCTCATGACTCATGCCTCATACTCCAAGATAAGGTTGCATAATGGGAAGGCATGGTTGTTATGGTTGTCACAAGGAGGGTTTGGACATTATATGCTAAATCTTGTGTCCAAATATTTTCCCATGTTTGAAGTATGTCTCATGCATTCATATGTATTTTGGGTTGAGATGTATTTCAAGTATGAATCTTGGGTTGGGGGGAGAAACAACCCCCACATGGTGTGGAATGGGAGAGCTAGCTTGCATTATGTTGATGGAGCACCCCACATATCCATCATTACATCATTGCACCATGATCCACATATTGATAATGTAAGGAAGCAACACGAACCCTTGTTGCTATGGCTACTTTTGGGAGAGTACAGGCTGAAAACTCTCCATACTCAACACAACATTCCAGAAGGAATGCATGGCACATCCAAAGTGCAAGAAGGCTACCTTTCAGCAATAATGGAATAGAGGGAGGTCCTCTCACATAGCAGCACAAAGGTGAATGAGTTTTACATGTGGAATTTCAAGAAGAAGAGTCAAGGAGTACCAAGAGCATTGCTACTTAAGCCTACAGTGCTGTCCTCTAAGAGCAAGTTTCTAATGATGGAGTATTTCCAAAGAAGTGTGCATCCTTTCATTTTGCATAAATTTGTGAGGATATTGTTATGGGAGGACTCACTCATGGATAAAATCTTCAGCTCACACATGAGGCATGGTAAGAAATACATCTATGTGCTTATTGATCATTCTATTAAGAATTTGTATCTTCTCACCAATTGTAAGCAATGCATTGCTCTGCAAGAGAGAAATATTATTCATGGGTGTTATGGTCACTTTAGGGCCACATTTTTTAATGATGATCACCCATATCTACATGACTTGGAGCAAGTGCCTTGTTGTTTTGATTGTATGCAGCTGATATATATTTTTGCTCACTACTTTCTAGTAGATGAGTTGACATGCATAGCTGAAAATTCTTTGGGAGGCAACTTGCCACTTGATGTTTTAAATCAACAGTTGGGAAAACTGCTTTATACCCACCATGGAGGCTATATGTATCATCTTCACTTGCACATAAAATTCAAAAACTTTCTGATTTAGATGAAATATGGTGGTGATGTGCCATTCATTTTTAATGGAATGATTCGGGCTAGTAGGATCCATGACTTTGGAGGAAGGATCTTTGGAGATCCAACCTTAGTTTTGCCATCAAAGGGCACCCTTATTTCAGCCCAAAATCATTATGTGCTCTAATCTTGCCATGATTGGAGAGGGAGAAAGCATGGGATAGGCTATTTTTACTATCATGTTCAGCCATTCAGCCCACCTTATTTGCAAGAGCTCAAGGTGGAGAAGATTTATTATGAGTCGCCATCTTGGGAGGCAACAAATTTTTCTTGGATGATAGCATGGGGAGGAGAGTCTTTCATTGATGCTGAAGTGCTCCATGTTTGTCACCACTCCTATCTTGAGGAGTCCTTGGATCATCAAGAAATTTCCCATATCAGCCTCCCATTCTTCCATGACAAGAACCAATGGGCTTATTTACCACAAGCCAACACTTTTGCAGAAAATCTAAAGCAAAGAAGGAGACTATGGATAAGAAGGCCACAAGGAGGGAAATTTTTGCAGCACCCTTGCAGTTGCTTTAGGACAAGAAAAATTTGGGAGGGGGAGACTGTAATGTCCCCAACTCAGCTCATAGCTAAGTGGGACATTAATTTTGCCAATAAATTCAAGTGCATGAATAATTGAGTAAGGGGAGCTCATAAAATTACTCAAGCATGAATAAAAACCCCTCACAGTGTGAAAAGGGGCCATGAAATAACCAGCTTAAGAATCCACATGTGTGAACAAGGTTAATTTGACCAAGTCAACTCAATTTTTCTTTAAAAGAATTGATCCATAAATAATATAGCTCAATGTGAATAGAGGGAAAGACCATTTGAAGATTCCTTGAGTATGAAAAGGGGCATGGCATGGAGGCTCAATCAAGGAAGGTTCCAAGAAGATTTACTAGCCTAAAATCCAACCACGCAGCATCTAGAAGATTCCCACTTAATGAGATAGTGTAATCCTAGAGGAGGGAATCTTGGCAAGGAAGCAAACCCTAGTGGAGTGGGGCCCTTAGAGGAGAAGCACATTTTCTATATAATGAAGGAAGGGAAACCATTTGGGTTTATATTGGAGATTATACTTTCATGAGGTCTACTTAGACTTCCTACATACTTAGCTGTTTAGCTAAGTTTTTGCACTTCTTAGTACAAGGGTTTTCTCATATGGGAATGCCCAGCTTTTTCATGGAGATCTTGTAGCAAGAGATCTAGGGGAAGGTTCTGATATGAAATTTCCACTTTCAGGTGTTAGTCTAATCACTTTTTCTCCATATCTACACATTCCCTTGAGGATACTGCGTTATTTGTATAGAGGTGCAGTGGAAGGGGTTAAATCCCCATGGTTTGGAGCTAGTTTCCCAAAGGGGAGCTCATTTATTCTTCCGGGAGATGATCAATAGAATTGTTGAAATTTATCCTATATATTTAGAGTTTTTATGTAGATCTATATCCATAATACATTTTTCAGTTATATCTGCAGCTGCTTCTTTGTATTTTCATTGCATGTGGGAAAACCCTTGCCGGGTGATCATAATTTCATTGTAAGGAGATTAGATCTCTGTTTATTTGCCTAATTGAGTAATATAATATGAATATCAGATTTATTTCTCTATTTTCTGAGTATTTACTTCAATATACTGTGCAATTTATTTTGCAACAACTCTGGCATTTGCATGTTTTGGGGTTTTTGTCCATTTTCATCTATTTGAGCATGGGAGGAATTTTAACTTTGCTGTTGGTATTTTTTTCTGAAATCCTCTTGCATGAAGCTCTAATATTGACTAATATAAAGAAAAAAACCATTATTTTATACTGATGTAGCTCAATACTCAGAAAAACAGCATTTATGGGTCACTATTGGTGCTTTTCCCCACTTGGGTGTCTTTCGGAAGGAATGTTTGTTGTAGCTTTTGTCAAATGATGAGCTATGAATATGATAAAACCTATAATATGATAATTTTATGATTCCTCTTGAGTTTCTGAAGAATTTATGCAAATTCTAAAGTAGGATTTCCATTTTGTTGCAACCTTCCTCTTTCAGTAGTTTTCAGCTAGTCTAGTTTGTGGGAGATCTATTTAAGGTCTCTAAGTTCATTTGTTTCAGCTGAAATTATGTATATAATTCAAATAAATCCTATATGAGAGGAAAAAAGAATTAATATGCATTTATGTTGCATATTTTTTCTTATACAGCTTTTTCCTTGAGCTGCTTTTCAATAATCCTAAAAGGGAGATATTAGCCTTCGACATAGTTCTATAGACAGAGTCTTCTAGTGGGCTAGCTAACCTATGGATCTAATCCTCTCTTTAGAGGTGACATATCCAGTAAATTCCCCTGTAGTCAATCTCTAGAATAGATCCAGTTTTTGATTGTTAATGTTTTCTTGAAAAAGGATTTTCATTTGCCGGATTCATGAGCATTTCCTGATTTGGGACATTACTAAAAACAAGAAGAGAGGAAAGAAGATGGTGACCCCTGCCATCCAACGAGAATCACCAGTCTACACCATATGCAACACAATAGGTCACCCTACCCATATATGTCTGGAACTGGATGAATTAAAACCACTCCTTGGCTCTGAGACAGACATCAAGACGCCGCGTTCGCGTAAAAATGAACCTACCACCAAAGTTAATGGCAAAGAACCGCGTACCAATCACGCATGAGATATCTATAGCAACTACAAGCACTATACCCATTATTTCCCAGAAATCTCGCGATATAGGGATGCTTTACACGCCATCGAGCGATCCTATCAAGAGGATCCCTCCACCGAGGCATCCGAAAATGAACCTCGTACCATCCTATAGCTATAAGAACAACAAAGGGCACAAGAAATACCCCCATTCATGCCCCCTCCTGTTATACATTGCACATTGTGCGATGAACGTGTTCACTTCCTCGACGAGTGCGCAGCCCTTAAACTCATACACACATGGTATTCTATAGAAAGGGTTTACTATGTTGGTTTGCAGGCAGTGCAATTCACAAGTCCATTATGAGCCGAAAATCATCTTTTGGAGAATTATCACTCCCCAGCTCTTTTGAAGTGTGTTTGGTTCATGTACGTACGAAATGACACCAACTTAAGGGATGTGGTCTACCCACTTGAGTTATTAGTAACAAGCAGAAAAAGAAGTGGAGTCAAGCAAGTAATTAGTGGAACAAGCTAGAACCATAAGCATACTAGATAGAGAAATAGCATGCATATATAAAATAAAACTAAACTAAAGCTAAGACAAATAAACACGAGCTCTGAAAAGAGTCAAACAACAATAATAATACGAACGGTGGCTCTTGGCCCCTCTTATTGAGCAGTGGTGGGAATAAGAGTGAAACTTTATCCTCTTGCCAAAGGGCCCCTAGAACATGGGTTCTAAGTCCTGATGCAAGGATGTTTTAATCCCAAGATTGCCTTAATGCAGGGTCTCCCTCTCTCTCTACTGTGGTGGACTGAACTTGTTGGATGGCCCACAATTGAGTCCCCTTAATCTTCAACTCCGGATCACAGACTGCTGGTATTGCTTGGGAAATTCTGGCCAGCATAACAATAAGTTCACCCATTATTCATCTCATGGTGGCCTTATATAGGAGATTTCAAATCCTCCTTCCCTCTCTTGGTACATTGTGGATGGTAACCCAAGAAAGGGGTATGATTCCTTTGTGTGCTCCAAATATTCCATTGTGTGCTCACTTGATGTCTAAGGAGGCGTTGGTGGCTGTCCTTAGATGGCTTCAAGTGAGGAATCACTTGTCCTATGCTTTGTGTGGTCCCGGAAAGTGTCATTTCGCCACTCCCACGATTGCGTGCATTTTGGGTCATAAGGCACGCAAAGGCGCTCTTCACGAAGGATAATGCACGCAAAAGCATTTATGACTTGTCTAAATTTGATTTTTCCTCAGCCCTTAGAGAGTTTTAAATACTTTCTAGATTCTATAATGTCTTCCAGCCCTATAAATCCTTCTTCTTGACCTTAAATAATGTATTCTTCTACTTGTATGATTTTCGAGCGTTAATAGTTGCCCCCTAACGTGTGAGATCTAGGAAGAAATGTATATCTAAAATATATTATAGCTTCTTTTTTGTATATCGTGCGTAGAGAGAGAGAGATAGAGAGAGAGAGAGACATGTGTGAAAGTTGGAATTGAAAACACCCTACACCAGTTCCAAGAATGACCGTGTCGTAAGGGACCCCTATAAGAAAATATAATACAATACATATACAAATTTTCTATGAGGCGGGCATGTCCCATGTTCGTGATGTTGTGGCTAGTTAAACAAATCTATTTGACATATATATGTTCTGTCTATATCACTAATATGGTAGTGATCTGGTGGTTGTTGACAACGACTTTTGACGCCCTCCAGGGCATTTTTTCTTTGAAAATAGGTGGAATGTGGTACCCATATGTGTAAACTTGGTATGGCATGTAGTTGTGCATTGTACGTATAGGCGCTGGTTGGGACCTTCCCATGTAAGCATTGCTGAAAGAGACGCTTATGGAGGCACAAGTCTTCGATAAAGTTGATCAAAGTGCAATGGTTGTAAGTTATGACACGATCTTGACATGAAAGCTTTTGTTGTAGTCGAACGTCAGGAGGATCGATGACATCTATGGGAAATGATATCTCCCATAGTTCCACCTGAGGATGCCCCTTTTATGGAGAGGGGTAATCCAAGGTACCGCTTCCTTTTTGGAAAATGGGTGTCGAAGTCAACAAAAAGGAAGACTCAACCGAAAGAGGGGTCGCCGACGTGAGGCGTTGGGGACCTGGATGTGATGGGTTTAACATAGGCATATTGGCGAGGGGTGACTGAAAACTGATGATGGGGATTTAGTCGCCCAAGGTCGGAGTATACTAAGCAGCTTGGCGGCAGTCATAGTCATTTCTAATAGGGAATCCATCGAGACGGTAGGACTTCCAGGGTGGGTATAAAATGGCTATGAATGTCATGGTGGCTTGTGCATGGGGGTGTAATACTCCGACCAAGGGTGTTCAGGGACTGCTTCCAGGGGTGAAAAATATAGATGAGAGAGTGGGGGATGTAGTGCACCGTTCGCTGTTTTTGTACACTTACCAAAAGATTAAAATAATGGGGTTTGGTTTGTACAAAACATAGAGACAGGTACCCCAAAACATGAAAGTGTTCGCTCACTGATGTTGTGAGGAAGCTTTTTTGTTGAGGGTGGGGGTCCCATTGGTTGGTATCATGTGTGGGGTTGATGAAGCACATGAAAAGGTATCACAGATGGGATTATGTTGGTGAAGGTATGGTGGGCCAAATGCGAGGCGCGGTAGTGCACTTTTGACCTGCTTGTACAACCTGATCATCCGAGAAGGGGTTTTTAGCTTGTATGATAAACTTGACCTTACGCATGGTGAATGGATGGGTATGATGTGCTTCCTCGACTAAAGTGGTATGGCCATGGCATCAATTTTGTTTCGATATATGGTCTACTTTGGGTGACGAGCACCATGGATTGGAGGCTTTATCGACCAACGAGGATGTTTATCATGTGCAGGGTGAGTTGATGATAAAAATGGTCAGATATGAGGACCCTATGGTTGATTTATGATGGAGAAATGATGCTAGGATATGTAGAGTTTACTGGGACTCTATCATGCTAGGGGTAGAATGATACCTGCTCTATAATTTTCAGTAGATGGGGTTGCGGATGGTTTGCGAGCTTTTCCTAAACAAACAAATACCTCAAGTGAAAGCATATTCTTTATCAAATATTATTGAAGGTCATCAGCTTTAAAAAAGAAGATGAGAGAGGGAATACCTTTCGGAGCTGAAAAATTAATTTTTTGGGAGTGAAATTATGTGGCATTGCTTCTATTCGTTATGTAATGTTGATCACGATGCAGCTTACGGTTCGGAGAACGAACCTTTTGATATCTCGTTATGGTCCTCCCAAGTTTTTTAAAAGGGCGATATATGGGTGAATATGGCCCTAATTCAATTCATTTGTACTTGTTATGTTCTTGAGAGGTCAGAAGCTTCTACGTAGAAGTTCTTGCCATTGTGGTCAGCCTGAGCACCAAGGATTAGCAATATCATGCCCAGGTAACCTCCATGACGTCCTGCACTTTAATTTTTCAATTTGATGGTGCTAGGGTCTGTACAGACTAGGTTTGTACAGATTCTGAGTGTTTTTTTCTCTAGATTGCGCAGGCGATCAGGGTAAAGGCGTGCCCTCTGTGCACATTTTCTGGGGATAAGTGCGCTAAAAGTGATTTGTTCCCATCCTTTGGCGTGCCTTAAGCATGCCTATGGAAAATACAGGCACACCCTAAGTGTGTCTGTTTGATGGACAGGCATGCAAAGCTGAGGCAATTGTTTTTTGGATTTTTGTCTATTTTTTAAGTTTTTCCTGTTATTGATGGGTACCTGTTTTGATGACAGGTTGCTGTGGAGGGAGTGAGATGGGCCTGAGCTCCGTATTGCATTGGATGTTGATGCTGGGGTGTGCCATCAACTAGCGCAATGAGTACTCCTAAAGTTCGCAGAGAATGGGCTTCTTCAGTGGCAGGACCGATTATTATGCTACTTGATCCGACATTGGCGCAGGAGGCGCAACATGTTCGTGTTGCATGGGATGAACCTGGTTATATGTCCTGAGATGGATGTGTATTTTGTGACTAGGTTACTACCTCATGGTGAGTCGTTGAGGTATCCACTCCCTTCCGGGAGAGTGGATCTGGAGAGGTTGCAGATACGTCACTATCGTGGGGCGCCTCTTATAGAGGGATGCATCTGCATTGCATCCGTGACAGATTTAGCAGAGTGATGTTCTCTGGAATTGATTGTGTGACTTGAAAGGTCATCGGCTTTGCATCAGGCATCAAGCCCGCAAGTTGGAGTATTGCGCCGGTTGAGGTCCAGAAATTTTTATGATTTTTCCCATTTTTGCTATGACGGGATGGTGGCTCAACTCAACAAGGTCCATAGTGGATCAAAGTTGTTTTTTTACGCCAGTATTTTTTGTAGCATTATTTACGAGAGGGTAGTGCTGTTGAGGCCAATGGTGACAGTGCCTCCTGGGGGGCCATGGGAGCCTCGTATGAGGAGGTGGGCTCTGGTGATGCCGTGAGGCGGTGGTGGCATGGTGGGGTGTTATTGGAACGCCACAATAGAGGCCTGGTTCGAGGTGAACCCATAGATGTTCTTGCCATTCCCATATACGGCGATGGACTTCTGGAGGGATCCAGATATGGGTCTCCCTCTTGGTTATGCTTAGGGGCCAACAGGTATGTTTTCTATGTTTTCTGCATTTATTTGAGTATATATGTGCTTATGTGTTTTGCTAGTGACACTGACATAGTCTTGGTTACTCTTGCAGATGTTGGCGAGGTGGGTCGCCCCGTGGCTCTGTTGGTTGGCCACGATCCTCTATGGCGACCTAGGGGTGGGTAGGGAGCAGATCCTGCTGGAGGACCTGGTGTTGGTGTTGGCCCTTGGGGAGAGGGCAGCAACTCGGCTACTACCGAGGCTATGGCCGAGCGGGCTCGTGCTGACGCAGCGGTGGCGCATTCAAATACAGTGGATGCTCGTATCACGGAAATGACTACTTAGGTGTCAGTTCTTGAGGATTCCTGGGGTCGAGTGGATCGCTTGACCCAGAGGATGCTTGCTCAGGGTTTTATGGATGATCTCGAGGAGGTCTGGGTGGAGACTGTGATGGCCCGCGAGAGGGAATATCAGCCTATTTTACATCGGGTGGCAGTCTCAGTGGTGACGGCAGCTCCAATGGTGGCACCGGGAGTGGTTGTGGGTCCAGGTGCCCCTCCTGAGGGGGCACCGCCCTAAACTATACTTGTACATGGGGAAAGCACCATGTGGATGCTTCCCCTATTTTTGACGAATTTTTTGTATCTTTGGGCTAGCCGTTGGATTAGCAACACTATTTTTGTACTCAGACATATACATTGTGATATATATATATATATATATATATATATATATATATATATATATATATCTATATGAGAGATATGTTTTGCGGCTCTACATGATGTGTCACCTGTTTCGGTTTATGGATGATGTTATGCTGATGGATACCTATATTTTTGGGTTTTACGTATGATGTTTTATTCAAGATAAATTCCAGTTTAGGATATTGTTAGCTATGTGATTAGATATTTGGTTTTGACTCCTTGGTACATGTGTGAATGTAATATAGTCAAATTTTCTGCTTAATCTTTTTGCACACAAATATTTTCTAAACAGATGTGTATCTCTTATCTCAAATGTTTGGTTTAACTGCGACACTACTAATTGGGAATCAAGGTAGAAATGCATATGGCGTATGCCCTGATGAAGGGCATCACACATTAGTCCGATGATGGCGTCATATTCTGCTTGAGTTTTTGTTGCTGAACTGATGCACACACCGTTTGAGTAGAGTGGCGATCAGTCAGGGTGGTAGATGACCTAGGCAGCTGCGGCTAAAATTTGAGACCATCTTGATCCTCCATCAGCAAATCTGAAATGAGGTTTAGGTTGGTGATCCATGGTGGCACTTTGAGTGTGATTAATAAGACTTTTGGTCAAAAAAATTTAGTGGTTACGGTTTTTGTACATTCACTCTAAGGAAGGGTCATTTTGGCCCTTATGGGTAGAATTTATTGAGGTAAAGGTCATTGACAAGGTTGCTGAGGCATGTCCCATCTGGTTCCGTCAAGATGTATGCCCCCCGTTGGAGGCAATGTTTGATGATGTAGGGTCCTTTCCACAAGGTTTCGAACTTTCCTGGCCCTAGGGCTTCTTTTGCGACATCATAGCAGAGGACTAGTTCTCCCTCGGTGAATGATCAAGGGTTGATGTGGCAGTCGAATGATGCTTTTACCCTTTTCCTATGTGCCTCGTTGTGTTGCAGTGACTCCCATCGGCTTTCATCAATGATATCTATTTGTACTAGGCGTTGTTCTAGAGGCTTGGTATCATCAAGGAGTTCGATGGCAGTGTGCAAATGTTAGATCTTGCGGAAATCAATGCAAAAGCGCACGGTGCCTTGATCTTTTACGAGAGGAATAAGGTGGAAATATTGGGGTGTATGGGCAGCTATAATCCTATTTCTAGTATGCGATGATATGAATCGTATATGGTGAATTGTGTCATTGAAGTTCGGTGGGGGAAGGATCTCTATTATGGGGTTTTGCATGATCACAAGGTTGGGTTCCTCGCTAGGATGGTCAATTCCCTATAGGTAGAAATTGTGTCTGCTGCAGAGGTGCCTAAATGTTTCAATTAGTGAGCATACCTCTGGTGTGTGATTTTTTCTAGTGCAGATAGTACATGGTATGACTTTGCGAATAGAGTATATTGTGTGGGAATCAATGCTACTCGACGTCCTAGATGTGGATGTTTGGAAAGGATCTATTGTAGAAGAGGTTGTCTTCTGCTTTTGTTTCCTTATTGTTGGCTTGGGTGTGTCTAAACCTTTGGGGGAGTGTAGACTCAATGCTTCTCTTGCCACTCTTAGCTTGGGGAGGTGCACACATTTAATCGTATGGTGAAATTGTGAACAAATCCAGCAATAGGTGCGCGTGATATTCTCTTGATTAGAGAGAATCTTCTAAGGGATAGAAGAGACTATGCAAAGACTATTTGCAAGGGGCTTTATTTCTCTACACTGGTTGACTCGATGGTCATTCAAGTTGCATAGTACGCATGTTATCCTCGGCTTAGCCTGGGTTATGTTTGGTTGGTGTGTTGTCCTAGTTTTCCCACCAAGCCCATGTGGGGGTGGGGTTGTTGACCCGACGGTGTACCTTTTATACCTATTACGAAGGTCATCCTCCCTATTATCTATGATATGAATCATATCGATGGTAGGATGAAGTTGCGAGGCATAAATGCAGTGTCGCTCATAATGATTGCCTTGACATATTAGGCAGAATATCCTTGATATGGGGTTTCCCTCGTGCTCAGTTTGGGGTCTAGCAAGGAACCAGCGTCACAACGCTGCTAAATCAAGACAAGTGGTGACCGCATGATTGGGAGTTTTGCATAACGTGCATGTTGGTCTTCTCTGTAGAGAGCAGTTGGGGGTAACTAACGGTTCTCTGGATGGTCATTTTTTGACTGACAAGAAAATGATGGATCTCCTCGTCACATCTTCTTAGGTTTTGGAGCTGTCCGTGGACTCCGCATCCATGTCATCTTATTGGGAGAGATAGACTATGGCTGAGCATAAACTAGCGAGGGATATCCAGAATCATGGGATATAGTGACAATTCTCCAACGAGTGATTGTCGGCACATAACAAACATGTCAATTTCATTGCCCGCAATCCAACGTAGTAAACCCATTCTATAGAATACCATCTGTGGATGAGTTCTAGGGTTGTTCACTATTCGAGGAAGTGACCACGTTCATCACATAACGTGTAATGTATAACAAGAGGGGGCATGACTAGGGGTCTTTCTAGTGCCCTTCGTTCTTTCTGTAGGTATAGGATGGTACGAGGTTCATTTCTGGATGCTTAGGTGAAGGGATCATCTTGATAGGATTTCTCACTGGCATGTAAGGTGTCCCTATATTGCAAGATATCCAGGAAATGATGGGTATAGTGCCCTTATTTGCTGCAGAGAGCGCATGCGTGATTGGTAAGCAATGCTTTTCCTTTACCTTTGGTGGTAGGTTCCTTTCTACGGGAACATGACGTCATGATGTCTGTATCAGAACCAAGGAGTGGTTTTAATTCATCTAGCTCTAGACAAATATGGGTGGGGTGACCTATTATGTCGCATATGGTGCAGACTGGTGAATCTTATTGTATGGTGGGGGTCACCATCTTCTTTCCTCTCTTCTCATTTTTCTTAGTCGTGATCACCAGTTTTTTAATGGGAATTTCCTTTACAGGGGTGGTTTCGACTGTTTCTTGGATGGTTGGGGCCTCCTCGAGACTCAGGGGCTTCAATCCTGTGGTAATGATGTGGGTGGATCCTATTCTCGCAGGGGGAATGAGGTACCAAATGAGTATTGCCAATGATATGTTTGGTAATACCAATGTTGCCAAAACCTCCTTGGAGATGAAATTAGCTAGGGGGTAGAGGAAAGGGGTTTGGGAGGCGGCGTAGGATAGAGAGGCTACCATGGCCGATGACTTGGTGCCATTACTATTTTTGTCTATGTCCTGACTATCTTCAGCACTTGATGTCGACATCATGCTCACCGGAGCCCCTGTGACATCGAGTGATGACTCAGGGATTATGGGAGGATCTCCTAGGAATGACCCTTGAACAGATGATGGTTTGAACTAGTTGGGGCCATATTCTTTGCATCATGAGAGAGAATCCAAGGATGTATCTACATAGGGTATAATTACATCAGTGTTTTTTAGGGGTCGCTTCTCGCTATGCATCAGTTGGTCTACAGTAATGATGCAATTCTCGTGGGGGAACATCATCATGCAGAATACATAGGAGGCTGTGAAAGACATGGCGTACATATAACTCTGCCCAAGGAGTATATTTTAGTCCGAGTTAGCCTCCAAGACTTCAATGTCTATGTGGACCGTCTTTCTAGCTAAGTAGACCAGGACGTTTTGGTAGAGGCCGACGGGGGTTGATGGACGACCATTGTATGCTCTAAGCGTAATGACAAAGGGTTTTAGTTCAAGACACCCTAACTTCTGCCAAATTTTTTTGGACATGATGCACGTGGATGCACCCTCATCTATGACACATTGGTGAATTGTGATATTCTGGACCGACACTGGTATTTGGAAGGCGACCATGGAAGGAATACTCAGGTTTGCTTTGTCTAAGTCAAAATCCATTAGGCGTGTATCAGCAGGGTTTATAGTATCTAACTTGGAAAATAGGGCTTTCCATTTTTTTGGGCATGACTACAATACTTCCAAAACTAACATAGCAGTGGGATATTGTGCTAAATCGTCCAGGATACTATAATTATGGGCTGATTTGGAGTATTTTCCTAGTCGCCTATTGGGTCCCTTCGCCATTTTTGGCAATGGTTCGATAGGCATCTTTGAAATGGTCAAAGGTGCAGTTGGTGCACTATTGCTTGCCCCTGACATATTGGTGTCTGGTGGGGTGTCGTAATTGCGATTATGTGTTTGGAAAAACATCTCTTCGCCAGTCATGTAGATTTCATGGCTACTTTTCCCGAATTCGTCTGTATTTTATTGCTGAGTGTTGACTGTCCCTTGATGGGGAAAAGGTTCCTACATCACAGTTGGTTGCTAGGAAGATCCTCCTTGATGCAGGAGCATAAGGCTCGAGGAAAAAGGACTTCATTTTTATTCCAAAAATACAAAAAAAATTTACAAGAAAAGGAGTTGGTTCCTTTAGCTGGTGATTTACTATTTTGGTAGATAATATTTGACTCATATTTATGGATTTTAACTGCATGTATTTGATTCATTGAATTTAGTTTTTAGTTGAGGATTTTTAGGCAAATATCATGCAATAGGATTTTTATCCAAAATTGGACTAATTCGATTCTTTTGAATCGAATCAAAATGACTGTGAGAGCATTATTTTATATGTAAGTTTGAAATGTAATGGAGAGGAGGATTTGATGGAAATAGGAATCGAATAGAATAAAATTTCAATTTCCTCTGTAGTTGGGTGATGGTGTGCGTAATTTCCAAATCCTGGAGAAACGGTTTTTGGTATTGTTAAACAAATGTTTATCAGTTCCTTTTCGAAATATTTCTGAGTTTATTTTACTAAATTCGAGCTCTGTAGATTAATGGTTGTGTGTATGTTTCCTTTTAGAATTCTACATTCGCTGTGTAGTTGAAACAGTCGGGTGGTATTGTTAATTTAAAGGACTGTTAATTGTTGATATAAGAAAGTTGTGGCTTCTTAAAAGGATTGTTGAATCTAGCAGAGTTGAATGAAATGATATTGTTGTAGTGTGTAAAGGGTCTAAGGTTCAAAAAAATAATTTGACAGTACAACACTTGGTGATCTGACGGTTCACACATCAAGATTTTTGATCCTACGACAATCGCATTTCAAGTTGCAAGAAGGTTAAGAATTCAAATGGACCCGATGGTTTTATAAGTCTGAATTTATAACTTCAGTTGACCATCCAACACATATTTAATTCGAAGGCTTTCGCATACAGCTTGGGATGCGATATTTTCATAAACTCCAGTTTAATTTAATTTGAGTTTTGTGTTTTAATGCAAAGGTTTTAATGTTGGTTTGAAGTCCATCATTAAATAAATTAATTGAAGAAAATGCAGTTATGGGTTTAAGTTGTAAATCTGCAAATTTTGAAAAGCTTAGTGGTTTACCAATATTGGTAAATTAACTAAAGAAGAAAATACATGAATGAAAATAAAAGTAAGGAGTTGAGTAAAACAGGCTTAAACTCAGATTTGGGGGAAATTGTTTCTAAATTTGAAGGCATATCTCTAGATCCTACAACCAACCCACCTTTAGTGGTATCAAAGCAACATTTAGACACTGAACAAGATCTCAAAGATCAAGAAAAGAAATCCAACATGGCCTATAGAGTTGGAAGAGGAGGTGGTGCTGGTCGAAGAAGAGGAAGACCAGTTGCAAATGCTGAAGTGATGGAAGTTATTCAATAGATGCAAGCCAGATTAGAAGCAATGGAAATGGGAAATCAAAGAAATGTAGATGCCAAAGATGTGAGTCAACCTGAAGTTGAACCTGCAGAAGAGGGAGAACCTGCAGAAGTTACTCCTCAAATGAGATTTTTAAATCAGTGTTGGGATCCACATCTAAACCTAGACTTGAAGTTTCAGTTTTCATAGGAGGCTTAAACCTAGAGGAGTTGATAGATTGGGTTAATGACATGGATAAGTTCTTTCATGGTGGCAAAGTTTAGAGGTAATTTTTTTCCAAGTGATTATCAACTTTCATTATTTAGACAAACGCAGAATCTTAGACAAAGATCAATGACAGTCAAAGAATACACAGAGGAATTTTACAAAGTGAGTAAAAGAGCAGGACAAATTTAGGATACAACAGAGAAAATTGCAAGATATATAAATGGTCTCATAATGGATATACAAGATGAGATAAGTTTTTTGTCTCAGAAAACAGTGGAAGAGGCCTATCAGATGGCCTTGAAGGCTGAAGAAAAAATCATAAGGAAACAATCTGCCAGAGGTAGAGGTACTTTCTGAGGAAAAGGAGTTCAAGGTGGTAGAGGAAAATCTACAACACCTAGAGAAGAAGCTAGTAGCAGCTCAAGTCAGCATACACCCACAAAAGGTGATGCAAGTGGCAAAAGGATTTTTTCCAGAGGAAGAGGAGGCAGAAGCAGAGGAAGTGAATTCAGATGTTATAGATGTAATAATCTTGGACACCAAGCTTATGAATGTCCAGAAAATGTGGGGATAAATCAGAGAAATGTAATTTTTTCTCAGAATGAAGAAGAAGCAGCAAAAATGCCAGTAGCAACAAATGTGCCAGAAGCAAAAAATACATAAGAGAAAGGAGAATCTTTGGTAGTTAACAAAGTTTTGTTAAAACCAACAAAGGAAGTTGTTGAACCAGCACAGAGAAAGAATTTGTTTAGAAGTGTATGAAAAGTTCAAGGAAAATGTTGTCAAATGGTAATTGATAGTGGTAGCAATGATAATTTGGTCTCTAGAGAAGTGGCGGAGAAGTTGAAATTGAAGACAAAGAAACACCCAACACCCTACAAGGTGTCATGGCTTCAGAAAGGACATCAGTTGTTAGTGAATGAACAGTGTGAAGTGGAATTCCATTTGGGCAGCTACAAAGACAAGATTATGTGTGATGTAATGCCTATGGACGTATGTCACATATTTATGGGTAGACCATGGAAGTATGATAGAGGAGCTATGCATGATGGGAAAAATAACACATACAAGTTTTGTAAAGATGGTGTCAATCATACATTGTTGCCTATAGAAGAAGAAGATGCATAAAAAAGAAGATCTAATCCGAAAGCTTTGTTACTGAGTGTAAAAGAATATCTGCAGTAGATTGGAGATAATGAGATAAAATTTTCATTAGTTTGCAAACCCAAGGTAGTAATTACTTCCATTAAATTTTTTTATTTACCAGTTGAAATTAAAGAGATGCTGGAAAATTATTATGATATCATTGTAGATGATTTTCCAGATGAATTACCACCTATTAGAAAGATCAGCCATCATATAGATTTGATTCCAGGAGAAAATTTTCCAAATAAAGTAGCATATAAGATGACTCCCATAGAAAATGAAGAAATCAGGAAGTAGGTGTAGGAAATGTTAGATAAAGAATTGATCAAAGAAAGTTTGAGTCCTTGTGCAGTGCCAACAGTGTTGAGTCCAAAAAACGATGGAGGCTGGAGAATGTGCACCGATTCAAGAGAAATCAACAAAATAAAAATCAGGTAAATATTTCCTTTACCTAGAATTGAAGATTTGATGGATTGTTTAAGTGGGGCAAGATATTTTACAAAATTGGATTTAAAGAGTGGCTATCGTCAAATTAGGATAAGGGAAGGAGATGAATGGAAAACAACTTTTAAAACAAATGAAGGATTGTATGAATGGATGGTAATGCCATTTGGATTATCAAATGCTCCTAGTACATTTATGAGGCTTATGGATGAAGTAATGAAGGAATTTATTGGTAAATTTATAAATAGTATATCTGGGTGATATATTAATTTATAACAAATCTAAAGAAGAACACATGAGACATCTGAATTATGTCTTAAGGAAGTTGCATCAGGAAAAGTTGCTAGTAAATTTAAAAAAACGGTTCATTCATGAAGGAAGAGTTAGTATACCTAGGCTTTGTTTTTTCTATTGATGGATTGAAAATGGACCCAAAGAAGATAAAGGAAATCATAGAATGGCCTTCACCCAAGAGTGTTTTTGAGGTAAGAAGCTTCCATGGTCTTGCTAGTTTTTATAGAAAATTCATAAGGAATTTTAGTAAGATCAATGCTCCTATTATTGAAACCATAAAGAAGTTCAAACAACCATTTAGAAGGAATAATGAAGGAGAGAAAAATTTTCAGTTGTTGAAACAAAAGATAATAGAAAAACCCATCTTATTTTTTCCTGATTTTAACAAACCTTTTCAAGTGAAATGTGATGCCAGTGGGGAAATTATTGGAGCTGTGTTAATTCAATAAGGTAGACCTATAGCTTATTTCAGTGAAAAATTGAATGAGCCAAGAAGAAAATATTCTTCTTATGACAGAATTTTATGCAGTTGTGTAGTCATTAAATAAGTGGAGACATTACTTGATGTCTAAAGAGTTTGTGATATATTCAGGTAATCATGCATTGCAGTACATTATGCAGCAGCCAAAACTAAATCAGAAACATGAAAAATGGGTAGTGTATCTTCAAAGTTTCAATTTTGTATTGATATAACTGGCCAAGCAAACAAAGTAACAGATGCCTTAAGTAGAAAAAACATTTTAGTTCAAGAAAGTCAAATTCAAGTGTTGGGTTTTGATTTTCTTAAAGAATTGTACAAAACATATTTGGATTTTAAAGAGGCATTTGAAGCATGAAGTAATCTTGTTTTTTTGGATAGAAATAAGTGGCTGGATTTTTTCTTAAAGGAAGGTTTGTTATTTAAAAGAAATCAGTTGTGCAAACCAAATTGTTCTATGAGAGAAAATTTAATTAAGGAGAAACATAGTGGTGGACTTGGTGGACATTTTGGTGCAGACAAGACTTCTGAACAACTGAGTCATTTTTATTTTTGGCCAAAGATGAGATTTGAAGTGGAGAAGTATGTGCGAAATTGTAAATTTTTTCAGTATGCAAAAGGAAGGAGTCAAAACACAGGTTTGTATGTTCCATTACCAATTCCAGATAAACCTTGGGATATGGTAAGTATGGATTTTGTTTTGGGTTTACCTAAAACACAGAGAGGGAATGAAGCAAATTTATGTTGTAGTTGACAGATTTTATAAAATGGAACATTTTTTTCCATGTTATAAAACTAGTGATGCTACTCATGTTGCTAATTTGTTTTTCAAAGAGATTGTAAGGTTGCATGGGTTACCTAAAAGTATTGTATCTGATAGGGACACCAAATTTGTTGGTAAATTTTGGAGGACATTGTGGAAAAATCTTGGTGCTAAACTAATTTTCAGCTCAACTTATCATCCTCAGATTGATGGACAGACTGAGGTGGCGAATATAAGCCTGGATAATATTTTGAGAAGTCTTGCAGGTGAACATCCTAAACAGTGGGATCAGATTTTGGCATAGGCTGAATATTCTTATAATGACTCTCCTAACAGGAGTACAGGGCAAAGTCCATTCCATATAGTTTATGGAATGCATCCAAGAGGAGTATATGAACTGAGAAATTTGGGAAAAGAAAAAATGAGAAGTGCTAAAGGAGAAGATTTTGCTTCAGAAATTTGAGCAATACATGAACAGGTAAAACAACAGTTATAGGACAACAACATCAAATACATAAGCAGAGAAGATTTGAAAAAGAGGGAAGTTAATTTTGAGGTTGGAGATTTGGTTCTAGCACACCTAAGGAAGGAAATATTTCCAAAAAGGGCATATAATAAGTTGAAATTTAAGAAATTTGGATAATGCAAAGTATTGAGAAATTTTTCTGCAAATGCATATGAAATTGAATTACCCCCTGACATTGGAATATCTCCAATTTTCAATGTTGATGATTTGTACAGGTATGAAGATAGTGACACAGAGGATACAACTGAAATAAAATAAGAGATTGATTAGTTGAAACAGTTACCCACAACAGAAACATTTCAACCAGAGAATATTTTAGACAAAATATTGTCTAAAAAAACAAGAGGATGGGAGTATTTTGAGTATTTGATCAAGTCGAAAGATCAACCAGTTGCAGAGGCTACTTGGATGACAGAAATCATGTTACAAAAATTGGGCAGTTCTATAGAGAAGCTCATGGACAGGAGCCCATGAATAATTTTTTCCTCAAGAGTCTGATGCAGGAGCATGAGGCTCGAGGAAAAAGGACTTCATTTTTAATCCAAAAATACAAAAAAAAATTACAAGCAAAGGAGTGGGTTCCTTTTTCCGACGATTTACTGTTTTTGTAGATAAGATTTGACTGGTATTCAGGGATTTGAACTGCTTGTATTTGATTCATTGAATTTAGTTTTTAGTTAAGGATTTTTAGGCAAATATCATGTAATAGGATTTTTATCCAAAATTGGACTAATCTGATTCTTTTGAATCGAATCAAAATGATTGTGAGAGAATTATTTTATATGTAAGTTTGAAATGTAATGGAGAGGAGGATTTGATGGAAATAGGAATCGAATAGAATAAAATTTCAATTTCCTCTGTAGCTGGGTAATGGTGTGCATAATTGCCAAATCCTGGAGAAACATTTATTGGTATTGTTAAACAAATGTTTATCAATTCCTTTTCGAAATATTTCTGAGTTTATTTTATTAAATTCGAGCTCTATAGATTAATGGCTGTGTGTATGTTTCCTTTTAGAATTCCGCATTCATTGTGTAGTTGAAACAGTCCGGTGGTATTATTAATTTAAAGGACTATTAATTGTTGATATAAGAAAGCCATGGCTTCTTAGAAGGATTGTCAAATCTGGCAGAGTTGAATGAAATGATATTGTTGTAGTGCGTAAAGGGTCTAAGGTTCAATAAATTAATTTCATAGTCTAGCACTTGGTGATCCGACGGTTCACACATCAAGATTTTTCATCCTACGAAAATTACATTTTAAGTTGCAAGAAGGTTAAGAATTTAAATGGACCCGATGGTTTTATAAGCCTGAATTTATAGCTTGAGTTGACCATCCAACACATATTTAATCCGACGGCTTTCGCATACAGCTTGGAGATCCAACGATTATCACATATTTAGATGTGTATGGCTTAAACAAAAATTTGGATGCAATATTTTCATAAACTCCAGTTTAATTGAATTTGAGTTCTGTGTTTTAATGCAAAGGTTTTAATGTTGGTTTGAAGTCTTTCATTAAATAAATTAATTGAAGAAAATGTGATTATGGATTTAAGTTGTAAATCTGCAAATGTTGAAAGGCTTTGTGGTTTACCAATATTGGTAAATTAACTAAAGAAGAAAATACATGAATGAAGATAAAAATAAGGAGTCGAGTACAACAGATTTAAATTCAGATTTGGGGGAAATTGTTTCTAAATTTGAAGGTTTATCTCTAGATCCTACAACCAACCCACCACTCCTTGTCCTCAATTACTCTGTAGCTTCTTCAGCTCAGGGATTTTGGGACAGTGGTGATTATAGTGGCCGTACTCACCACATATCGAACAAGAATGGTTTGTTCGAAGAGGTGGCCTTTTGCTCTGTCTTTGGGCATTGCTTGGCTCCTAGCTCTGGTTCCGGTTGGAGTTGCCTCTAGCCGGGGATTGCAGTGGTCATTGCTGGTTGTTGCCCCCTTGTCCAGGGTTACCTTTTGGCTTGTTTTTTTATTTTTTCTTCACCACGTTAGGATGGTACTTCTCCTAGTTGTATTGGTGTGGCTATTTTTGGGACAGCTGCACAAAGTTCACCTGTGCATTGGTCTGCATAGGTGGGTCTTATGCTGGGGACTGAGGATAACGCGGTCCCTAGTTTGCACCTAGTTGTTGGAGGAGAGCTCTTCCATTAGTGTTTCTCTCTGCATACTAGGTCCCTTGAGCCAGAGGATAAGGTCCTCCCTGGTGATACACTAGTGCCCTATTGGTCAAATTTTGCTAAGGCATATGATGACTTTGAAAACCAAGTTGAGGTACGTTCTGGGTAGAACTGTATGTGTAATCGGGGTTTTGAATGTTGCTACCTAGGTAACTCTAGGTCAATGACCCAATTAGTCCATCTGCATACTTCGACGCGCATAGCAATTCTTGATAAGTTTGTAGGTGCGGGGCGTTAGGCAGGATGTTGTAAATGTATCCTAACTGCGTATAAATCAACTCAAGCTGTTAGGCTTTGCTGATGGCGTCCTCTTCAGATGTGGGCCTTTGTTGCGTCACATCTTTTGAAATATTTTCCGTGAGAGTTTTCAGGAAAAAATCTAAAATAACCTGGTTGTTGAGTTTAGCTTTACATAAACTATGACGCCGCCTCCATTCGTGGAGATGGTCCGAGGTATGGGTAACGGGGGTTTGTCTGAAGTGTGTCAGTAATTCCATTTCAGAATCATGGTGAATGGGTAACTGAAAATATGTTAGGAATGCGGTGGTTAGGGCGCCAAGGGTTCCATGTGAAGTTGAGGGTTGCTCCACGTACGACTTCATGGCTACTCTTGTCAAAGTGCATTGAAATAGTCTCAATGGAATAGTGTCGTCAATGATGTTGCTCGATGAGCAACATAAGAAGAAGGTCATGACATGATAACCTGGGTCTTCTGCTTGCTTTCCTTCAAACTTTGGTATATATGAAGGGAGCTTCGTGGGCATGGGAGGTGATCTAGGGTTGTGTGCAATGGGGTCATTCGTCAGCTTGGTTAAATCAGGAAAATTCAATGAAGCTAATAAAGGTGACTGGGAGGTTGACGCCATTGTAGTGTGCAAAAACACAAAGTTCTGGTTAGGACAAGGTTTGGTCTGCGACGTACCCTATTTTGTATTCAGTTGGCTTCTCGAATGGGACTCACTCCTCTGCCCCTTAGGGGTCGTGGGAGGAGTGGTGTGTGGTGAGGAGTTGGTAGACCGACTAGGGTTCCCAACTAAGGATTCCCCAATAAAGGGCAAACCAATAATGGTCACAGTGTTCCATCTTTGACGCCTAAGTGGCGAAATACCTGGAACCGTTCCCGATAATGGGGGGAGGTCCAAAAGGCGACTAAATCGATGAGGTCCTGTTGGGTCCATTCTAGTGTTGAATAGGTTTGTTTTTGGAAAAAATTTAAAGGATAGAGTCTATGATCAAAGAAAAATTCTGGTCACATACATAAAACAAAGTGAAAATAAAATAAATTTTCCCTTTAAATTAATTCTATGTGATCAAGCAATCAAAAAAGTGGTTTTTGTTTGTTTGCATATGATAATCAAAATCCTGGAAGACCTATTCATCCTCACACACTTAAATGTAACTGGCCTTTGAGAAGATATCTTGTGATTGCTGGCACAATGTCCCATAAGAGCTGGCGACGCCTCCAGTTAGCTGAAGAAAATCCACCAAGGTAGGGGCAGAGGGTCTGGCGCTTGCCTTCACCATCACCTATAGGGAAAGGATGCCCTAGTTTTGGTCACTAATTACAACCACCCCACGTGAGGGTTCGAGTCTTGGGCTTTTTGGTAAGTCAGCTACCAGAACGAGTATCAGCCAAGTTAGGTAGCCCTGACTGATACCTTCCCGCACTGTGCCTAAGCCTAACCCCCTCTGAAACGGGTCTCTGCCGCACTCGGGTTTTCTTTTCTATGGGATGATACATGGATTTGAAGCTCCCTACATAGTCAAATTCTATGTTTCAAGATGAATAATGATCAAAGTAGCTTATTGGTTGCGTACCCCCTTGATCCTAACTTAAGCTATAAATTATTTTGTGGCCCCTGTGGGGAGAATTTAGTGAGTTTGGTTAAGTTAGTTTTAGGTGTCTTTTCTTTGCTTAGTGAGTGAATGTGTGTGAGCACAAAGTGGAAAATCACATAGTTTTAACGTGTGGATATTCGATGATCCTTTTCAAAATCCCCTATTTAAACTATGTTGTATTGTTCATTGCTCAAAAGAAAAACATGTCAGGATATGGGCCGCTTTTTATTTTTCCTAGTTAATCTATGTGATCAACTATAGGGAGATGGTGAGTTGTGAATAGGGAGTGTTCATAGGCTTACCTAGGATCACCGAAGGGTGCAAAGGTAGCAGAGATTACTTGATCTTATATAAACAATTCAATCCTAGTCTCGAAAATCCTAGTGCAAAAATTGAACTAAACTAATAACTTTTACACTAGAAAAAAGAAACTAGCTATGCATGCGTGGTCTTGGGCAACTTACTTTGGCTATCTATCTAGCTGTGTTAGTACCAAAATTTGCAAAACATAATTTTTTTTCAGAATGCAAGTTATTTTCCCCCCTACTTAAAATATGTGTGAACTTTGCAAAAATCAACTTGAAATAAAACTAACACTAAGACTACAAAAAGCAGCTAAGAGTGAGATTTAGCAAATTGTGGGGTACCACAACCAGTGTTGGTAGGTGTATTAGGGGCTGCCAAGCACTTTAAAAGAAGGAAAAGATAAAAATAAGGGATAATTTTATATTTTTGTCTTTTGCGCGTAAAAGGCTGAAAGTGGTGCAATGTCTATGCACGGGTCAGCTCTAAATACACACCCTGAGTGTGTCTGTGGGAAGGAAAAGTGTACAATGTCCTACAAAAGTAATTTTTGAAGTTGTTCTGCTTCAGTCTGTCACTTGGGATGAACTAGGGACTTCAAGATAAATCAAGGGAAATTCATCTCCACTCCACAGTATAGATAAAGGTCTCTACAAAAAAGGCACAACCACATAAACTTGGTAATAAACATTAGTGGAGTCGCCAATCCTGTTGAAGTGTGTTTGGTGCAAGTATGTAAAAAATCACACCAACTTAAGGGGTGTGGTCTACCCACTTGAGTTATTGGTAACAGGCAGAAAAAGAAGTGGATTCAAGCAAGTTAGTGGAACAAGCTAGAATCATAAGCATACTAGATAGAGAAATAACATGCATATATAAACTAAAACTAAACTAAAAATAAAAAAAATAAACATGAGCTCTGAAAAGAGTCAAACGACAACAATAATATGAACGTTGGCTCTTGGCCCCTCTTATTGAGCGCTGGTAGGAATAAGAGTGAAACTTTACCCTATTGCCAAAGGGCCCCTAGAACATGGGTTCTAATTCCCGATCCAAGGATGTTTTTATCCAGAGCTTGCTCAGTGCATGGTCGCCCTCTCTCTCTACTATGGTGGACTGAAATTTTTGGATGGCCAATAATTGAGTCCCCTCTATCTTCGGCTCCAGATCACACACTGTTGGTATTTCTTGGGAAATTCTGGCCAGCATAAAAATGTGTTCACCCATTCTTCATCTCATGGTGGCCTTATATAGGAGATTTTAAATCCTCCTTCCCTCTATTGGTACATTGTGGATGGTGACCCAAGAGAGGGGTATGATTCATTTATGTGATCCAAATATTCCATTGTGTGCTCACTTGATGTCTAAGGAGGCATTGGTGGCTGTCCTTAGGTGGCTTCAAGTGACGAATCACTTTTCCTATGCTTTGTGTGGTCCCGAAAAGTGACATTTTTCCACTCCCAGGATTGCGCACATTTCGGGTCATAAGGCGCAAAAAGGCGCTCTTCATGAAGGATAATGCGTGCAAAAGCATTTATGACTTGTCCAAATTTGACTTTTCCTCATACCTTAGATATTTTTAAATACTTTCCAGATTCTGTAATGCCTTCCATCCCTAAAAATACTTCTTCTTGACATTAAATAATGTCGTCTTCTACTTGTACGATTTTCCAGTGTTAACACCACCAATCATTGGCTGCACCTTGAATATGAAGTGCTACAATTTGAACACCCTCTTTTTCAGCTACAAGATGTAGCTTTAAAAATGAATCTAAATCCTTCCTATAATCCTTTGTAGTTATTGAGGAAGATGCATCAAATGTAGGCAAATAGAATCTATTGTGCCTCTTTCTTCTATTGCTGCTATAGGATCTTCTTTCTTCTTTGAGTTTGAAGAATTGTCGGAGAGTTATATTCTCCTTGAATGCTATAGACTATGACTTGTACTCTTCTAGATATAAACAGAGAGTCTCATGAGTCTCAGGTTCCATATTTCTTATTTCTTCATTTCTATACCATTCACCTTCTTCAAATAAAGTGGGCATAGTATATCTTTGAGGAGATCTATGCTTCTCTAGTTTTTTTTGTTGCTGATAAGAAGTACTGTGACCTTCTTCATTCTGAAACCTTCTTGAGGTTTCTTTTTTCCTTTCTTTATTCATTTCATTGATCTCCATGGAGAGATCCTTCATAGTTATAAAGAAAGATGCAAAAAAACTTAATCCCTCCATTATTTACAGATCTCTACTATCTTCTTTTCATATGTTTTCAAGAATTTCCACAAGTTGAGCCAAAGATCATGCTCTGATACCACTATAATATCCCAAAATGTAATAATGCATTGATACACAAACACAATATTTGAAACTATAGATTATGTACACATAAGTGATTAGCAACACAGAAATATATAGAATAACTCACCCATTTTAGTCATAGGATATGGATTCAGTTACAACAATGTACAAAATAGAGGGACTCTAGCCAAAGAAGTGGCCTAGAATGATCCTAGAAACATGCCAAGATAGGAACTGCGTAGCTGGAGACATGCTGGAAGCAATACTACGATGTCCCTTAAGTGGACGATGATCTTACAACTGCTGGCTAAAAGGGAAATGAAGATATATGGAGCTCCAGAGCTTTGATGATGCCAAGATTCAAGATCTGAGAACTATGATGGAAACCCAAGATAACCCAGGAAGGAAACTCTAGATCTATGAGATTGTAAATTTACCCTCCTAGGATTTGATACCTTGACTACTGGGTTATGCAGATCTGAAGCAAGATCTAATCAAAGGATGGTTGCAATATGTGAAAGAAACAGATCTAAGCTTGAAGGGCTGATCCCTTCTCCAGATCTCCAAGCTAGAAGATTGAGATCTTGCTTCTTCTTCCTCCTCCTCAAAATGCAGCAACTGGAAATACAGCTGCTGGGAAAACTACACTGTACAATAGGGACATACTAAATCCTGCTAATATATGCTGCAAATAAGCTCCAAGGTGATGGAAACAGTGATGGCAAGGTGAGGGAATGATCCCTCACAGGATTCCTAGTTGAAGTTCTAGAAACTTCTTTCCTCCTCTAGATCTTCAATGATGGACTATTCAATCCTTGATGGGACTATTGCTAATAGGAGGTTGACGCATCCAAAGCTGTGTAAACCCACAAATGCTTCTCTCAAATTTCATTATGCATATCCACATGCACATCAAACCAAAACACTCACGTGGAAGTTGTTCTCTTTTTAATTCAATCGGACATTTCCTTTCATTTTAAGAACATGGTTATAAAACCCAAAAAAAATCTCCCTTATTGTGAATGTAAACTCCTTTATTGCAACTAAATTTAAAAATCCGTATGAAATAAAAGCCATATGAAATATCTTCTTTAATATTTTCTTTTCTAAAGTTTTGACCTTGAAAAAATACTAATCATATAAATTCGCTCACGCTTTCCATTTCGCACTTAGGGTTAAAACTAAAGTGCCACCATATATATATTAATCAGCCATGCCAGTTCAACATAAATTTTTAGCCGTCGATCTTAACACTCACACATCCGACGGAAATCACACATAAACTTACCTGCCATTTAACATTTCCTATCCCATGCGAAATGACCAGTTTTTAAATGCAACGTGGCAACCTCTGAATGTTATCACACTCATTCCAGGATTTACCACTTACCATCTTTGTGCTACGCAAAAACCATTGTATTTTTATAAAACCACTTCCCTCCTTCTTCTGAACCATCGATTCATATTTTCATGTCTTTATTTAACTCATGAATTCGAATAGCACCTTGGCTCCAGCCTGAGCGAATTTCAGAACGATTTTTCCAATTCCAAAATTTGATCGGTTACAAATAGTTTATGTCGTTGATCTATTTCATACATCCGAGTTTCTACTGTATAAATTGACCAAGAATACCATCCTTCTAACCGATATCAATTCCTCTCCTTTTAATTTCCATTTTCCACTTAAATGTGCCTCTTCTGCATATGTTTCCAAGTCGATTTCTGGCTTAGATCTGTACATTGGAATTAATTTCGACTTTCAACTTTCAATTCTTCAACACAGGCTCCTTCTAACATTTAGTAAAACACTCAAGCAATCCATCGATTGCTACTCACTAAATTTCGTTGGCTCAAAGTTCTGTTACACCATTGCTAATGATTCCAATTTCAGTTTACCCATAATTCTGGAAACAACTCCAGATTTTAACTGTGTTAATTACCATCTCCTACCTTACCTCTTGAATTGTGTGAAACCCGTTACTAATGTATGAAACTGTCCTCCAATTTGAACTCGTTTTTATTTAAAACTGCTTCTTCATTTATCTACGCCATCATTTTTTCCTTCGCATACTCACAACTGAAGCAAATAATTTACATTCTCCAATCCATTCCTCAACGTTGTCCTTAGTTCTCATATTTTGCAAAATTCATTGAAATTGCAAAATACCCAGGTTTCCTTTCATTCGCATTCACAATAGTCACGTCTAAATGCGGAGTCCTCTTTCAATTATCACTTTCATATTCAACCCTGCACCTTTCTCTTGTCACTCCACATTGATCGAAAATTTTAATTTGAACCTTATTTTGTATTCCCCTCACCTCTGTGCAATGAGAATTGACAATAATTTAAAGGACCAAATTGTTTTTAGAGGCATCGATCCATTCTGTGATCGATGCTCTTGTGCAATCTATCGAGAATTCAATTTCAAATTGAATCTTCAATTTCTTAAACACACAGTCTCATAATAACAGAATTCCTTTGATTTTATCCGAATCACCTACACACATATTTATTATGCCAAACTATGATTTCACACGAATTATAAACTAATCAATCAACACATAATTCTTCATTGTAGAATCAAATTTTCTCTGTATATATACAACCAAACAATTACAAAGGTTACTTCTTCTCTGGCCTGATATTCTAATCAGTGGCCTTTCTGTCAAATTTTCCTGTACGCTTACAACAAAAAATATATGTCTGTCTAAGCCCTGAATCTCTACCCTTTTTCTATGCCTTGAGGCTTATACTTTATAAAAGTGGACTCTATAACCAATTTTGGTTTAAATCCATAACTTACTCAACAAATTCCTAAGAAACTTCTTAGTCCTAAAATCTATTCTTTATCCCTAAAAATCGTTTAAAACCCATAAAATCATGAAACCAATTCAAACTTAAGATTTACAATTAATTTTCAATCTCTCGTTCCCTATGGAATCTCAACTATCCTACTTCTCTCATGTTCTCCATTTATTCGGGAACATTTACAAATTTCTCTCAATAATTAATTTATTCCTATTTAAAATCACTCAAAACATTAATAATTACATTAGTGAACCCAACTTCCTTAAAAACACAAGACCTCTATCTCTAATAAAATACCCAGAATTTTCTGAGCCTAATGTTCCTGCATCAGACTTCCAAGGTTAAAAATAATCATGATCTCCTGATCTTGTGCTTCTGATATTTGTCTTCCTGGATCAGATACCTTGTTCTGTAATTTGTCATTTATTTCTGTTGTTGTTTGTTTCTCTTCTCCAGGTCTCCATACTTTATGCTGATTTTCTCCACTAGCTATACTTTCATAGTCTGCTGCTGTTTTTCTCTTGCTGCTGCTTCTTTTCTTTTATGCTGCTATCTTCTTCTGAGACACTTTCATCATTATCCTTCTTATCAATTCAATTTCTCTGTCCAATATATCTTCTGTCTGCTGATTTATTTCAACCTTTTATTGATGAATATTTATTCTTACTGTCGCCCTGTCATCCTTACCCTCTTGTTTACTGGTGTCTTCTTTCTCTTTCATATTCACATTCTACATTTCCCAATATTGAAATGGAGATTTCTCCTCCTGAATTGAATCCTGATTCTTCAGCATCATTTCCAACATTTTAATATCTCTATTCCATGGATTAAGTACTTCCACATAGTTTTCTTCCTCTTTCTTTACTTGACTGCTCACCTGTGCTAAAGTTTCTCCAACATATGCAACAAAACCTACATTCAAAAAATAATTATTAGAATAAAAAGCATAAGGCTTCAGTGCCTCTTTTTCCTTTGGCAACATTTCAGTGTGCTGCTTTGAAATTTCCTCCTTTATCAGCACATCACTATGATGATTCAATCTTCCCAAAGAATTTTCTAAAATACTCTTGAGACTGTCAGTAAGTCTCTCTTCTACACCATTTGTTTCAATGATGTTTCTCTGTTCTTGTCCACTGTAGTGAACTCTTTCTTCTGCAATCTCACTATCATACTCTGATTTTTCCAGCAAATACTCCAGAAATCCAATTTATTTTTGACATTCCTTAAATACTTCATCATCACTTACAATTCCTGCATTTTTACCCAAATTGTCACTTTGCAAATTACGAGTTTCAACAGTCTCAACTGTTGCTTCACATATTAGCTCTTCAAACTGAATCTCATCTTCTTCTTTCATAAGAAATTCTTCCTGTGTTGCAACAACTTCAAATATAAATGCATCTTTGATTTCCTAATTCAAGAGACATTCTTCATCATTCTTTAATTCAGAGTATTTATCTGTTGAAAGATACTCTTTCATACTTTTGACAGTTTCAAAATATTTTCCATCCTCTGCAAAACCTGTAATCACATCAAAATCATTAGTTACAAAAAAACAAGGCTTTACATCATCCAGCTGATCTGAACTTGCCCAACAGTTCAAGAAATCATCAATAATTCCCTTTTCAGCAAGGTAAACTTCTTGTTGTCTTAAATTCTCACAATAATTCATAAGATATTTTACAAATCTCCAATCTTCATTTTCCCCCAGAATTTCACCCTGTCCTGCTTTACAAATGGAAACTTCCATTTCCAACTCAGCTTCTCTGAGTTCTTCACATCTCAATTACACACTCATCATATGTTCAAGCTTTCTCAGCTCTTCTGCTAACTGTATATTCACTTGCTGCTCTCTCTTCTGTTGTAGCCTCAGCCACGTTACCTTTTTCTTCATGGTCCAACCATGTCTCTGGTTTTCTTCTATTAGATTTTTTAACACATCAAATTCTTTTCTTATCTTAGCCAAATCCTTATCATATTATTCATCAGTCAACTACTTCCATATGCCATTTTCCTCAGCATATTGTTTCTCCTTTCTTCTGTTGTGGTCTCTCTCAGAACCTCTGCTATATCTTATATGAATATCAATAGTTCTCTTCTTATCCATTTCTATCTTCATGAGTTCCTGAATCATTCATAATGAGCTATACTAAAGCCTCTGCAATAGCAAGTCCTCCCTGCTGCCACTTACCTCCCCAATCCTTTCTCTGGACTTGGTCTTTTGGAAAGCACTAGTTCTCTATACTCTAGAACCTCTTCAGAATTCTCTCTTCTCCCTCTAGGCTTCAACTCCTCTGCATATTTTAAGAACACAACTGTCTTTTTTGTCCAACCTCTGTTGAAATTCCTCAAGGTTCTGCCACATTCTTCTTCCACTTAGAATCCTTTACTGGATTCCTTCATCACTGCTCTTAAAGATGTGATCTTATTTTGCTGAGATTTTCTTCAACTGTCTGCAACCTTAATTTTGCAAACATAATCTTCAAACCATAGTTAAAATAACACTTACCATCTCACCTTCAAGATCTATGTGTGATCTTTTTTCACAATTCATCTGCAGTGTATCTTCGTGTGCTACAATCTATCAGATTCAAAATCTAATCTCCTTTTATTTTCTCCATCAAACATGCATTCATTCTAATTCCAATTTAATTAAAACAAACTTGAACCTTCAAAAGAGTTGTTTCCAGCTTTGATACCAAAATTACACAGCCAAAGCTGTGTAAACCCACAAATGCTTCTCTCAAATTTCATTATGCATATCCACATGCACATCAAACCAAAACACTCATGCGGAAGTTGTTATCTTTTTAATTCAATCAGACATTTCCTTTAATTTTAAGAACATGGTTATAAAACGCAAATAGAATCTCCCTTATTGCTGATATAAACTCCTTTATTACAACTAAGTTTAAAAATCCGTATGAAATAAAACCCATATGAAATATCTGCTTTATGATTTTCTTTTCTAAATTTTTGACCTTGAAAAAATACTAATCATATAAATTCACTCACGCTTTCCATTTTTCACTTAGGGTTAAAACTAAAGTTCCACATAAACTTACCTTCCATTTAACATTTCCTATCCGATGGAAATCGCACATAAACTTACCTTCCATTTAACATTTCCTATCCGATGGAAATTGCACATAAACTTACCTTCCATTTAACATTTCCTATCCCATGCGAAATGACCAGTTTTTAAATACAACGTGGAAACCTTTGAATGGTATCGCACTCGTTCCAGGATTTACCACTTACCATCTTTGTGCTACGCAAAAACCACTTCCCTCCTTCTTCTGTGCCATCGATTCATATTTTCCTGTCTTTATTTAACTCATGAATTTGAATAGCACCCTGGCTCCAACCGAAGGGAATTTCACAACGATTTTGCCAATTCCAAAATATGATCGGTTACAAATTGTTTCTATCACTAATCTATTTCATACATCCGAGTTTCTGCTATATAAATTGACCAAGAATACTGTCCTTCTAACTGATATCAATGCCACTCCTTTAAATTTCCATTTTCCACTTAAATGTGCCTCTGCTGCATATGTTTCCAAGTCGATTTTTGGCTCAGATTTGTACACTGGAATTAATTTCGACTTTCAACTTTCAATTCTTCAACACAGGCTCCTTCCCACATTTAATAAAACACTCAAGCAATCCATCAATTGCTACTCACTGAATTTCGTTGTCTCAAAGTTCCGTTACACCATTTCTTATGATTCCAATTTCGGTTTAACCATAATTCTGGAAACAACTCCATATTTTAACTGTGTTAATTACCATCTCCTACCTTACCTCTTGAATTGTGTGAAACTTGTTACTAATGTATGAAATTTTCCTCCAATTTGAGCACTTTTTTATTTAAAACTGCTTCTTCATTTATCTACGCCATCATTTTTTCCTTCACATGCACACAACTGAAGAAAATCCTTTACATTCTCCAATCCATTTCTCAATGCTGTCCTTAGTTCTCATATTTTGCAACATTTATTGAAATGTTAAAATACCCAGGTTTACTTTCATTCATATTCACAACAGCCACATCTGAATGCAAAATCCTCTTTTAATTCTCTCTTTCATATTCAACCCTACACCTTTCGCTTGTCACTCCACATTGACCGAAAATTTTAATTTTAACCTTATTTCGTATTCCCCTCACCTCTGCACAATGAGAATTGACAATAATTTAAAGGACAAAATTCTTTTTAGAGGCATCGATCCATTCTGTGATCGATGCTCATGTGCAATCTATCCAGAATTCAATTTCAATTCAATCTTCAATTTCTTAAACACACAGTCTCATAATAATAGAATTCCTTTGATTTTATCTGAATCACCTGCACACATATTTATTATGCCAAACTCTGATTTCACGCAAATTATAAACTAATCAATCAACGCATAATTCTTCATTGTAGAATCGAATTTTCTCTGTATATATACAACCAAAAAATTACAAAGGTTACTTCTTCTCTGGCTTGATATTCTAATCAATGGCCTTTCTGTCAAATTTTCCCATAGGCTTACAACAACAAATCTCTGTCTGTCTAAACCCTGAATCTCTACCCTTTTTATATGCCTTGAGGCTTATAATTTATACAAGTGGATTCTATAACCAATTCTGGTTTAAATCCATAACTTACTCAACAAATTCCTAAGAATCCTCTTAGTCCTAAAATCTATCCTTTATCCCTAAAAATCCTCCTTTTCTGAAGAGCTTCCCAGATTATCCACAGTATCACAATACATTTGTCGACGTTTAGAATCCCAACGGGGATCCATCTTCAGGACAATTGGAATGAAGAAATTGTAGAAGGGTCATAAATCAGCTACCCTTGTCTCAATGTTCATTCTGGCTCTTTCGAGATAACAGTTCTCTTCCCAAGAATCCCCTCCATGCAGGGACAAAATTTTGGTTTTCAAGTTCCTGTGGTTATCATAAAATCCTTTCAAACCCATAAAATCATGAAACCAATTCTAACTTAAGATTTACAATTAATTTTCAATATCTCGTTCCCTATGGAATCTCAACTATCCTACTTCTCTCATGTTCTCCAATTATTCAGGAACATTTAAAAATTTCTCTTAATAATTAATTTATTCCTATTAAAACCACTCAAAACATTAATAATTACATTAGTGAACCCAACTTCCTTAAAAAAACAAGACCTTTTTGTCTAATAATAGACCCAGAATTTTCTGAGCCTAATGCTTCTACATCAGAGGTGAATAATGTTTGGCCTGGTTCCAGATCTGAAATGAGACTCTTGGAATGCTGATCTTGAAGTACAAGGTGACAGGAAAAATCCTTCACCGGTTCCTCACACACACAGGGGAAACACCTTGTTCGAAACAACACTGCAGAATGAGCTAAACAACATAAGCGTGCATAGAAATTTCCTAAGAAATATCTAGATCTAAAAAAATAAAATAATGAATAATCAAATCCTACCTTCTATTATGCTTTCACCTTCCTTATATGCAAAGGGAGTCTTCCCAAGCCTTGGCCCACCTCTAAACTGCACTTTACATGTGGACATAAGTCTCCATGATTGACTGTGCTATCTCCCCATGTCCTCCATCATGTTTTCATTAAATAATCACTCTCTCCATGATGTGTGCACTAATGCACCACTTCCTCCATCACCTCATCATGAATTCTCTATGATCTTACATTTGATTCCCTCCATGATCTTAGTTGACTACTTCAACCTTCATGATATTTCTCATAAATGAGACATGATATCCACTCCTCTATCATTAATGAGTTGCTCCAATACTCCATTATGTCGATCTAGGTCTAATTAATCCACATTCGCACATCAAAAGTGGATCTTATTCATATTAAGGGGTTGTGGGTCCCTCCACCATTTTATTTACTTAATTAATTAAGTTTATTAAGAACTCTAATATTCCAATAAACAGATGAAAATTTTAGAATGTTACATAAAATTTCATGTAATAAAAGTTAATAAAGGAAAAATAAGACCAAAGTTAAGGGACACTTATTCCAAGCTAAAATTTGAGCAAAGATATCCTAGTGGGAATCATTGGGTATGTGTTTATGGATAAAAGGAAATGGCTGAGACATTAAAGAGGCAAAATGTATTTTTGGCACATTTATTTATAAAAATAAAAGAAACTAGGAGAAAAGGAAGGTAAAAGGTCATAGGTTGCATGTGAGGAGGAAAATGAAGGAAAATAATGGAAAATGAAGAAAATAGAGGCCTAATTGATAAAAAGGCTTCTAAGGATCAGTTGGTACCTTTTTGTCAGTTTAGTTTTGGAGATCTCTCATTATTGTTTCTCTCTCTCATACTCTTGGATACTTAGAGTTTTCTTTGAGAAATTTAGCATTGATCCAAGAAGGGGGAAAGCAAGCAAAGGAAGGAAAAGGAAAGAAAAGAAAAAAAAATATCAAGCAAGGAAGAAGAGGATCTAGAAGTTTCAGTAGGAATACTTACAGGTAACATATTGCACCTGTTATTTCTTAGTTGGTTTGGACATGCATGGTGTATGAATGTAGATATTTGGTTCTCTTGTTGTTGGTGGTGTTAGGGTCCTATATTTTATAAGATCTCTAGGTGATGGAGTATTTCATATTTGTTATTTTACTTTATAAATAATTTTCAATTTGCAAATGATTTCCAAAAAAAAGTATATATAAAATAAAATCAAAAGAGGGTATGTCAAAAAAAAAATGAATATGAATAAAAAAGACAAAAAGAAAGAAAATTGAAAAAAAGAATAAAAAGAGAATAAAACCCCACAAAACAAAAATAAAAATAATACTGAAAGTGCTACAAATTTAAATGCCACTACTGTTAAATTAGTTTCCTTTATGTTAAAAATCCAATAAGATATTGTGCAGCTTGTCTTAAAATGCCACAATGACTAGATTTTTGTTCCAACCATACAAATTAATCATGATGGAATAATTGTGAATTTCATGTTAATTAGGTTAGTGAATAAAGATTTTACAAATAGTTTAATCTTGGAAAATCAATAGTTAGGTAGAAAATGATATTGATTCTCTGAATCAATAGGAGAAATATGTGATAGAGTAGGTTATATTTTTATATAAAAAAAGGATATGTGGGTTTGCTATTTTAAATGCACCCTAAGGAAAGAAGATGAAAAAATGTTAGCTTAGAAAAAGAATTGAAAATGAAAGGGTAGGTAGAAGTTGTGTTATATCTTTGAAAAGCATGAAATTTTTATCCTATGTTTGAAAATTACAAAGTTATATTTCATGTGCATAAGAAGAAAATGGGTAGAGATTATATCCTAAGTTTAAAAAGATTGAGAATATCAATATCAAGTTTCGACATATATTATATTATCCTAAGTTTTCACCTTTATCAAACCCTCCACTACCTGACAAACTGTCGCATCTTATCACTTTAACTTACCAGCACATCTCCGATCATTCGATCTCTCGCTCCCTCATCCGATGACCCTTATCACTTTCCACCCAACACCCCCCCCCCCCCCCCCACCTCCCCTCTCCATCCAATCTTCAACGTCTGGGGGGTTCGAAAAAATTTCTTTTGTATTTCAGGCCCATGCTAACGTGGCACCCTCCTGTCATTTCGCAACCCCCTACTTAAACCACTTACCACATTGGCCCCCTCTGAAAAGCAGTTTCTCCACCATATAAAAAACTACCAATCCACCCATTAAGCAACCGTCATATCACACCACCTATACCATACCGTTTCCAATCAAATTTTTTCTCGCGGTAATGCAACTGTTGGTGAAGTTAGTTCACCACTAACCATTAATCCAACAGATCCACGCCACCATCAGCGGTAAATTGACCAAATTGTGTATAAATGCATGCATGCTAAACTTTTAAACCATTAACTTATCTATTTATCTGCTATATTCATGTTTGTTGCAGGTTGAGAGAATTCCAGAACTACTAGTCTGATCATTGTCAAAGTACTCTCTGCAATTATCACACCTTATTCCCAATCTTAGATATTTACACAGTCTTGACATCCATTTTTCTATCAGAAACCATCATTCACCATAAAACCTAATCCAACCATGCCTCCTAGGAAGAAGAGACAGGAGGAGCTTGTAAATCCACTGCTCCATCCCTTAGTTGACCTTGATCACCTACCTTTGGCAGACAAGGATTATAAAATCCATGAAACCCTATGTGAGTTCGAGTTATTTGAAATGTACTGCTGGCTTGAAGAAAAATTTATTGATGAGTCCGATGACATTGGATTGTGGGAGTCCAATTTTCCCCACTACATTTTTCCCCACACCCACAGTGCCCCTAAATTCATCAGAAGGTGTAAAACTTGTTATGTACCCAGCCAGAGAGCTATAATTTCCCCTACAAGAGAGATTTTATTTAACATAATTTCCCAATCCACAGACCAAATGATGCAGGCCCCTATCATAGAAAATTCTACCCCTTTCTCTCAAGAATCACTCGCTAAATTATATTAGAAGCTGGATTTTGCAAAAAGGGCTAAAACCCTTGAGATTTTTTTGGCTGAAGATTCCCCACTACTGAAGAAAATTCCTCCCTATTCATCCTCCATTTTCCTTGATAGAGCCAAGAAAATCATTACAGTTATCTCCTACCTCCTAGGTTATTACTCAGATTAGTGGGTAGATGAGGCCATTATAGGATTCCTTTCCATTTTCTCCACAGATTCTAAGCCTTCCATCTTATTCAACTTTATCCAATTCCTTGCGGATATCATCCATGACCATTTTGTCAAAATCCAAACTAAAGAGGTATTTAAATATTCCTTTGTTCTAGTATATATGTTTTTGTATTTTTAGGGAGACAGGTTCAAGTTTGCAATGCAGAAGTTGGATGATGATGGAAATAAACAATCTGTCATCTTATGGTATACCATGGTGCTGAAGGAGAAAAAATAATAGTCATACAAACAATTCATAGAACTATTTGTACATCCCGAACTCAGCCTTGTAAGCAGCAATCTAGAGTCAAGAATCAGTGAAGACATCAGGAAAATTTTGCAGTTATCATACTAAACCAAAACAAGAGACCGATATATTTACCAAAATTACACAGAACTGAGAATATATGGATGTGAGCGTGCCCCATATAAGCTCCCGAAATTCCTCCCAATGAGGATTTTTTCTCTAGAATACATCAGGAAAATGCTCAATGCCGATGAGGTCCATTTTGTGTCTGCAAAGAAGAAATCTCAATTTAGAATCAAAACATAGATAAGAACCTTCATTTGTAACAACCAGAAAGAAGGGGAGGAAGCATACAAATTTCTAAAGGAGATGAAATTTAGCCTCAATTTTACATGGTCGTATGATCCATTAGGTACCATCTCCAAGATAAGGGTAGAGAACAAATCTACACCTTACAGTCATACATGCAGGCCAAATATTGAGAGATATATGAACCAACTAGAGTGGACTGAGAACACTCTACAAGGGGCCAAGGAACAATTGGTTTCAATTTCAACATCACAGACTCATGTCCCACATGAGAAAGAAGGAAAAAGGATGAGGGAAGAAGAGTCACCTATAGTGACTGACACTTCCAACCAAGAGTTAAAAATCATGTACATGAAGAAGACTAATCTCAATCCAAAGGTGAACCCAAGTAAATACTCAGAGTAGGAAGTCATCATCATCACCAAAGAGACACCTACTTCCTCAGATGTAGGTGGTTAGACTACACTCTCTCCTACCACCTCGACAGCTTCACAGGATCAACAACAAGCATTTCAAACTAGTACAGTTGTTGCAGGGGAGAAAGATAAGAGCATATTTGAGACATTCAGAGAGATTAAATTGAAGAATGAAGTCTTTAAGACCAGTACATATAATTAGTTCTGGAAGCAGACTTCCAACTCTCAGAGTAGACTCCTGTCAGCCTTTGACTCTAAGAAAGGAAAAATGCAGATGGATTTTCTCCAAGCATAGATTCCACAGCCCAAGGCAACAACATATTATAAAAATATTGCATTTGAATTTGATATTAAAGACATGCATCCCATTGATAAAATGGAGATGCACAAGCAGACAAGTGAAATGATTTCATCTACACTAACTAACACTGCCATGATTTTGTCCAAGTTGCGGGTTTCTTTAGCAAATATCCAGTCACAACTCAAGATGGAAAAAATATCTTATTTGGCCAAGGATTCAAGGATTAATTATTTGGAAGACTTAGTAGTCAGAGTTGGATATGATCCCTTCAACATCAAAGCTGCAGAAAAGGTGATAACGAATAAAAATTCTGACATAGCAGCATTAAGGAAGTAGATAAAACTGCCAACTATAGAGGACCCTTTCACCGAAGAAATTGAAGAGACAGAGTCCCAAAAATCATACATGATGAAGCTTATCATGGAGCAGAATGCTCAGCTAAGACAGATTGAATTAGAGATGGAGAAGATGACACTACAAGGAAAATACCCTCTAGCGGATGTTTTTGAGGAACCCCTTATAAAAATAGCCTAGACATCCATTTGTAGTGGAGGTTACTAGAGGAGGTTGGTAGGTGGAGGTTTTTGTGAATGTTTTTCTTCCGTTGCTTTTATCAGCCTAAACTGTACCGATGCATTCAAATAGACAAAGCACCAGTGTGCAGAAAACATTGGCATGCCGGGACACCGTGCGCTCGGTACAAACCCGCCCGGTGCATCTCATTACTGTAGTGCATAGGTGCTTTACAAATATTCCACACCAGTGCATCCTAAAACCCCACGCCAAAACTGATATAGCCCAATGCGGTTTTAAGAAACCGCACCAGTGCACCTATAAAACCCAAACTCCAGAACAAGGTTAAATATTAAAAAAAATTACGGCCCAAAATCCGCATTTTTCACTTTTCAGTACTCTAGAACTCTCAAGCACCGGTGTAAATTTATCTTGTGTGAGGCACCCTGCTATCAGTGCTCCCATTGCATGCAATGGTTCTATCCATTGCCCACCATCTCCATTTCGAATTTTGCAAAAAGGTAGTCAAATTTTGTTTTGAAAATTATACAGCCAATATGCCTCCTCGAGGGCCAAATGTACAGGTATTTTCCTTGTTTTTCCACAATTAAACCTTTTAGTAGATTAGTTTTATAAAATAGCTTAAAATAGATTTCAATTCACCTTATATATATATATATATATATATATATATATATATATATATATATATATATATATATATATATATATATATATTCCCGCGCAGTGCGCTCGAGCCATTTGGCTCACACTGGTTCACGGTGCTGCCTGTAAACTTACAGGCCGCACTGCGACCGGTTCTAAAGATATCCGCACCAGTTTTGGGGCAGTACCGAAATGGTGCATTGTGATTTTTTAAAACTAAAAAAGGTGTGGTGTGGTGGGTTACTCGATCGCACTCTTGACCATGTTGAATTGTAGGAATGCAGTGTGTTGACGGAAATATCCGCTTCGGGGCGGGTGATTTTGTCAACGCACTGCCGCCCTGAACTTTACATAGTCAACGGTGGAGTCATGTAAACGACCGCACCATTGACTATGTAGTGATGTCAGGAGGGCAGTAGGCTTCCTAGACTATACGCCCCAGGGCGTATATTTTGGTCAGCGCACTGCTCTCCTGACACTGGTACATAGTCAACGATGTGGTGTATTATACCACCGCACCGTTGACTTTGTAACAATGCCAGGAGGGTGGTGCACTGAAAATTTGCAGGTGCAACGCCTCCAGTGCACTGAAAATTTTGTGGTGCGCCACCTTTGGTGCGCTAAAAAAATTTTGGTGCACTGCCTTTGGTGCACGACAAAAAAAGATACACCATTACTGGTGCATGCCTATTTTTTGGGCCGCACAGTCTATTTTTTTTTTGTTTTTTTTTTAATTTATATATGTATATTCCTAAATACATGTCTCATTTTTTAAAATAATTTTTATTTAATATGTCAACATTCAACGACATGAAAAGAGATAAGAGAGGGAACAACAACAACAACAAGCGAACTAGTATAACATGGTTCACCTGTGGGAGGCACGAGAGAGGGAGAGAGATACATACACTCGCCTTATTACAACAGCCACCCAAGGGCTCCTAAGGCAGATATGCCTCCTCAAGTTTTATGAGGAGGCTACATCCCTAAAGGGCCATGGTGTGTTTTCACAACATATTATCCGTAGTTGGAATGCCCACTTACAGGATTTCTGGATTGGACATGTTATCACTCAGATTTTCCTTGAAGTTGTTGAGAAGAGGAAAGGGGTCCAAGGTAACCACAAACCAACTTTTAGGTATAAAATCTAGCCAATATGTACCCAGAGAGGGCTCTCTCTTTAAGTTTTAGCTTTGTTTTTGAAATATATTAGGCTAGTCATGAAATTTTAGGGATTTTGATTGTGTTTGGGTGATGGAATTCAATAGAAGAGGGGTAGGACTGAATAGTTTAGGCCATTGGGCTAATGGATTCAAAGAAGATGGCTTAGCTGGATTCAGTTTCTTAACAAGGGATGGTTTCATAGGGCAAGGTAATCAACTAGGGAACAATTAAAGATCTAAATGAATGGAATGGACTCGAAATGGGTGAAGGGAAATTAAGAATCCTTCAACATATTCGAAAGAGTGAACTTGAATGACTATTAATAAAGAGAAATTAAGATTTATTTACCATATAATCAAAATGAATAAACTAGGAAATAGGAGCAATTAAGAATTCACTGTTCATACTAGTTCAGAGGAAAACATTAAGAATAACAATGTTTGAAAATAGATTGGACTTAAGCACTTTCTGAATTATTCTTTTTCGTTTATCATTCAGATATGAAACACAGATGGTATAATAAACAAGTATAAAACTTTAGAAAAAATGAGATAGAAGACTTATTGATCCGGTGTTTAACTCAAGAATCCTGTGAAAAGTCCCTTGCATCAATTCTTTATCCAGCTAGCCATGCGAAATTTGTCTAACAACACTTTATTCCAAAATAATCAGTATTACAGCAAAGTCTAAGAATTCACCCCCCTCAATAATCTAATTGAGGGAGTATTTATACAAAAAATTATGAGAAATATCTCCTAACAGAGTGAGATATATTTTAGGATGACTCATGAATACATTACAAGAAAAATAGAGACATATGGTCTCATAGATAAGAGAAAAGGTAACCGATGTTGTGTTGTTCCTTTTTTTATGAATGTGCTGGAGAAAGGCCCTATGATTTGGCTTGCTGCTATCTTCCTTGGTAACTCTGTGCTGGCTGCTCTATTTTACTAATACTCTTTACCTGTACTGATGCACTTTGACTTGTTTGATCTCTATTTATCCTTTTACCATTTCTTACTGTAGTAAATAATCAAAATTTATCCAAGGATATTTTTACAAAATGTCTAACATATCTTCCCACCATTGTGCTTCTGGTATTTTGGTTCTTTGAAGCTTCCTCGGGGTCTCGTCAGTTTCCGTATATCTGAAAAAAGTAGGCTGAATTGGAAATAAGTGTTTTACCTCAACTATTCTAAGGCAAAGAGCCTCATTGGAACATACTTTGGTAGCTTGAAAGGACATAGCTCACACCCATATATTCTAATTTCTGTATGATTCTTGTATAGGTACCAATCACCTATCCTGTATTTCTTGGAAAGTTGGAGGATTTTCTTCATATCACTTTTGACTCTCAGAGGGGAAACTTTTGTTAATAAGGTAGTTGTAGGATGCACAAATAGGTCAATGAACTCATTATAAGAATAAGGAGACTCAAAGGAATTATGGAAGATTGTAGACCAAAACATTACAGACCTTGGATTTCCTTTGGTGTCAAGTTTCATGACATAGAAGGGGAAATTCTCTGACTGATAATAAAGCATGAGATGGTATATAAAAGTAGAGTATTTGAAAACTCTTTCATCTTCCAATCTCAGGAAATGGTCATGAATCTTATCAACAATGTAGGAGGCAAAGTCATATTTCACAGCAGGGGGTTGTCCAGGAGTAAAAATTGACAACAACACTAGGGTTAACTTATCAACATATTCAATAGTGTTGAAGCCCATTAATGAAGATATCATATCCAGTATGAGTCTGCCCATATCTGTGAAAAAATTATATCCATAAGGAGGTGGGCCTTTGGATTGATGTTCTTGAAGCATGAAAGTTTGACAGAGGTGATTCAACTCTTCCTGGGATAAATTTGTCGATTTTTCAAGTAAATCTCCCATGGAAAGGGGATTCAGGGCTTGACCAGGATGAAATTGTAACATTTCATTGATAGATTGAGCAGTTATTGGGAAAAGAACGGTTTGACTTGGGGACATGACTGCTCATTTATTGGGATCGTAATTGGCATGGAAGTGATAAATTATTTCAGGAAAAACATGAACTGAGGGTAAAAGATACATAGGAATAATGGATTCCCACAGTCCAAGAATATCAGAGCTGTATAGGTAATTATCTTTGCATTGGCAAAATATTTTGAGAGGATTTTCACTAAGGATGAGGTCTTTTATCTGGAAATCCCTATCCGCTACAGGCAGATAGTCTAAATCTTTATGGGGGGCATTCAAAGGCGCAACATTCAAAGCCACAGGGGTTTCCATTTCTGGTTCTTGTGGATTCAGAAAGGAATTTGGGTTTTTGATGGAAAAATGGGCACAATTACAGGTCTGGAAACTTATGGAGTAAAATAAAGACTTAATTGTACTGTTTTTTAGTCTTTTTTCTGTGGAATTAAATACAAAACCAAGACTTGCAGGGTTTGACGGGAATTTGATAAATACCTGTTTCGGGAAGTGAATAGTGATGAAAACAGGTGTAGACAACTACTGACGGTTTCTAGACTGTTCGGCTGCAATTTTCTTAGCAAGGTGGTGGTTGAAAATCTTCAGCAGTTGGCTTTGACGTTATTTTCATGGGAACAGTGGTCGCACAGAGAATAATGAAAATAACGTGTATTTGTTTTTTTTATTCACAAATTCAAGGTTGGCGGGGGATTTTATTTTTTGGGCGGATGAAGTACGCGAGAAGGGTTTATCGTATGCGGAGGATGGTAAATGGTATGCATCACACTGCTTTTGGGGATAGGTGGTATTTAGCCAGGAGCCAACGATCACATAGACCTTGTGAAACGTGGCGGGGTACTGTTCGCAAAATCGCTTATTGATTGCGTGCTAACGTTCAGTCGTGGGGAGTGCTACGATATGGATGACAGTCGTTGCTTGTGGAGTGGTTGATCGGACGGTTGTCGGGGAGGTAAGATGATGGGGTGTTTAAAAGGGTGGGCCCAACATAATTAAATTTGATTTAATCGTATCGGGAGGAGTATGATTGGTCAAGTAAGTTCTTAATTAACCGTGAGGGTTAATTAATCCTTTTTTAATGTGGCGGAGAGTCAAGGCTCCTAACTAGTTGCAGATTTAACTAATTAATCCCAATTAACACAATATTATGGTTATATTTCAACCAAAGGGCGGGATATATAATGTTTGGGAGTTTCATATTTAAAGTAATACGGGAATGGGTTGATTTACATAGGGAATTAAATAATAAAGTTAAAAGTTAATATGTTAAAATGGATGAAAAGTGCTAAGTATAAAACATGTATTTAACTTATGCTTGAATGAAAAAAAAGGTTTTTTATGAGATATTGTGCAATTTCCCTAAGTAAAATAGGATTTTACTTAGGAAAAGATTTTTTGGAAGTGAATGAATGACTTATGAATGGTTTTAAGTACTTATGCTTTTTAAATTATTGGGCCGAGGGTCTGGTCCCTCCAAAAGTCAAGGAAATGCCTAGAGCCCCTCTAATTTTCAAATGTCTTAGTACTTAGGGGAAATTAGTGAAATTTTTAGGGAAAAATGAGAAGGGAAGTTAATCATTTGACTTTGTTTTGCTTGAAATTCTTCCAGTGTAATGTTTACCTTGCACTTTTGATTAAAGTAAAGATTAACACATTTAGAGTCATTATCCATCACATGTAATTCTGCAACAACATCTACCTACCCTACCTACTTTAACCTACCATTTTTTCTTCTTTATTAGGGTGCACTTAGACTGGCAAACCCTTATCACACTTTCTTTTCTTTTGCATGTAGAAATCTATCTAAGTCTAACCTTATTACATCCAAGGGCTCAGATTAAACTGTTGAGCTCCTTTTATTTACTCTACCTATCTACTTATCTGCCAAGATTAAACAGTTTGTTCAGATTTGATTCTCTATCTCTAAAACATAAAATTAAAATATGAACAAGCCAAGCTTAAACTATTTGACTATTCATCAATTGTGGCATAAGATACAAGTTGCACACAATTTTTTTATTTACATAAGAGAAAAAAGTAGTGGCATTTAGACTTGCACACTTTCCTTGGCCTTTCTTTTAGTGGGGTTCATTTTATTTTACTTTTTTGGCCATTTTTATTCTTTTCACCCTTTGATTTTTCTTTTAGGGTATACCCTCTTTACATTTTTTAAATTTTTTGATTTTTTGATTTTTTTTTTTTTTTTAAATATGAAAAACCTTTGCAACAAGGAAAGGTATGAACATATTACATAGCCTATCAAGTCAATCATGATATATGACACCTATTGGTATAGGAGCATAATACTGGCTCCACTTGGGGATGGCTTTTCCTGGTGAAAAGTCAAGAACAGCAGGTCAGTTGTCCTTAGAATGATTTTGACTGAACTATGGAAACTTCTTCTGCTTGTTGCTTTATTGTATGTATGATAGTGATACCTTTGAATCTTAGGGCCTTCTCTTCGAGCTTCAACTCCAACAAGTTACTATCCAATCAAAATTGTGACATTACAAAGGATATAGTATGTAAATGTTAAAACTCAGGATATCCTAATAAATAGGATCAAAGTAATGTTTCAACATTTGACCATTGAATGGCCCATCTTCAGTTTCTATACCATCCAATTTTTTCAGAAAATATGTATTGTTTCCTTGTAAAGCATGGATAATATAAGGTCCTTTACACAAGAAGTCAAAATTCCCATGTTTTCCCTTAACCTCTCTTCTAGAATCCCATCTTAATACTTTGTTTCCAAGTTGGAAATCTTCTGCCTTGGTTCTTTCATCAAATATCTTCTTTAGTTTCTCATGTATTACTTGGGATCTATGATATACTTCCTCTCTCGTCTACTGAAAAATTATAGTCTGGTTTATCCTCCTTTGAATATCATTTGGTTCAGCCTGAGCTTCTTGAAGTAATTTCATTACAGGAAATCCTAAAGATGAAGGAAATATAGCCTCCATGCCATAGAATAACTCATAAGGACTGGTCCCAATAGATTTTTTGGTGGTGAGTCTGTCTGCCCATAGTGCATTTGTAAGTTTCTTGTGCCAATTTTTCTTGTTTTCCTCCAATAATTTCTTAATAATATTAATGAGACTCTTGTTGGAGGATTTAGCCCGTCCATTACCTTGAGGGTAATAGGCTGTGGAATGACTTAAGGTGATATGATATTTGTTATAGAAACTTATCATCTTCTTGGATTTGAAAGCAGCAGCATTGTCAGTTATGATTTTATTAGGACAACCAAATCTTGATAATATATTGGTTTCTAAGAATCCTATGATCACAGTGTCATTGGCTTGTCTGGAAGGAATTGCTTCTATCCATTTGGTGAAATAGTCCGTGGCAGTGAGGATCCATTTGTGTTGGTCAGAAGAAGGAGGATGGATTTCTCCAATGAAGTCCAGGCCCCATTGTTGGAAGGGTTTTTCTGTGGAAATTGGTTTAAGGGGTAAAGGTAATAGTTTTCTCTTGCCTTCAAAAATTTGACATTTATGGCAAGCAATGACAAATTTCTTTACATCAGAGAACAAGGTTGGCCAATAAAATCCAGCCCTTAGGATCTTGTCTGCAGTTTATTTCTAGTAAAGGTGTCCACCACAGTCTCCTGCATGAAATTCTTGGAGAACCTTGTTAGCTTCATCTTTTAATAAACAATTCAATAGAATACCTTCATGATTTTTCCAAAAAAGAACATTATCTAAAATACAAAACTTTGAAGATGTCATCTTTAAAAACCTTTTCTTTGTTCTGGATAACCTTGGAGGAGCTTGTAGGTTTAACAGTACATAACTTATATCAGCATACCAAGGTGAATCTAAGAAGGCCTGGCTGATTTGTGGAGTCACCATCTCCTGTTTGTCATCCAGTTCATTAATGTCCAGGGCTTGACAATTTGTTTCTGTCATGAGTTTGGCCAATCCCTGTCCTTTTATAAGCTTTGTAGGTTTTATTTCAATATCATACTCTAATATGGTAGCAATCCATTTACCTCTTTTACCCTCAATTCCATCCTGAGTTAAGATGTCTTTGACAACAACATTTGGTACATAGGTTATCACATGGGAATACAATATGTAGATTCTAAAGTATTTAATGGATTTTACAAGTGCAAAAGCTTGTTTTTCCATGATGTTGTATTTTAATGATGCATATCTTAGTGCTTTACTAAAAAAGGCTATAGGTTTCTCACATCCTTGATCATCCTTTTGTAATAAAACAACTACTACAGTGTGTTCTGATGCAAATGAAAATATTATGAAGTCTCTATCAAATTGTGGACTAGTAAGGACCGATGTTCTGGTCAAAGCCATTTTAATTTCTTCAAATTCTTGTTTGGATTCTACTGTTCATTTAATACTTGAATCCTTTCTTAACATGTTATTAAGCAATCTAATTTGTTCAGCTAAGCTAGATATGAATCTTCTCAAAAAATTTATTTTTCCTAAAAAATCTTGAAGTTCTTTGACATTTCTAGGGTGAGGTATCTGCAGTATAGCTTTTATTCTAGCAGGATCAATTCTAATACCATCTTTGGAGATGATATGGCCTAAAATTTTACCTTCTTCAAGACCAAACAATGACTTCTTTGGATTCAAAGAGATACCATGTTTTCTACATTTTAGGAATACTTGTCTGAGATGGTCCAAATGCTACTGATCTGATTTAGAAAACACAGTTAAATCATCCAGATATATAACAAGAAAATCATGAATTTCTTTTGAAAATGCGATGTCCATTGCTCTTTGGAAGGTTGCTCCTGCATTTTTAAGTCCAAATGGCATTTTAACATACTTGAATGTGCCCCATGGTGTTGTGAAAGCCATTTTTTCCTGGACATCAGGATGAACCAGAATCTGGTTGTATCTTGAGAACCCATCTAGAAGAGAAATCCTAGAAGCACCTACTACCCTTTGTAAAATGTGATCCATTTTGGGCAAAGGGTAATTATCCTTCAAAGAAACCTTATTTACATTTCTTAAATCAACACATAATATGATCTCTCTAGTTTTCTTCCTAGTAGGTACTAAATTAGACACCCACTCTGAAAACCTAATGGGAGCAATTATCCCTGCTTCATACATTTGTTTGATTTCTTTTTCAATTAAGGGCAGCAGTGCAGGGTTAGTTATTCTGAGTTTCTGTTTGAATGGTTTCTGATTTTCTTTCAGAGGTATTGTATGCTAAATTATAGAGGTATCATATGATTTCAAGTCTTCATAACTCCAGGCAAAGACATCCTGGAATTCTCTCACTAGTTCAACATATTTTAGTTTTTGGTCAGGAGAAAAAGATTTAGATAACTTTATCATTTTCAGATTTTCTTCAGTTCCTAAGTTATATTCCTCAATATTTTCTTTCAATGGTTCCATCTTGGGTTTCTTTGGAATATCATTAGAATCAAAGAGATCTTCTAGAGGAGTTAATCCTTTAGGCAAATGATTGTATTTTAAATTAATGACCTCAGATTCTCCTTCAATAATCTCATCGATGTCCATTTTTTTAAGGTCCTACATTTATTTTTTGGTGAATTTTGTTGGATGAAGCATTTGAATTGCACTTTCTTCTTAAATTTCTATCTCTTGCTCATTTGTTTGATCAAATTCAATGACTGTATCTTCATCTATGTTACTGTTAGAAAATTCTTTCTCTAAAGTCAGGAAATTGTTAACCTGCTCATCACTTGCAAACACTTGCCAGTTCTTAAAATTTCCAGGTATGGCTGGTCTGTGTCTAATCTCAGCTATGAAATGATGATTAGGTTCGAATGGTAATTTACAGGTGCTGGAAAACATTGCTAGACTATGGGCATGCAAGTTCTGTTTTCTTGGGATTTTCGCAAGCTGAGCTTGTAGAAAAGTATTGAATATCTCTACAATTTTTCCTCTATATTCTCTCAGTCTGGGATCGTTTGTGAGATAGTGTCCTTTTATCTGTCGAATTATTAAATCAGAATATCCTATGACAGATACTATAATTGCCCCTAATTTTTTAACAAGTTTAAGACCTAGCAAAATAGTTTCATATTCTGCCATATTATTGGTGCACGTAAAGTTTAATCTGTAGGCATGGCCTTCAACATGATCATTTTCGAGGTTGTGCACCCAAACTATAGCTCCTGCTCCTAATTTGTTAACTGAACCATCAAATTCTAAATGCCAAAGAATTTCATGTTCATAATTGGTATCAGGAGTTTCAGGAACATTTTTAACAGTGAGATTTGGTCTTTTACTCTCTTCTGGTTTTTCTTGGGTATCTGATGTTTCATTGTTCTTAGAGATTTCCTGGATTTGAACACTAGATTTTTCATTTGTAATTTATTTTGGTTCTGCTACTGGAACTTCTAATTCAGTAGGAGGATCAATTTAAGCATTATAAAGAATAAATGAATCCATATCAGAGTGTACTGATCAGTAGATGGGGAAATTTTCGGGTTTCTCCTAACTACTGACTACATATTTCATTAAAGTTTCTCTGTATAGTTTCTTTGGGTGTTTGAACACTGAAATAGTAGCGTATGACATGTCCAGTTGAAGAGATCCTTGAAGTTTCACACCCCAAGATCTGGACAATAGCATGCCATATTTTGGAGGAATATCTGCTACTACTATGTCCATCAAGATTGTTTTTCCAGGATATTGAACTAGTGAAACACACAAGTCTTTGATTAATCCTAAAAATCTCACCTGACTTGAATCAAAAGAAAAGAGGTCTTTGTATGGCCTGGTGATATCTACGTTTAATTTCTCCATTACAGATTTGGGCATCAGATTGTGAGATGCCCCAGAATCAAGCATGGCATTATGAAGTATTTTATCATGTATGTTTAAACTTACATAGAATGGAGGAGTTCCTCCATTAACTGGTTTTCCATTTACTTCAGGGCCAAAGAGTAATTTGGGTTGGTCATCAAAGACGTTTACTGAGTCTTCACTTCTAGTGGTCTTGAGTGATCTATTGATTTGGCTTCGGTAGACATCTTGTTTAGCTAATTCAGACAATGGAATAGCTATTTTTAATTTTCCTACTTCAGCCTCTAGATTAAAAGGTTTTTCAGTCATGGTTCTTGTATTTCGGAAAGTTGGATTCTCTTTATCTTCTATGTTTTCTGTATTTTTCTCCTTCTCAGGAGTGGGGTTGTGGGCTGAGGTTGTTTCTGAATCAACTTCTGGAGGTTCCTCTACATTTCCTTTAGGAGGAAGGGTATTGGAGAGTTGTCTGTTATTAGGTTGATTATCAGATACATCTTCAATGATTGGATTAGCAGGATTAGGATCTGATCTAGAAAGAATATGTAAAGGGGTAGTATTGGTTTTACCTTTGAGGGGCTATTTTGTAGCTTTCTGTTTATTTGTTTCAGGGACATCAATTCTTCTACTCCTCAGATTATATTGCTTGTGGACTTCATAAATGGTTGTATCATATCCCTCCTTGAAATAAAATGATTCTCCTGAATGAGTTTGAAATTGTTTAATAATGTGAGCTTCTTGATCATCTTGGGTCAAGAAAACTTTCTGTTCATTATTGCGTCCAGTTAAGTTGTTTATTTGAGTATCTTCTGTTGGTTCATTAGAATTTGAGGCTTCAGCATAATTTTCCTAGAATGGGGGCCTAATGTTTTGGTCAGGACCAGTCTTTCCAGTATTTTGGTTTTGGTTCTTTCTGAAATTTGGATTTCTCCCAGTATTGCTCGGTTGACCATCCCAAGGAGATTTCCTTTCAATTTTTTCTACTCTATCTCCTAGCCTTTCCATCCCTTTAATAATAGCATCTAGTTTCTGTTCAAAGGCTGAGGGTTCTTCTTTTAAAGGTATTCGCCTTTCACTTCTAGCTTTAGCTCATTTAGATATCAGATTGGTTTCAACACTGACAGTTATACTTTGCATATCTTCTAAAGTCCGAGGAGATCTTTTCCTAAGCTGGTACGCCATATCATAATCAAATCCATCAGGGAATTTGATTAATGCTAAATCAGGTGGAGGTCTAAGGTTTTGAGGAATATCATTGAACCTAGTGCAGTAATCTTGCAGAGTTTTTTGTGTTCCTCTTTTCAGGCTTTCATATTCTAATATGATTTGGAGAGGATCTTTCTTCTTTTCCCATCTGTTTAAAAATTTTCTATAAAGAGCTTCTGGGTCAGTGATACTATTCGCAGGAAGGGCTCCAAATCAGGTTCTAACTTCTCCAGTAAGAGTTTGAACAAATATTCTCATTCTTACATCATCAACATCTATTTCATATATTTCAAAATAATCAGTCTTTTTTTAGTATGTTGTTGTGTAGTGTAAGTACCAGAACCATCAAAGGGAGTGATTTTACTTTGGTAGTCTTGGGGCATAGCCCCTAGATTGGCTGGTAATAACAAAGGAGCATATATATTTTCCATTGCAGGAGGTAGTGATGAAATAATAGTTGAGGTTGGTCTGGGGGTGGTGGATGGAGGGGTAGAAGGGGTGGTTTGAGGTTGAGATGATTGAGGAAATGTTGATGAACTTGGAGAGGCTGAAGTGATCATAGAAGGATTTGGTGTTCCTTCATAGGTAAGCTCAGATTGTACAGAGTTCTGCAATTTTTTTTCAAGATGTGAAGTAACACATTCAAGTTGTAAATCTTCAATAAATATTGGGTCTTGAACCAAGTGGGACAACTCAGATTCCGAAAAATTTACAAATAAAGAGGTTTCAAATTTCTCATCAAAAGGTTTGTCCTCAAGGTAAATCCACTTTACAGGACAGGATAGTGATCTATAGAAAGGTCGAGAACTACCAGCACTTTCTTGGCTCTCCTGTCTCCTAAGAATTCTGGGGATCAGATTCAGATTTTCAAACACAGGCAGTGGATTTGGATCGGGATTAGCCCTAGTGTAATGAGTCCTTTCTGAAGCCAGGTTTCTAGGTGATTTTTTTATTATTTTTTTTTTATGGTTTTTTGTCTAAATGGAATGAACAATACAGCTTCAATAATCTCTTTAAGAGGTTTAAGATATTGGATTTAAATTTTCTTAAATATTTATTTGACTAGAGGAACTGATCAAATGTTTGAAACCAAATGTTCAGTTCATAAACTAGACCGGAGATAGACTGAAGGAACATTCATTTACTTATGAAATTGCAGAGCAAGAGCAATTCAAAGGCTACCTGGCTAACTTCAGGCTCCGTCTGTAGTTTATAAAGTAAAAAATAGTAACAATAAAATTATTCAGATCCCCAGTTGAGTCACCACTATGTTATCACTAATATTTTCCTTGAAGTTGTTGAGAAGAGGAAAGGGGTCTGAGGTAACCACAAACCAATTTTTAGGTACAGAATCTGGCCAATCTGTACCCAGAGAAGGCTCTCTCTTTAAGTTTTAGCTTTGTTTTTGAAAGATATTAGGCTAGTTATGAAATTTTATGGATTTTTATTGTGTTTGGGTAATGGAATTCAATAGCAGAGTGGTAGGACTGAATATTTTAGGCCATTGGGCTAATGGAGTCAACGAAGATGGCTTAACTAGATTCGGTTTCTTAACAAGGGATGGTTTCACAGGGCAAGGTAATCAAATAGGGAACAATTAAAGATCTAAATGAATGAAATGGACTCGAAATGGGTGAAGGGAAATTAATAATCCTTCAACATATTCAAAAGAGGGAACTTGAATGACTATTAATAAAGAGCAATTAATATTTCTTTACCATATAATCAAAATGAATAAACTAGGAAACAGGAGCAATTAAGAATTCGTTGTTCATACTAGTTCAGAGGAAAACATTAAGAATAACAACGATTGAAAACATATTGCACTTAAGCACTTTCTGAATTATTATTTTTCGTTTATCATTCAGATATGAAACAAAGATGGTATAATAAACAAGTATAAAACTTTAGAACAAATGAGATAGAAGACTTATTGATCCAGTGTCTGACTTAAGAATCCTGTGAAAAGTCCTTTGCATCAATTCTTTATCCAGCTAGCCATGCGAAATTTGTCCAACAACACTTTATTCCAAAATAATCAGTATTACAGCAAAGTCTAAGAATTCACCCCCCTCAATACTCTAATTGAGGGAGTATTTATACAAAAAATTATGAGAAATATCTCCTAACAGAGTGAGATATATTTTAGGATGACTCATGAATACGTTACAAGAAAAATAGAGACATATGGTCTCGTAGATAAGAGAAAAGGTAACCGATGTTGTGCTATTCCTTTTTTTATGAATGTGCTGGAGGCAAGCCCTATGATTTGGCTTGCTGCTGTCTTATTTGGTAACTCAGTGCTAGCTGCTCTGTTTTACTGATACTCTTTACATGTACTGATACACTTTGACCTGTTTGATCTCTGTTTATCATTTTACCATTACTTACTGTAGTAAATAATCAAAATTTATCCAAGGATATTTTTACAAAATGTCTAACATATCTTCCCACCATTGTGCTTTTGGTATTCTGGTTCTTTGAAGCTTCCTCAGGGTCTCATCAGTTTCTGTATATCTGAAAAAAGTAGGCTGAACTGGAAATAAGTGGTTTACCTCATGTTTGAGATAAAACAAATTTTCCAAAATGTCATGAAGAATTTTTCCTGTAGGAAATACTTTTGTTGTTGATGAACTTGTCGATGAACTGGCCTGATTGTCTGCATAATTGTTCAATTTCTCAACATAGATTTGATGGCTCATTAGTTTATCATGAGAAACTAAAGGACTTGGCAATCCTTTACTTTGGAAAATATCCAATCTCTTTGTAAAAGCATTGATTTCTTCTTGCATATCATGGCATCTTCTTTCTAGGTTTTTCATCAGAGTTCTTTTAGTAAAAACCTTTTTTACCTCCAAAGTTGTCCCTGTTATGTCTTGGATGCCTAGTTCTTCAAGTTGATATCTGTTCTTGGTATTTAAAAACTTTTTGAGCTCATTGGCTTCTTCAGGCATATTTCCTAATTCTTCCCTTGCCTTTTGAACTTCTTTCAGAGCCAATTTAACTAAATCATTTTTCTCATACATTATTTGGATTGATGGCCAGACATCTTTTATTGATTGAGTGATGTTGGCCCAAAGAATTTCTTTAATTTCTTTCAAAGGTTTCTCCAATCTGAGATCCTTTTCCAATGCTTTGACCAATTTTTCTAACCTCTTTATCTCTCTTGTCTTTTCTGCAACACTTATCTTTGAGAGATCATATTTTTGTTCTAAGGTAGTAAATTGTTCTTTTTCTTTCTGGAGCTCTTTCACTTGGAGTTTCAATTCCTCCATTGATTTTATTAATTCTTCAGTGCTTAAATTGGAAGTGTTGCCCTGTGCTAGTCCTGCTGACTGACTTGTTGTTGTTGTACCTGTAATCACTTATGTTGTAGATGCTGGGATGTTTGATGCTATTGTTGTACCAAGTGTAGAAGGAACTTTTGTTGAGACCACTGGTATCACGTTGGGAGGTTGAGAGGTTGACTCTCCCTGCTTTCCTTTTATTTCTTTTTCAAGTTATTTTTCAGTCTCATTCAGTTTCTCATTAAGTTTTAGGTGTAAATCCATCAATTCTTCGTCAGATTTTTGCTTTATGATCTCTGCAGTCTGTGGATGCCTTGAAGGTGGCAACTTTAGCTATTTCCTTAGTGCTGCAATATCATCATCTTTCTTTTTAATCAAGGCTTCTGTAGCCTTAACATCTTTGGGATTATGACCCAATCCAATAATTGTTTCTTCCAAAGCTTTTATGCTGTTGTCCTTAGCCTCAGAAGAAGCTTTTTTAAGATGTAGTTGAGTAGTAGTATTATCCAAGGAATTTTGTAATCTTTGGGCCATCATTGATTTATCAGTCAAATTTGAATAAATCATCTCTCCAGTTTGTTTGTGCAGTTAAATCTGATCCAAAGGATGAACATCCTTTTCCATGACTTCAAAATTGGTTCTGACATAGTCTGCAGCTGTTTGAGGCTGCTGCACTTTAGGCTTAAAATGACTCATCACCATTTTACCCTGTTGGATGTCATAAGCTGACATCAATCTCTGTTGATTTTTGGGAGCCATCTTCAAATATTGATTATAGACTTGAATTCTTAATGGATCATTTCTGGCATTTATATTTATAAATGTCTTCTTAATATCCCAAGCATCCTTAAGTGGTGGTCTAAAGGATGATACTTCTGCACTTTGTTGTCTTTGTAGCTCTTTTCTCTATGAGTCAGTGGATGTCCCACTGATTGTGAATTTTTTTTGGTTGTCTAATTCTTCTTCTGAGAGAGGATTTAATATTTTCCTTTTGATACTAGGCTATTCTGAAGGTCCACTGATAGGGGTAACTGTTTTTTCATCTCTCTCTTTACTTTTTTCTTCATTGAGAGGAGTTTGCAAGATTGAAATTTCTGCCACATTAATCTGAGTGGGAGAAGTCTGTATTTGGGCCTGTTCCTTGGAAGTTTCAGGCTGCTATGACATTGTGAATTGCTCTGTGACCTGTGTACTAGTCTCCTTTTCCTTCCCTTTGGACGTTATTGTGGCTGGTGCACTGGTTTCTTGTAAATTTTGCTGAGAGGTTCCAACAGAGGAAGGACCAATTCCTGGTCTTTGTACCTGCCCAAAATAATCCAGGTCAAGTATTTTCTCAAGATATTTCATAACATTCTCAACATTGACCTGTTCACTATCTTATTCTACTAAGGTCCCTTCCATCCATTCATCCATATTTACAAATTGTTCAATCTCTGGAATTATATGGTGAAGGTATGGTGACAATCTGTTTTTCATTCTCCTATCACAAATAAAGCTGTTAGGATCATAAGGTACCCAGCAGAAACTTTTTTGCAATTTGAGATAGTCTTCTAGAATTCTTTCAGCTTCTTTCCCTGCATCCCTATTATTACAGACAAAAGGACCTAATTGACTCTTGATTCTGAGCTGAGCTTTCTTCTTGACATTACAAAAATGGACTATGTCTAAATTTATCACTTGTCTGAACTATTCTAAGGCAAAGAGCCTCATTGGAACATACTTTGGTAGCTTGAAAGGACATAGCTCATACCCATATATTCTAATTTCTGTATGATTCTTGTATAGGTACCAATCACCTATCCTGTATTGCTTAGAAAGTTGGAGGATTTTCTTCATATCACTATTGACTCTCGGAGGGGAAACTCCTGTTAATAAGGTAGTTGCAGGATGCACAAATAGGTTAATGAACTCATTGTAAGAATAAGGAGACTCAAAGGAATTATGGAAGATTGCAGACCAAAAGATCACAGACCTTGGATTTCCTTTGCTGTCAAGTTTCATGACATGGAATGGGAAATTCTCTGACTGATAATAAAGCATGAGATGGTATATAAAAGTAGAGTATTTGAAAACTTTTTCATCTTCCAATCTCATGAACTGGTCATGAATCTTATCAGCAATGTAGGAGGCAAAGTCATATTTGACAGCAGGGGGTTGTCTAGGAGTAAAAATTGACAACAACACTAGGGTTAAATTATCAACATATTCACTAGTGTTGAAGCCCATTACTGAAGATATCATATTCAGTATGAGTTTGCCCATATCTGTGAAAAAAGTATATCCATAAGGAGGTGGGCCTTTGGGTTGATGTTCTTGAAGCATGAAAGTCTGACAGAGGTGATTCAACTCTTCTTGAGATAAATTTGTCGATTTTTCAAGTAAATCTCCCATGGAAAGGGGAGTCAGGGCTTGACCGGGATGAAATTGTAACATTTCATTGATAGATTGAACAGTTATTGGGAAAAGAACAGTTTGACTTGGGGACATGACTGCTCGTTGATTGGGATCGTAATTGGCATGGAAGTGATAAATTATTTCAGGAAAAACATGAATTGAGGGTAAAATATACATAGGAAGATTGGATTCCCACAGTCCAAGAATATCAGAGCCGTTTAGGTAATTATCTCTGCATTGGAAAAATATTTTGTTAGGATTTTCACTAAGGATGAGGTCTTTTATCTGGAAATTCCTATCCGCTAGACGCAGATAGTCTAAATCTTTATGGGGGGCATTCAGAGGCACAACATTCAAAGCCACAGGGGTTTCCATTTCTGGTTCTTGTGGATTCAGAAAGGAATTTGGGTTTTTGATGGAAAAATGGCCACAATTACAGGTCTGGAAACTTATGGAGTAAAATAAAGACTGAATTGTACTGTTTTTTAGTCTTTTCTCTGTGGAATTAAATAAAAAACCAAGACTTGCAGGGTTTGATGGGAATTTGATAAATACCTGTTTTGGGAAGTGAATAGTGATGAAAACAGGTGTAGGCAACTGCTGACAGTTTCTGGACTGTTCGGATGAAAGTTTCTTAGCAAGGTGGTGGTTGAAAATATTTAATAGCTGGCTTTGACATTATTTGCATGGAACACTGGTCACACAGAGAATAATGAAAATAACGTGTATTTGTTTGTTTTATTCACAAATTAAAGGTTGGCAGGGGCTTTTATTTTTTGGGCGGATGACATACGCGAGAAGGGTTTTTCGTATGCGGAGGGCGGTAAACGGTATGCATCGCACTGCTTTTGGGGATAGGTGGTATTTAGCCAGGAGCCAGCGATCACATAGACCTTGTGACGCGTGGCAGGGTACTGTTTGCAAAACCACTTATTGATCACGCGCTAACATTCAGTCGTGGGGGGTGCTACGATATGGATGACAACCATTGGTTGTGGAGTGGTTGATCGGACGACTGTCGGGGAGGTAAGATGACGGGGTGTTTAAAAGGGTGGACCCAAAATAATTAAATTTGATTTAATTGTATCGGGAGGAGTATGATTGGTCAGGTAAGTTCTTAATTAACCGTGAGGGTTAATTAATCCTTTTTGAATGTGGCGGGGAGTCGGGGCTCTTAATTAGTTGCAGATTTAACTAATTAATCCCAATCAACACAATATTATGGTTATATTTCAACCAAAGGGCATGATATATAATGTTTGGGAGTTTCATATTTAAAGTAATACGGGAACGGGTTGATTTACATAGGGAATTAAATAATAAAGTTAAAAGTTAATATGTGAAAATGGATGAAAAGCGTTAAGTACAAAACATGTATTTAACTTATGCCTGAATGAAAAAAAAAGGTTTTTTATGAGATATTGTGCAATTTCCCTAAGTAAAATAGGATTTTACTTAGGAAAAGATTTTTTGGAAGTGAATGAATGAATTATGAATGGTTTTAAGTACTTAGGCTTTTTAAATTATTGGTTCGAGGATCCGGTCCCTCCAAAATTCAAGGAAATGCCTTGAGCCCCTCTAATTTTCAAATGCCTTAGTACTTAGGGGAAATTAGTGAAATTTTTAGGGAAAAATGAGAAGGGTTGTTAATCATTTGACTTTTTTTGCTTGAAATTCTTCTAGTGTAATGTCTACCTTGCACTTGTGATGAAAGTAAATATTAACACATTTAGAGTCATTATCCATCACATGTAATTCTGCAACAACATCTACCTACCCTACCTACTTTAACCTACCATTTTTTCTTATTTAGTAGGGTGCACTTAGACTGGCAAACCCTTATCACACTTTCTTTTCTTTTGCATGTAGAAATCTGTCTAAGTCTAACCTTATTACATCCAAGGGCTCAGATTAAAATATTGAGCTCCTTTTATTTACTCTACCTATCTACTTATCTGCCAAGATTAAACAGTTTGGTCAGATTTTATTCTCTATCTCTAAAACATAAAATTCAAATATGAACAAGCTAAGCTTAAACTGTTTGATTGTTCATCAATTGTGGCATAAGATACAAGTTGCACACAATTTGTTTATTCACATAAGAGCAAAAAGTAGTGGCATTTAGACTTGCACACTTTCCTTGGCCTTTTTTTCAGTGGGGTTGATTTTATTTTACTTTTTTTGCCATTTTTATTCTTTTCACCCTTTCATTTTTATTTTAGGGTATACCCTCTTTACATTTTTTAAATTTTTTGATTTTTTTTTTTTTTTACAATATGAAAAACCTTTGCAACAAGGAAAGGTATGACACCTATTGGTATAGGAGCATAACAAGACCTAACCAGTGGTACCCACCAATGAGGAGGACATCTATTTCATTACCAGCCTATCGAGGAGAGGGATGGATTTTCCCTCGTTCCTAGAGGTCCCAGTTGGCTATGTAGCAGGGAGTCAGTTGGTGTACTCCCAAAGATACATTAGCGTGGATATACTGTCTCCTTAAAATTTTCAGGTCCCTGGAGGTCTGTTACATATTGCTTCATTTGGTAGAGAGGAGGTGAGGTGCCTCTCGCTACTGATTTCAACCATTTCACACAACACCAGTGACAGGCAACACATTGGTTTCCCACTTCTATTTTATATTTATTCTTTAGTACAGGAGCCACGACTTGTGAGGTGGTCTACCATTTTTTTTGCGGTAGTTCTGTACAACTTTAGATATATGTCGTGCTCAAGCATTTTATTTATTTTTTGATAAGTTTCTAGAGACGAGACCTACTTTTGTTTTGCAGCCCTGTAGGCTGATGCTACATATACAAATGCAAATGAGGGGATAGATGATGCCCAAGAGGGGCGAGTCAGAGTTTTCTGAGAGGATATCACATGATGCACTGGAGTTGCTAGCCAGTATTGATGAGCATCACTTCATTCTGGTCCCCTATCTGTATGATGGTTTGGATTGGCGAGGTTGTGCCAACATCCTCTTCACAGATGATGAGCCACCAGATGATAGAGGTAATACTATTTATTTAAATTTATTCTAACATGTTATTTAACTTGTTTTTATTAAACTGTTTAATGAAATTGTCTAATTATTATTATGTAGCTATATGTATTTTTTAGACATTGGGTCATTTGATGGCGATAAGATGCCACCACCACTAAATGATCCAAGTGTAGATCCTGATGAAAATCATGATATGTCATATTCCGAGGATCAGGCCGGTGCAGACAGACCTGGTCCTCATGGTGCATCAGTACTACCTTTTTCTAGAATTAGGCTTGACAGTAGATTGAGGATGGAGTTGGGCGACCAACTCTGTGCATTGTTTGTGGAGGTGGGAGTCAGGCTCGCCACTATGAGAGAGATACAGGATGATGCTAGGCTAGTACAGATGTGGAGAGGCATGTCGTGTGACATTTTCACCCTGATGTGGCATGTTGTAGGAGCTACGAGCTTAGTTACGTGGTTGAGGAGGGCCCTTCAACGTAGGCGTGGTTGATATACAATACGTCGACAGTCGAACAAAAACGCATCATCTGATGATCACGATCAAGGGAGTTATCACCATTAACCTCACGCCACAGATGAGAAGCTTGTAGCATTGACCAGCATTCATGATGGAGAGAAAGCTTTACCATCCACATTGAGTAAGCAGCCTGTAGCATCCAGTTATAATCATGATCATGAGCAGGTTGGACCATCGACGATGTCGAGTCATCATGAGCAGTCGATAGTTGATCCCGATAAGAATGAGGCACCACTAGATCAACATGCACGTGATGATCGACATCTATCTGAGCTTGTCGAGGTTGCACCATTGACTGAGAAGGCCTCGACTAGTACTACTATTAATGATGCACCACCAGCTGATATTTGACATTTATATTACAGTTGTATATTTTGACATTATATATATATATGGTCCATGTATTTTATGTTCATGTTGCAGTTATACTTAGTTTACATGTTGGTGATCACCATGATATGTATATTGTTAGGTCATGTTAGATATGTTCATTTAATGTGAAACTTGTAGATAGATGTGTATGTGATACCAGTTATTTGACATGAGATGTATATTTTATGTTTGTGTTGTGATTATGTTATACAATGCTAATTGTGTTTTGTTAGATGATCATGATCACGATTATTATGATGTTAGCGATTTTGAATGTGTTTTTTAGTCGAATATGGTGTTTGTAGGATGGTTATCATGATCGTGATATTTATTTAATTTAATATTAAATCATGATATTTATTAAATATGATGTCGTGGTTGTATTGAAATTTTAATTTTAATTGTATGTAAAATTGAAAATTGTAATTTTATTTGTAATTGTAATTTTAATTGTAATTGTATATATGTAAAATTGTAATTGTAATTCTAATTGTATGTAAAATTCTAAAATTGTAATTGTAATTTTAATTATAATTGTATATATGTAAAATTGTAAAATTGTAATTGTAATTCTAATTCTAATTGTATGTAAAATTCTAAAATCGTAATGGTAATGGTATATATGTGAAATTGTAATTGTAATTGTAAATTTTATGTAAAATTTTAAAAATGTAATTGTAATTTTAATTGTAATTGTATGTGAAATTGTAATATTGTAATTCTAATTCTAATTCTAATTGTATGTAAAATATTTGTAAAATTTTAATTGTATTAATGTGAAATGATTATATTAAAATTTTAAATTTGTAAATTTGTAAATAATTGTAAAATAATAAATCTATAGTAATATGAAATTTTGTAACATAATAAAGTTTAGAAAATAATGCAAATAAATTCATGTACTTTAGAATTATCACTATTTTATTATGTTCTTACATACAAAAAAAAAAAGAACTTTATACAATACGCCATTGTTTTTGAGATCAACATAATTGAAAATTATCAAGTGAAATATTGATTTTAACATTAACACGATGAAAATTACCAATTAATTCAAAATATATATTATAATGTTAAAAAAAAAGAGTCTTATAAGTTATAAGGTAATTAAGTCCTTTTCTTTATAAAAACCCATCTTAAAAAGTATAAATATTGATGAAATAACACACGTACCATATCACTCTTGGTTCTCATGATCACACTCATTATCTTCCAGCTTGCATGACATGATAACACTATTGTTCTCAAAAATATTTTTTGATCAAGGGTCATGTCTCAATAAGAACTGCCAATCCCTATCCAACACATCTGGCTAAAAAACACTTGATTGCAGTGTTTGGGGAAACCATAAGGCTCATTAGCTTCATCCCACATCTTTCTAGAGTTGATACATATCAGCCTATTATCGCGATATTCCTTTATTTTTTTCAGATCAAAGGTGTCCCACCACTTGCACCTAAAAATAACACATTGGAAAGAAGATAAATCCACTTCAATGATCTCTTGTATCTTTCCAATGTAACCTAACGTCCCTCATACTAGGTTTTGATCACGGTGGCTAGATCAACTAGATTGATCGAACTCGAATTCCACTCAATAGTCTTGTGTCATGTTTCCTTCATTGACATTTTCTGTGCGAAAATGGTGTTCATATGCCCACATAGATTAGAACAAATGCACCTATAAAAAAAATTAAAAAATCATAGTGTCATGTGTCTTATAATAACCCAACAGTTAAAATATGAAATATAGATGTAATTACATTTTAAAGGTGCATTATCAAGTTTCAAATGTAAATATAAATTAAATAGATTATTACCGAGTTATTGCACCCAATCGCTACGTTTAGAGCATCCTCTTCAGCACGCGAGTAACGACCGGTTGCATTGTATTTCTCTCTAACTTGGTCAACAACCCAACTGTTGGGGCATATTTTTGGCATATTTTCTTTTAATTGATCGAGATAAGGCACACTTATACCATTCAACCATATGAATTCTTTCATGTCACTATCCCATTTCATCCTCTTTTGTTCGTACAATGTGACCCACGGTTGTGTCACTTCGGAATTGTAAAGAACGAATTTATTGATTGCTTCAATTTCTACATTTGCTGATGAAATCAAACAGACATTATATAGTACATAGAGATCAAAATATACATTATATCGAATTTCAACATGAATATTTACTTTGTGTAAATTTGAAAAATTATAAGTCGTTTACTCTTTATCAAGCGCTTTTTTCCATTCGTTTGGAGCAACTCCCCTTCTCTTTTATCTTCATCCCTTTCATCGTCCCAAATCACTGCACCTGGTATGTTGTCTATCTGCTTGATGTACTCACTGGAATAATAGAAAGACTCATGTGATATGTACCCCTCTGCCATATACGCCTTGGATTTTTCCCTTTGTCGAACAAAACCTTTCAATTTCTTCATGTACCTCTATAAGAAGAACATCCAACAACAAGAAACCACCCCAACTAATTCAACCTCATCTACTAGGTGGATTAGAAGATGAACCTGCAAGTCCATAAAACTCGTCGGCAGTTCCTTCTCAAACATACAAAAAATCGTGGAATGCTAGCCACATGAATCTCCTTTGACATGATCCAACGTACAAATGAAGATAATTTAGATATGCCACATCCTAGGTCTTGATAGAATTTATGTTTCACACACCCACACATGAAAAAAGGATAATGACACTATAAATTTATAAACACGTGCAATAATATACAAAATTAGTTATGTTTTATGATCCCTGCATGGGATAAAATTTATTAATATAACAAATAATAAAATCACACTTTTGAAATTATACGTACGCTTAGAAGATTCAAATGGTCATGTGATTTCAACCCCGACAAATGGTCATCCATGGTGAAGAAATGCCGTAGTGAAGACCCGTATGAAGATGGTGCTCTCACACCCATAATAACTTCCTTTGCCAAATAAAGATCATATTTTTTAAAAATCCATGGGACATCACCTTCTATGAAATACCATGAATTAGAGGGACCAGTGCTTACCTCTAATCCTATACTTTCTAATCATCTTGGCCAATGTTTATTTTTAGTTTTGAAGTAATAATATTTTTCCTAACAACCAATGTGTCACTTTGTTTCGATGATATGTGCCTCCATAAAGAAGATGAAACATTTTTGAATATATGCATGGGATATAATAAGTGGGTAATCTTAATATGCTTCTAATATGGGAGGTTATAAGAGATATATTTCCTTTTCATCCCAATGGGCAATTTCTCAACATAGGTGTCGAAGAATTCTCGATCATCGAACACAGAATTCCCCATTTGAATCGAACATTTCTATGAACTCCTTCTCCTTCCCTCTCTCATATGCTCTAAGCCATTCATATGGTGTCTTTATTGGATGCCTTTGGGTTCTCTCTTGTTTACCATTGAAAGAAGATGTTGCTCTTCTGTAAGGGTGCTCTTCTGGGAGGAATACCCTGGAGCAGTCATACAGTCGCTTTCATAGGTCGTTGGATCATCTAGCTTTCAGAGAAGGTCCACAACATTTACATCCAAAATACCCTTTTGTTACAAGACCTACAAGATTATAGTATACAATTTATATGCATGGAACATTAAAAAATATCATGAAGATCAGAACAATTACAACGAATTAAATAAATAATATGCAAAAGAATATTTATATGTATATAAAAAAATAAATATACATGTAATTTACTAGATCAAAATTCTAAGCCTGGATAATCATGTGTCATGTAAGCACATATGCCATACAACGTAAAACTCCTCCCTACTACGATGGGTCTTGATACATCGTATATATTTATCCCATCCCATAATTCCTTCAATTAATCTACCAGTGGTTGTAAGTAGACATGCATATTATTCACTTGTATTCTACCAGGGACTATGAGAGCCAACATAATATGTTCATTCTTCACGGAAAACCATGTGGGGATATTTTTATTGATAACTACTACAGGCAAAACAGAATAGTTGGTGTTCTGGAGGGAATATGGGTTTACGCCATCCATGGCTATGCTGACTTGTAGACTTCGTACTTCATCCTTGAATTTTTTGGGCCATGTATCTTCTCTATGCTTCATGGCTATTGAATCAGTTGGGATTCGCAAAACTCCCAACTCACTTCTGTGTGATGCATGCCATCCCTGCAACATAGCTAATTCTTTTCAACGAAAGATCCTTTTAATACTTGGGATTATATGCATGTGCCTCAATATCTTAAAAGGAGGACCACGTGATTTACACTTCTTTTTTTATTTATCATACTTTTCATGCCCACATTTCAGGCATATCTCTTTGTATGCATATTCTCCTCTATATAAAATACAATCATTTGGACATGCATGATATGATATGTACTCAACACCCATCATTTTCAAAAATTTCTTTGCCTCTTCCCAGCTACCGGGTAAGACATTATCTTCGGAAGAACCTTATCTTTGAATAAACTATACTTGGTGATCATGAAAAATATTAAAAGTACATTAATGTCGATATAATTATTAACGTTCATAAAATTGACCATTTTTAATGTTCATTATGTGATTATATTTTCAAATTTATATAAGGGAGGACTTTATGGTAAGTTACCTCAAAATTTTTGAGAAACATGCATTAGACAAGACAAAATTTTCTTTCAAGTTGTACAGTAACATCGTTGTCCCCAACTAGGTATACTTTGACTGACCGCTAGGTCCTAAGAGAGGGGTGGTGGAAGAAAATTTAAGGCTTTCAAAAAGGGTGTCAATGATATGAGCATCATTCCCTAGTTGATCATCGTTTTGGAATGCATATAACAAAATTGTCCCCATGGAAGTCGTATCCCTTAAGTAATCATCCATACCAACCTCTATTTGATTGCCTCCATTGCCAGCTTTTGAAGAATTACTATTGCTGTATTCATTCCTAATTGGTGAATTTGGACGTAGCAGGAATTGTATCTGTGGTTGATTCAACCATTCCTGGTATTGTTCCTCTCCGATTTTTTCTCTTAATTCAATATTCTCTTGATTTGACATTGTCGTGGGGTACAACGAAAAATGGTAAGTATCTCACTCATCATCACTAGAACCCTAATAATTTCAAAAAATATATTTGAACATGATTAGTAAAAAATCTATGATATCAATTAGTAAGAATGTTGAAAACGCATGATTAATTTGTTTGACATTGAAATAATTACATTAATATGCCAAACAATTATTATTACCATCATTGTCCTGGGATTATGGCTAGAAGATGCAATATTGTTACAATTGGCGGGGTGAAGCGGCTATCCATTTTCATCTACCAAATACACCTTGTGGTATGCTGCTCCTGATAAGAGCTTCTGACGTTGTGGAGCTGTTGGAATATTTTTTGCATATGAACTCGATTCTGAATCTACATGAACCTGCAAATTTGTATACATTATAAATTTTATCAAGCTAATTGACATGGATAAAAACATAAACTCAATTAGATAATGAAAATATAAATAAAATCTGAAGTAAATATTATGTCTTGGGATGGATAGGGAGAACTCCGCGACGGACTTTGAGAAATATTATGAAATGAGCTGGATTTTGAAGAATTGTCCATTCGATATAATTATCATATTTTCTCCTTGCATTTGAGCAAATTCAAAAACAAATTTTAGTGCACACACCTAAAATTAATTTTGGTGCCTTGAAAATGGACATATTGTTATTGGTTCTTACGTACAGATAACCGCACCGATGCATTTTACTTACCGTGCACTAGTGTCATGTTATTAAATGATGCACTAGTGCGGTGTTACTAATTTACGCACCGGTGACAAAAAGCCACAAATAAAAAAACCACAACTTTATTTTTTTTAAGTGAAAAAAAAGCGGTAAATTGAAAAATGGGTGGAAAAATATTTTCGAAAATCTAATTTCATAAAACAATTGTTTAATTACTAAACACTTTTCATTATTTCACTATTTTTGCAAAAAAATTCAGCCAGAGATTTTCACGAGACATACTAGAGTGTTGAGATTCAACAAGATGATGAGCTTAGTAAAAATTAAGCACCTTCACTAAGTGGGGCCCCCAGGCTATTTTTAGGTGTATGTCTATTTTTAGACATGGTGAGCATATTCTATAAGTTGCAGGATGCTATTTGTAGATGGTTGATCAAGTTGGAAAAATAGACGAGATTATATTTTTAGAATATTGGGAAAAGTCTATTCATAGATCGCTAATCTAAAAATAGGTGCATGTCGATTATTATTAGCCCTTAATAATAATCCGACAATAAATATCAACTTATTCTCTTGGAGCAATTTATTTCAGTGAACAGATTTGGAAAATCAGTGGGATGAATGAATTACGCAATTCCTAGGGTGTTTGGTGACTCATGCATGGAGGACTTAGTTAGAACTAAAGTGACAGAGTTGTGAAATAGTTGGAAGAGTAGTTATGGGAGTTGTTATTTAGTTTAAATCAGTTAAGTGAGTTAAACTCAGTTGTGCTAGTTGTATCTAGTTCTAACTGAAGATACACTAGTGAGAGTTTAGTGAATTAATTATTTAATTAATTCATAACTAGAGACTCACTTGCAACCAAACAAATACAACAATTAACTACTTGCATGTCATTTCTAGTGGAGACCCAGTGGAGAGATAGGTGAAAGGGTGAGATGGACTATCTGTTGTGACTATAGTGATGCATTCAATGCATCTGACACACATTGGATATGACAATGAGGATTGTGTAGTCAAGGCAAGGCCAATTCAAATTCATTCAAAGGTCTTCTTCAGCAGGGATTGTGTTGTGGAGGCAGGCTGTCAAGACGCAATAAATTGGTGCATAGATATGAAAATTTCTAAATGATAGTGTGTAATGATTCATGATTGTACTGAGAGATTGATGTACTAAGCTTTTTATGACATTATTACATGATCCATTGATATACATAATATATTATAGTTGGGGTTTTTAGCTTTAATCTTTCCCATTAAACAATTGTTTTTATACACGATTGATTTTGATTCATATGTGTTTTGCAATTGGCGATTTAATTTCCACAAAGAATTAAGTGGAAGGATTTTGTATTTAACATAAGTTAATTTCTTAGATCAGAGGAATCTGGTAATATACATGCATCTTGTATAATTTATACATGGTATCAGAGCAGTGTTGATCACTGGAGATTGCAATCTTGAAGCGGTGCTGAGTTTTGTGCTGGTGGACATTTCGAATTTGCTGCATAAGTTTCTTGGTGCGATAGTTGAGTATTCATTGAAATGCATTTCAATGGGTTGTGGTTAGAGTATGCCCGTGAGGGTAGCTCAAACTACAGAGCCTAGAAGGATAGGATGGAGGTGGTGCTTGAATATAATGGTCTGAAGGAGTTCATTTATAGTGATATTCCTAAGCCTACTTCTAGTGATGCTGCATTACTTGACGCATGGCAAAAGAAGGTAGCAAAGACAAGAAGAATTATTTTGGAAGGTGTGAAGGACCATATTGTGTCAAGCCTTCATGGGAAAGCCACTCCATTTGAAATGTGGAAGGCTTTGACAGATATTTTCCAAAGCAGCAGTGACTATAGGAAGTTGGCACTGAAAGATAAGCTCAGAAAAATAAAAATGGAGAAGGGCAACAATATTCCAAAATGTCTCATGAAGTTTGTCCAATGTAGGGATGAGATGGGGAGTGTGGGAATCACAGTTTTGGATGATGCCTTGGTGAGCTTGGCTCTCCTTGGTTTACCGAAGATTTGGCACAGTTATCAGGACTCTATCAATGGATGGGAGAAATTGCGGGATTGGAAGCAACTTTGGTCGGATCTAGTGTAGGAGGAGATAAGGCGAAGTACTAAGGATGGCTCTTTATCGAAGAATGATGATGAATATAATTACACTTTTTTTGCCAAAGAAAAGAAAGGGAAGGGGAATAAATCCCATCGAAAATCCGAGGATAAAGGCAAGAAGCTGGATTTGTCCAAAGTGAAGTGTTTTCGCTATCACGAACATGGGCATCTCACCACTAACTGCCCACAGAAAAAGAAGAATGAGAAGGTTGTTGGAGCTGCAGTGGGTGAGGCCTTAGCCTCACAATTTGAACTTGATTTCTCTTTGATCACATGCTTAGTTTCAAGCGCAATGGGATCAGTGTGGTATCTTGATAGTGGTGCCTCCTTCCACATGACGGGAGACAAGGAGTTGTTTAGTGATTTGGAGGAGAAAGATATCCAAATGCATATAGAGATGGGCAATGATGGTAGATATAGTGTGAACGGCTTTGGAACCATTACCTTTGAGAGGGAGTTAGGTAAACCATTTCTGTTGAAAGATGTTATGCATGTTCCAAGTATGAAGAATAACTTGGTTTCAGTCGCGATGTTGAAGGACAGAGGTTATGACGTTGTTTTTAGCGAGGGAAAAGCTTTGTTGCAACATAAAACAATGGGTCAAACCAAGAGGATAGGGATTCGAGTTAATAATCTCTAGAAGCTAGAGGTAGATGGCTGCACTGCAATTATGGGCAAAGCAGAAGAAGTGGTGAGCTGGGATGAGGGTGAATTATGGCATGGGAGATTGGGCCATTGTTGGCTTGAGGGGTCCTGACCCAGGTTCGATGTGCAAGGTTTGCCAACAAACCCCTATACTACTGGCCCTTTCGGTAGTGACCTGCTTGCGCAGGTCACAGTCTCACTCGAAGTAGTATGGGTGGGTGCTGGAACCAGGTTTCTGCACCTTGATAAAGGAAGGGCCAGGAAAGCAGGGTTGCGCTCTATTCAGATTATCTTTGTGTAGGGTCAAGTATATGTCCAATTTCATCCACGTGAACTAGATCTATAATTAGAAGCTTTCATACCCTTAACACAGCATTACATAACCGGACAGAACAGATCTAGATTTACTTTAATACACAGACTTTCACAACATAATATAACTGAAGCAGAATAGATCCAATCATTCAATATACATACCTTCGTAGAGCAAAGATAGAGAAATGCATAGCACAGTAATTATTAGCAATTCATTCAATAGTACTCATAGATTCAAATCCAATAATATTTCATATTCATTCATTCATTACCCTTACAATTCCCTTCCCAGCCTGCGCACACAGCAGCATGGTCTGCACACAGCTGGACTAGGATCTCCGCGCACACAGCTAGTAGGAGTCTGTTCCCCAAAAACCCCAAAAAATCGTTACACAACAGATTGCATCAATAGCTTAGCCAATTCTTACCTCTTACAATCCGAAATTCCTTTCTATTTATAACAATCTAGCTTTACATTCCTATGGTCCGCAACCCATGGTTTTCAGACCCCTAGTTTACCCTTTAACCCCATTACAATGCTTTTTGGGGCTTTGACCCACTCCAAAACCCCTGCGATATACTAAATATAACAAAAATAACCAAAAATAGACTGGTTTCGTAGCTTCTTAGGAGACCCCGTTCCAACATCCATCTTCACCATCGCGCCTTGAAGATTTTGCAGCAGATTTCTACTGGACTTCCCAAGGGTACTCTTGCGAAGTCAGGTCATTGTAAGGAATGTACTATGGGTAATTTTTTGAAGACCACCTTTCATGAGATGCTAGATTCTATTCTCATAGATGCTAGATCTTATTCATGAAGAAGAAGAGTGAAACATTCTCAAAGTTCTGTGAGTTTAAAGCATTGATGGAGAAGGAGTCGAGGAAGCAATTGAAGTCTCTTCGAAGCGATAATGGTGGTGAATATATCTCAAATGAATTCAAATAATTCTGTAGCAAAGAAGGAATTTGAAGAGAACTCATAGCGCCTCATAACCCACAGCAGAATGGGGTCATGGAGAGGAAGAACAAAATGGTCGTGCGTGCTACATGAGCTATGCTGCATGATCAAGGCCTACCAATGCACTTGTGGGTGGAAGCATGCAACACTGCAGTTTATGTGAAAAACCATTTTCCTCATAGAGTACTTGGCATGAGTACACCTGAAGAATATTTTACTGGTAAGAAGCCTGATACTTCTCATTTGAAGATTTTTGGCTTATCTATTTACATTCATGTGACAAAGGATGCCAGGAAGAAGATGGAGCCGACTGCAGAAGTTAGGATACTTGTGGGGTACATAGAAACACCCTATAATTATCGTGTGTATTTTCCAAACAGTCGAATGACTGTGGTGTGACGGGATATACAATTCAATGAGGAGAAAGCCATGAAGTTGTCTCTTGAGAGGGATCTACACTTGCATGCAGAGGAGGAACTTCTTGTTCCCAAATATGAGCCTCAATATGTGGATTAGCCACAGAAGGAGGATCATGGAGTGGAGGAGTCCACTCACGCAGAGCCAAACATCAGAACTAGTAGAAGGCATACCACAGAAGCTAAGAGACTGAAGCTTGATGTGGCATAGAATGTAGGAGTCCCAACATCACAATGTAGACAGAGACAGTCACCTGACTGATTCACTAGATCCATGGCTCTCATGAGAAAGTGTATCGTGATAGAGCCATCTTCCTTTGAGGAAGCAGTGCAAGAGCCCACACGGGTAGATGCCATGGTGGAGGAGTATGACTCCATTTTCATAAATAATGCTTGGGAGATTGTTCCAAGGCCGGTTGGTAAATCAGTGGTAGGTTCAAGATGGATCTACAAGGTAAAGTAAGATGATGATGGGAGCGTTGAGAAGTATAATGAAATATTTTTTTCCCAGGGCTTATCACAGATTGAGGGGATTGATTATGAAAAAACCTTTGCACCTATCACACAGTATTCTTCCGTAAGGACCATCCTTGCTCTCTCAACACAGATGGATTGGCACATTCATCAAATGGATGTGAAGACTGTGTTCCTTAATGGGATCATTGAGGAAGAAGTATACATTGAGTAGCCTGAGGGATTTGAGATCTTCAGCAGTGAGTCACATGTGTGCATACTCAAAAGAGCATTGTATGGGTTGAAACAAGCACCCCGTCCTTGGTACACACAGATCGACAACTATTTCACTAGACTTGGTTTCACCAAGAGTGAGGCGGATGCAAACCTATACCAAATTGTGGTGGAGGGTAAGATTTTAATCATTTTTCTTTATGTTGATTATTTAATACTAACGGGTGATGAGTAGTTGATACACTCATGCAATAAAGATCTTGCAAAGGAGTTTGAGATGAAGGATTTGGGCCTCCTTCATTATTTCCTTGGATTGGAAACATGGCAGCAAGAAGGCAGAATCATTTCTTTTCCCAAGGCAGCAAGCTTTGGAGGTAATGGTGTTTTACATGTAGACTACAAGCCCATGGATACTCCTTCCTAGCAAATTGAGTGAAAGAGGATGCTACATCTGCTAGTTGCAGGATGCTACCGTTCTGCCCACACTTGTGGAATGTCATATTTAGCAATACACACTGTGAGAAAGCAGGTAAAGAACAGCCTTTTATTGAAGCGATGGTTAAGCCTACCAAGCTCTTTTGGAAGGCAGGAAAGCATGTCCTGAGATATCTCAGGGGCACATCTGAGTATGGCTTATGGTATAGATAGACGGATGAGGTGAAGTTGCATGGCTTCATGGATGTAGATTGGGTAGGCAACCCAATGGATAGAAAGAGCACATCAGGAGGGGTTTTCAGTATTGGATCTATAGCATTTTCTTGGTACAGCAGGAAACAAAGATCCATGGCACTCAGTTCAGCAGAAGCAGAATACATGGCAGTAATTCAAGTTGCATGTGAGGCTATCTGGATGAGGAAGATCCTGGTCATTTTGTTCGGTTTTCATTTAGATCCTCCAGTGATACATTGTGATAATAAAAGTCACATTAAAATCTCGATTAATCCTGTGTTTTATGATAGATATAAGCATATAGATATCTGGTATCATCATATTAGAGATTGTGTGCAGCACAAGATCATGTTGCTTCAATACATTCCTACGAAAGATTAGGATGCAGATATTCTGATGAAGGTGCTCACCAAGAGAAAATTTGAATACCATAGAGGCAGGATTGTGGTGAAGAATAATCCCTATCTTGTTGAGAGGGAGTGTTGAGATCCAACAAGATGATGAGCTTAGTGAAAATTAAGCAGCTTCACTAAGTGAGGCCCGTAGGCTATTTTTAGGTGTATGTCTATTTTTAGACATGGTGAGCATATTCTATAAGTTGTAGGATGCTATTTGTAGATGGTTGATCAAATATAAAAAATAGATGAAATTCTATTTTTAGAATATTGGGCGAAGTTTATTTATAGATTTCCAATCTAAAAATAGGTGCATGTCAATTATTATTAGCCCATAATAATAATCTGTCAATAAATATCAACTTATTCTCTTCGAGCACTTTATTTCAATGAAAAGATTTGTAATCATAACAAGGAATTACATAAGCTGGGCTCCGGGTGGTTGGTGACTCATGCATGGAGGACTCAGTTAGAACTGAAGTGGCAAAGTTGTGACAGAGTTGGAAGAGTAGTTATGGGAGTTGTTATTTAGTTTAACTCAGTTATGTGAGTTAAACTCAATTGTGCTAATTGTATCTAGTTCTAACTGAAGATACACTAGTGATATTTTAGTGAATTAATTATTTAATTAATTCATAACTAGAGACTCACTTGCAACTGAACAAATACAGCAGTTAACTACTTGCATGTCAATTCTAGTGGAGACCCGGTGGAGAGATAGGTGAAAGGGTGATATGGACTATCTTTTATGACTATAGTGATGCATTAAATGCATCTGACACACATTGGAGATGCCAATGAGCATTGCGCAATCAAGGCAAGGCCAATTCGAATTCATTCAGAGGTCTTCTTCAGCAGGGATTGCGCACTGGAGGCAGGCTATCAGGAGGAAAGAAATTGGTGCATAGATATGCAAATTTCAGCATGACAGTGTGGAATGATTGTTGATTGTACTAAGAGCTTGATGTACTAAGCTTTGTACGAGATTATTACATGATCCATTGATATACACAATATATGATAGTTGGGGTTTTTAGTTTTAAGCTTTCCCGTTAAACAATTTTTTTTATGTGCAATTGATTTTGCTTCATATGTGTTTTGCAATTGGGGATTTAATTTCTGCAAAGAATTAAGTGGAAGGATTTTGTACTTAACATAATTTGATTTGTTAGATCAGGGGATTCTGGTAATATACATGCATCTTGTATAATTTCTACATAGAGAAAGAGAGCACGAGAGCACTGTGGAGAAGCAAAATACTTTCGAACAAAACTATTCAGACAATCAAAATTCCAAACCTCTGGTGATTCAAACACTGTAGCATAGAATTTCAAATGATCTCGTGATTAAATTTTATTGTTTTTTTAACATTTTTTGCAGTATTTTTTACATAGTAAGTAAAAAATTTTAATTTTTTGCTCAGTTTTAGGGAATTTTTTTTTTTTTCCATTTTACCCTAAATCCTTCATTCTTTTTGTTTTTGCCCTTGCTTCTTCATGTTTCTGTGATTTCAGAATTAGGGCTTTTCATTTTAGATTTATAGGGTTTGTATTTATATATATATATAGGCCTATGACATCTAACCCATGGGACGAATTGCATAGTCATATCCCAATCCATGTCGGCCCTTGTGTGAATTTTTTTTTAAATGATCTTTTTTAATCGGTGCACCCTGCGTAACCTAAAGAACTAGTGCACCAGATTATCATAAAGCAAGGTGCACGTACTATTTGATAAAAAATTTAAAAACATATATTTTTTAATCTGTGCGCCATACATAAAATAGGGCACCAATGCGCTATTTTATTATAGCGCACCGTGCACGTATTGTTTGGCAAAACCAATTTTTTATTTTGTGTTAATTGGTGCACCATGTAACATATAACGCACTGAGTATCCTTGTTGACAAAGAACACCGCATGGTGGCCACTGTTTGCGTGGGGTGTTTATAAAAATAGGCGATATTGCCCCCTCCATGACACCATATGCTACAAAAACTAACACTAGATTATTTTTATTATTTTGTCTGTGTTAATCAGTGCAGTGGTTAATATGTAATGCATTGATGCTTCTTGTTTACATAGAGCACCGTACAGTGTTTTATACTATTTTTTCGGTACATTTATAAGAACACGATGCACCGACGTCGGTACGTACAACATTAAAAGTGAACCGATTTCTTGATATTTTTTTTTTACCCGAAAATTTGATCATTTATTTATAAAATATATTAATGAATGATATAGTACAGGTTTCATGTTGATAAAGAAATGGCTGACAATAGATAAAGTAACAAAAATAATGATATCACATCAGGAAAAGCAAAAAAGGAAAGTTCTTTATAAATTATTTACAAAAAATATTATTTTTGAACTATATGTAAGTTTAACTAATATGTATTTTTTACTATGTATCAAGCAGAACCACAAAATGATGAAGCTGAAAAAGATTATTTCCTATCTAGGACCAGAAGAGCGTAAAATCTTGATGGAAAAATTGCAAAAGGATGAATCATGTGAATGAAAAAATACTATTGATCCAATATGAGTCTCTTTTTTTAATTTTCATTACTAATATACTTAAAATTATTAAATAACATGTTTCAAACAATCTATTAATTCAGATATGTTTAATTTTCTACAGGGACCACCAACTCAGAAAAGGAATGTTGTTCTAAGAAAATAAAAAAATAGAACATGCAAATGAAAATGGATTTCTCCTTAGCTCATCTGGAGTGGTGCTGGAGGTTAACAAAAGGGGGGAAAATTTTTTATGAAATTTTGAGGGATCTAGTGGAACGAATGTATAGACATTCTTTCCACTTACAATACAAAAATAAATCCAATGATTCCAAGAATCAAATTTTATCTAAACTACAGAAAGAGTTTCCATAGAATTAGTCAATGATACATGTCATACTTTTAATAGAGAAAACGTACAACAACAAAAAAGAAGGAATGAAAAAGTAATATTCCTTTAAATGTGTTTCTAGAATTATTTATAAATATCACTTTTGTTATATTTACTTTTCATATATCAATATAAAATTTAAATATTTATTGTCATGTCACATTTTCAAGAAGATTATGAAAATCTAAAAAGATGAACGAGCTGATATCAGAAATATGCAAGTAGGAATGTCCAAAAGGGTGTACAAGGAGATGGTCAAAGAAATGGACAAAATTGCATCACAAGAGGAGCCATCTCAACAACAACGTGCTTCAAATGTAACATGTAGTCATTGAATTTTTCGATCATTAGGTATAGTAAATAAACAATTTAGCATTAAGTATTACTTTTCAAGTATTTTCTTGCAGAAAAGAAAAGAAAATGGAACCCATTCAGCACATAAAATAGGATGACAAGGAATAAAAGGGTTGATATCTAAGTTTGTGAGTAATTGTTACTTCCTTATAACAACTTAACTAGATTTCATTTTTGTATATTTTAAATTGTTTTGAAAAAATCATCAGTGAATGTATTCAAATAGGTGCTAACATACAAAGAAGAACCATTGGACATATTGATTGACATTGGGTTAAATATGGGTTGTGAGTATATGTTGGTATATCAGAAATTAATTGTGGAATTTGTAAGCATCTATCGATCTTGTTTTACTTAGCTCCGTATATAATTAATAGAACAAAAAATTATTTTATATTAAATATATTATTTGTAATGGGGTATAAAACTTGTAGGAAACAAAGTATGGAACTGCGCCAATAGATGAAATCTTGAAATATGCCATGAAATTTGGTTTTGAAGAATGTGTATATTTCATGAGTCAATTGTTGCTATAGTACATCATTTATTTTCTATTCACATTGATGTATACTATTTAATATTGAAATTTTCATTATTCTCACCAATGTATGTACACTCATTACAATCATTTTTATGTTTGTAAATGGAAGGTAAAGAAGAAGAAAAAAATCAACACCGTAAACAAAACATTCCTGAAAATAACCCAAGTCATGGAAGTACCTCGAGCAGTGACAATAGTTCAAGTGAAGAATGATGATCATTATGTTTGGATATCAAAGCAAGGCGTTGTATGTTTTGAAATATTTGTCTGTGAAATCAGACATTTTGTTTAATGTAATAGACATAGTGTCCCAATTGAAAGACAAAGGGATACCAATAATTGTCCCATTTTGTATGACAAAGACTATCTTATATATATATATATATATATATATATATATATATATATATATATATATATATATATATATATATATATATATATAAGTTAATTTATTCTATTGCGTTCTCCATTGTCGGTGTGAAATGTTACACCACTAATTAAATTTATGGATGATTAAATATTATAATGAAAAGATGTGAAATCTGATGATATGATATAAAAAATTATTCCAAACATCAAATTCAAATGCACTAATAAAAATTTAATTGATATGAATACTATTATAAGATATGTGTCGTATTTTGATGAATAATGAATTTTAAAAAATCACAATAATTATGATATGATATAACAAATTAATCCAACACATCACATTCAAATGCATTAATAAAAAATTAATTAATATGAATACTGTTATAAGATGTGTTGACCTTTGATGAACAATTAATTTGAAAAAATCACAATAATTGCACTGTCACAGGTCAATGTTTCTAAAAAATACCAAATGAACATCATTGTGTGTCAGTTACTGTACACTGATGAGTTTGTATGATACTACGCACTGATGCGTTTCTACGACCTATGGGAACTACACAAATACCAATACCAATTATAACTCTCGGTGCGTTTATATGAGACTACTCACTGGTGTGTTTGTGCAGCCTATGGGCACCACACAAATACCAATATCAATTAGAACAATTGGTGTGTTTGTGTGATATTGCACACCCGTGAATTTATATATTACTATGAACTAGTATGTTGATATGACCTATGGGCACCGCACAAATCCCAATACCAATTAGAACGGCCCCGTGCATTGTATCACCTACAGTGCACCTGGTGCGGTTTTAGACCTTTACAACCCGGTGCATGCACCTTCGACTGCCTCGGGCCAACGGTCTAGATGGCACGCACCAGTGCACTAACACCAGAGTAGCACACCAATGATAAAAACATCCGTAATAACCTCTGGCCACCTTGTTTTTTAGTTGTGCTAAAATTCTGTTAAAAGCTCTGCCAAAACCTTCGTTACCAGAAACGGATGTTGTAGAAAATGTTTTTTTGACAATTTTGGCCAATTTTATAGCACTAAAAACCTCCTTTATAAACTCCTCTAGAGGGTCTTTTCCTTGTAGTGTGATAAAGGAAAAAGAGAAGGCTTCCAAACTTTCATTAATCCCTTTGGATGTTGTACCACTTACACCCATTCCCACAACCACACCTTCTACAACGAGTACAATAGATAGAGCTGAGTAGCTCACCAAAGTAGTGCAGAATCTATCAATACAAATAGAAGAAATAAAGAAGCTTCAAGACCAAGTGAAATTATTTCTGGATCAAAAGTCCAGGAGTGAGAGCTCACATGCAGTTGAAGTCCAGAGAGCACAAAAATTAATAGAAAGGTTGCAGAATTCTAAGAGGAAATCATCTAATGGAAATACCTTGGGCTAAGTCAAAAACATAATTTGGACAGATATCATTGAGTCCATCAATGAAATATTTCCCAGCATATAGATCATATTTAAGCAGAAAGAATTGATAGAGAAAGCTAATAATGCCATCAAAACTATCAAAGAGGACCTTGGAGACATGCCCACCACTGCCAGCAACATTATCAAGTTTTTAAATTCTAAGAACATGTATGCATTGGATGAATTAGGAGTGGAGGATAGGACAAAGACAATTTTGGAGGTAGAGAAGGTTCTCACAAAGAGAAACCTCATTGTACAGCTGGAAGAGAAATGTCACATCTTAGAGATAGATGTAGATAGATTTTTCAGTATGATAGAACCTTTAACTCAGAAAGGTCTTCCTTCCCTATTTGTAATCAATGAAAAATTAATGAGCATAGAGGATTATCTAAAGAATTTGAATGAAATTGCCATGGACATAGCTAAATTTTCAAATATCAAAGGCACTATGACAGGGAAAGCGTTCTTGGAGACATTGGCTCATGACATTTTCATCCAGGATGAGGTAAACCACGTTTTTGTGGTAAAACCAACCTTTTCCAAGTATACTGAAATGGATGAAATATACAGGAAGGTAATCAAGTTAATTGTCCAAGATGAATATCGATGGGATAAGTTAACTAAATTTCAGGAGCAAAAGTAATAAAAAACAGTCAGATGCAGCCAGCACATGGCACAACGCATCAACCAACATTAAAACCAACGCAGCCTACAAATAGGCCTACTCAACAATTGATTCCTCGAAAGAAGTGCCATCATGCTAGATCACCCACATCGAGCCTATATTTTGGCACTATTAGAGTTTATTGTTAGATTTAGGCTAATAATACAGTGTCAGTTGAGACAAAATTTATTGTAATCAATTTTGTAATATTTTAGTATAAATACTTCATTGTTTGAAGTATTAGAGGTTGATTTCTAAACATATTTTTCCTATTGAGAAATTGTAAATTCCAAGTTTTGTTGGAGCATAAATAATATAAAGACTCCTTTCAGGATTCATGTGGTGTAATTACTGGTGAAGTGTTTCTACTATTTCTTTGTTTTCCACTATTCTTTCCTTTTCTCTGTTTATCAGAATTATTAATTGTAAAACAAAAAGTGTGATGAATAGGACATGTTATTTAAAACACCTTATTCTGATTGCTTTTACAATTTAAATATTTTATACTTGAAGTCAGATTGAAAAATACTTAATTTGTTTTTAGTCTCAACTGAAATTCACATTTCTACCACATCCATTATTCATTTAGAATCTAAAAGAATCTAGTGAATGCAACCTAGATTTCCCTATTATAACTCTTTTAAAAATTGATGCAAAATCCAATTTTGTGTTTTGACTCCATTTCCCATGGTAATATAAAGATTTAATCAACCAAATAAATCAAAATTACAACAACCAAGTACAGTCATAACTAGCTTAATACCTATTCAAAAAAACGTTAAATCATTAAGCGAGATCCTTATTTGAAGCTGGCAGGGTTAGATCCCAGCTTCCAAAGTGGTTTTGATATTGGCCTGTGTGTTTATTCTACCAATATTTTAAATTATAGAATGATAACATAGTGGCGACCATACTGGGGAACACGAACTAAAAAAACTGTAATTTCTTTTGAATTCATAACTCTGGTTAAAACATTGTATGATAGAAATACTTCAATAATATTGGTTTTCTTTTCAAGAGTGTAAATAATAAGTGTGTGTGTGCATTTAGATCATAAATTTGGCTCCTAAAAGAGCCTATACTAGATATCATCCTAATCCAAAGCTTGCAGAAATTGTAAATGACCCTGAGAAAATACTGAAAAGAAAGAGCATATCAGAAGGCCAAGGAAGTAGTAGTCCCCCTCATAGAGCAGATTCACTCCCAAAAGACTTTGTATCTCTGAAAGATATTGAGTTTGACTTACCCTTTTAGCAAAGCCTATTCAGAACAAATTCAACCAACTGGGCAGATAAAATAGTAGTAGACCAAGTTATATTAAGAAGAAATTCATCTAAAGCCCACTCTTCTCCTGCTGATATAGACCTTCAAATCCTCCAGGGCTTTGATAAATTTCAGGGTTTAGTTTCAGGATTAGACCTTTTTGTTCATGAAGCTTATGTCCAACAATCTGTAGAAATTTCTGCTCTCACTTCTTATGCATAATCATCCACCTCACCACAATCTGTGCATCCTATATCAACAAGTCCTAACCCTTCTATAGTTTCCAAAACAACTCTAGTACTTTCTCATCAAGAAACTCAAACTTCTTCTTATCTCAATCCTCAACTACAATCCAACCTTCATCTCCACCAAAACCCCAGGTTTCATCTCAGCCTTTACCTTCCATTCAGCCTCCACCTTTCATCCAACAACCACATCATATTGTTCATCCTCATATCCCTATAATGGTAGCTATATATGCTCCCCTTGTCCTTCAAGATCCTTTGGAAAGCATGCCACAGGATTATCAAACAAGAGTCCCTCAATTTGATGGAACTGGACCTATCACTATCCAACATCATGTAGATAGAATGAATGATAGTTTTGACCTTCAAGAGGTAGATGAGGAGAGTGTAAAACTTAGGTTGTTTGCACAAAGTCTCATAGTAGAGGTTAGAAAATGGTTTAGAGAATTTCATGCTACTAGTATTAATTATTTACCCATAATCCATCAAACTTTCCTTACTAGGTGGGAAATTAAGAAGAACCCTCTTCAGATTTTATGTGAATATGAAAGCATTAGGAGGGGACCTGAGGAAAGTGTTCAAGGCTATTGCACTAGATTCAATAGTGTATACAACACAATCCATACTAATATTAAACCACCACAAGGATTATCCTTAATAAAATTCCCAAATGGTTTTGAGGCAGACATGGCTTACCAGCTTAGGGAAATAAATTCATCCACACTAGAAGAAATGAAAAGGGATGCAATGAGTGTAGAAGAAAATTTGTTAGAAAAGAGAGCTATACTTAGGAATGAAAGGAGAGTAACCATAAAAGAGGAGCCCTCTACTTCTTCTGCTGATGCTAAAATTTATTCCTTATATAGAACAATAGAAAGAATGATGGAGAGGATTAATTTGAATGAGAGGGATGCTCTTAGAGAAAATCAACCTGCACCTCAAAATCAAAATCAAAATCATAGGAGAAATCCTCCCCATACCAAAAAAAGAGAGCATAGGGGTCCTGATCAAAAAATTAGAACTCCCTTTAAGGAGAATTATGATGATGATGATGGAGAGGTAGTATAAGAAGTAGAAGACGATCATATAAATATAATGGGTATCAATGATGATTAAATTGTGTTTCTTACTCAGGAAGAACAAGATCTCTTTCAATTATCCCAAACTGAACTTGATTAAGAGGAATCAGATGACTATAAGCAGGGATTTGAAAATGCTATCATGGAAGTCCATTATATATAATATAATATTAGGAGTAAGAAAACATTATATGCTCCAAACAAAAATACTAATGAAAACCCTATCAAGAAAACTTTAGATACCACTTCAAAGAAAACTCCAGAAAATGTTGCTAAGAAAACTGTTGATATTTCTAGCAAAAAGACAATTGACATTCCCGCTAAAAATATTGTTGAGAGTACCTCCAAAACTACTCAAACATACATTCCCACCACGAGTCACCAAAAAGAACATGTGTCAAAAGAAATTGTTGATAAATCTGACTTTTTGAACTTAAATAAATTTCAAACATCATTCAGTATTGAAAATGAACTAGTAAATCTGAAAATTCCCATCCCTTTGACTGAGTTAATGAATAAAAATCTATACAGAACTCAAGTTATGAAAGTCTTGAACATAAGGGAAAATAATGATACTATTAATCTGAATGATGATCAACCTAAATTATTATTCAATCCAGAGGTAGATGGTAAGCCACAAGAAGGAGGAGTCCCCCCATTTTATGGCAGTCTTAATGTTCATGATAATATTCTCCACAATGCTATGTTAGATTCAGGTGCCTCACACAATTTGATGCGAAAATTTGTTATGGAGAAACTTGGTCTTGACATTACTAGACCTTACAAAGACTTGTATTCATTTGATTCAAGCAAAGCAAGATGTTTAGGTCTCATTAAGGATCTATGTGTCACTTTAGCCTAAATCCCAGCTAAGAGTCTAGTCATGGACATAGTGGTTGCTAATATACCCCAAAAGTATGGCATGCTCTTGTCACACTCTTGGGGAGAAAAATTGAAAGGTACCCATTAAATGGATATGACTTATGCAACCATCCTAGTGTTTGGTCAACAAAGAAGAATGTATAGGGAAACCTTAATGAAATACATGGTGAGTAGTCAGGAGAAGCCACATAACTACCCCCTCTTACTCTATTCACTCTGATTTAGATTCCTTCATTCTGTATAATGATGGAGATATTGATGCTCAGGTTACCAGTGATGAAAATGACATTTGTGAAACACATGAAAATCAAACACAGATTGTACAACAAAACAGTGAAACTGAACCTTTTTGGAACATGAGTTTTGATGGTTCTTGTAGTAAAGCAGGGTTAGGAGAAGGTGTGTGGGTATGAAATTCAGGAAATAATCATGTAGAAGGTCGTTCATATAAACATAGTAGAATATGAAGCACATCTTTTAGGCTTGCAATTATTGAATAAATTAGGTGCTAAAATAATTTTTGTTCATGGGGATTTTGAATCGATTATCAACCAGATTAAAGGAGAGTATGTTGCAAAACATCCTATATTGAGAGCATACAGAAATGATGTGCTTGATTTCTTACACACTTTTGTATAATATGATCTTACTGTTATACCTAGAAATTAGAATGTCCTTACTAATGGTATGGTTTTTCAGCCAGCAGATGCAAAATGCATCATCCCAACAGATAATATATAGTGGAGGTTAAACATTGTCCAACTGTACTAGAAAACATGAGGTATTGGCAGGTATTTGGAAATGATAAAAATATAGAAAAGTTTTTTCAATCCAAAGATGAGTAAAATAACATAGAATTAGATTTCCAAGTAGAAAATCAGTTAATTGTACATACTAATGTAGAAGATCAGTTTCATGAACTAGATGTAAATATCTCTGTAGATGAAGCTGTACATAAATTAGAATTGCATGAAATTGATCCAGAAAAAGAAGAGTTTGAAGTACTTCAACTTAAAGATAATATTTTTCCTAGAGGTCTAGTTCCATTAGAAGAAATTTTTGATTTCAATGATGTAGAAAAAAATCCAAAAATAGAGCCGACAGGGGCAGATGTAGAAGAATGTAATATAGGTAGTGAAAAAAATCCTAAAATGATAAAGCTTTCAAAATCACTTCCTACTGTCAGAAAACAAGAATATATAGCTTTATTCAAAGATTTTTTTGATGTCTTTGCTTGGAGCTATGAGGATCATAAATCATATGACACTAGTATCATACAACACAAAATCCGAGTCAAAGAAGATCAGAAATCATTCAAACAAAATATCCATAGAATAAATCTTGTTCGAAATCCTTTGGTTGAGAAAGAGGTCAAAAGATGTACGATGCTAAAATAATTTTCCCTCTTAGATACTCTAAATGGGTGTCTAATATAGTGCCTACTTGGAAGAAATATGGAGAAATCCAGTTATGTATTGGTTTTAGAAATCTTAACAAAGTATCCCTAAAGGACAACTAGCCTTTACCAAAAATGGATCATATATTACAAAAGGTAGTAGGGTCTAGTAGGATATCCTTGTTAAATGGTTTCTCAGGTTATAACTAGGTCCTAGCACATCCTGATGATCAGGATAAAATGACTTTCACTACTCCATGGGGGACCTTCATGTATGTGAAGATTCCTTTTGGGTTAATGAATGCATGGGCCACATTTCAGATAGCAATGGATATTGCCTTTGTTGATGAGATTGGTCATTTTATTGTGATTTATCTTCATGAAATTACTGTATATTCAAAGATTGATGAGGAACATTTGAGGCATCTAAGAAGAGTGTTTTAAAAGTGTATAAGGTTTGGTATCTCATTAAATCCTAAGAAAACATTGTTTGGCCTTGAGAAAGGTAAGCTTCTTTGTCATATTATTTCAAAGGATGGAATTAGGATTGATCCCAATATAATTGAATCAATATTAAAAATTAGTCACCCTATAAATATCAAATAACTTCAGTCTTTTATTGGAAAAATTAATTTCCTAGGGAGATTCATTCCTAACCTTGCAGAGCTTCTTATAAATATAGCAAATATGCTTAAAAAATATTCAGAAATTAGATGGAGTATTGAGGCTAGAGAACCCTTTGATTTAGTTAAAAATGAATTAACAAAAGCACCAGTGTTGATTAGTCTAGATTTTACCAGAAAAATTATTATCTTTTCTTTCACTTATGAACACACTGTTGCAGTTGTTTTGTTGCAGAAAAATGAGGAAGGATTTGAACAACGTATTTCATTTTCAGTAAGGCTTTAAGAGATGCATCTTTGAAATATAATATTATGGAATATTTTAGAGTATATATTTTGCATTCACATATTATTGCATGTGTACCTAAGTCAATTGTCAAATATATTTTGACACGGAATGGACAAGATGGAAAATGAGGAAAATGGATTGTTGTCATTCTTGAGTATGACTTAGAAATCAAACCCACCAAGTTTATCAAAGGACAAGGACTGGCCAAACTCTAATGGTAGAGTCTAATTTCCATGCATTAGACATCAACTTTGTTGTTTCACTGGATGATCAAGAGGAACATGTGACTCCATAGATCGATGAAGAATTTTTGAACTCACCTTGGTATGCAAACTTGTTATATGTTTTATTCAATTTAAATGCTCTTCATGGTTTAACAAAAACAAAGGAAAGATTTCTAAAATTAAAGGCAATTACGTTTTGCATCATAGAAAATGGTTTATATTGAAAATATGTTGGTGGCATTTTACTTAAGTGCTTTTTGAAGGATGATGCAGAAATAATCATGCAGGAGTTCCATGAAGGTGACAGTGGTGGCCATCTCTATTGGAAAACCACTGCCAATAAAATACTCAGGGCTGGTTTTTACTGCCCTACCATATTCCCTGACATTCATAAGAAGGTAACTTGATGCAATAAATGCCAAATTTTTGAAGGAAAAAAAAATCTTTTACCCCTGCCATTAAAACCTATTTTAGTTGAAAGCCCTTTCCAACAGTGGGGACTGGATTTCATTGGTGAAATTCATCCTCTTTCCTCTGGCCAACATAAGTGGATTCTTATAGCCACATATTACTTTACTAAATGAATAAAGGCCACCCCTTCCAAATCTACTACGGATGTTGTCATTATTAAATTTATTGAGACCAATATCCCTTCTAGATTCGGTTGTCCTAGAAAACTTATTACTAATAATGTAACAACATTTAAATCTAACAAAATTATTGAATTATGTAATAAATACCACATTAACTTGGGATATTCAACAACTTATTACCCTCAAGGAAATGTTTTGGTTGAATCCTCAAATAAGAGTGTGGTAAATATCATTAAAAATTTGTTGGAAGTCAACAAGAAATCCTGGCACAACAAGTTGGTTAATGCACTTTGGGCTGATAGTCTTACTACAAAGAAGTCAATTGGTATGTCACCATACCAATTGATCTATGGAATGGGTGCTCTGTTTCCATCTTCTTTAGGAGTACCAGTCATGAATATAATTCAAGAATTACAATTTGAGCCAAATGGCATACATATAATAATCAATCAAACCATTCAGTTGCAACAGTCAAGGGAGGAGGTCTACAAAAAAACTCAAGTAATTCAGAAAATGTCAAAAAGATTTTTGACAGAGGACTAAAGCTGATGACTTCAACATTGGAAACAAAGTTCTAAGATGGGATTCCAGGAGAGAAGAGAAAGGTAAACATGTTAAATTTGATAACCTTTGGAAAGGGCCATACATTATTTATGCTTTTAGGGGAAAATAATGAATTCTTCCTTAAGGACCTGGATGGAGCAGAGTTACCTAGTGGTCCTGTCAATGGCAAGATGCTAAAGCAATACTTTTCTTAGCATAAATATTTTTCTTACATCATTTTAAATATCATAGTCTATATTGATTTGATTGGGTAACTTGTTGATTGGAGTTGAAGCTCGCAGAGAAGGCCCTAAGCCCTGATTTCCAAGCTACCATAAGTACCTTAACAACAAAGGAAATCAGATGTAGACACTAAAAACATTGGATACTCAAGGCTACTGACCATATGTTCTTGACACTTCACATGAAGAAGTTCCATGCCAAGCTGGAGCCACTGTTAGGGTCCTATATGTTATAGGATCTCAAGGTGATGTTTTGGTCTGACTTTGATCCTCCATCATTGTCATATTTTTTCTACTTTTTTCTTGTGAGCTCCCTTTGAGTTCCATTTTTTTCTGGGTTTTTTGCACCATCAAGAGAGATATATCATGGATCTGAAGCACTGAGGACATACGAGAATTCATACCTTTGAGGGGGACAGGTAACATCTTTCGATGTTCCCTTCCCAAGTGTCACAATACAAAAAATTATTTAAAAAATATTTGTCTTGTCCATTGGATGCATGGAACAAATCTTGCTTATTGTTTGTTGTTTAATGTCTTTAACTACATAGGTCTGGATTTTTGTAGCATTTATTCTGATCACCTATTGCAGATCTAAATAAATATACAACCACATTTGATTTTAGGGTTTTTTGTTATGCACAACTAAAGTGATATTTTTTCGTACACTTGCGATTATAATTCACACTAACAACTGGAGACTCCATAAGGGTTTATAATAACGACCACTGTCATTTTTCAAATCCTTGCATGACCAGATGCTTCAACCCCTAGGGTTTTTCTTCAGCTTCCTATTTTTCATTCCTTGATGTTGTTTTTAACCTTTTTAACCCTAAATTAGTAAAAATTCTAACTTCCGTGTGTTACTGGGCCTTTTGCGCAGGTAACAGGTATAAGTCATAGCAGAGACGACACTTTGTTTTGAAACCTGCTCCCGAGACAGCTGGAAGTGAAGGTCACACTTTTTGGCCCAAAACCTATAACCTTAGCTCTTAAGTAGGAGATAACTTCCCAAAAACTGCGACCTCAGCATAAAACAGGTCAAAACCTGCGACCTGTACTTTTTGCAGGATTTTTTCTATGATTTTTCTGGGTTTGTGTGGGGAACTTTTCAGGGTTGTCTGACCTCCGTCTTTACCCATATTGGACCTATAATTTCTTATTTTTACTTGTCAAAGTAGGAACCAAGCCCCTTAGGACTTTAGTACACTTCCACCTTTTTAGGAGGAGTTTAGCTAAAGTAGGTCTTCTGAGATTTCAGTGTTTTTCAGCCATTTTTTTCATATCTAAACCTGCATTTTCCGATCCATTTTATATTGGTTATGTATCCATCCAAAACACCTCTTTTAAGTTTTGTTTGGTCCTCCTTTAGGGTCCCCTCCGTTTCCCTTTAGTTTGTATCCTTTCGCCACCTATTTTTCAGCATTTTTCCCTCTGGTTTTTTGTTGTTTTCTACACCTCTTTCCAATAGATCTGACCTTTAGATCCCTATCCCTCTTGACCTTAGATCCATTGGCCATTTTGTGTGTTTTGATTATATTTCGCCTGCCCATGGACTAGTTTTTGGGAAGCCCTCCTCCTTGGGTTTAAATTTATTCATCTTTAGCTGTTTATTTTACTCTCACTTTTAGTTTATTTTACTGTCTCTTTCAGTTTTATTTACAACTATACAACATTTTTTTTCTTTTTTCTCTACATATGTTTGGGCTTAATTAAAATTAACACACTTATCACATACACGCACACCTAAAGCGAAGAGCGCCTGGTTTACACCGCCAGGCCAAGACTTAAACATTGTAATCAATTGATTTGCACCTCCTTGCCCTTGTTTACCTCTCTTCCTCATTGGGTTCCATGTCTCTTTTCCATCATTACACCCCCAAGAAGTTTCTCCCGAAGACTCCAAGGCCTTCATCCTCAGTTTTCATTAGGAAGAATTACCCCACCGCGTAGGGTTAGAGTTCATCCTCCGCCAAGTCCCCATTTCGACTCGGATTCTGGTTCATCGAGTCCCCCTTTTGTTTCTGTCCCCAACTCTCCTCCACCTTTCAGCTTCATCATGTCTGGTTCAAGACCTAATGCTGGTGGTGGCCTCAGATCTAATGTTGGAAATGCTACTATTGGTGCCGCAACAGGAATTATTCTAGCTGCTCCTTTACTTCCTTTTATGGTAGGCGTAAGCCTTCCCGATTTCATCCAGTTGATTAATGACCCCATACACCATGATCTAGGTGGCCCGCTATGCCAACCAATATTCCTTGAGACATCCCCAATTTTGAAGTAAATGTTGGAGAGGATCCTACCAACCATGTTTGTTCTTTCCACATGTGGTGTTCATCTAACTCTATCACCAATGACTCTGTTGGTCTTCAGTTATTCTAGCGTACACTTACTAGAGAAGCTTCCAAGTGGTATGTTGATCAGGCCTCCTCCTCTCATACTAATTTTGTGACCCTTTCCAAGGTTCTTCTGTCTTAATTCCAGCTTCTGCTTCGCTATGACACCGGTACTGAACTCTTGACCTCTTTCCGTCAAACTTCTATCACCCTCCTATCTGACCATATTCAAGAATGAAATAGAAGGAAGATCCTATGTCGAGCCCATATTTTTGAAGACCGTGTCTACATGGATTGGTTTCTCATATCCCTTTTTCCCGCTATTGGTAAAGATATCACATCTCACTTTCCTCAGACCGAGGAAGCAGCCCTCCAAATTGCATTGAAATATGACTTGATCTACGCGCAATCCGGTTATGTTTATACCGGCTTACCTGATCTACCTAAACCTGGTGGTGCCAAAACACCAGGGGCATCTCATTCTGCCGACAGTATTTTTGGATCCCTTTCACTTCCGTATACTCATCCTCCTATGGGTTATGGTTTCCCTCAAGGAGGGGCCAGCTCTCTAGCACCTTTCCCCCTCCCGGTAGCATGTATCCAGGACATGACATACCTCATGCCTTTGCCCAACCACATCCTTTGATATCAGGGCCTACGTTTGCCCAACCTATTTACCCCAATGTTGCTCAGCCTCCTTATTATCCATATCTGTAGCCTGGTGCTCTAGCTCCTCCAACACAAGCACCTCAACCTCCCTTTCCTTCTCAAGCTCCACAACAGTAGCCACCTCCCACCTCAAGGTCAAGTTTATGCGCAATAGAGTGTGACTAATCCTCCCACTTATAAAAAGAAGAGGAAAGGAAACCAGAACCAACCCGCTCTAGGTAATCCATGAAACAATCCCCAAGGAAATAAATCTAACACTGCAACCCAGCAACAAGGTGATCATCCCAAGTAGAATAGACCTATTCACACGATTAAGTCTTGTTCTTGTTGTGATGTCTATGGTCACTATACCCATGATTGTCCCCTTTTAACTCAGATACATCAAATGTGAGAAGCTCAAGAAACATCCCAAGGATAGCAATCCTCTTCTTTGGTTCCTTCTAATGTTTCACCTACTCAACTAGCTTTGTTTACCAAACCTTTCCCTCAGCAAGGATATGTGGCTACCTAACCACTAAAGGTTAGGTGGTCGCTCAACCTCCTCCTCATGGTACCTCTGATTACCAAATCCTTATGATGAACTCTCATCAAGCCAATACCATCGATCTCAACCTTCAGACTCCGTCCTACTAGTACACCAAGCCTCCTGCTAAGTATGCAATCGATCCCTTGTCTTCAGGTCCATAGAGCCAATTTCAACACCCAACGGTCCTTTACAGATCCCTCAGCCTAAGGCAGAGGTACATACCAAGATCCCCAAGGGACCGTTATGCTAAAAAATTTCTTCCGGTAAAGCCGCCCACGCCTATAGTATAGTAGATGACTTGGTGCAATCCTCAGTTGCCATGTCAACGTTGGAAGTCCTCTAGTCGTGCCCTTCAAAACGAAAATCTCTAGTAACTTTTATGGGCGCTCTGGATCCTTCAGATGATTGTTTGATTGTCTTCGATGTTGACAAGTCAAAGCATCCCCCCCTTCCTGCATTCATTGCCTTCCAAATACCTGTCAAGATTCGGAATGCCAATGTCTCCCGTTGTATCATTAACAAGGGGGCATCCACCTACATGATCTCTAAATCTATTTGGAAACAGTTCGAACCACCCAAGTTAGCCCCTTCCACTATCACCCTCCATGTATGGGATGGCCACTCTTCCCATCCACTTGGCATGCTTCGCAATTGTCCTATTACTCTTGCGGGAAATACTGTTTATGTTGAAGTTGAAGTCATTGATGCCCCCTTAGACTACAACATTCTATTGGGTCATAGCTACACTTATGCGATGTTTGTTGTCCCATCTGTGATTCATCGTAAGAAGTGATTTCCTCATAATTGAAATATTGTCACTATAGATCACCTGAGATATTACAAACCGAAGTCTCAAACCTCTCTAGAGTCCATTATTTCTTTGCTGGCCAATAAAAAAATAGTCGAACCTCTGACTAGTGTCTCACCCGGAGTCTATAAATATTCATATTTGCTTGGTTCATTCACTAGTATCCCCCCTCTCACCTCTGACCCTAGTTCATCAAATTTTTGCATGATGCAATCGTCTCGATCCAACTTCAAATAGTCCAGTTCGACTAGTCCCCAACCTTGCCCTTTGCAACCTGCTCCTAGTAATTCGACTCAACCTTCAGGACCTCCTCCTCAAGGCCCTTCATCTATATCTGGTGTCCCTGATCCTCTATTTCCTCTTGGAATAGTTCCCTCTAGCCTTAACCATCTTGTAGTTTTTATGCCTGGCCACTACCCCTCCGGTCAGATACTGTTTCTTGCTCCCCCTACTGGAGTATTTTTGGTACCTGTTATGGCTACCTTGACCCTCCCCAACATGACCCTACAGATCCCAATCTAATACATTGAACCCCCAGCCAATACCCCACCTGGTCAGCCCAAACCTTACACTTCTTTGATCCTAGTCCAACCGTTCGCCATGACCCCTCCCTTTACTTCTGTGCCTCAGCCACCTCAACAAAAATCTACTCTTGTTGCGAAAGCCTCAGGTGAGGGAGGCAAAGCCTGCAAAAATGCACCTAAGGGATAAGGCTGCCCAGAAAACACTTGCTCCTCCTAAGCCTCCAAAGTGCTTTGTGTGATGTTGTCGATCATGCTACCCACAATTATCCTGAATTGTCTCGTATCAAACCATGGTCAACATAGCATTTCCTGAGTCTGATGTCCCAGAAGTCCATGTTATTTACCGACTTCAGCCAAGAAACTCAAGACTATGCACAAAAATCACCCCTGTGCTTTGTGTGATTTCCATGGCCACTATACTCACCTCTATCCTCACCTCGAATATTTCCACACCTCCTTGGAAGCGGTTCACCAATTCGAGGCCAAACGGAATGAGTCCACCTCTCCCTTATTTGCGAGTTTTGCTGTGGCAGAACCAAAGGACACATCCACTCCCATTGACATACCCACTCCCAATCTCGAGACGATGGAGCCTTCAACCACTATCCTCTACCTGTCATCATCTATGAGATCCATGGTGGAAGACCCCTATGGGGCTTCCCCTTTTGTTTCGCCTGACCTCCCTTCAACAATCACCTTGGGCTCTGTTGTAACATATTATAGTACACTGAAAATTACAATTTTTTCACTGAGAAATTTTTAATTCCTCCTTGAATCAATTCTCAAACATATGTTTATTCATGCTTTTAAAAGACTTATTAATTATTTTTATAATTTTAATTTTAATTTTAAAATAATTGTATTTTTATAAAAATATCATGGCATATTTTTATGGAAATATTTATTTAAAGTTAAAATTTATGTTATATTAACTATTAAGACTAAGTCTAAAATGTAAAAACAAAATCCAAAAATAATATGGCCCACCCAACACTTATCTACTGTTAAAAATGTATTTCGGACACCAAGCGGACACCAAGACTTTAAGACATTTAACCAAGGGGGATCCAAAAATATGTTTTTAAACTCGTCATCTCCCTAATCAGTTCACACCCCCTCCTTCCCCACTCCCAATACCACGAACTTTATTTATTTGACTTTTATAAAAATTACATAAATGAAATTTCATATTATTATGAAATAAATTCATTTCACGCTGGAAAGCCAAGTGAATGGAGTAAGATGACAGACTAAGAGATAAAATAATTTTATAGTTCACACCCCCTCCTTCCCCACTCCCAATACCACGAACTTTATTTATTTGACTTTTATAAAAATTACATAAATGAAATTTCATATTATTATGAAATAAATTCATTTCACGCTGGAAAGCCAAGTGAATGGAGTAAGATGACAGACTAAGAGATAAAATAATTTTATATATATACGTAAAATCCAATTCATGGATATAAAAATGAAAATTCATACATTATGAATTTATTTAAAGATGGATGACCCAGAAAATATGAGATTGAGGTGAGTGAATTTCATGGAAGCTAAAGGTCAAACTAGATCTACAAAAGTAAATGATTTTTTTTACAGGATATGGGTTTACAAAACTACACATGGTTTTATAAATCCATAAGTAAATTTTACAGAAAGGAAATTATAATGTGAAATTAAATGAAGTAAAAAATAGTTTTTATAGGGGAGGGAAGGAGAAACATGACACGGGTTCACAAAAAAACACATGCAATGGAACTTTATTGATGCGTTTCGAACCAGCGAGTGTGGTTCATCATCAGGACTAGGTGAGAGATCAAATCAAGACATTAAGTTTAAATAGATGTAGAGAAGGCTAAATAGATGTAGAGAAGGCTAACGTAGTTGTTAGCCTTCTCTACATCTATTTAAAATTAATGTCTTGATCTGATCTCTCACCTAGTCTTGATAATGAACCACACTGGCTGGTTCGAAATGCGTCGACAATGTTCCATTGCATGTCATTATTACCGAAAGATTTTTTACAATTTATTGGTGAAAGATATTTTATGATATTAGTGAATAATTGTCAAAGAGTGACATAAAATCATCCCAAACATATATTCATCAACAAACCACAAATTTGAAGGCACATAAATATTAATTAAATGGAAAATGGCAAAAACAACAACTCTATATTTTGAATGCATGGAGATATCAGCATTCAGAACAGCAAAATACCAGCAAATTGATGATCATTCTGCATATTTTCAGAAATCATGCAAAAAATTTCAAGATTCTAAGGCAGAAGACTTGCAACAGTTCCATATTTCCTGCAAACTATTAGGATATTGTCAGATTTTTAGTATATTTTTTAGAATTTCATTCCAGGAATGTTGTAACAACTAGGAGAGATTTTGTCTATATATTATTTCATTTGTAATAAAAAAAGTGTGGGATTTTGATGCCAAGACTCTACACTTTGTAATATATTCTCTTATTATATTTCTAATGAAAGCCTTCCGGCTCCAGTTTTTGACATAATTTTGTGTTTCTAGTAAGTTTTTCCAGTATTTCCATATCTATTTTCTACACAAGTTTTAGAGTTGCATAGAAGACCTGAGTAAGAATAGATTGAATTTCAATCTCTCTAAAATCTCTGCCAAATTAGTAATCATTGAAATAAATTAGTATATTGGATTGTCTATCTAAGTTAGCTTTTCTTTGATCTAATTATTGTTTTCCCTTCTATCTTCTCTTAAATATGTTTTTTTGGGCTGTAGAAACCCTCTACATGCATCCAAATCTCCCTAGTTGTTAAGTAGTCAGTCTGGCTACTCAATTATTAGGAATCTCCCTACATTATTCTGTCAAATTCTTATACAAATCAAGTCGTTCTGTCAGGCTAGAAGCTGACACGTTCAGAAGAGAAACTGTGAGAGAGGTACTTAATAATGATTAGGGATTGTCATTGATAGCCAACCACCCCCAATTAAAACCATAAATTTGGCCATTGTGCTTCAAAGACTGTTGTTCAGTGACAGTGAACAACGTTGAACAAGGCCTTGTAATTATTGAGGGAGCCCCCTCTGGTTCAGGGACCATCTTGAAATTAAAGACTATTTGAGTTGGTTTCCTGGCATAGTTTTTGCAACCAAGGACTACCTATGGGAAACAGGTACAACATTTGGCGTCATTGTCGGGGAGCAAAGCGACAAAGAAATTTTTTCCCTGGATCACGATAATGTCAAGATCTATTCCTTGCTGGTGAACAAGTGAACAAGGAGTAGACATTTATAATTGGTTGCATCTCTTTCACTTGGCGACTCCACTTTGTCAAATGGCGATTCCACTAGATATTTCAGACCCCAAGACTTTTCGATATTTAACCAATGGGGGGGACCCAAAATATTTTTTTTAAACTTTATTGTGTAAACACGTGTCATCTCCCTAATCTGTTTGCACCCCCTCCTTCCTAAACTACTTACCACTACCCCCCCTCCGAATACCACGAACTTTATTGCTTTGAATTTTATAAAAATGGCGGAAATGAAATTTCATATTATTATAAAATAAATGCATTTCATGATGGAAGGCCAAGTGAATGAAATATGACGACACACTAAGAGGTAAAATAATTTTATAGTTCTAAGTAAAATCAAATTCTTGGATATAAAAATGAAAATTCATACATTATGAATTTATTTAAGGATGGATGGCCGATAAAATATGAGATTGAGGTGAATGAATTTCATGGAAGCTAAAGGTAAAACGAGATTTACGTAATTAAATTATTTTTTTTACAGGGAAGGAGAAATAGGACATGGATTTACACAACCATACATGGTTTATAAATCCATAAGTAAATTTTACAGAAAGGAAATTACAATGTGAAAGTAAATGAAGTGGAAATTAGTTTTTATAGGGAAGGAGGTAAGGAGAAACATGACATGGGTTTACAAAACCACACATATTTTTGTAAATCCATGAGTAGTGAAAAATAATCAATGGTTTTGGAAAGACATGAGAAAGAAAAGCATGACATAAATGGATGAATTTATCCATAAAATTGAGGATATATTTTCTGAATTTATTTAATAAATTCATGAAAATAAAAATTTATTCACGGAATATTTGAAAACATTGGTGAAATATTTTATGATATTAGTGAATCATTGTCAAATAGTGACATAAAAGCATTCCAAACATATATTTAACAAAAAACCCCAGATTTTAAGGCACAGAAATAGCAATTAAATGGAAAGTGGCAGAAGCAACAACTCTAGATTTTAAAGGCATGGATATATCAACATTCAAAACAACAAAATACCAACAAATTGATGATCATTCTGCATATTTTCAAAAATCATGCAACAAATTTGCAGATTCTAAGGCAAAAGACTTGCAACAGTTCCAGATTTCCTGCAAACTATTAGGAGATTGTCCTATTTTTAATATATTGTTCAAAATTTCATTCTAAGATTGTTGTAAAATATAGGAGAGATTTTGTCTATATATTATTTCATTTGTAATAAACAAAGTGTGGGATTTTGATGCCAAGACTCTACACTTTTTAATAGATTCTCTTATTAGATTTCTAATGAAAGCCTTCTGGCTCTAGTTTCTAACATAACTTTGTGTTTCTAGTAAGGTTTTCTAGTATTTCCATATTTGTTTTATGCACATGTTTCAGAGTTGCATAGAAGACCTGAGTAAGAATAGACTGAATTTCAATTTCTCTGAAATCTTTGCCAAATTAGTAATCATTGAAAGAAATTAGTATATTGGAATTTTTGTCTGAGTTAGATCTTCTTTGAATTGATTATTGTTTTCCCTTCTATCTTCTCTTAAATATGTTTTTTTGGGCTGTACAAATCCTCTACATGCATCCAAATCTCGCTAGTTATTAAGTAGTCAGTCTGGCTGCTCAATTATTAGGAATCTCCCTACATTCTTTTGTCAAATTATTATACAAATCAAGTCGTTATGTTAGGATGGAAGTTGGCACGTTCAGAAGGGAACCTGTGAGAGGTATTTAATAATGATTATGGATTGTCATTGATAGCCAACCACTCCCAATTAAAAAATTAAATGTCTCCATTATGCTTCAAAGGCTGTTGTTCGGTGACAGTGAACAACGTTAAACAAGGCCTTGTAATTATTGAGGGAGAACCTTTGGTTCAAGGGGCATATTGAACCTAAAGACTCATTGAGTTGGTTTCCTGGCATAGTTTTTGTAGCCAAGGACTTCCTACGAGAAACAAGTACAATAGGCTCAACATCGATGGATCCTTCATCTACTTGTTTTTCTGTCACCCTTTGTGACAATGCGCATGTGAACCTTTCTTCTCATGATGATGATTCAGGTAGCTTTCTCATGTCATGTGGTCATCCGTCCACCAGTCACCCCATATTCCATTCTGATGAAGACATTATGGAAGCTATGACCGCCCCTGACTTTCTGTGAGATGATATGAACAACTATGCATACTTCATCCTACAACAGTCCCATAATCAATATGTTGTGGGCTCAAAATAATTTATTCCCAATGAGGTCGATTGGTTTGGAAATCCCATCCCTGCACCATATTCTTTCGAAGAAGGAAATATGGCCAATATCTCTCCTACCATTAAAATTAACATTACTGAAAAACCAGGGGTAGAAAAAAACATTACCTTGGGTGCCCAATGCACCCCGAAATAAATTGAGGCTTACACTAAACTATTCAAGGAATTCCGTGATGTTTTAGCCTAGTCCTATTCATAAATTCCCAGACTTAATCCTGCCATTGTCGAACACCATATCGATAAATGTCCCGATGCCAATCTTGTTCGTCAAAAGTTGAGACCCTTTAATCCTTCCAGACGAAAGTTTGTCAAATCCAAAATAGATAAGCTCAAGAAGGCTGGTTTTATCTATCCCATTGAATACACCACTTCGGTGTCTAATCTAGTTCCCATTCTCAAAAAATAAGGCACCATCTATGTCTGCACTAACTTTCGCGACCTAAAAAAATCTTGTCCCAAGGACAACTTCCCCACACCGTTCATTGAACAAATCATCAATGAGTGTGTGGGGCACGAGGTTCTATCCTTCATGGATGGTTTCTTCGGATACAACTAGATTGTTATCTGTCGTGCTGATCAGCTTAAAAATGCGTTCGTTAGTCCGTGGGGAACCTTCACTTATATGGTCATGTCGTTCGGCCTTAATAATTCTGGAGTGACTTTTTAGCTGGCCATGTCATACCATTTTCATGACCTAGCTCATATTATCCTTGCTTATTTAGACAACCTCACAATGTGTTCTAAAAATTGGTGCAACACCTCCATGATTTGTGTACCATCTTTCTCCAATGTTGTAAGTATAATATCTTCCTCAGCCCGTTGAGTGCATCCTTTTTGTTCCTGTTGGTTGTCTTCTAGGCTTAACTGTGTCTAAATATGGTATAACACTTGACCCCTTGAAAGTTCAAGCCATTCTTGAACTTCCTATTCCTCGTACTTTACGCTAGCTACAAAGCCTCCAAGGCAAAGCTAATTTCCTTCGTCGGTTCATACCTGACTATGGCACCACCTTGCATGGGTTCCTTAGACTCCTCATATCTAAAATTCCATTTGTTTTGGATGAATATGCTCAAGAGTCTTTTGATGCCCTGAAACATGCTCTCACCTCCGCTCCCTTGATTCTTCCTCTTGAATTTGATAGGGATTTCATCATGTGCATCTCAGCCTCCACCCATTCAGTCGCTGGGGTCCTTATTTAGGAAGATGACAATGGAATCGATCATGTTATCTATTATGTCAGTAAGAAACTTATAGGCCCCCTATGTGCTACTCACATGAAGAGAAATTGGCACTGTTTGTTGTGTTCTCTATCCAAAAACTTCATCATTATATCCTCATGCGTTCCACCAAGGTCATGACTAATTCCAACCCTATGGCCTTCCTATTGATTCGACAGATCATCAATGGGAAGTATGCCTGTTGGATTGTTATCCTTTAGGAATTCGATCTTTAATTTGTCACACCAAAGAGTAAGAAAGGTTTAGCCCTCGCTGAACTCATTTCTGAATTACCTACAGGTATGCAGGATCGACCAACTAATGATGATTTTCCCGACGAACATTTGTTTTCCATTACTTCGGATGACCCTTGGTATGGTGACATCCTCACTTATCTGTGAACCCAAAATTTCACCATCCATCTTGATCGTCATGCTTGACGACGTGTTCGACACCAGGCCCCACACTACCTTCTCATTGATGACGACCTATATCGTCATGGTGTAGATACTGTCCTTTGTTATTTTCTCATGCACACTGAAGCTGAGAAATTACTTAATGCCTTCCATAGTAGCGTTTATGGTGGCCCAGAAAATAATGCACGCTGGGTATTTTTGGCTTTCTCTCTTTGGTCATTGCATTGAAGCAATCACCAATTGACCCTCTTCCTAATCCTTGCAATGCGCTCTACCTTAAAAATTTTACCCTTAGAATTTCCCTTTTTTTCAAATGCACTTTTTTATTTATTTTAGGTAGCTAGCTTTTATTGTTTGGTGATTTTAGCCTTCACCCGAAAACATTTTTTCCAAGAAGGTTCACTTTGCCGCTTCTCAATATAAAATTTCTTCACTTGGGACACTTGTACTTGGGGCACCACTTTGCCTTCATACTTGTCGATGCTCATGTCAGTTTTTCATCGTGAGTAACCATCTTTTACTCATGTTATTATGGTCCCCACTGGGCCTGTTCTATGTGGCAACAAAATTTTTTCACCGTTGTTTAGAGCATACAAGTTGAGTCATCATCGCACCCATGGAGTCTGTCCCCAATCACTTTTGTCTCCCGCCAGAGTCCTACATCCTTAATTTATATGTACCTCTCTTGTGTCTCATATTTTGGCACCCAGTCATACTATCCCCTATCTCCTCCGGAGTCGAGTCAGTAGTTGCCAGGTCATCCATGCCCTTGATGCTATAACAAGGGAAGTCACCAGCTCGCTACTCAGTACCCTCTATTGTACCATCATCCCTGGTGTCAGTGTATCAGTCGCTCTACTATTATCCCTTGTGCCTTAGTTAAGGATTCCTCATTACCTCACCTATGGCAAACCTCCTTCTGTCAACATCAGCTTATTCATTCCAGAAGACAGGTCTAGAGGGCAGTGTACCTTGGTTATAGCTTCCACTCTTGTTCAATGCCTCAGATCAGGAAAAGGGACCCTTTATTTCCCTTTGACTTGATTGTTTCTCAGTTCCAGCTCCTCTTGGCATGATCGAGATCCGTATACTTGATGGTTCAGTATTGCAACAGATTGTACCAGTGATTCCCGTGTGTGTGATCTATTTTAGACCTCATGAGGGTGTGGCCCTTTAGGTATCCCCCCACATGCTTGGATGACCTCTATACTACAGCCTTGGATGCAGCTCCATATATTTTATGGTTCTGACCTCAGCTGCTTGCAGCACCTTTTTAGTTTGCATGTATCATTTAGATTTTCAGAGCCCTTTCATATTTTACATGGCCTCTTTGGTTGTACTTATATATCATGTACTCATATATTATTGTATAAGTCCTGGCTATTGTCCTAGGAACAGTATGTATGTGGGATCCATTATCATGTTTTTATCTGGCCCATGTTTATGACAGCATGTATTATATAGTTCAGTCCCATGTTTTCTATACGCACCATTATTCTTTGTACTTTTTCATCTCGATGGGCATAGGTATGCCTCCCCCACCTCATTTCAGAACATGTACTCACTCATAAAAGAGACCTGTCACACATGTAAGACTCGCCTCCTCAGGGTCTTGTCCTGTCTCACTTCACTCTGCCTTATATTTCTCTCTCTTTGACTCCCCTTCGATGTCTAGTGATTGTGTTCTTACAACGTACTTCGGTCATATGATTAGCTCCTAATGCTCACACGTTGGGGGGCAATCTGTTACACCAATTTTTGGTCATGTAACCTATTACTATTAGATGGACTAAAGTACACCACGCAAGACCAATTTTATCATAGTAAAATTGCTTTCACTATGAAAAATAATTTAATAACCCATAGTTTATTAAGTTATTTTTGGTCATATTTAACCCAAAACAGGAAAATTAATTAGATAAATCATTATTTATCTTATTATTTTCTAGGAATATTTATTTAAATCATTATTTAATAATATTCATTGTTAAATTTGACTAAATCATTTATAAATAATTGAATAAATCATTATTTATTTAATTATTCCTTAACCACATTCTTAAAATAATAAATTATTTATTTATTTATTTATTATTTCTAAATAAAGGGATTTGACCAATTTCAAATTCCTTTTCCCTCTAACAAAAATAATAAAATATTCCATGTAAGTTGGATCTAGATTTGGTTAATAATATTTTAATTATGCACCCATATCTAGACTAACTCAATATTTTGTTATAAATAGAAGTGTTTTCCATTCATTCACTACCTTTTGTTTCCTTGAGATCACCTTTTTATCTATACTTTTGGTCTGACTTTGATCCTCCATCATTGTCATATTTTTTCTACTTTTGGCTTCTGAGCTCTCTTTGAGTTCCATTTTTGTCTGGGTTTTTCGCACCATCAAGAGAGAGAGATATTGGATCTGAAGTGGTGAGGACATACAAGAACCCATCCCATTGAGGGGGACAGGTAACATCTTTCTATGTTCCCTTCCCAGGTTTCATAATACAAAAAATTCTTTAAAAATTCTTGTCTTGTCCATTGGATGCATGGAGGAACTCTTGCTTATTTTTTTCTGTTTAATGTCTTTAACTACATAGATCTGGATTTTTGTAGCATTTATTATGATCACCTGCTGCAAATCTAAAGAAATTGACAACCACATTTTGATGTTAGGGTTGTTTTTTATGCACAACTAAAGTTATCTTTTTCCATACGCTTGCGATTAGAATTCACACTAACAATAACTACTATTCCAATCATTATCAAAGTACTCTTTGCAACTGTTGCACCTTATTCCCAATCTCGGAGATTTACACAGTATCGATATCCATTTGTCTATCAAAAACCCTCATTCACCATAAAATCTTATCCAACCATACCTCCTAAGAAGAAGGTACAGGAGGAGTCTATAAATCCACTGCTCCATCCCCCAGTTGACCTTGAGCACTATAATATTCCCAAAATTTAGACCTCATTTAAATGGAATATTATAGTTGGTTTTATCTTTAGATAAATGAATAAATGTGCAGGGAGGCCCATTGACAGAAAGAATAAAATTCCTCATGTGAAAAGAGGAAGAATAAGTAGCTAGAAGGAGAACATTTAGGTGTGAACAAGGAGGATATCATGTTTATTCAGTCATCTTTGACCAAATCAACATATACTTTCTAGATACATTGCATCTCCTTGATAAACTGCACAGATTTGGTAGCAGATAACTTGCATGAGCTTGGACGCAAATGTGGATGGGACCCCATGTGAAGAGGTTAACTTGCTATATATGGATAGGATGGAAGCCTTGCCATTCATTTTTTAGATTATTGTTTGTCTACTTATACTTGGCTTCCTCTTGCTGTTTAGCAGGGTTGCAATGCTGTTGAGCACCGGGTGTTCCGAGTGGGAATCCCACCTCTTCCCTTGAGAGGCCTCTTGGGAGAGTATTGTACTGATTTGTTCCACGTCTAGGCTTGAGGCCAAGTAGAAATATTTAGTCACAAAATTATTTCTATAGCAGTGTAATTTTGTGTTGCAGCGTGTTACAGTGGAAGATTGATCATTCCACTCCCAGGTCTGTTTCTCAGTAGAGGGTGCCTTCCTTCTCTTAAGAGATCAGCAAAGGAGGTTTCTGAGCTTATTTCATATCTTGGCATTTAGCCAAAGAACCTTTGCTCTTATACAGTGTAGTCCCTTGTAGGAACTGCGTCCTTTTCCAGAGATTTGCTGCAGCAAGGTTCTAGGCCTTGTTTCTGAGCTAGTTTCCTAGGGAAAGGGCCAACCCTTCTCTCAGAAAGCTAGAACAAGGGATTCTTATCCCTCTTGTACATTATTCAGCCATGTTCATGTAATGCTGCAGTGAGACTGCATTATTTTTGAGCTGAATATTCAGATCTGCTCTTTTTTTGTACATGTGTCTCAAGAAACCCTTGCCGGGTTATCACTTTAATGCAGTAAGGGGGCCAAATCTCTATTTTCCTAGCATATTGTGCCATCAATCTCTAGATCTATGATTTTATAACATAATATTGTAGAAACCCTCATGAAATAACGATGTACATGCTTCAGTCTTTTCTACATAGTCTAAGTCATGGGATTTGGGTGTTTCTAAGTCATTGTAAGGCCGGGAGACTTGTTTAACATATCAAAAGGGATTTATTTCTAATCCCCTTTTGTATGTAAGGGAATTAATCTATATTATAAGGGATCCAACCGTTATTTCCCCTTATTATCACGCATTTACCTGGGAATAAAGTTTTTTAGGGTCTATTTTGCTACTTTTCCCCACTTGGAGACAATGTATAAAGGCATAATTTTGCTGATATGTTCATAATATGATGAAAGGGTGTTTAAGACACATTTTATGAGATAAATTACTGCAATAATTTATTTTTTCTCATGTATTGTTGTAGCTCCAACTTTAGAATATCTTAAGATATTCTCATTGTTGTAGAATTTCCCTATTTTGGGATATTACAATGGTATCAAAGCCTCTTTCTTGGCACAACCTGTGGATTTCAGCCATTATGACATCAAAAAAAGGGGAGATGTACAAAAAGGAGAAGACTCCATTATGTGGAGGAAGAAAGGAAGATAGGCTTACAAAGCTACTTCCAAGAGCTATACAGAGCTTTCAAGAAGATCTGAAGAAAATAAGGATGGAGATGGAATCTCCAGAAGAGTTTAGATCTAGAGCTATATTTATATTTTCACATGGTGAGTGTAAGCATGTAGCTACAGTGCATGATGCACATCGCAATCAAATGCCCAGATCTATCATGAGATGGATGAAGGGAGGAAGAATGCCTAAGAGGAAAACTCTTAGTGATTTGTTGCATGAGTATGAATCTCAAGCTGAGAGGTTTAGAGATCATACCAATCTCCAAGAGTTTTGCAAGATCCAGGTGAAGAGAAGAAAGCAACAGAATATGGATAGATTCCTTCTGTCTACCTTCGATGGTTCACCTACATGTTCAGCCAGGGCTTGGGTGGAAGAGCTAGACACCTTTTTGTAGCAGCATCAAATTTATGAAAGTGAAGCCATTAGAGTAGAAGCACTGCATCTTGGAGGTAAGGCTTATGCATGGTGGATTTTTGAATCTTTTTCTTTGAAAAATGAAAATACTTCTTCATATGCAAGATTCATTAAAACATTGGTGGGAAAGTTTGATGGGAAACTTCCTAAAACACATGTATTGGAGCAAGAAAAACTTAAGAAAACAAAACCCTTGCACGTAATGGAGGAAAATATAGACCTCACTCCACTTCAGAAAACCATGGGAGACGCTAGCATCTTGCATCATACATTGTTATAGGCAAGACCTCTATCTCATATTCCTAAACAAGAGGGCATGGGGATCTCTTTTTCACAAGAGGATCCAGTTATTAGAGGGTTTCCCATACACCTTGATGAAGATGAGGGAAATGACATTGTCACATCTAGAGCACATCTAGTACCTCATGCAAAGGAAGGAGGAGCACATGCTCCAACAGGAAGGATTCTTGTATCCTTGCAAGAAGTTCCCCAAGATCTCATACATGGAAGTCAAAGCACAATCAACGAGAAGCATGATTGTGAAGCATTGCAGATGGAAGGAGAAGGTAGGAAGAAAGAGCTATATGATTTGATGAGAGGCACACACCCTTCTCTATATCAGAGAGCTAATGAAAAGGGGAGGCATAATGTTATGTGCTATGAAGGCAAGGGCAAGGTTTCCCAACCATATGTATAGTCTAGTCTTGACATTGATGTCTCACTACATGGAGGCATTCCACCTGGGAGGCCACCCAATCTAGGATTGATGAAAGACACCTTGTCTTTGGATTCACCACTCTTGGATTTTGAAGAGGTGAAAATTTTGGAGGGATACTTTGGCATGGGGGATGTCAAAGTAGCAGGTAGCAGCATGAGGAGAGCTTCACATGCCAGATCACCAGCGTTGTCTCTTGGGAGGATTGATCCATGTTGGAGGTCTCAACTCTTGGTAGAGTACTCCAAGGATCTCGGTGTTTTCATGATTCTTGATGACTTAGATGGAGATTATAGATATATGGTGGATGATATGGTCATCTATTCTTATCATAGAGTCTTCTTGACTAGAGCTTCTAAGCTTAAGGAGAAACTGCTACATGCAGCACATGAGGTATTCTTTTCCATGCATTTTGATGCATATCTTTCCAAGTTGGAAGAGGAGTTCATTTGGGAGGGAATCCAGCAGGATATATATCAGCATATGGAGATATGCATAGCCTGGATGGTGATAGAGAGGATTTCATAGCCACCTCCCTACTCTTTGGAGGTAAGGGAAAATTACTGGTTGAGCCATTTCAGCTCAATATCTCAAGTACATGATGGAGGATGTACAATTTCACTTTATGTTTTGTACTTATTTTATTTATATGAGCAACATATTGTACCAAGGAGGATTATAGCTTCTTGCATATTGTATAATGATGTACTTGAAGCCATTTGTAGCATTTAGATTGGCTATCTCATTGGTGGTTTGCGGGGGAAGCCACATGATTTTTGGTGTGCACCATTGACACCATTTTGTACTTTCATGTTGCTATCTTGTAAAATGATTGTGGCAGAAAAAAATTGGCTAGAAAAGCACTTGTTATTTTTTTATTTCATGCAGGCAAGGGATGCACTATGCTAGTTCCATGTGTGGAACTATGATCCACTTTCTGGTTGTCATGTGGCAGCTTGTTTTCATTTGTTTTTTCTTCCATGTATTGCTGATATTTCTATGTTCATGGGAAGCTTTTTTTGGAGAATGGGATATGAGATGGAGATGCCCATTAGGAGTATGATTCTCCCTACTATTCATGTTGTATGTTTCAGGAGGAGCAATATGCAAACCATGATTTCCACATCACAACTCTTTTCTTCATATGGAGTGACCATTTAAAGAACTTGAGTGCTTGGAGGAGGCACTTCATGGTTGAATTATTTGATGGGGTAGCTTGGGTCATTCTTGGAGGCCATATTGTTTCATTCCAAAGACATAAATAGCCCCACACTTATCATAAATGGAGAGAGAAACAAATGAAGGGAGGAAGACTAATCTCTCCATGCAGCCCCACTACATTGCACAAACAGGGGGTTGATGATCGTTTTGATGAGCTACCTAGAATGGATCATTTAATTTGGATGATAGCATGGGTGATGGAATCACGCATTGGGAATAATATTCCCCGTGTTGGTCATCACTCCTACCTTGAGGAGGCCATTGGACAACAAGGAGATTTCCACTTGCACCTTCCACTTTCTCATGTTTTACACACTTGAGAGGAATCATTGGAGGACAGATTTATTGCGGAGCTATGGTGGGGTCTATTGATGAGGAGACCACAAGAAGAGGGAGGGAGAAATTTTTCTCTACCTTTGTAGTTTCTTGAGGACAAGCAACATTTTGAAGGGGGAGGACTGTAATATTCCCAAAATTTAGACCTCATATAAATGGAATATTATAGTTGGTTTTATCTTTATATAAATGAATAAATGGGTAGGGAGGCCCATTGACAGAAACAATAACATTCCTCATGTAAAAAGAGGAATAATAAGAAACTGGAAGGAGCACATTTAGGTGTGAACAAGGATGATATCATTTTAATTCAGTCATCTTTGACCAAATCAACATATACTATCTAGATACATTGCATCTCTTTGAGAAACTGCACAGATTTGGTGGAGGACAGCTTGCATGAGCTTGGAGGAAAATGTGGATGGAACCCAATGTGAAGAGGTTCAATTGCTATATATGGAGAGGATGGAAGCCTTGTCATTCATGTTTTAGATTATTATTTTTCTGCTTAGACTTGGCTTCCTCTTGCTGTTTAGCAGGGTTGCAGTGCTATTGAGCGCTAGGTGTTCCAAAGCGGGAATCCCACCTCTTCCCTTGAGAGGCCTCTTGGGAGAGTATTGCACTCATTTGTTCCACATCCAGGCTTGAGGCCAAGAAAAAATATTCAGTCACAACGTTATTTCTATAGCAGTGTAATGTTGTGTTGCAAGGTGTTGCAGTGGAATATTGATCATTCCACTCCCGGGTTTGTTTCTCAGTAGAGGGTGCCTTCCTTCTCTTGAGAGATCAACAAAGGAAGTTTCTGAGCTTATTTCATATCTTGGAATTTGGCCAAATCACCTCTGCTCTTCTACAATGCATTCCCTTGCAGTAACTGCATCCTTTTCTAGAGAGTTGTTGCAACAAGGTTCTAGGCATTGTTTCTAAGCTAGTTTCCTAGGGAAAGGGCCAACCCTTCTCCCGGAAAGCTAGAAAAAGGGATTCTTATCCCTCTTGTACATTATTCAGCCATGTTCATGTAATTTTGCAGTGAGACTACATTATTTTTTAGTTGAATATTCATATCTGCTCTTTTTTTGTACATGAGTCTCAAGAAACCCTTGCCGGGTTATCACTTTAATGCAATAAGGGGGCCAGATCTCAGTTTTCTTAGAATATTGTGCCATCAATCTCTAGATATATGATTTTATAACATAATATTGTAGAAACCCTCATGACATAGCACTGTACATGCTTCAGTCTTTTCTGCATAGTCTATGTCATGGGATTTGGGTGTTTCTAAGTCATTGTAAGGCCAGGAGACCTTCTTAACATATCAAAAGGGCATTAATCTATATGCTAAGGGATCCAACCATTATTTCCCCTTATTATCACGCAGTTACCTGGGAATAATTTTTTTTAGGGTCTATTTTGGTGCTTTTCCCCACTTGGAGACAGTGTATAAAGGCATACTTTTGCCGATATGTTCATAATATGATGAAAGGATGTTTAAAACACATTTTATGAGACAAATTTCTGCAATACTTTATTTGTGCTCATGTATTTTTGTAGCTCCAACTTTAGAATATCTTAAGATATTCTCATTGTTGTATAATTTCCCTATTTTGGGATATTACAATCACCTACCTTTGGCAAACATGTATTGTAAAATCCATGAAACCCTATCTGATTTAGAGCTATTTAAAATGTACTTTTGTCTTGAAGACAAATTCATTAATTATTTTGATGACATTGGACTATGGGAGTCCAATTTTCCCCACTACATTTTTCCCCACACCCACAGTGCCCTTGAATTCATCAAAAGGTGTCAAAATTGTTCTGTACCCAGCTAGAGAGATATAACTTACCCTACAGGAGAGATTTTATTTAACATAACTACCCAATCCATAGACCAAATGATGCAGGCGCCTATCACAGAAAATGATACCCCTTTCTCTCAAGAAGCACTCACTGAATTACATTAGAAGATGGATTTTTCAAAACAGGCTAAAATCCTTGAGCTTTTTCTGGCTAAAGATTCCTAAACTTCAACATTATAGACTCCTATCCTACATGAGAAAGCAGGAAAAGGGATGAGGGAAGAAGAGTCACCTTCAGTGACAGAAACTTTCGAAAAAGAGTTCAAAATCATGTACAGGAAGAGGACTAAGCTCAATCCCAATGTGAACCCAAGTAAAGACTCAGAGCAAGAAGTCATCATCATCACCAAATAGACACCTACTTCCTCATAGGTAGGTGGTTAGATTACACTCACTCCTACCACCCCAACAACTTCACAGGATCAACAACAAGCAATTCAAACCAGTACACTTGTCACATTGGAGAAAGAGAAGAGCATATTTGATACATTCAAAGAGATTAAAAATGAAGAATGAAGTCTTTAATATTAGTACATATAATCAGTTCTGGAAGAGTAGACCGCTGTCAGGCTTTGACTCTGAGAAATGAAAAATGAAAATGGATTTTCTCCAAGCACAGATTCCACAACCCAAGACAACAACAGACTATAAAAATACTACATTTGAATTTGATATTAAAGACATACATCCCATTGATCAAATGGAGATGCACAAGCAGACAGGTGAAATGATTTCATCTACACTAACTAACATTGTCATGATTTTTTTGAAGTTACAAGTTTCTTTTGCAAATATCCAGTCACAGCTCAAGATGGAAAAATTGTCTTCTTTGGCCAAGGATTCAAGGATTAAGTCTTTGGAAGACTTAGTAGTCAGAGTTGGATATGATCCCTCCAACATCAAATTTGTAGAAGAGGTGATAAGGAAGAACAATGTTGACATGGCAGCATTAAGGAAGAAGATAAAATTTCAAGCTACAAAGGACCCTTTGGCCAAAGAAATTGAAGAGATAGAGTCCCAGAAATCATACAAGATGAAGCTCATCATGGAGAAGAATGTTGTAATATTCCAAAATAGGAAAAGCAGCAATATTGAACACAATAATGGAAAATAGAAATGAATGGAAATACATCAAACATGAGCCAAATAAAGATCCATGATATTAAGTATAACAATAAAAAATGAGTATAATATCTTCGGGATTAATTCCCTCAAATTAGGCAAGAGAAGCTTCCAATGCCAAAAAGCACCAAAATATGTAATGTAGCTGCTACACAAAATACTAAAGCCAATACAATGAAGTTTTAGTGAATAAAATTGCAGCTGGAAATGTAAATGTATGGATCTGATAACAGAATTCTCATACAATACTGAGAATGGAGATCTAGGCTCCATAACACCTTTCCAAGACAACCCAGAAATGGTTTTTGGAAATACAAAATATACAAAAATGTCGGAGTTCAGCCTAGGGATGAAATGCAACTGCAACTGAATAGCTGGGAAGAGATGGTTGAACTAATGTAGAAGAGAATGAAGCCTCCTCCCAATAGACTCTCCAAGTGAAAGGTTGATCCTTTCACTGGAAATATAACTCCCCAAATGATATACTGAAACCTCCCCTGCAACTACCCTCTAAAATAACGCAGTCTATGACTGAAACTGCATTGTAGGGGATGGTAATGGATTAGAATGATGCCAAATACTGATATAATTCCCAAGGACCTCCCTTGCTGGCTTCCTGATGGAAAGAATGCTTCCTCCACTGAAAACAAGCTCAGAAATGGCCCTGTGAAACCCTCCACTGCTTCTACCCTACAACACAACACAACCATGGCAGAAACTGCACTATAGAAAGATGAAGCTTGGTCTGATGCTGGAATGTGGAATATGCAGCCCAATAACCACTCTTGAGTGGGCACTCGAAGTCCCCCGAGGATGTGGGTGGGATTCCCGCTCGGGAACACCCTTTTGCTAAACAACATAGTAGTCTAGCTAAACAACTGAAGAGAGAAATAAGTCATAAAATACTCAAAACATAATAATAATCAACATAGGTTCTAAGGCTCCCTTCCCATTCCTTATATGCTTTGTGAGCCTTCTCACCCTGGGGCCCACTCATTAAAGCCACTACTTCGATGCAAATAATCTCCCTCCAAAACTGCGTTGTCTCTCATTGATTATCCACTTTATACAACTGATTTGATGCTCCTTATTCACACTAGGAGTGATTTTATTCCTACTAAGGAGATTTACCGGTCTCCCTACCCTCTTATTCTTCTAACTAAGAAGCAAAAACAAAATTTAATATTCCAACTAGCCGAAAGCTAATTGAGAATATTACAGTCCTCCCCTCCCAAATGTTGTGTGTCCTTAAGCAATTGTAAAGGTGATTAATGCAAAACTTCTCCTCTTCCCCTTGTGACACCTCCATGTGATAAGATCTCCCTATGAATCAAGTGTCCCTCGATCAATCCATCCCTAAAATTCTCCTCCCAAGTGCTCATGAGATGCATCTCCCAAGTGCTCAAGTTAACCAAATGGCTCACCCCATAAGGAAACAAGAGGTCTAATGTAGCAATCATGTATTGCCCAATCTTCTCCCTAAAGCATGAGGCATAAGAAATGTGGAGAATCTCATTCACAATGGGCACATCCAACCCATGTGTCATCCCTCCAATCATGCTCACAACAATGATAAGAACATCATAAACATATGGGATCATAATCAAAGTCATACTCGCTACCATATGTAATACTGGAGGAGGATCATAGTCCCACAAGTGGAACTATGGCAGTATGTCTTCTGACTGCCTCATAATATGATATGATAAGTGGTTCCCCAACCACTTGCTTGCTACCACAATCCTCTCACATACTTGCAGAAGGTGAATGATGTGTGGTGCAAATTGAGCACACCCTGAATAAGATATCATATCCCCAAAATATATTATGGAGTGGCCATCATCATCACTGCTTATGGCTCCAAATGGACCACAAAGTCTATAAGAAATAGTGGGCCCTCTTGGAGAAATGACCTTTACATGGATGACAAGGAGATAAAAATACATAGTGAGTGAATCATGATGCACATAAACATAACCCTTACCATGTACCTTGAATAAGCTAGTGAAATGGCTCATAGATGGGCCTCCTCTCATTCCCAATGAAAAATTAAGTGGCTATGATAAATCTACCAAGAATTTGTGCCTCTCCCCAATCTCCAAACAACCCATGCATCTCTGGATATGCTGGTGTACCTCCTCTCTTAAGCTTTGCCAAGTGAATCCCTCCATGATAGTACAATATGCTCTCATGAAATCAGTAAGGATGGAGATAAAACCCTCATATGCTGCATGTAGTAGCTTCTTCTTGAGCTTAGAGGCTCTAGTCAAGAAGATCCTACTCTGAAAATAGATGACCCCATCTCTCACTGAATATCTCTCATCTGATAACTGGCCATCAAGTATCCTACATGAAAATAGATCCTTGGAGTATTCCACCAACATTTGGGATCTCCAATAAGGATCTATACTCCATAATGATAGCGTTGTTGGTCTACCATGTAAAGCACCTGTCATGTGGCTTCCCTATTCTTTGACATCTCCCATGCCAAATTCATATACTGGGATGCTACTATCCTGCCTCTACTGCTCCTACTCAAGTAAAGGTTGAAGTTTTTGGAGTTTATTCTTCCATGGGAAGCTATCACCCATCCAACCCCTTCTGAGTTTGGACAATGTATGCATGAGTGGCCACCAACCTCTACCATATTTTTAAGATTCCTCCCTATGTGGAAGTATCTTCTAATTCTCCAAAGCCATGGAGTGGTCTCCTTGCACCATGATGGTGCCATCCTCCATCCCTGAAGCATCTTATCTCAACGCAAAATTTTTGGTGAGAGTGGGTAATACTCATATTGGGAGATTTTCTCCCTCCTCCTTGAGCCTACAAAAGACTCTCTATGTTGTACCAAGTCCTCCCAAGGTTCTCACCCCTCCTGGATCTATGAGTGGTGCAAGCTGTTGTGAGACATATTTCATCAACTCTTGGTCTGGTAGTCTCCCAGGTGGAATGCCTCTAAACAATAATGTATCATGGGCCAAATTCATCTACATAATTAAATGGAATTTTAGGTCCTTACTTCCACTGTGCAAATCCAGCTTTTTTTTCTCTGTGGAAGTTGTCTGAGAGGAATAAGTGTGCATGCCCCTAATCATCTAATGCTTACCACTCTTTTTATCTATCCACTCCATCTATAAAGTCTCCAAATATATGGTGACCTTCCCCAAAATAATCAACCACCGCACACCCAATATCACATTGGTGTCAGGTATGTCAACCACAAAGAAGTGATCAGTCAAGGTATATGTCCCCATGCTAACAGATAAAGATGGAACATAATCAATGCACTGCATGGTTCTATCTCCTAGGACCAAAACTGAAAATCCCTCAAAGTCATCAGTGGGTATTTCCCTTCTCTGCACTAGTTGGGAATCAATAAAGTTGTGGGTAGCCCCACTTTCAATCAACACTGATACCCTCTGATCCTGAATGGAACCTCAAAATCTTAAGGTCAAGTACTTGGGTACTCCCCGCAATGATGCAAGGGCCCCTCAAATTGGATAAAATGACTCATTATCACCTCCTATTGGAGGTGCATCCTCTCTTTCTATCCCAATGCTGTGACCTCCTTCTGGTTCCTCCTCTTCCTCCTCTTCATCATCAGAAAATACCTATATATAGTGTGCCTTCTCTGCTACACATCTATGTTCGGGTGCCCATGATTCTTGGCATGTGAAGCAAAGCTTCCTTCTCCTCAAGTATCTTCAAACATCATCACTAAGAGGTACTTTTTTTTGGCTCTCCTTGTTGAGAATGCAGCAAGATGATGGAGCTTAGTGAAATGAAGTCGCCTTCACTAAGTGGGCCCGCAGGCAAATTCTGGCGCAAAGTCTATTTTTAGACTATGTCTATTTTTAGACATACGGAGCATAATTTGGGAATTCTACTTGGAGATTCTTGATGGATGCGACATGTCGGTAAAAGGAATCACGTGGTTCCTAGGGTTTGATGGCATCTTGCATGGTTTACTTCAGTTAGACTTCAGTGGCAGAAGTTTTGGAGGAGTTAACGGGACAAGTAGTGGAGTTATGTTCTGTTTGTTTTAGTTGAACTAGTTGAGATTAGTTAAACTAACTAATCAACTAGATATGAGTGGAGTGAATTAAATATTATTTAATTCATTAAATATTAACTCATTAGTCAACTCAAGAACACTTCAGTTCACTACAGTGCATGATCAGTTCAGTGAAGACCAGTGAAAGAGATAGATGAAAGGGTAGAGTTAGCTATCAGTTGTAACTATACCGTTGCTATTTGCAACACATAGATAGGTGGAGTAAGCTATGAGTATTGCAAAGTTTAGGCTGGTGGTTTATCTATATAAGGAGGCCATCACCTAGCATTAAACACGCAATCAAGGTTGGCTATCAAGTGGCTAAGGATTGGAGCAAGTGATTTGCTAGATCTAGCTTGATAGTGTGTAGCATGGGAGGTAGTGCATGAGAGCTTGTGAAGAGTTTTTTGTACTATGATTGTTACATGATTTCTCCATTATAATATACACAATAGCTGCGGGGTTTTCAGCTATAGGCTTTCCCCATACATACTGAGTTAATGTGTGATTGATTTGATGTGCGATTGCTTCTATATTATTTCCGCATGTGACAATTAATTGTGGAAGAAGGTTATGTGTTATGCATGCAATTCGAAATTGATGTATGATCGGGTTAATCTTCATTGAATAAGTGATTTATTCAGCTAATTTCTACACTCCTTTGAAATAGGAGCCTTCACATCCTTTCCCTTTGATGGAAAAGTGGGCTTTTGCTGAAATGGCGCCTTTGCTCTTGGCAAAGCATCTTGTAGATCTCTAGCCCTTTCAACAACATCTTGAATGGTATTTGGTTGACTCAACCAACCCATGTAGAGGTTCTACTAGCCCATCAATAAACATATAAACCCTCCTAGCTGCAGATAAATCAAGAACCATAATAGAAAGTTTTATAGATTTAGAAATGTAAGTTTCTGGATTACCTGACTGTTTGAGCTTAGCTATCTCAATGAAAGGTGCCTCCGGGTCTCTTTGATCAAACCTCTCCACCAACCTCCTAGTGAAATCTGAATATGTAGTCACATTGGCATGCCCCAATGTAGAGAGACCATGAAACCACCAATCATGTGCCTCACCCTCAAGGTGAAGTGCTGCTATTTTGATGGCTTCCATCTCCGGTACTTGATTCAATTGGAAGTAGATGTATAGCTTCTCTACCCAAGATTTGGTTGTACATTTGGATGACCCATCAAAAGTGGGTAATAAGAATCTACCCATAGTCCAGTGAAGATCATGGTTTTGTATGAATCCTACACCTCTATTATGATGTTGGGGTCTCCTATTGTCCTTGATCTGATAAAACTCTTGAAAGATCAAATGATCCTTGAATCTCTGAGATTGAGACTCATACTCAAGAAAGTAATCTTCAAGAGTTTATTGTTCTTTAAATCCTCATCTCCTTGATCTCTCTTGCAATATCTTGCATGGTCTGAAGAAGAAGCTTGGGAAACTCCTTGTCATCCTCTTCTCCTGATATGGAAGTTTTTCCCTTGTCTTCTCTATTATCTGTGTAATAATATCTCTGGTTTCTTTTGATATATCTCTTTTGTCTATCTATGAGAGGATCTCCCTCTTCTGATAACATATTGGCTGACAATGCACGGGCTGAGCCAAGATTATGCTATGATATCACTGTAATATTCCAAAATAATAAAAGCATCAAACATGATCCAAAGATAGATCCATGGTATTAATTATAACAAAAACATATGAGTACAATATCTTGGGGATCAAGTCCCTCAAAATAGGCAAGAGAAGCATCCAATGCCAAAAAGCACCAAAATATGTAATGTAGCTGCTACACAAAATACTATAGCCAATACAACTTAGTTTTAGTGAATAAAACTGCAGCTAGAAAATTTAAATGTATGGATCTGATAACACAATGCTCACACAATACCAAGAGTGGAGATATAGGCTCTATAACCCATTTCCAAGACAACCCAGAAAAGGTTTCCAGAAATACAAAATATACAAAAATGTCGGAGTGCAGCCTAGGGATGAAATGTAGCTGCAAATGAATAGCTGGGAAGAGATGGCTAAACTGATGTAGAAGAGAATGAAGCCTCCTCCAAATATACTCTCCAAGTGAAAGGTTGATCCCTTCACTGGAAATCTAACTCCCCAAATGATATATTGAAACTTCCCCTACAACTACCCTTTGAAATAACGCATTCTATGAGTGAAACTACACTATAGGGGATGATAATGGCTTGGCCTAATGCCAAATACTTATGTAATTCTTAAGGACCTCCCATGTTGGCCTCTCGGTGGAAAGAGTGCTCCGTCCATTGAAAACAAGCTTAGAAATGGCCCTCCCAAACCCTCCACTACTTCTACCCTGTAACACAGCACAACCCTGGTAGAAATTACATTGTAGAAGAAAGATGACGCTTGGCCTGATGTCAGAATTTGGAATATGCAGCCCAATAACCACTCCTGAGTGGGCACTCTAAGTCCCTCGAGGATGTGGGTGGGATTCCCACTTGGGAACACCCTTGTTGTAAACAACACAAAAGTATCCGCTAAATAGCTAAAGAGAGCAAGAAGTCATAATAGACTCAAAAAACAATAATAATCAACATATGTTCTAAGGCTACCTTCCCCTTCCTTATATGCTTTGTGAGCCTTCTCACCTTGGGCCCCACTCATTAAAGCCACTACTTCCATGCAATTAATCTCCCTTCAAAACTAAGTTGTCTATCATTTATTACCACTCCCTCCATACCAATGTTGTTGATTTGGTCAAAATTAACCTTATCCACATATTTCATCCCTATTCACACATAAGGGTGCTTTATCCAGTTAATTTGATTCTCCTTATTCACACTAGGAGTGATTTTATTCCTATTAAGGAGATTTATGGGTCCCCCTACCCTCTTATTCTTCTAATTAAGAAGAAAAAACAAAATTTAATATTCCAACTAGCTGAAAGATAATTGGGAATATTACAAATGCTCAGCTGAGAGAGATGGAATTATATATGGAGAAGATGATAAAAGAAAAAGAGCATTTTTCCAAACTTTCATTAGTCCCTTTGGATTTTGTACCACTTATAGCCATTGCCACAACCACACCTTCTACAGTGAGTACAACAGATGGAGATGAACAACTCACCAAAGTAGTGCAGAATCTATCAATACAAACAGAAGAAATAAAGAAGCTTCAGGACCAAGTGAAATTTTTGCAGGATCAGAAGTCCAAGAGTGAGAGCTCACATGCAGCTGAAGCCCAGAGAGCACATAAATTAATAAAAAGGTTGCATAATTCTAAGAGGGAATCATCTATTGGAAATACCTTGGGCCAAGTCAAAGAGAAAATTTGGACAAATATCATTAAGTCCATCAATGAAGTCTGGCCCTACATACAAATCATATTTGAGGAGAAAGAATTGATAGAGAAAGATAATAATGACATCAAAACTATCAAAGAGGACCTTGGAGACATGCCAACCACTGCAAACAACATTATCAAGTTTTTAAATTCTAAGAACAGGTATGAGCTAGATGAATTAGGAGTGGAGGACAAGATAGAGACAATTTTGGAGGTAAAGAAGGTTCTCACAAAGAGAAATATGATTGTACAACTGGAAGATAAATGCCACACCTTAGAGATAGTTGTAAACATAATTTTCAGTAGGATAGAACCTTTAACTTAGAAAGGCCTTCCTTCCATCTTTGTAATCAATGAAAAATTAATGAATAGAGAGGATTATGTAAAGAAGATGAATGAAATTTCCAGGAACACGACTAAATTTTCAAATATCAAAGGCACTATGACAGGGAAAGTGTTCCTGGAGGCATTGGCTTATGAAATTTTCATCTAGCATGAGGTAAACCACATTTTTGTGGTAAAACTAACTTTTGCTAATTATACTGAAGTGGATGAAATCTACAGGAAGGTAATCAAGTTAACTATCCCAGATGAAGATCGATGGGATAAGTTAACTAAGTTTCAAGAGTAGAAGTAATAAATAACAGTCAGATGCAGCCAGCACATGAGACAATACATCAACTAGCATTATAGCCAACACAACCTACAAATAGGCCTAGTTAGAATCTCATTCCTTGAAAGCGGTGACATCATGCCATATCACCCACATTGAGCCTATATTTTGTCACAGTTAGAGTTTATTGTTAGATTTAGGCTAATAATACATTATGTGTTGAGATAACATTTATTGTAATCTATTTTGTAATATTTTAGTATAAATACTTCATTGTTTGAAGTATTAGAGTTTGATTTCTGAACATATTTTGCCTATTGCGCAATTGTAAATTCCAATTTTTACTAGAGCATCAATAATATAAAGACTTCTTTCAGGATTCATGTGGTGTAATTACTGGTGAAGCGTTTCTACTATTTCTGTGTTTTCCACTGTTATTTCCTTTTCTTTGTTTATCATAATTCTTAATTGTAAAACAAAAAGTGTGATGAATAGGACATCTTATTTAAAACACCTTATTATGGCTGCTTTTACAATTTAAATGTTTTCTACTTGAAGTCATATTGATAAATACTTAAATGATTTTCAGTATCTACTTAAATTCACTTTTCTGCCACAGCCATTATTCATTTAAAATATAAAAGAATCCAGTGAATGCAACCTACCTTATCCTGTTATAACTCTTTTAAAAATTGATAATCCAGTTTTATGTTTTGACTCCATTTCCCAATGGGAATATAAATATCTAATCAACCAAATCAATCAAAATTACAACAACCAAGTACACTCATAACTAGCCTAATACCTATTCAAAACAAAGTTAAATCATTAATAGAGATCCCTCTCTGAAGCTGGCAGGGCTAGATCCCATCTTCCAAAGTGGTTTTGATGTTTTCCTTTGTGTTTTTTCTACCAATATTTTAAATTACAGAATAATAACAAGTGGCAAGGCTTTCCAACTTTTGACAATGGTTTTCAGCATTGCCTTGCCTTTTTATAGGTGCCATAGTGTGTTGGGATTTTCATATCAGTTTTGAAATTTGGAATTACTGGATGTATTTCGGAATCTGGGGCAGAGGTGGTCTCAAGGAAATTCCCAAAGGCGTAGGAATCCCTTGACCGGTTTTGGAAACATACACGGTAAATCCTAAGGGTGTGTTGGGCGCAGCCCAACTTGGCCTAGATTTTGGCTAAGACTTTGTATTTTGAGGAGCTTAGCGTGAAGTGGATTGCACAATGGAGTGCAAGGTGGACCGCACAATGGAGAATGATAAATATACCATGTTTTATCATAGGGGTTTCGGGGTGGGTCAAAGGCCATCCTTTTTGTAAAACACACTATTTTGTAAAGGGTTTTGGGTCATATTTTCTTGTTTTGAGGGAGCGCATGGTATTGTAATGATGTAAAAAGATATATAAAAGGATGTAATTCTATGTTTAGGATATGATTCGATATGATAGATGGTTAAGGGCAAAGTGTAATACTTATTTTGTAGTGAGGGAAAGGCTCTGCAGTTGAGTGCGCAAAGGCCTAGGAAGAGTCTGCAGCTTAATGCGCAGACCACCTGCAACTTAGTGTGCATGTTGAGATTGGATGTATTCAAAGAATTATCATAATAAAAAATAAGTTTTGGGTATGATATTTTGATTTTCTTATGTGTTTTCTGTATCTATTTTCTTAATATCTATCGTTGTGATGCATTTGTTAAAATTGCATGATATGTCAGCGCAGTAATGGTTTATGGAATTATATGATATGTTTATGTGATTAATTGAATTTTGTGAAGCGATCTATAAGCTGTAAGTAGAAGATAATAGAAAAACACCACACATCCTTGTCCCTCAAGGCTTCAAAAGCTTGGATCTTCATCCACCCATAGTCACTTCAGGTGAGACTGCGGTCTGCTTGCATGTCATTTCTGAAAGGGCCATTGATCAAGGGTTTTGTTAGCACACAGTAAGATTGAAACTAGGTCAGCCCAAATAATTCTAACAAATGGTTTAGTTTTCGGGACCAGGATCTGTTTGAGGGATATGTGGATGTGGATCTGTTTGAGGAAATTTAAGATTGGAAAGTCCTGAAAGAGAGAGAATTTTTTGATCAAGAAAACAAAAATCCTCGTATGACATCCAATGTTTGGTTACAAAAGTATATTTTCACACAGAAATATGAAATTTTCTTCGGTTCCTTTCCTATTGGGTTGTACGAGTGGATATCAAGTTTTTCTGAAAGAAAGGATTATTTTAAGGGTGACGAACCTATGGTGTGGACTTGTGAGCTGATACAATGACTCAAAGGCACTAAAAAGGAGATTTCAAGGGTTGTCGATTTTTGGACTGATAGAATATTGGGATAATTCATTACTAGGTTTTTAGTAGACTCTATTGTGTCCTAAAACGAAGAGGAACGATGATTCTTAAAAGGACTAATAGGTAAGTGTTTGGTCAATTTAGTGTGTGCTAAATTGCTAACATAAATTATCAACCAGGGATTCGTAAGCTGACGAAGTGTGGCGCACTATATGTGCAAGATAACCTATCTCTTACTTTTTGTCGTTTTTAGATTTTTATGAAATTCTAAAAGACAAGTATGGAGACAAATATTCAAGACAATGATGTCTTTCTAATGGTTTTCCAAACTTCAAAAGAATTTTAAAACACACAATGACAAAATTAATTCCTAAAAGGAAATGAAAATTGCATCACTATTCTAATCAAGCAAACAGTGAACTATTGATCATGAAACTCATTATCCTTGTTGTTGTCTAAACACAAAAGAAACTGTACTCAAAGAAAAGATTGCAAGTAAAGTAAAACTAAAATCAAATTACATCAACTCATATTCTGACCCCTCACCATTAGTCTAGTTATGGCTTTCGGAGGTAATCATAAACAACTTGAGCAATCTAATATCTAATTTGCAGAAAAAGAAACTAATATCAAACTACACACTTATACTTCAATCCCTCACCATTAATCCAGCTATGGCTTTCGGAGGTAACTGAAAATGACATGAGCAATTTAATATATCTAACTTGCAGAAAAGTAAACTAATATCAAACTACACACTCATACTTTAATTCCTCACCATTAGTCCAGCTATGGCTTTCGGAGGTAACTGAAAATGACATGAGCAATTTAATATATCTAACTTGCAGAAAAGTAAACTAATATCAAACTACACACTCATACTTCAATCTCTCACCATTAGTCCAGCTATGGCTTTCGGAGGTAACTGAAAATGACATGAGCAATTTAATATATCTAACTTGCAGAAAAGTAAACTAATATCAAACTACACACTCATACTTCAATCCCTCGCCATTAGTCCAGCTATGACTTTCGAAGGTAACTGAAAATGACATGAGTAGCTTAATATCTAAATCTAACTACTAAAGCAAATGTGCAAGACTGAAATAAACAAAACAGTGTTGGAATTAAACAAAAACTAAGAAAAAGAAATCAGCAGAAGGACAATATTGATTCCATGTCATTAGTCATAAAAAGATGTGCAAATGCCCGGGCTGCCTACTGTAATCTAAAAGCTAAAAATTATGCTAAAAGCTATGATTTCAGAAAGCAATCTAAGTAAGGAAATATGACAAAACAGAATTGAAAGCAACTTATCTAGAAAACATGCAAAACCTCCTTGAATAGCAGGGGCCCTGTGCTACCAATTTGGTGAAGTCCTTCATCTCCTTAAATTTGTAATCAAAACAGCATCAAAAAACTGAATTTCTGTATTAAAAAGAACTCACAAATCTACATCCCATTCCATCTTGAACTTTGTTACAAAATACTTCTCTACTACTTTTTCATTACTTCCTCATTACCTATGATAGGAGAAAGCTTCTCCTATTTATACAAAATATGAGGAGTCATCTCATTAATGGGAGTCCATGAATCTCTCCCTCCATCTCTAGAGTTATAATCAAAATAGGAAATGATAAGACACATGTCTTTCTAGAGTTTCAACACAACTTGAGGAATGAGACACATATCCTCTTAGAGTTTCAATACAACAAGGAAGTGAGACACATATCCTCTTGATCCCATAATCTTTTCCAACCAAATTCGAATTTGGCCTTAGAGTGCCACATAAGGGTCTTCTAGAAGTCTCCTTTTGACCTACACATGTCACAAAACTCACAACACATATATAGATATATGAAACTATGTTAATTTTCTAGTTTCTAATCATAAATTCATTTAAAATACATAAAATAAATAACTTTGGAAAACAAGGATCCTAACCCATATATTTATGAAAATGGTTACTTGATGTAGGGTTTTAGGTCAAATGGTTATGAAATAAGAGCTAAATGGTTATGACATAATGGAAATATGTATGAATATGGAAAACACTTTTGAGACTCAACATACCCCCCAACTGAAGTTGTTGCATGTCCTCATGCAAGTATTGCAATGATTCATTTGTCTATGAGTTGATCTTTTATGAGTTTTGACTCATATAGATTCGTTCCAAACTTTGCTTCTTGATATTTTCTTTTTGGCAAAGTATAATACATTTGATTGCAACATTTTTTTTTTATTTTTTTTTTTCAATGGTTGGTTCTTGTGTGAAAACCATTTTTTTTTTTTTTAAGCATTGGTTCTTGTGTAACAATGTTTTATTCTCTTTGTTGCATCAAAGTTCATGAAAACATTTAGAATCAATTACTTCATCAATGAATTGATCATTTGCAAGGCATATAATCTTTTGGATCATGTTGCAACAATATTTGGTTGGGAAGTATATGTGTATGGAAATGAAATGAAAATGTGTGATAGTGTATGACATGCGGATATGAAATGATGTCCCTTCCCCCCAACTAAAGATATGACAATGTGAAAAAGGGAGTGAGGAATTTTTCCAAAGTTACAATTTTAGCATTCTAATGAATTACATGACTAAAAAATAGAAAACAACATACCTTCACTTACCTTAAATGTGGATGAGTTGTGTATGTGTGGTGGCTGCAAAATTCTGATCATATTCTTCTTCAAGTGGTTGAACAAGAGGAGTCATGGATAAAGAGATAAGATGACTTTTTATTGCTCCTACTAAAACTTGCTGAATCTGCTCCAAAATGCTGAAAATAATAGTCTTCATGTCTTCAAAACTCATTGGCATAATTCCTACTATGTGAAAATATGTTCTGATGTCGAACATAGTAGGAAATTGTTGAATTAGTGGCCATTAATGGATGCCACTAGTCAACACGAGAACTCTCACCATTGATGACAATGAGAGTCAAGATGCCCACACACATCTTGTTAGGTACGAATGATTTTGCTGATGTCGAGTCACCTAGAAGATCTGACGAGCAAGGGACATTAGTGTATTCCCATTGTTTGTCAGCATGAGAACTTGCCATTAAGGCATGCAAGCCTCAAGGTGTTTTTACAAAGAACTTAGACTCAAAGGACTATGGACTCAATAATTTGCATTGAAGCAGGGCTTATTTGCGGAATGAAAATGACAAGAAATGGAAAATGAAAATGGAAGATGGCAGTAGAAATAGCAATGGGCAATAAGCATGTGAATGAGCCTCTTGCTTTTATTTGTGGGTTATGAATGAACAAAAAGAAATGGAAAGTGGATGTGAATGTAAATGGAAAACATGAAGTGAAATGAGGTGAATGGTTTATTATGAGGTATGGATGTGATGGAGACAATAGCATCTGAAAGTTTTTCAAGTGTTTGGATCTGATTTTGTATCAGCATATTTCTTTTTTATTGCTAATCATCCTCTTATGAAACAAATTGGTCTCTTAAAGAGACATCATTCTCTTGTAGTCATTTGTCCTTCCTCCTGGAACCTGCAAAAAAAACTAATACTTCTTCTGCAATGGAATGTAAGATTATCAAAGGATAGAGGTGATCAATCTCTCTAGTTATGATATTTACACACAAAACTAAGAATTTTTATTAATGAAACAAGTTCTCAAAGGAAAAATCAAAAGAATTTATACCTGTTTTGGAATTAGTGCCTCAAGTTGAATGTAGCTTCTTTTCAGCAATTTATTTCATTATTTACCATTTCAAACTCTAATGATGGATTTCTCATTGTATAGATCTTGTTGAGACCTTTCCAACGATACTTAAATCATCAAAATCTGATTTTGTATGAGAAAGTTAGGCTGATTTGAACAATGAGGTTTTTCAGCTGCGGAATTGGAGAACAGCTGCGGAATTGGACTTCAGCTGCAGAATGTCAACGGTTTCTATAGCTAAAAATCTTGAATAAAAATTTTTCCATTCATCTTTCATCATCAGTCCAAAATTAATCAATACCTTCAGAAAAGTGAGCAAATAACTTATTCATTTCATTGATTCAAAATTATTCTTTTTTTTTTTCTTTTTTTTTCTTTTTAATAACAAAATTGAAAAAGAAAAATGCAATTTTTTTTATTTTTTATTTTTTTTATATTTAAATAACAAAATTGAAAAATACAATTTTTTTTTTTTTTTTTTAAATATTATATATGTTACATTTAAAAAAAATATATACATATATTATTTTATTAAACAGAACAATTTATTAAATAAGAAAATTAAAAATAAAAACTAAAAACATGAATGCTATTATTAAAAGAACAAACGATCTGCAAATGCCATCTCCATAATGTCTCCAAGTTTTTTTTTTTTTTTTACAAATGAACACAATAAGCAAACAATAAACATAGGCCATGTCCCCATACGTTTTGTCAAATCCTCCAAGAAGAAATTGTTTATATCGTATATGATTTGTAAATGCCGTGGCAGAACGCTTCCTAACAGCTCCACAAGTATTTTCTCCAAAGCTTCACTATGAACTGTGTGATTTGTAAAGGAAAATAATTTCTTCACAATTTCCCATGCTCTGCTCCATTCTACATTTTCCTCATCTACCAGCATCCGCATTAACTCAGGTACTGCAAGTGAAGGTTGTGTATCATTGAGCTGTAATGATATCTTTTTAGGAAAATCATCTTCACTATTTCTATCGGATAATACTTGCTCCAAGGCCATTAACTGTGCTCTGTGCGAATGAAAAAAAAAATTGTCGTTTTTGGAGTAGTGCATGATTTCGTGATTCAGCAGACAATCATGAAAGGTGGCGCTAGGTTGGTTGATTGACTTTAATAGTGTTTGTTTTCAACTTAGATTCTTCTTCCTGGAGATCAGGAAACCGAATTATAGGTGAAATCAAGCAAAGTGACGTTCAAACTCTCCACTGTGCAAACAGAAAACCGTTTTTCCTCACGCGGCACGCAAAAATGGGCTTCAAAGAACCGAGAAATTCTCCCTGACCGCCACAAATTTCGTAAAACGATTTCTGGGTTATCTAATTGACCACGTTGGCGAAGACACCCATGTCTCTGTTTTTAAAAATTCATCATCAATCGTTCAGAAAATGCGTTTCAAATTGACGTGTCAAAAACAGTTGCGTTTCTCGAGATGCTGTAACAAAATCAATTTCTTTCAGCGTTGATGTATTGGGAGAACCTATGGACATCTTGACTTTTTTTCAGCTTGTATTGAAAAAAAAATCATTGGTCCATGATGGTCTTGCTACAGGTCTTCATGAAGGTGCCAAAGCTATTGAGAAACAGGCAGCGCAGTTGTGTGTTCTTGCAAAGAATTGCAGCCAACCTGAATTAGTCAATCATTGTGTGCTGAGCACAATGTGAACTTGATTTATGTTCCCAGCGCAAAGAAGCTGGATGAATGGGCAGGACTTTGCAATATTGACTCAGAGGGTAAAGCTCGGAAGGTGGTTGGGTGCTCTTGTGTTGGAAAATTTTCTCTGCTTTTCTTATTGTCGCTGCATCGGTTCTTTATCCATGTAAATATGTAAACTTTGACCTGCTTTCACATTTCTGAACCTGCTTCTATGCCTCAGAGCTTCAATCTCACGCCCTCTGTGAATCAAGCTAAAGCTCGAGGAAAAGCCAGAAACGACATTTCAAAATAGAGGGAAGAAAACAAAAATTTGTATAAGATCGTGGCAGGATGCAGCACCTGAAGGTGTGAGGAATGCTCGTAGATTGTGTCATGGACGATGTTATGGCATCTGTTGATTTATTTTGATTTATTTTGATTTGTTTTGTTAATAAAATTATATATATATATATATATATATATATATTTTTTTTTTTTTTAAATTAAAAATACACATGTATATTTACTAAACAAAATGATTTTTTTTTAATTTGTTTTGTTAATAAAATTACACATGTTATATTTTGAAAAAAATTAAAAATATACATATGTTATTTACTAAACAAAACAATTTATTGATTTTTTTTTTTTAAAATGATTTGTTATTAAAATTATATATATATTTTCAAAGATTTAAAAATATACATATATATTTTAATAACAAAATAATTCAATTTTTTTTTATTTTTTATTTTTATTTATTTTTTTTTAATTGATTTGTTTAATAAAATTATGTATGTTATATTTTCAAAAATTTAAAAATACACATATATATTCATTAAACAAAACAATTTTATTGAAATCAAAGTTTTTCATGAAAACAATTTTTTTTTTTAAATTGTTGAATCAATTGAAATGATGAAGTTTTATTTTGTCTCCTTTTTTTTTTCTTTTTTTCACATAACAATTCTTTTTCTGATCCTCCAGATCACACAAAGTGCAGGAGGAGAGCATACTTAAGAATTATTAATATTTTTTTTTTTTTTTACATAACAATCCTTTTTCTGATCCTCCAGATCACACAAAGTGCAGGAGGAGAGCATACTTAAGAATTATTAATAATTTTTTTTTTTTAACATAACAATCCTTTTTCTGATCCTCCAGATCACACAAAGTGCAGGAGGAGAGCATACTCAAGAATTATTAATTTTTTTTTAGATGTAAGAAATAAGGCTACCTAGTTACACTTCCCCGGCAACGGCGCCAAAATGTTTGGTCAATTTAGTGTGTCCTAAATTGCTAACATAAATTATCAACCAGGGATTCGTAAGCTGAAGAAGTGTGGCGCACTATATGTGCAAGATAACCTATCTCTTACTTTTTGTCGTTTTTGGATTTTTATGAAATTCTAAAAGACAAGTATGGAGACAAATATTCAAGACAATGATGTCCTTCTAATGGTTTTCCAAACTTCAAAAGAATTTTAAAACACACAATGACAAAATTAATTCCTAAAAGGAAATGAAAATTGCATCACTATTCTAATCAAGCAAACGGTGAACTATTGATCATGAAACTCATTATCCTTGCTGCTGTCTAAATACAAAAGAAACTGTACTCAAAGAAAAGATTGCAAGTAAAGTAAAACTAAAATCAAATTACATCAACTCATATTCTGACCCCTCACCATTAGTCTAGCTATGGCTTTTGGAGGTAATCATAAACAACTTGAGCAATCTGATATCTAATTTGCAGAAAAAGAAACTAATATCAAACTACACACTCATACTTCAATCCCTCACCATTAGTCCAGCTATGGCTTTCGGAGGTAACTGAAACTGACATGAGCAATTTAATATATCTAACTTGCGGAAAAGTAAACTAATATCAAACTACACACTCATACTTCAATCCCTCACTATTGGTCCAGCTATGGCTTTCAGAGGTAACTGAAAATGACATGAGCAATTTAATATATCTAACTTGCAGAAAAGTAAACTAATATCAAACTACACACTCATACTTCAATCCCTCGCCATTAGTCCAGCTATGGCTTTCGGAGGTAACTGAAAATGACATGAGAAATTTAATATATCTAACTTGCAGAAAAGTAAACTAATATCAAACTACACACTCATACTTCAATCCCTCACCATTAGTCCAGGTATGGCTTTCGGAGGTAACTGAAAATGACATGAGCAATTTAATATCTAAATCTAACTACTAAAGCAAATGTGCAAGATTGAAATAAACAAATAGTGTTGGAATTAAACAAAAACTAAGAAAAAGAAATCAGCAGAAGGACAATATTGATTCCATGTCATTAGTCATTATAAAACTATGTGCAAATGCCTGGGCTGCCATGAAAAATTATGTTAAAAGCTATGATTTCAGAAAGCAATCTAAGTAAGGAAATATGACAAAACAGAATTGAAAGCAACTTATCTAGAAAACATGTAAAAGCATCCTTGGATAGCAGGGGCCCTCTGCTACCAATTTGGTGAAGTCCTTCAGCTCCTTAAAGTTGTAATCAAAACAACATCAAAGAACTGAATTTCTCTATTAAAAAGAACTCACAAATCTACATCCCATTCCATCTTGAACTTTGTTACAAAAGACTTCTCTACTACTTTTTCATTACTTCCTCATTACTTATGATAGGAGAAAGCTTCTCCTATTTATACAAAATATGAGGGGTCATCTCATTAATGGGAGTCCATGAATCTCTCCCTCCATCTCTAGAGTTACAATCAAAATAGGAAATGATAAGACACATGTCTTTCTAGAGTTTCAACACAACTTGAGGAATGAGACACATATCCTCTTAGAGTTTCAATACAATAAGGAAGTGAGACACATATCCTCTTAGAGTTTCAATACAACAAGGAAGTGAGACACATATCCTTTTGATCCCATAATCTTCTCCAACCAAATTCGAATTTGGCCTTAGAGTGCCACATAAGGGTCTTCTAGAAGTCTCCTTTTGACCTACACATGTCACAAAACTCATAACACATATATAGATATATGAAACTATGTTAATTTCTAGTTTCTAATCATAAATTCACTTAAAATACATAAAATAAATAACTTTGGAAAACAAGGATCCTAACCCATATATTTATGAAAATGGTTACTTGATGTAGGGTTTTAGGTCAAATGGTTATGAAATAAGAGCTAAATGGTTATGATATAATGGAAATATGTATGAATATGGAAAACACTTTTGAGACTCAACAGTAAGTATTTGAAATCTTTGAAACTGTGGATTAAGATGCTTCTGTGTCAAAAGGGAGTTTTACGAATGCAATCAAATTTCTAGTTCACTTATGTTTGGAAGAAGATAAATTAAAGCGAAGAAAGAGATCGTCACAAGACAAAGTGGAAAGAGATATTGTTGCCTTGATGGGGTCTAGACCCAGGTTGGAGTAGCTGCATTACCAAAAAAACCCTCTATTACCGACCCTTTCAGCAACGATCTCTTGCACAGACCGAAGTATCACTCGAGGAAATATTAGGGGATTCTAGAACCAAGTTTCTGCATCTAGAGGGACAATGGAGTGTGGCTTTAAGTCTTATCTCTACTTAGGGCTCAATAAGAGCTTCGTTGAACTAGTAAACTTACTACAAGGTATGTTGTTCAATCACTTAGCTATTCTTCCCGCGCACTGTGCCTTTGTACTTTAACATGCATTATTCATCATATAACAAAATAATCTAATGTTCACGATGCATTTATTGAGTAAATATACATAAACAAACCCTAATCATGCACGAACAAATCATAAACATATAACGCATAAATACACAGAAAATACACAAATATGCCTTCAAGTCCTTATTTATTAAAGTAAGATCTTTAAATTATAATCCTTATTGCCACACACACATAGGCGTAGGGGCTTGCACACACAACTACAGACTTACCACGATCTCTGCGCACACAACTGCAGGAGCCTTCCCCTTTACCCAAAACACCGAAGATAATGCAATTACCATTAGGAGAATTTTGAGGTCTAAAATGGGCCTCCTAAGGAAATTATAAAATAATAATGGAAATAATAAAATAAGATTTGATTACATCGTCAAATTTTAGAGGGGAAAAAGAAAAAAAATAGTTTTTCAACTTATCTCCCAAAGTTTTTACTCAAATTTCGAGCGGGAGTACTTTTTGGATGCAAAATTTAATTCTTCATCCAAGGAGTACCCATGTTGCATACTTTCGATGGATTCTACTACACGAAAATGAGAAATACATGAAAAACGTGATTGCAATCACGTTTTTTCATGTATTTCTCATTTTTTGTGTAGCAAGGTCCATCAAAAGTATGCAACATGAGTACTCCTTGGATGAGGAATTAAATTTTTCATTCAACGAGTACTCCCGCTCAATATTTGAGTAAAAACTTTGGGAGATAAGTTGAAACTACAAGTTGAAAAAGTAGTTTTATTATTTATATTTAAATTTTTACCTTTTTACTTAAAAATTGGTGAATCATCCCCCATGGTTGACATCATCATATTAAATTCTATTTGTTCTTATAAAGTTTATTTTGGTTGTGCATTTTTCTTAGGAGGCCCATTTTAGACCTCAAAAATCCTCTAATGAGACTCCATTCCTTCATAGGACTTACATATCATCTCTTTGAATCACTAAGATAACTCTTTATATATTTTTTGCTTCTGCAATTCCATGGTCTAAAAACCATGGATGGAGCTCAAAATATTCAAAACAACCCCATCTCTTTACAAAATAAGGGGCTTTGACCCACTTAAAATCCCCTATGTCTCCTAACCATCTGCGTGAAGCGTGCTCTGCTCCTCAAAATCTGGACCTTTGACCAAAACTTGGACCTAGGGGGACCCTACCACTACAAGGAAAAGACCCTTTAGCAGTTGTTTTTGAGGAAATCCTTATAAAAATACCCTAGACATCCATTTCTAGCAGAGGTTACCAGAGGAGTTTGGCAGGTGCAGGATTTTGCGTATGTTTTCCGTCTGGTGCACTTATCATCCTAAACCGCACTAGTGCATTCAACAAGAGAAAGAACTGGTGTGCACAAAACATTGGCTCACTAGACATCATGTGCTCCGTACACATTCGCCTGGTGCATCTTATTAAAGTAATGCACCGGTGATTTACAAATATTCTGTACCGGTGCATCATAAAACCCCACACCAAAACAGAAACTGCCTGGTGCGGTCTTAAGCAACCGCACCGATGCAACTTATCTTTGTTTGAGCTGCCCTGACATTGGTTCTCCCATTACACCCATTGCATGCACTGTTTTTGTGCATTGCCCACCAATCTCCAACTTGAATTTTGCAAACCGGTGGGAAAATTTTATTTTACAAATTCTACATCTAATATGCCTCCTTGACGGCCAAATGTATAGGAATTTTTCTTGTTTTTCCATAATTAAGCCTTTCAGCAGATTAGAATTCCAAATTAAATTAAAATTAACCATTTAAAAGAAAAAAAAATTGTCGCGCAGTGCGCTCGAGCATTTAGCTCGCACCAGTTTGTGGTGCTACCTGTAAATTTACAGGCTGCACCGCAACCGATGTGAATGGTATCTGCACCGTGTTATTTTAAAATTTAAAAAAAAAGTGTGGTGCAGTCGGTTACCTAGCCTCACCGTTGACCATGTGGAAAAGAGGCAATGCGGTGCATTGACTTAAATATCCACCCCGTGGTGGGTATTTTCATCAGCGCACAAATTTCGGATTTCAACTGGGTCAACGGTGCGGCCTGGTAAAAGACCGCATCATTGACTATGTAATGATTTCATGAGGTCGGTGCACTGACCGAACTATATGCCCTGGGGCATATAGTTTAGTCAGTGCACCACACTCCCAACACCATCCATAGTCAATGGTGCACTGAAAATTTTCAGGTTAACCGTGGCCAGTGCGCGACAAAAAAAGACACACTGGTACCAGTGCATGCCTGTTTTTTGTGGCACCCTAGATGTTTTTTTTTTTTCCTAAAAAAATTATATATGTATATTCCTAAATACATGTCTCATTTAATAAAAAAATTGTATTTTATATTTCAATAATTTAGAGACTTGAAAGGAGAGAAGAGGGGGAACAATAACAACAAGAAGCGGACTAGTATAACATGGTTCGCCTGTGGGAGGCATGAGAGAGAGAGAGAGATGCGTACCCTCACCCTATTACAACAACTACCCAGGAGCTCCTAAGGCAGGTAGGCCTCCTCAAGTTCTATGAGGAGACTACTTCCCTAAAGGGCCATGGTTTGTTTTTGAGACATCTTATCCGCGGGTGGAATGCCCACCTACAGGCTTTCCGGGTTGGTTTTAACCAATGGTATGCACCCACTAAGGAGGAAATATATTTCATTAGAGGGTTATCAAGGAGAGGGGTGGATTTTCCCTTGTTCCCAGAGGTTCCAATTGGCTATGAAGTAGGGAGTCAGTTAGTGTACTCCCAGAGATACATTAGCGAAAATATATTGTCTCGTTCAAATTTTCAGGTATCTAGAGGTCAGTTACGTATTGGTGCATTTTGTAGTGAGGAGGTGAGGTTCCTCTCACTTCTGATTTCGACCATTTCACACAACACCAGTGAAGGGTAACGCATTATTTGATCGCTTCTATATTATGTTTATTCTTAACTACAAGAGCCACAACTTGTCAGGTGGTCTGCCATTTTTTTGCGGCAGTTCTGTACAACCTTAGATAGATGTCATGCTCATGCATAAGGGAGGGTCAACTTCCCTTTTGCTTTAGATATTTTTTGTTTATTTTTTGAGAGGTTTCCAGAGACAAGGCCTACTTTTGTTCGGCAGCCTCATAGGTTGATGTTCGAGGCACGGATGCACATGTGGGGGAAGATGATGCCCAAGAGGAGAGAGACTGTGTTTCCAGCGAGGATATCGCATGATGCACTGGAGTTGCTAGCTAGTGTTGAGGAGAATCCCTTCATTATGGTTCTCTATCCTTATGCTAGTTTGGATTGGTGAGGGTGTGCCAACATCGTCTTCACAGATGATGAGCCACCAGATGATAGAGGTAATATTATTGTTTTATTTGAATTTATTCTAACATGTTCTTTAACTTGTTTTTATTAAATTATGTAATGAAATTTTCTAATTTTTGTTGTGTACTTGTATATATTTTGCAGACATTGGGTCTTTTGATGGCGAGGACATGCTAGCACCACCACATGATCCAGGTGTGGATCTTGATGACGATCAGGGTATGCTAGATGTCAAGGATCATCAGGAGGCTGATGCAGAGAGACCTGCCCCTGCTGGTGCGCCGGTATCACCTTTTGCTAGGTGCGGTAGACTTGATAGCATATACAGGATGGATTTGGGTGACCAACTCACTGCATTGATTGTTGAGGCGAGCATCAGGCCCACTACTATGAGAGACATACAGGCCTATGGTAGGTTGTTACATATGTGGAGAGGGATGTCGCGTGACATTTATAGCATGATGCGGCATTTCGTAGGAGCTACGACCATAGTTACGTGGATAATGAGGACCGTTGCACGTTATAGGTGTGGTTGAGACACATCACGTGACGGAAAATCTGCAAGCAACGACGCATCATCTGATGATTTTTCACCTCGTGTCACGCCAGATGAGCAGCCTCCACTAGCATCGAGTAGCACCCATCATGGAGAGAAAGCTGGACCATCGGCCACATCCAGCCAGTAGCCTGCAGCATCCAACAATACTCATGAGCATGAGCAGGCTGGCCCATCAACCATGTTGAGTCATCACGATGAGCAGCCAACATTTGATTTAGATCAGCAAGCACATGATGATCAACATGTATCTGAGCTTGTCGAGGTTGCACCATTGACTGAGCAGGCCTCGACTAGTACTACTATTGATGATGTACCACCAGCTGATCCATGACATTTATATTACAATTGTATATTTTTGACATTATTCAGTTATATATATATAACTGGTCCATATATATATATATATGGTCCATGTATTTTATGTTCATGTTGTAGTTGTACTTAATTTACATGTCGGTGATAATCATGATGTGTATAATATTACGTCATGTTAGATATGTTCATTTAATGTGCAAATTGTAGATAGATGTGTATGTGATAGCAGTTATTTCACATGGGATGTATATTTGATGTTTGTTTTGTGATGATGTTATACAATGCTAATTGCGTTTTGTTAGATGATCATGATCCCGATGATGTTAACGAATTTGAATGTGTTTTTTAGTTGAATATGATGTTTGTATGATGGTTATCATGATCGTGATATTTATTAATTAATTTAATATTAAATGACCATGATATTTATTAAATATTATGTCATTATTGTAATTGAAATTTTAATTTTAATTATATGTAAAATTGTAAAATTGTATTTGTATTTGTAATTGTAATTTTAACTGTAATTGTATGTAAAATATTTGTAAAATTTTAATTGTAATTGTAATATTTAATTTATTGTGAAATGATTGTAATTGTAATTGTATATATGGCAAATTGTAAAATTGTAATTGTAATTCTAATTGTATGTAAAATTCTAAAATTGTAATTGTAATTTTAATTGTAATTATATATATGTAAAATTGTAAAATTTTAATTTTAATTCTAATTGTATGTAAAATTCTAAAATTATAATTGTATGTAAAATTCTAAAAGTGTAATTGTAATGGTATATATATAAATTTGTAAAATTGTAATTGTAATTGTAAATTTTATGTAAAATTCTAAAATTGCAATTGTAACACACAACTTGTAGTTGTAAAATATTTGTTAAATTTTAATTGTATTACTGTGAAATGATTGTAATTGTAAAATTTTAATTGTATTTGTAATTGTATGTAAAATTCTAAAATTGTAATTGTAATTGTAATTGTATGTGAAATTATAGAATTCTAATTCTAATTCTAATTCTAATTGTAATATTTGTAAAATTTTAATTGTATTAATGTGAACCGATTTTATTAAAATTTTTAAATTTGTAAATTTGTAAATTTGAAAAATTGTAAATAATTGTAAAATAATAAATCTAGAATAATATGATTTTTTATAACATAATAAAGTTTAGAAAATAATTCAAATAAATTCATGCACTTTAGAATTATCCTTATTTTATTATGATCTTATATACCAAAAAAAAATATCTTTATACAGTACACCAATTTTATTGAGATTGACATAATTGCAAATTATCAATTGAAATATTGATTTTAACATTAATTCAAAATACATATTATAATGTTTCGAAAAAAGAGTCTTATAAGGTATAAGGTAAATATTGATGAAATAACACATGTACCATTTCACATGTACTAATTCCATTGAACAGATTTTAGAAGAATTCGAGTATATTACCATTGTGTTGTCTCTTATGGATGCTAATTCCATGAACAGATTTTAGAAGAATTTGAAAATCAAGAATGCAAAAAAAAAAAAAAAAAAATTGGACTATTTTGCATTTTATTAAAAGCTTTTTTAGATTTTTTGTGGGGTTTATGGGTTCATGGGACAGTAGACAGTACCGACCCTGCCATATTGGTATTTCAGTTGTATTTTTCCTAGCAGTGATATGACTGAATCTTGTAGCTATGCATTTAACAAAGAACCCATATATTTTGAGAATATGATTGAAGACTGTTGTCATATACTTGAGCGCTATTACATTTCTTCACCATATTGTCACAAAATAGAAAGAATAATTTCTTTCACCATAATAACACACAAATTTCAAAAAAGAAAACACTTCATTCTATGTTTCGAGGCATTTCTATGGATTTTTATCCATATTCTGCAATTTAATGAGGGTTGGAGGGAGCTTACAATCCTGTATCTGTTAATAACTGCACCCTTCAATGGAACCAAAGAAAATTCAGGCAGATTCCTCAGTGAAGTAGACTAGCCATAATCAATTCCTTCGAGACCTCAATAGAAGAAATAGATATGCATGTCAGAGGCTCCTGTTGGCACCTTTACTTGTTGCAGGTTGTGGAAAGGTTCAAGTTTCTTTTTCTGAAAGAAGAAGATGTGTAGTGTTGAAAAGAAATGACCCAAATATTTTAACAGCAAAATGTACATTTCCAACATTTATAAAAACTAAAATATCTCCAGCTTCAATAAACTGCTCAAATTCAAAAATTTCCCAACCATTTGTGAAAACTGCCCACGTCTCAGCATAGCACAGGTTCACATGCCACAATTTCCCACTTGGGCCTTGTAGTATTACATCTTCACACGCCCCACATTGCATTCTCTCCACATAATCAGTGGGGACCTCCTACAATAAACAAAATGCATTGGAAGAATAGTTATTTCCATCAAGAGTTTATCCAATTCTAATTCTCAATTCTAATTCTAATTCTAATTCTCAAGAATAAAAAAATGTAATTCTAATTGCATATTTCCATCAAGAATAAACAAAATTCTGATTCTCAATTTCTATGTTTGGATTTCACTAAATTTTGGTGCACACACCTAAAAGTAATTTTGGTGCCTTGACCGTAGATCGGTGCTACTGTACATATAACCACACCGGTGTGTTTTAGTTAGTATGCAACGGTGCCGTGTTACCAATAGACGCACCGGTGCTGTGCTATTAAGTGACGCACTGGTGAAGAATAACCACAAATAAAAAAAGCACAAGTCAATTTTATTTAAGTGAAAAAAAGCGGTAAATTGAAAAATGGGTAGTAAAATATTTTCGAAAATCTAATTTCATAAAACAATTCTTTAAATATTAAACACTTTTCATTATTTCACTATTTTTGCAAAAAAAATCAGCCAGAGATTTGCAAGAGACATACCTGTAGAAAGAGAGCAAGAGAGCACTGTGGAGCAACGAAATGTGTTCGAACAGAAGTATCCAGAAAATCAGAATTCCAAACCTTTGGTGATTCAAACCCTGTAGCATACAATTTCAAGTGATCTCGCGATTAAATTTGATTATTTTTTTTACTTTTTCTGCAGTTTTTTTATAAGTAAGAAAAAAATTTCAATTTGTTTCTCATTTTCAAAAGAAAAAAAAACAAAAAACAAAACAAAAGATCCATTTTTACCCTAAACCCTTCATACTTTTTGTTTCTGCCCTTTCTTCTCCTTGTTTCTATGATTTCAGAATTAGGGCTTTTCATTTTAGATTGACATCCAACCCACAGGACGAATTGCATAGTCGGATACCAATCCATGTTCGCCATTGCGTGAATTTTTGAAAAAAAAGGATTTTTTTTTTATCGGTGTGCCCTGCGTAACCTAGCGCATCGGTGCGCTGTATTATCCAAGTGCATTGCAAAAGTACTGTGTAATAAAAAATTAAAAAACAATTTTTTTAAACATTGAACCATATGTAAAATAGGGCACCGGTGCGCTATTTCATTATGGTGCACCACGAACGTGTTGTTTCCCAAAAAATTGTTTTATTATGTTAATCAGTGACCATGTAACATATAACGCACTGCACTGGGTCTCCTAGTTGACAGACAGCACCATATGGTGGTCCCTTGTTTGTGTGGGGCGTTTATGCTACAAAAACTAACACTAGAAGATTTTTATTATTTTCTTTGTGTTAATTGGTGTGGTGGTTAACATGTAACTCACCGGTGCTACTTGTTGACATGGTCTATTATATTGCTTTTTTGTGCATTTATAAGACCCCCACACACCGACATCAGTGCATACACCATGAATGGCGCACCGGTTTCTTGAGATTTTTTTTTTTTTACATGAAAAGTTGACAATTTATTTATAAATATACTAATTAATGATATGGTATAGGTTTCATATTGATAAATAAATGACTGACAAGAGATCAAGTAACAAAAAAACTGACAACACATCAAGAAAATAAAAAAAAAAGCAAGTTCTTTGTAAATTATTTACAAAAAATATTAATTTTGAACTATATGCAAGTTTAACTATGTTACACAGCATTTTGTCACTATCCCTGCAATCCCCAACTCACACATTGGAGGGGTGTTTCTGTGACCAATACGCAATGTCATGCTTTGCAAATACCATCCTTGCATCCCTTTTGATGAAAGAAACATTCTTCTTGTTGACATTTCGCTAAACAGAGCTGTGAAAATCCCTATTTTTGCCTTGGCGCGAGTAGCCCATTACATCCTCGCACAAACCTAGAAATTTAACATTGAGCCCGCACCACTTGGTGCTCTATGCCAGTTAGACACCTGTGCCAAGATTTTTATGGAATGTTTTTTAAAAATAGAGGTGGAGGTTCCATTCCAACCACCTTGGGGATGAGTCATTGGGAGTGGTTGAACTAAAACAACCACAGACTCCTTCTTTTAGTTAGTAGTTTCCACCTCCCTTGGAACTCTCCTAAAGGAGAGGACTCCCTCCCACCTTTGTATGGATCCTAACCTCCTCTTTTCCCTCTATATAAGAAACTATCTCCTTTAGTAGAAGCTAGCTGAACACATTATAGAAAAATGGCTAAATAGCTGAACTAGAGAATTATACTATAGCTACGCTGCTAGAGGAGATAGAATAAGAAAGTTAGTGTTGAGAGAGCTCGAGTCAATGACTTCTAAGAGAGCTTGAGTCCAAATTCCCTGACTAACATTTGAGACGCATTTCATCTGAACCTCGCTGGAGGAGATCACGACATCAAAGCATCAGTTGTACTCTTCCTTCTACTCATTAATATACATGACTACTGTTTGGTTCCACTATTGTGTTATGATGTTTATTTGATATGATATGTTTAGCCCTCTTTGACTGGCTAATAGTTGTGAGTGAAACTACGTAGCTATATGTTGTTTTTTTTCTTTGTCTTATGTGCAGGTATCTAGGCATGACAACGAACGAATCGTGACTTGTCAAGGTAGGAGCGAGAGACCACTACTCTTTCTGCAACATCGATGGCATTGGATTTAAGGTAGGTCAATCTACCATATCTTTTTTTCATTCATTAACTAGGAATCAACACTTTAGCGTGTACTTTTGTTACTAGACCCACCCTAGGGCTATAGGGATCGTCTCTGTCCGCAGAGAGGATTTACCTTCATAACAAATTGGAAACTCCGCTGGGGATCAATGCGAGTTTGTCGTGTCATCCTATTGGGTCAGTTTCCATTCTTGGTTTAGTTATCTATATTTTTTTTGGTTTGTTTGCTGAGTTTCTATTCTCTGTTCAACTCCAGAGAGTCAAAGTTGACTTTTGCTCATTAGTTTAGGGTTTATCCTCCTTGTCCATAGGTTTCCAGCTTGGCAGACATTTCTCTTTTAGCACTCGCGCCAACCTCTGTATGGCACGGATTACAGCCTTACAGTTGTGCCCATCCCTATAGGTTTTGGATTGAACCCCTAATGCATTATTTGATCATTTGTTCTTGCCTCTGGGTTATTTTTTAGTTTTTTTAAGACTTTGGAGACTGTGTAGACTATTGTAGACTTATTTCTCTCAACCTTTTTTCCATTTTCTTATCGGTGTCCTTTAAGACCTTAGGGTTTCTAGGTGTTCTTGCACACTGAGCCTTTTGTTCAAGAACAAGTCTCTTTGATTGTTTCCAGTCTCGTTTTGGGTTTTTAGACTGAGTTTTCTTGATCCTTTTGTTTTTTTGATTGAATGATCTTTTTTTTTTCGATTAGTCTTTCTTCTTCAATGCTTGGAGCATCGATTGCTTTGCTTGTTTGGGTCATTTTGAGAACTCTCTTTCTCATTTGAATTTTTTCTCCATTAGCTTGTATGTTTTTTTGTTTGTTTCATTTTGGTTGAGCCATTTAGTTTTGAAACCTTACATTCACAAAAATCAAACTAGTTTTTATTTTGTTTTCCATTGAATTAGTACAATGTGTGCTTCGTTTCATTGAAAATATAAAAAAATATCTTTGCATTCTTTTGTTGCATGAATTGTTCCTTTACATAAACTAGCATTTCTCAATCTAGGAAGGAATTTCATTTTCACTTGATTGCATTAAGAGCATTAGAAGTTTCTTCGCATATTTTTCTTGCTTGCTTGCTTGAAACATTTCTATCCTTCTTCTAGCTATCATTCATCAAATTGAAATGATATTCATTTGCATATAGCCTGCATTTAGCAAGATGAGCTCCACATTCGATAGGGCCTGAAATTGAAACATAATTCAAGATTAACTTTAAAATATACTCAATGAACCTAAGGCAACATTGGAACCTAACGAAACATTTCTAGTGGTCTAGGCTAGAGACGTGTTCCGGTGTCTTAAAACCTAGTAGTTGTTGCTCACCTTTTTTCTTTAGACATTACTAGTACAAACTTATGCTCCTCGTACTGTCACGTATATAAAGGGATACCCCTCTAGGTTGCAATCATTTACCCATAGGAAGCTGAGTCTGTCACCTTGTAACCGTGATACACCGAACACAACATTTGGGGAGACTACCTACACATACGTCAAGTCCTTGGTCATTTCTCTTTCGTTTGATCACCAAGGTGTATATGGCAGTTCATGGAAACCTGGTATACCCTCTTGCTTAGAATACCTAAGTAGTCGTTTCAATATTTTTGTGACTCGTTAAATAAGCAAAATATCATTGAGCACTTGTGCTTTCACGTTCGTTTCAAATTGAAAGTGACTAGAGTCATATTTTGTCTATTTCTTGACTCTTAAAACATGATACAACATATTTTGGTTTCGGTGTTATAAAATTAATCACCTATGATTACACGCCCATTAAAGTTTGTTACTTGGTCTGATTGATTTCCTTAGTTCTTGATTTTTGTACCTTCGACTGGTTATCTCTTTTCCTTCCTATTCTGATTTACATTCAAAGTGGCGGAACATCCAGTTTTGTCATCCTCACTGCCTCCTAGTGGTGATTCGTTTCCAGACGTTTCTTTCGAAACCCCTCAATCCACTAGGTCTACTAAGTTTTCGCATCCTATTCTACCATATATCTAGCCCCTTGCTACTCGATCTCCGCTTAACAAGCCAGTTGAGTTCAATTGGCCTCCTTCAAGTGCTTGGTCTAGTTTTGGGGAAGAAGGGGAATTTCCTCCTCTTACATCTAGATCGCCTTTTGTTGTTGCTGTGGTACCTCCTAGTCCCCGTAGTATTTTTGAAGATCTTACGGAAGAATCAGATATGGATTCTTCCAGTCCTACTGGCAGTGACGGAATGCCTATATCTAGAAGAGAATATCAACTCTTTCCTGAAGATCTTTCTCATTCCTTTGTCCAATCTTCTTTGCCTTCAGTGTCACTTCCGACTAGCTATAGGTCTCTGAGTCAAACTATGTTTGGTGTTTCATCCATTACACAATCCAACACAGTGAATCATCCTCGGATTTTGACCCAATCTTCGTCAGTATTGTTACCTTCGACATTAGATCCGTTGGTTACTGTTACATCTATTCCAGTCCAACCTACAGTCTGTGTGGCTTCTACTTTACTTTCCACTACCCCTATGATTCCTAGTGGTATCACTTTTGAAGAATATATGTTGGTCACTCAGCAGCAGAATTCTCGAGGTTCTTAACAGCCCCCACCTCATAGAAATCATCATTTTCATCACTATGATGCTGTTGTTACTCCCATATATGAATATCCACATAATTATGATGACAGTGGAAATCCATTTTATATGCCTCCTATAGATCCTTATCAGGTCGTTTATGATCCTTATCTAGTCGGTTATGATCCTTATCATTCTGTTACTCATTTAGGACCTAATTTTCCTGTGCAACCCTCTGGATTACAAGGACAACCCTTTCAGGGACAACCATATGGTCCACAAGGCCAACCTTTACAAGGACAAACTTTGGTCCAACATGGACAACCCTCTGGTCTCTCTGGTCAACCTCTGGTTCAACCAGGATCATCTTTTGGTACTAGGGATCAAGTTTATCAACCACAAGGACAATCTTATGGTCCTTCTCCAGGTCAACCTAGTCATCAGGGACATCCTGGACCGTCTCAACCATCAGGCCAACCTTTACCACAAATTCAACCAGGTGGCCCTCAACAACTAGTTCAACAACCGGTTCAGCCAGCTCAGCAATTGTTGCAACCTGCCCACCAACATATTCCTTCATTTCCGTAGCTAGTTTTACCTGTTTATCCTACTCAGTAGCCTGCTCAACCTGCTCCACAAGGTCAACTTGCGCAACTGCAGGGCGCTTATTACCCTCAAGCTTCACATCACCCAGTATACAACGCACCCCAGATTCCATACCGTCAAAATCAACCAATATACAACGCACCTCAAATTACTTACCCTCAACATCAACCGGTGTACGAGCAACCTCAATATCAACCTGTATATCAGCAACCTCAAAGTCATGCTTACATTCTGCAGAAAAATCCTTATGCTACTCATCAAGGACCTCAGTGGTTTCCTTCGACTCAATATCCTGGTCCTCAACCCCCGTATCAATCGAATTATCCTGTTTCTAATCCCTATGATCCGAATTCTTCAGGACAGAATGTATGGGGATAGAATTCCACTTAGACTAGGTGGAATGTACAGACAGGTCCTTATTAAATACCTTCGATGAATTTTAATACTCAGTTACCGTTTCTTGCTACGTTGGAATTACTCGGTGTGTCGAAGTTGACAAATGATCCTATTCTTTATAATCCATATTGGCCTCCTATTCCGACCAAGATTCCTGGTGATTTTCCTAAATTTGAGGGTAAACTTGGTGAATACCCCCAAACGCATGTTATGACATACCACTTGTGGTGTTCTTCTAATTCTTGGGTTGACGATTCTATTCGTCTTCATCTTTTCCAACAAACTCTTACAGGTGCCACTGCGAAGTGGTCCATTGAGTTGTCTCGTGGAGTTTTCCAAGATTTTAATTCTTTGTCCATGGCGTTCCTTACACATTTTCAGTTACCGATCCGCTATGAGACCAGGATGCATCTCCTCACTTCATTGAAATAGGATCGAGCTACTCATATCTCGGATCATATTCATGAGTGGCAACGTCGTCGTCGCATGATCAAATTTGAGATACCTGATCAGCTTCTAACTCATTGGTTCACTACCTCCTTTTTCAATCAGATTGCTAAAGACATAGCTATGGGGGCATGTGTAACCGAGGAACAAGCCATTGCTTTGTAATATTACCATTTAGCCCAAGCTAATGGGAATATCTTATTTTTCCTTATTTTATCTTGCATTTCATGTTTATGAATCAAATACGAAGGAGGACATGTAAAACTCCTAAAAACCATGAATAAATCAATGCCTATGTAAACAGAGACATATCTGGGCCATGTAAATAATCTCTTGCAGGTGTGAATGGGCTTACATCACAAGACTGGGTCAACCTTGATCAAATCAACAACGCAGTCTAGGTGCAATGAACCTCATGGATACACAGCGCAGTTCTAGATGGAGGCTCCACATGTGAAAGGGGTTAAATCATCAAGGTGGTTTAGCTTTTGACAAGGCTTTCATCCTATAAAATAATGAGGAGGACAACAAGAGAAGTTTTTGATGTTATTATTTTCTGAAGGTATTGTCTGCTTAGACATCCTTGTTGGGGTTTCCTATTTAGGACCTCCCACCTCCTTCCTTGAGCAGCTCTTAGAGTAGCCTTGATTGTCTAGTCCACTATCCAAAATTTGGCCAAGCCACATCTCGCATCTACAACATAGTTCTACTTAGGATTGGGTTTTCCATGTGAGCTGCAGCAAGTGGAACTCTAGATCTGCAAAGATCTAGCTTATATTGGAACCTCTTCTCAGTGAGTGTGTCTTTTAACCTCCTGCAAGAGTGCATCCACATTTTGAGCTTCATATCCATACATTGGAAGTATGCCAAAGCATTTCCAGGGCCTATAGCATAGTCCCTCTTCCATGACTGCGTTATTTGCAAAAGCAGAGATGCAGGGTTTCTTGGCATCAGTTTAGAGGAGGAAGATCTCTAGTGAAGGGTTTCTTCCTTTCACTATGGTGATCCATGGATTGGCCAACCAATCCATGTTAGTTCATATCTGATCTGCCATATATGTTATTATTCAGAATTTTCTGAATACTTCTACAAATCTGTGACTTAGATCTCAGATCTACTCTTGTACCTTCATGTTTTGCTAAGATCCCCAAGGGGAGTGTATAAAGGAGAATTTCTTGTTTACAGATCTGATATAGATCTAACATTTTATGTACAGATATTCTGTAGATATTATTTTTAATCTACTATATTCTTCAACCATGAAAATTACACTATCAAGCTCTTTCTGCATTTTCTTGTGTTGTAGTGTCTCATTTTGAAGCCTGGATCCATGTAAAACTTTTGTATTTCTCTGATATATTGCATAAATCATATCATAGGTCTTATTTACTGATGTTTATACTTATTTTCATCTAATTCCTTTAGAATTTACGTTGCATATGCTTCAGTCACACTATGCATACTCTAGGTCATGGGAAATCAACAATTTTAAGCCTAATCGAGATTGGAGGAACTGTTTAATATAGCTAGGATCATTTGTTTGACCTGAAATTTGGTATAGAGTTTCACATGACCTAAGCTATAATCTCCAACCATCATCCCTCCTTATTTTTACGCACATCCCTGAAATTACTCATTTTAGGGCATAAATCATTGTTTTTCCCCACCCTTTTGAGTCCATAAGTGAAGTCAAGTTGATGTTGTTGCTTAGAATGAAGGATATTTCATCTAGCATCATTTAAAGATAATTTTTTGCTGCTCTCCAACTTTAGAATACCTTAGGGTATTCTTACTGTTGTATAAAATCCCTATATTGTTGCATTTCCCCACTTGGGAAGGAGAATATATGCCATATACTTGCTAAGGTTCTAACAACTGCTAGTGGGATTTTTTTTTACATCCAAGGAGCTATTCTACATTACCATTCTCATGATTTTATAAAGCTCCACATTGGTAATAACTCCAAATATTCCCAATAGTGTAGTTGTTCTCCATTTTGGGATATTATAGTGGTATCAAAGCAAGATCTTTGGCACAACTTGTGCATCCTTGGAGCCAATATGTCTTCAGATGGAGGAGAAAATTTCAGTGGCAGAGATTAGAGGTATCATGGAAGAATATAGAAGAAAAATTATTACACCATTGAAACCCCTTTGTATGGAAGAATAAAAGGAGTAGAGTTCTCTAACATTCTTTCTCAAGCTTTGCATGAGATGGAGGGAGAAATCAGGGGAGTGAAGATTGGAAGATCAGAAGATCTCTTTATGAGGTTTTCACAAGAGGGTATCCCCACTAATTCATCTGATGTGTGTGAGCATGCAACCACACAATCTGATCCACAACGTTGCAGCATGCCTGCATTCTTTGCAAGAGGAGAAGAAGAAGGAGAGACACCAGAGGAGGAGGCCCTTGGTGACTACCTCCGAGAATATGAATCTCGGTCTAAAATATTCAAGGAACATTTAGTCTTCCCTAAGTTTTGTCAGCTAAAAGAAGGGAGAAGATCCATGAAGATAACTCCATTTCAGAACATTGCTGGGGGGGGGGGGGGGGTAAAGATCTGCTACATGATTTGCCAAGGGAAAAGGCCTTACTTCAGCAAGATCATTCTTCTCAATAAGAAGACATGAATGTCCTTTTCTAAATGAGATATCAAGGAAAAGGATCTCTTATTGATGGGGAATACTTCATTGTTGAGGAGGAAGAAGTAGAACTGAAAGGTTCCTCCAGCGCTGTGACAACGGGCGGGAATCTAACTTTGTTGAAAGATGGAGTTGAAGCTATTGCTTCCACTATGAGGAACCTTGTATCTCTGCAAGGAGGTCCCTAGGATATTATTCATGGAAAATATGAGGAGCATGTGTCTATGATGATAGACAAGGAGACAAAAAAAAGAAGCACCTTAGACTGTGAAATCTTGCAGAAGGTGCGCAATGAAGAAGAAGATGGGGGATTTTCTCCAACCTCTCCTTATCCTGGTACTTCCACACATCAATTAGAGATGGATTTGCGTAGTGGAAATAGTCACATTATGTTCCCATCGGTAGTTCACATGGGAATGAGCCATGAGACATCTTTATCTTGTGGCGTACCCCCTGGAAGACCACCTAATTCAGATTTTATGGGAGATTTTTCATGCATTGATGCTCCTCCCATAGATCCTAGAAGGAAGAGAGCATTAGGAGACCATGCTACAGTGCTGAGAGTATGGGGGAGGTACAAAGGAAGGGAGAGAATTTTTCCTTTGACTTCACTATCTATCCTCACCTCTCAAATTGCATTAAGGAGATATTCTACAAGGAGAGAAAATGACACCATCATGAAGCATGGGAGGCAATATTTGAATCAGCAGACAAACTTGTTTAAAGAACACTCTTCCCTGCTAGAAGAGAGATGGTGGTCTCACATGCATGCTTTGGCTAAAATAGAGAGGCCTTGGATAGATGATAGCCTTCCATGGAAGACTAACTCCCAATATCTTCCTTCTTCTATGAAGCATGTGCATGAGTAGGGAGGGCAGCAAGGAAGGAATAGTAACCTTCCATCTCATACCTTTGGCATGGGAGATGACAAAAAGGAGAAGAGTGGCAGGTATGGCCTTCCAACATACACCTTGGACAGGGAGGATTTCAAGGAGAAGAGCAGCAACATGGCAGCCACTTCAATTGGCACATTATCGGTTCTGTCACTATTGGACACATTATATCCCTATTAGAAATCCCAACTGCTGGTAGGATATTCCAAGGATCTTCATACTTGCATGATTCTGGATGACTGGTTGCATGAGGGGAACTGTTCGATCCTTGAGGGAGTCATCTATAATCATGGTAGGATCTTCTTATCTAGAGCCTCCAAGCTCAAGGAGAAGTTACTACAATGGACCTATGAGGAGTTCTATTTCAGCCAAGAGTATCTTATGAAGTTCAACAACACCATCTCAAAGAGCTACTATTGGGAGGGCTTTGAAGAAGAACTCTATCAGCATTGTCAAATATGCATGAACCTTGTGGAGATGGGGCAGCAACATAGCTCTATTAGATAGTTAATTCAGCCTTCTCTTTCCGCTCTTGAGGGAGGAGATCTATCTATGCACCACTCCAAATTAATGGGGAGGACTATTGGTGAAGAATATGCTTAGGTGAAACAAGTTTATTTTTCTGATTATATGCATTCTTCCACCTTGTTTATGCAGGCCATGATTCCAAGGAGGATATTTTTATCTTGTCAATCTCATGGAAAATTTTGGGCCACAACACTTGTTGTACTTAGCCACTCCCTTGGTAGACAAAGGGAGATCTTGTTTCATGATGGTTGCTTTCCTAAGGCACCAAACATATCTCACACATTCAGTTACAGTGAGATGGCATGGGCTGCAAGTAAGTGGTGGGAAGACCACTTACCACATCTTGGTTTAATGCAGGCAGGAGATGCATTACGCTGGTTCCACATGTGGGACTATGACCCACCTCCATATGTGCACCTTGATATTTTTTTGTACATTGTTTTGCTCCCATACATTGATGACATGCTTGTACTTTTTATGGGAATTTATGGAGGGAGGATGGGAAGTATGCATATGCCTAATGAGCTGAAAAATCTCCATGTGTCTTGTGTCATATATTTTAGAGAGGACATTAGGCAACCCATGGGTGTTTCACATGAGATCTTGTTTCCTTGTGGGATGAATTTTGCACATCTCATATTGACTTTGGGGAAACAATTCATGGGGGTTTGGATTGGTGAGCATCTAGCTTATGATGGGAGATTAATCTTTGATGATGTCACCAATGGAGGAGAAGTCTTGAACACTCACCTTATCAGTTGCTTGAGGAAAAGCAACATTTTGGAGGGGAGGACTGTAATATTCCCATTTAGCCCAAGCTAATGGGAATATCTTATTTTGCCTTATTTTATCTTGCATTTCATGTTTATGAATAAAATATGAAGGAGGACATGTAAAACTCCTAAAAACCATGAATAAATCAATGCCTATGTAAACAGAGACATATTTGGGCCATGCAAATAATCTCTTGTAGGTGTGAATGGGCTTAAATCACAAGACTCGGTCAACCTTGACCAAATCAGTAGCGCAGTCTAGGTGCAATGAACCCCATGGATACACAGCGCAGTTCTAGATGGAGGCTCCACATTTGAAAGGGGTTAAATCATTGAGGTGGTTTATGGTTTGAAAAGGTTTTCATCCTATAAAATAAGGAGGAGGAAAAAAAGAGAAGGTTGTTGATGTTATTATTTTCTAAAGGTATTGTCTTCTTAGACATCCTTGTTGGGGTTTCCTATTTAGGAACTCCCACCTCCTTCCTTGAGCAACTCTTGGAGGAGCCTTGTTTTTCTAGTCCACTATCTGGCATTTGGCCAAGCCACATCTTACATCTACGGCGTAGTTCTGCTTAGGATTGGGTTGTCCATGTGAGCTGCAGCAAGTGGAACTCTAGATCTGCAAAGATCTAGCTTATATTGGAACCTCTTCTCAGTGAGTATGTCTTTTAACCTCCTGGAAGAGTGCATCCACAGTTTGAGCTTCAGATCCATACATTGGAAGTAGGCCAAAGAATTTCCAGGGTCTACAGCACAATCCCTCTTCCATGACTACGTTATTTGAAAAATCAGAGTTGTAGGGTTTCTTGCCATCGGTTTAGAGGAGGAAGATCTCTAGTGAAGGGTTTCTTCCTTTCACTATGGTGATCCATGGATTGGCCAACCAATCCATGTTATTTCAGATGTGATCTACTATATATGTTATTATTCAGAATTTTCTGAATAATTCTGCAGATCTGTGACTTAGATCTCAGATCTACTCTTGTACCTTCATGTTTTGCTGAGATCCCCAAGCGGAGTGTACAAAGGAAAATTTCTTGTTTACAGATCTGATACATATCTAACATTTTATGTACATATATGCTTTATATTTGATTTTTAATCTACTATATGCTTCAGCCATGAAAATTACGCTATCAAGCTCTTTCTGCATTTTCTTGTGTTGTAGTGTCTCATTCTAAAGCCTGGATCCATGTAAAACTTCTACATTTCTCTGATATATTGCATAAATTATATCATAGGTCTTATTTACTGATGTTTATACTTATTTGCATCTAATTCCTTCATAATTTACGCTGCATATGCTTCAGTCACATTCTGCATACTCTAGGTCATGGGAAATCAACAATTTTAAGCCTAGTCAGGATTGGAGGAACTGTTTAATATAGATAGGATCATTTGTTTGACCTGAAATTTGGTATAGGAGTTAAAAATTACCAAAGCTAGGAACTCCAACCGTCATCCCTCCTTATTTTTACGCACATACCTGAAATTACTCAATTTAGGGCATAAATCACTGTTTTTCCCCACCCTTTTGAGTCCAGAAGTGAAGTAAAGTTTTTGTTGTTGCTTAGAATGAAGGATATATCATATATCATATGTTAAATATGATTTATTTCTTCTATAAAAATTTATAATACCTTATGGTATTCTTACTGTTGTATAAAATCCCTATATTGCTACATTTCCCCACTTAGGAAGGAGAATATACGACATATACTTGCTAAGGTTCTTACATCTACTGGTGGGATGTTGTTTTACATCCAAGGAGATGTTCTAAATTACCTTGCTCATGATTTGATGAAGCTCCACATTGGTAACAACTCCAAATATTCCCAATAGTGTAGTTGTTCCCCATTTTGGGATATTACATGCTTACGCCCAGTACCTTGATCTCGTATATTCTCATTTTGGCGCATTGTACGATATCTTGCCTGATGCTCCTCAACCTAGAACTTCTAAACCACCAGCGAATCCATCCGTTGATGGTATTATTGGTTCCGTATCACATACTTCTCAGAAGTCTTCTTCATCCAACTCTCGGAAGAAAAAGTCTACTTCTTCCAATAATGTAGCTTCTCAGTCATATTCGAATTATGGTATACCAGCAGAAGTGAATTTTTTTCAATCCAATCCTATAGATAACACTTCTAAAGGTAAGAAGAAGGGTAAATGTAAGGCTAAAGCCGATACCTCGAAACAGGATTCTCCAAAACCTCGTTCTGCTGATAGTTCTCAACATAAGTCGAAGAATCCTTGTTTGATTTGTGATGATGAGCACTTCACCAAGGATTGTCCTCGACGGTCTAGAGTGAGTCGATTGCTCAAAGGTACCCAAGGAGCTCCGGCCATTATTAAAGAACCCTTTCCTCAACAGAATCAGATGGTAGAGCACCCTCAGTCCTCTACTCCATCTGGTTCGCAAGTATTCATGATGAACGTTTCTGCACCTGTTTCTTTTGCTACTCGATCGAAATATTATTTTGGTTCACGTCAGGTAGTGGGGAAAGAGATTTTTGATGGTCCTCCTCCTCCTCCTATTTCTGGTCCTCTTGATATTGAACGACCTAGCACCGAATCCGTTGTGCAACCACCTTTCAAAGATGTGCTCCGTAAGTCTTCATATAATCCTAACGCCTGTGCTGATCAGCATTACAATATTGTTGAGGATTTGGCTCAAGTGCCATCCACAATGTCTACGTTAGAAGTAATTAAAAATTTTCCTTCACAGTGGAAAGCTTTGTTATCTGTGATAGGTGGGATTGATCCTGTCGATACTAGTTTGCTCGCTTTCGATTTAGAGAGTTTCGTCCCGCGACTCCCACACCAAATTGCACTCATTATTCAAGTTGGTATTAATGGTTTGAATATTCACCGGGTTATCATGGACGAGGGTGAATCTACGTATGTTATGTCATCTTATTTTTGGAAAGCCATTGGTTCTCCAGCTCTTACTTCATCACCCAATGCCCTTGAAGCATTTGATGGAAGATAATCTAAACCTCTTGGTGTTCTCGCTAGTTTTCCGATCACGTTAGAAGGGAAAAAAGTAAATGTCAAGGTTGAATTCATTGATGCAAAACTCAATTATAATCTCCTCCTCGGAAGCTGTTGGACTCACGCCATGTTGTGCATTCCGTCCACTCTCTTTTGTGTTTTGAAGTTTCCACACGAAGGAAAGATTATTACTGTTTATCAATTGTATTTTTTCATTTCTTCTTCTAAGAACAACGTTTCATACATGGACAAGACTCCTACTCCTTACGGGAGTGTAGGGCCAGGCCTTTTCAAGGATCCTACCCTCATGGGTGTTTTCCCTCTTCCACCACCAAATAATGTTCAGGTCAACATGATTTCTCGAACCGATGACACCTGGGTTATCCGTTCTCCTAAAAAAATCAATTCGTTCGGTGATTCGATGCCTTTGACTCCGATTGAAATTGATTATTGAACTCATTGCTGCATCGGATTCTGATCCTAATTCTGCTCTTTCGAGTGTCACTCTTGACATCTATTCTCAATCCCCTTGGCTTGGTGATTTTGATTCACCAGATCCTTTGAAGGAAGTGTTTCCTTCTAATGAGGCTATTGTGGAAACTCTGTCTCTCACCGATATTCCATGGGATGATCGTCATCATCGTTCCTCATTTTTGCCAAGTCTTGGGGCCATGTCTACCTGTCTTGAGTGTTTTTCCTCTCAGGTTCCTTCTCCTCCACTTTAAACACCTGTTTAGGTCCATGAGTTTTTTTTGGAAGGTAACTTGAGTAATATCACTCAAATGATTCCTATCGACATTTCCATTAAACCAGGAATCATCGAGAACATCCATATTGGGGTTACTTGCTCTTCGGATGAAGTGCAAGTCTATACTAGCCTTTTCCGTGAATTATGTGATGTCTTTGCATGTTCCTACGAAGAAATTCCCGGTATTTATCCTAGCATCGTGGTACATGAGATTCCTACTTATCTCGGTTTGAAACTTGTTCGTCAGCGTCTTCGTCTGGTGCATTCTAGGAAAGCTACTGTCATTAAGGCTGAAGTGGAAAAGCTTCTCAAAGATGATTTCATTTATCCAATTCCACTGACAGAATGGGTCTCTAACATTGGTCCTGTAGACAAGAAATAGGGCACTATTCATGTCTGTGTTGACTATCATGATATCAATCGAGCTTGTCCTAAGGATAATTGTCCTACTCCTTTCATCGATCAAATCATTAGGGGAATTTTGAGGTCTAAAATGGGCCTCCTAATAAAAATGTACAAAAAAAATAAACTTTATAACAACCAATAGGATTCCAGTTGATGATGTCAACCATGGGGGATGATTTACCATTTTTTAAATAAAAGGGTAAAAATATTAAAAAATAATAAAATAATAAAACTACTTTTTCAACTCGTATTTTCAACTTATCTCCCACAATGTTTACTCAAATTTCAAGTGGGAGTACTTGTTGGATGCAAAATTTAATTCCTCATCCAAGGAGTACCCATGTTGCATACTTCCAATGAACCCTGCTACATGAAAAATGGGAAATACATAAAAAAAAACGTGATTACAATCACATTTTTTATGTATTTCTCATTTTTCGTGTAGTAGGACCCATCGAAAGTATGCAACATGGATACTCCTTGGATGAGGAATTAAATTTCGCATCCAACGAGTACTCCCGCTCGAAATTTGAGTAAAAACTTTGGGAGATAAGTTGAAAATATGAGTTGAAAAAATAGTTTTTTCATTTTTTCCTCTAAAATTTGATGATGTCATCAAATCTTATTTGATTTTTTCCACTATTATTTTATAATTTCCTTAGGAGGCCCATTTTAGACCTCAAAATTCCCCTAATGCATCGACGATTGTGCCGGGAGTGAGATTTTTTCCCTTATGGACGGTTTTTCAACTTATAATTAGATCAATATTCTCTCGATTGATCAACACAAGACTTCCTTTATATTTCCTTGGGGTACCTTTGCATATAAGAAGCTTCCTTTGGTTTGAAGAATGTCGGTGCCACCTTTCAGCACGCGATGTCTTATGCCTTTCATGATATTCACCACATCATTCAACCTTATCTGGATGACCTTCTGACTCATTCAGCTAAGCGTAGAGATCATCCTGACCATCTTCGTCAGATTTTTCTTCGTTTTAGACACTATAACATTCGGCTTAATCCACACAAGTGTGTCTTCTGCGTCGATTACGGTAGACTATTAGGGTTTATCGTTTCAAGGTTGAGGCTATTATTAATCTCCCCTCTGCTTCCTCATTACATCAGTTGCAGAGTTTACAAAGGAAAGATAATTTTCTACGTCATTTTATACTTAACTATGTCGAAGTAGCTAAATGATTCACATGATTTTTAAAATAGGGCATTCCTTTTTAGGGATGAGATCACTCAGAACTCTTTTGATGCGTTAAAAACATTATTGGTCAATGCTCCTCTCCTCCACCCTCCCAATTATCATCGTGATTTTTACCTTTATTTAGCTGCCGCTTTCAGCATGATTGCCATGGTTTTGGTACAAGACAATGATGACAGTCATGAGAATGTTACTTATTACTTGTCTTGTAACCTTCTCGACACTGAAACGCATTATGCTCACGTCGAGAAGTTAGCATTGGCTATTGTTCAAGATATTCAATGTTTTCGTCATTATATTCTTTTGCGTACCGTGACAGTGATTTCTAAGTGCAACCCCATGACCTACATATTGTCTCGACAATTGTTGGGGGGAAAATACTCAAAGTGGATTGTTATCCTCCAAGAGTTTGATTTGGAATTTACTGCTACCAAATCGAAGAAGTCATTGGTCTTTGCTGATTTACTTTGTTCTCTCCCTTCCGACTCTGCTCCTTCTTGTTCTGAGGACTTCATTCTAGATGATTCACTTTTCTTGATTAGCACACTCGATACTTGGTACGGTGATATCATCGTCTATCTCCAAGCTTCATCTTTCAGATCTAAGTTGACGAAGGATGCCCGCCGATGCATCCGCCATCAGTTGCAACCTTATCGTATAGTTGGAGATACTCTCTATCGTATTGGAGTCGATTCCATACTCCGATGATGTTTGACTCTCGAGAAAGCCAAGAAAACTCTGAATGATTGTCACAGTGGCGCCTGTGGTGGTCACATGTCTGGTTATACTACTGCACAGGAAATTCTTCGTGCTGGTTATTTTAGGCCTTCCAAGGATTGTATCGTCACAGTCGTAAATTCCATGATTTCCAGATTTATCAATGCAAGTTGCGTGCGCTTCCTATTCCTCTTCATCATGTCATTACCATTGGTCCCTTTGTGAAATGGGGATCGATTTTATGACGTGTAACCCTCACTCGACCGGGGGGCATGCTTATATTATCGTAGTCGTGGAATACTTCACCAAATGGGCCGAAGAAATGCCTACAATTGCCGCTGACAGTAAGACAGCTGCTCAGTTCATATTCAATCTTATTATTTCTAGGTTTGGTGTCCCTCAAGCCATCGTTACCAATCATGGTTCCCATTTTTGGCACTATATGGTGGCAGCGTTGACTTCTAAGTTGGGTCTGCGTCATGACAGCTCAACGCCGTACAACCCTCAATCCAATGGCTAGGTTGAAGATGTGAACATAGTTCTTGTCAAAATGCTTCAACGTATGATTGGGATCCAAAAATAAAATTGGCATCTCATGTTATTTTCAGCTCTTTGGGCATATCGAACCTCAATGAAGAACGAAACCAGGTTTACTCCTTTTTAGTTGGTTTATGGCCTGGAAGTTACTCTCCTGATTGAATGTGAAATACCTTCGCTCACGTTCGCTGTTGAATTACTTCCGAATAATTCACCAGAAGAAGAGCATCTCCTTTATTTAGAAATACTGGATGAAACCCCCCGCTTTGCTGCTCTCATTATCGAAGCACGGAAAAAATGGGCCAAAGCTCATTTTGATCAGTCAGTTTCCCCCCATACTTTTGTTGAAGGAGATCTTGTCCTCCTGTATGACTAAGCTTGTGATAAGCTGGGGGTAGGAAAATTTCAACGTATATGGCATGGACCCTACATCGTCAAACGTGTGTTGCAGAATGGGGCCTATGAGCTAATTGACTACGAAGGTCATCTTCTCGAACAACCCAGAAATGGGTTGTATCTCAAAAAATATTATGCATGAGTCATTCATGTGTAATAGGTGTACATAGGTGGTGTTTTCAATTTTGTACAAGTTTTTGGGTTTTGTGTGCTTTGTGATTGTTTTCTTTCTTATTGGGTCTTGCTTATTGTGTAGATTTCTATTACCCCTTATGTCGGTTTCGCGGATGGTGCTTCCCGAAGTACCAGGAATTTTTCTTTAGCAGCCTATGTAATCTATGATCCTGCTGGTGATTTGATAGATTTGCAAGGTATTTGTCAAGGGAAAAGTACAAACAATATTGCTGAATATAGCGTTATCATTGAGCTATTAACCGAGGCAATCAATCTCGGCATACACACGTTTCTTGTAAATCTAGATTCACATCTTGTTGTTCTGCAACTCAATAATCATTATTCAGTTAGAAATCCGCACATTCTGAGATTGTATTTACATATTCGTTTGTTGGAAAGACATTTTTATTTTATTACATATCAACATATTCCTAGATGAATGAACACATTAACTGATACAGTGGCTAACATTGTATTAGATAGACATTTTCATAATTTGTAAAAACATTATCATATGTAAAAGATCCGTGTAGGGAAAATGTATATATATATCGCATGTTTTCAACTGTGTACATCATAACGTCAAAAAATATATGTATGTTTTTGTTACATCCTGAGGCATCATGTCTCGCAAAATATGCAGATAAAATAAACAGAAACATACATATATTTTTTTGACATTATGGTGTCTAATCAGCATGATGCTATTGATAACATGTCACGGCCCGTACTAGCCACCTCAGCAAGTGGTGAATTCGGTTGGGAACCCCTATGATATGTCTCTGGTAGGCGCGAGGAACATCATCAAAATGTGCATAATAAGGGACTCCTCGTGTGATCCCCTCTAGGTTGCACACTATCTCATCTTCCTCTCCGCCCTTGCCTTAAGGCTCGAAATCGTGAGCGATTCGCCTCGCTATCGGTGACATATTGGCAGGTCTCTCTGGGCCAACATCCACATCACATGGATTTAATGTCAAAACATGCATAAAAAAAAATAAAAATCATAATACTCATAAAACTTAAAAAATGAGTCTCACACAAATATTCATTCCAACCTTCTCCCTCTGGGAGTGGGAGGTCCGGATCATCAGTGAAATCTGTGCTAGAGTAGGGCCAATCCTCCACGAAAATCAGTTGTTGATGGAGCCAATTAAAAAATTATGGCCTCTAGGACATTTGTTGGCCACCCCCCGCCCTTGGAATCAATGCTTCCCATCGAGCCATCTGTGGTTCTCTCGCTGGTGGTGTCGGAACTATGACCTCTTGTCGCTGAAAAATTGGTAATCGTTCCAAGAAGAATGATACTAGGATAGATCCATAACCAAATTTTTTCAATTTTGTCTTCTTGCATTTGGTTAGTTGGCACTTCATATTTATGGTCACGGCCTCTACCCAGTTGTAGATGTTCAGTGACATGCAGTCCACAGCAAGAAGCAACTGTGTCTTTGTTGCTTCGTGCGGTGCTTGTGATCCCGAAGCCCATGTGATGGTATGCAGTACCCCGCATAGTGTCAAATCTGGGATAGTTTGTATATCAACTTTCCCACTACCTGAACCCTTCCATGCTCCTCGACATACCCTATCTATTACCATGGTCATGTTTTCCATGCAGGGCGGGTCATCGGTTAGGAGTGTTGCTACACCTCTCCGCGATAATCCTGTGATGGAGTACACAACCGAAACATCAATCTCAAGTTCTTGATCCTGTAAGATGAACTTATCTTGATTTTCGTCCCATATACTGATCAGATATTGTAGTAATTCTAGTTGGGCTTGGAGACATGGTGTTAGGAAGAACTTTAGAAAACCATAGTTTTTGAGGGCTTCCATAACTCCCTCATTTTCCATGGCTAGCTCATCTTCTTCACTGTGTTCCGTTCTTTCCATTCAATGACCATTTTGCCTCTTTCTACCTGCAAACACACATACATGAGTGGTATCAATCAATTTTAACCCTTAAATTTGTAAACAATTGGAGTATTTGATGCATATTTTTGCTAGAAATTGGTTTGCACCGTTGGCGTGAATGTTTCCAAAATAGTCCCACCAATGGGTGCACCCTAGTGTTAAAAATCGAGTGGTTGGCGCGACTCTGTGCCTAAAACCCACGCCAACTGCGCAGCCTTAATTTTTGCATTTCCTCCCCCAAAGTTTGAAATTGAAAATTGCAGGAAGCAAGAAATAGCTTAAAATGACAAGATGGATCTCAGCTCTTACCGGAGTTGACAGATTTGCAATTGATCTACTGGATTGGCCGCTATCGTTGCCGCAAGATTGCACAGTAAAATGGGTAACTATTGCTCCACAAGAGGTAAAAAGTGAAAAGTAATTATTTTTACCATTTTTGTCATTTTATAACTTTTTCACAACCCTAATTAGGTTTTAAGGCATTTTTTCGATTATTTTATTGTATTATTTTCGAAAAATAGGTTTTATACATGTCTCTTGTGCAGCAACAGGTTTTCATGCGACAATGATGAAGTAACAATTTATATTTTATACTTTTTCAGACTCAGTAAAAACATGAAAAAGTCACTACTGGTGTCACCTTTCAACTCTTTTCTGACTCTCTAAAATTGAAAATATTGCCGAGATTTTTTGTCGTTTTGAACTCGTTAAATGGTTGCGAAACGATATCTACCCAGTATATGTTTAACCCTTTTTCGGGATGGGATAGATTATTTACAAAAAAGGAATACCTTAGCCTATCGTGACTAAGAGGTTCTCTCATACATAGTTTTCTACCTTTTCGGATATATGAGACTACTTATGAAAAGGGACTGCTGGAGTTTTCTTTTTTGCCTTCTTTACAAACTCTCTAAACATGAAAAGATGTTGATTTCTCCCTTTGTCAGACTCGTTAAACCTTGATGACATCGGACTTCATCACCATGACATTATTTCGAGTTCTTCCTCCCCAGGGCTCATAAAATGTACTAGGTTGGATTTGTCCTAAGGAAAAAATTACAGTACAAGCATATGTTATCCCATTCAAGCTTGTTTTAAAAAATAATTGGGGTAATTTCTAGAAATGGTGGGGGGAAATGGAACCAAGTTTTAGTTATGTTGGAAGAGTGTCGCTCTTGAACATGGCACTTGTCTACATTGGTGTCGGGTTGGGGACATCTTATTTTGTCATTTTTTCCTTCATGGGTTTGGGTAATCTCTTTTGGCCTCTCATCTGCTCTTTGCCATGTCATCATGACCTTATATACTTTGATGTAAAATAGTTCCAAATCTAGTGTCGTGCTACTGATATGTTCAAGAGAATTTTTATCTGCAGTTGTCAACCTTCCTCTGATATCCTATTGGTCCTAATCCACTTTCATCGTGTTCCTTTGTCTCGTGTCAATGATGTGGGAGAAATTATGGCCCTCCTTCGACCAGGTCACTTCCTGTCGACTTTAGTTCATTATCCAGGAATTTGATCTAGAGACTCCCTTTTGGTACCTTGGAGCCTGCATGCCTCAATGGCATGTTTTTTGCATTCAACGCAAGGTTCACATCATTGGCCTTCAATCGAGTGATTATGTGGATGTTCGACGTTAGATCACTTTTCACATTCCGTAGATTATACCTTTTGGGAGTCTCTAGATCAAATTCCTAGATAATGAACTAAATTCAATAGGAAGTGACTTGGTCGAAGGAGGACCATAATGTTTCCCACATCATCAACACGAGACAGAGGAACATGATGAAAGTGGATCAGGACCAATAGGAGATCAGAGGAAGGTTGACAGCTGTGGAGGAAAACTTCTCTTGAACATATCAGTAGCACGACACTGGATTTGGTATTATTTGACATCAAAGGATCTCAGGTCATGATGATGTGGCAAAGAGAAGATGAGAGATCAAAAGAGATTACCCAAACCCATGAAGGAAAAAATGACGAAATGAGATGTCCCCAACCCGACACAAATGTAGACAAGTGCCATGTTCAAGAGCGACATACTGCCAACATAATTAAAACTTGGTTCCATTTTCCCCTACCATTTCTAGTGAGTACCCCAATTATTTTTTAAAACAAGCTTGAAGGAGATAGCATATGCTTGTACTGTAAGTTTGTCCTTCGGACAAATCCAACATAGTACATTTTATGAGCCCTAAGGAGGAGCAACTCGAAATAACATCATGGTGATGAAGTCTGATGTCATCAAGGTTTAAAAAGTCTGACAAAGGGAGAACTTGGCATCTTTTCATGTTTAGAGAGTTTGAAAAGAAGGTAGAAAAGAAAAATACAGCAGTCCCTTTTTGTAAGTAGTCTCACACATCTGAAAAGGTAGAAAACTATGTCTGAGAGAACCTCTTAGTCGCGATAGGCTAAGGTATTCCTTTTTCGTAAATAATCTATCCCAGCCCGAAAAAGAGTTAAAAGTATACTAGTTAGATATATTTTTTCAGCCATTTAACGAGTTCAAAACGACAAAAAATCTCGGAAATATTTTCAATTTTAGAGAGTAAGAAAAGAGCTGAAAGGTGACTCCAATAGTTACTTTTTCATTTTTTTACCGAGTCCGAAAAAGTATAAAATATAACTCGTTACTTCATCATTGTCGCATGAAAACCTATTTTTGCACAAGAGACATGTATAAAACCTATTTTTCGAAAATAATACAATAAAATAACAATAAAACATGCCTTAAAACCTAATTAGGGTTTCGAAAAAGTTATAAAATGCCAAAAATGTTAAAAATAATTACTTTTCACTTTTTACCTCTTGTGGAGCAATAGTTACCCATTTTACTGTGCAATCTTACAGTGACGATAGTGGCCAATCCAGTAGATCGATCACAAATCCGTCAACTCCAAGTAAGAGCTGAGATCCCTCTTGTCATTTTAAGCTATTTCTTGCTTCCTGTAATTGTCAATTTCAAATTTTGGTGGAGGAAATGTAAAAATTAGGGCTGCGTGGTTAGTGCAGGTTTCGGGTACAGAGTCGCACCAACCGCCCGATTTTTAACACTAGGGCACGACTATTTTGGAAATAGTCGCGCCAATGGCGCAAACCAATTTCAAGCAAAAATATGCATCAAATATTCTATTTTTTTACAAATTTAAGGGTTAAAATTGACTATTACCACTCATGTATGTGTGTTTGCAGGTAGAAAGAGGCAAAATGGTCATTGAATAGAAAGAACAGGAACATAGTGAAGAATATGAGCTAGCCATGGAAAATGAGGGAGTTATGGAAGCCCTCAGAAACTGTGGTTTGCTAAAATTATTCCTAACACCATGTCTCCGAGACCAACCAGAATTACTACAGTATCTGATCAGTATATGGGACGAAAATCAAGAGAAGTTCATCCTACGGGATCAAGAACTTGAGACTGATGTTTCAGATGTGTACTTCATCACAAGATTATCATGGAGAGGTGCAGCACCACTCCTAACCGACACCCAGCCCTGCATGGAAAACATGACCATGGTAATAGACAGGGTATGTCGAGGAGCACGAAAGGGTTCAGGTAGTGGGAAAGTTGATATACAAACTATCTCAGATTTGACACTACGCGTGGTATTGCATACCATCACATGGGCTGCGAGATCACAAGCACTGCACAAAGTAACAAAGACACAGTTGCTTCTTGCTGTGGACTGCATGGTACCAACCATTTACAACTGGGCAGAGGTCGTGACCATAAATATGAAGCGCCAACTAACCAAATGCAAGAATACCAAACTAAAACAATTTGGTTGTGGATCTGTTTTGGTATCGTTCTTCTTGGAACAATTACCAATTTTTCAGCGATAGGAGGTCATAGTTCTGACACCACCAGTGAGATAACCACAGATGGCTCGATGGGCAGCACACATGCCAAAGGCAGGGGGAGGCCAACAGATGTCCTGGAGGCCAGAATTTTTTGATTGGATCCATCGACAACTGATTGTCATGGAGGATTGGCCCTACTCTGGCACAGATTTCACTGATGATCCGGACCTCCCACTCCCGGAGGGAGAAGATTGGGATGAAGTTTTGGGTGAGACTCATTTTTTAAGTTTTATGAGTATTATGATTTTTTGTTTATTTATACATGTTCTGACATTAAATCCATGTGCTGCAAATGTTGGCCTAGAGAGACCTGTTGGTATGTCACCGATAGCGAGGCGAATCCCTCGTGATTTTGACCCTCAAGGTGAGGGCGGCGAGGAAGATGAGATAGTGTGCAACCTAGAGGGGATCACTCGAGGAGTCCCGGATTATGCATGTTTTGATGATGTTCCTCGCACCTACAAGAGAAATACCATAGGGGTGCCCAGTCGAATTCACTGCTTGCTGAGGCGGCTAGTATGGGTCGTGACATGTTATCACGAGCATCATGCTGATTAGAAACCTAGGTTTATTTTATTTGCATATTTTGCAATACATGATGCCTCAGGATGTAACAGAAACATACATATATTTTTTGAAGTTATGATGCACACAGTTGCAAACATGCGATATATATATATATATATATATATATATATATATATATATATATATATATATATATATATATATATATATATATATATATATATATATATATATATATATATATATATATATACACACACATTTATTTCCCTACATGGATCTTTTACATATGATGATGTTTTTAAAAATTATGCAAATGTCTATCTAATACAATGTTAGCCACTGTATCAATTAATGTGTTCATTTGTATAGGAATATGTTGATATGTAATAAAATCAAAATTTCTTTCCAACAAATAAATACGTAAATAAAATCTCAGAATGTCTGGATTTCTAACTGAATAATGATTATTGAGTTTCAGAACAACAAGCTGTGAATCTAGATTTACAAGCAACGCTCGTATGCCGAGATTGATTCCCTCGGTTAATAGCTCAATGACAATGCTATATTCAGCGATATTGTTTGTAGTTTTCCCTAGACAAATACCTTGTAGATCTATAGACTCACCAACAGGATCATATATTACCCAGGCTACTGAAGACAAATTCCTGGTACTGCGGGAAGCACCATTTGCGAAACCGACATAAGGGGTAATAGATATTTGCACAATAAGCAAGATCCAATAAGCAGGAAAACGCTCACAAAGCACACCAAACCCAGAAACATGTACAAAAATGAAAACAACACCTATGTACACATATTACGCAAGAATGAATCATGCATAATATTTTTTGAGATACAACCCATTTCTGGGTTATTCAAGAGGATGACCTTCGTAGTCAATTACCTCGTAGGCCCCATTCTGCAACAAACATTTGATGATGTAGGGTCCATGCCACATACGTTGAAATTTTCCTGCCCACAGCTTATCACGATCTTGGTCATACAAGAGGACGAGATCTCCTTCAACGAAAGAACAAGGGGAAACTGACTGATCAAAATGAGCTTTGACCCAATTTTTTTGTGCTTCGATAACGAGAGTAGCAAAGTGGCGGGTTTCATCCAATATTTCTAAGTAAAGGAGACGCTCTTCTTCTGGCGAAGTATTCGGCAGTAATTCAACAACCAACTTGAGCGAAGGTATTTCACTTTCAATCATGAGAGTAGCTTCCAGGCCATAAACCAACTAAAAAGGAGTAAACCCAGTTGCATTCTTCACTGAGGTTCGGTATGCCCAAAGAGCTGAAAATAACATGAGATGCCAATTTGATTTGTGGATACCAATTGTATGTTGAAGCATTGTGACAAGAACTTTGTTCACAGCTTCAACCTAGCCATTGGCCCTAGGGTAGTACAACGTTGAGCTGTCATGACACAGACCCAACTTAGAAGTCAACTCCGCCACCATATAGCGCCGAAAATTGGAACCATGATCGGTAACGATGGCTTGAGGGACACCAAACCTAGCAATAATATGATTGAATATGAACTGAGCAGCTATCTTACCGTCAGCGGCAAGTGTAGGCATTGCTTCGGCCCATTATAATCATGCCATAACATGAGATGCCAATTTATTTGTGGATCCCAATCGTATGTTGAAGAATTATGACAAGAACATTGTTCACATCTTCAACCTGGCCATTGGCTTGAGGGTAGTACAGCTTTGAGCTGCCGTGATGCAGACCCAACTTAGAAGTCAACTTCGCCACCATATAGTGCCAAAAATGGGAACCATGATCGATAACGATGGCTTGAGGGACACCAAACCTAGCAATAATATGATTGAATATGAATTGAGCAGTTGTCTTACCGTCAGCAACAAGTGTAGGCATTACTTCAACCTATTTGGTGAGGTATTCCATGGCTACCTTGAGGGCCATCATCATCATTGGTGGTTTCTCTCACGTCTGTTAACAACTTTCATCATTGGCTGGTAATCAAATTATTTTACTGCATGTTCGACTTCAACTCATACATTCACATGCTCGAAATTGTACATGCTCAAGTTGAGATGGAGCGCAAGACCCTAGTTTTTGTCTGATAAACTCCAGGCTGCAGATTTTTGTGGATTATTATGACTTATTGCATGACTCTCTTGATTGGATGGTTGCGACCATACCTGAATATATTTATTGATCCTTCCTACTGGATGGTTGTGTCCATACCTCGGATCTAAGTTTTTGTATACTCTATTATGGATGGTTTCACGCATGCCACATGATTCATGTATCACAGATATCAGTTGTATTTGTAATCACAGGTCTTTCGACAGCGATGTTTGGTTTGAAAGTATTCTCATAAAGCATTTCACCCCTCCCTCTCTCTCAGATTTCATACTTTAGGGGGCATTTGTTACACAACATTTTTTCACTATCCCTGCAATCCCCAAATCATACATTGGAGGGTCGTTTCTATGACCAATACGCAGTGTCATGCTTTGCAAATACCATCCTTGCATCCCTTTTGATGAAATCAACATTCTTCTTGTTGGAATTTCCCTAAACAGAGCTGTGAAAATCCCTATTTTTGCCTTGGCACGAGTAGCCCATTACATCCTCGCGCCGACCTGGAAATTTAACATTGAGCCCGTGCCACTTGGTGCTCTATGCCAGTTAGACACCCATGCCAAGATGTTTATGTAATTTTTTTAAAAAATAGAGGTGGAGGTTCCATTCCAGCCACCTTGGGGATGAGTCACTGGGAGTGGTTGAACTGAAACAACCACAGATTCCTTCCTTTAGTTAGTAGTTTCCACCTCCCTTGGAACTCTCCTAAAGGATAGGACTCCCTCACACCTTTGTATGGATCCCAACGTCCTCTTTTCCCTCTATATAAGAAACTATCTCCTTTAGTAGAAGCTAGCTGAACACATTATAGAAAAATGGGTGAATAGTTGAACTAGAGAATTATACTATAGCTAAGCTAGTATAGGAGATAGAATAATAAATTTAGTGTTGAGAGAGCTCGAGTCGATGACTTATAAGAGAGCTTGAGTCCCAATTCCCTGACTGACATATGAGACGCATTTTTTCTGAACCCCGCTGGAGGAGATCACGACGTCAAAGCTTCGGTTGTACTCTTCCTTCTACTCATTAATATAAATGACTACTCTTTGGTTCCACTATTGCATTATGATGCTTATTTGATACAATATTTTTATCCCTCTTTGAATAGCTAATAGTTGTGAGTGAAACTACGCTGCTATATGTTGTTTTTGTTCTTTGTCTTATGTACAAGTATCTGGGCATGAAAGCGAACAGATCATGACTTGTCAAGGCAGGATCAAGAGCCCACTACTCTTTCTACAACATCGACAACGTTAGATTCAAGGTAGGTCAATCTACCATGTCTTTTTTTCATTCATTAACTAGGAAGCAACACTTTATCATTTCCTTTTGTTACTAGACCCAACCTAGGGCTAGAGGGATCATCTCTGTCTGCAGAGAGGATTTACCTTCATAACAAAATAATACGTTTTTTTTATTGTGTATCATGTAGAGCCATAAAATGACGAAGCTCGATAAGATTATTTCTTATCTAGGACTAGAAGAGCGTAAAAGCTTGATGGAAAAAATTGCAAAATGATGAATCAGGTGAATGAAAAAATATTATCGATCCAATATGAGTTTCTTTTTTTAATTTTCATTAATAATATACTTAAAATTATTTGATAGCATGTGTCAAACAATATATTAATTCACATTTGGTTAATGTTCTATAGGGACCAACAAATCAGAAAAGGAATGTTTTTCTAAGAAAATAAAAAAAATAGAACATGCAAATGAAAATGAATTTATCCTTAGCTCATCTGGAGTGGTGTTGGAGATTAACGAAAGGGGAAGAAACTTTTTAAAAAGTTTGAGGGATCTAGTGGAACGAATTTATAGATGTTATTTCCACTTATAATACAAAAAACAATCCAATGATTCCGAGAGCTAAATTTTATCTAAACTACAGGAAAAGTTTCCAGAGAATTGGTTAATGAGACATGTCAAACTTTTAATAGAAAAATCGTACAACAACAAAAAAGAAGGAATGAAAAAGTAATATTCCTTTAAATGTTTGTCTAGAATTATTTATAAATACCACTTTTGTTATATTTACTTTTCATATATCAATATGAAAATTAAATATTTATTGTCATGTTACATTTTCAAGAAGATTATGAAAATATCGAAAGATGAATGAGCTGATATCAGAAATATGCCAGTAGGAATGTCCAAAAAGGGTACAAGGAGATGGTCAAAGAAATGGACAAAATTGCATCACAGGAGGAGCCATCTCAACAACAATGTGATTCAAATTTAATATGTAATCATTGAATTTTTCGAACATTAGGTACAATAAATAAACAAGTTAGCATTAAATATTAATTTTCAAGTATTTTCTTGCAGAAAAGAAAAGAAAATGGTACCCATTCAGCACATAAAATAGGACAACAAGGACGAAAAGGGTTGATATCCAAGTTTGTGAGTAATTGTTACTTCCTTATAACAACTTAACTAGATTTCATTTTTGTATTTTTTGAGTTGTTTTACAAATATCTTCATTGAATGTCTTCAAATAGGTGCTAACATACAAAGAATAACCATCACACGAATTTATTGAAATTGGGTTAAATATGGGTTGTGAGTATATGTTGGCATATCATAAATTAATTTTGGAATTTGTAAGCATCTATCGATCTTGTTTTACTTAGCTCTGTCTATAATTAATAGAACAAAAAAATCATTTATATTAAATATATGATTTTTTATGGGGTATAAAACTTGCAGGAAACAAAGTATGGAACTGTGCCAACAGATGAAATCTTAAAATATGGCATGGTACATGGTTTTGAAAGAATGTGTATAGTTTATGATTCAATTGTTGCTATGGTACGTCACTTCTTTTCGATTTACATTGAAGTATATTATTTAATATTGCAATTGTCATTATTCTCACCATGTATATACACTCATTATAGTTTATTTTTATGTTTGTGGATGGAAGGTGAAGAAGAAGAAAACAATCAACACCGTGAACAAAAAATTCCTGAAAATAACCCAAGTCATGGAAGTAGATCTAGCAGTGACAACAGTTCAAGCAAAGAATAATGATCACTATGTTTGGATATCAAAGCAAGGCATTGTATTTTTTGAAATATTTTTCTGTGAAATTAGACATTTTGTTTAATGTTTTCTAAAAAATACAAAATGAACACCGGTGCATGTCGGTTACTGTACATCGGTGTGTTTGTATGTTACAGCACACAGGTGTGTTTATATGACCTATGGGCACTGCAAAAATACCAAAACCAATTAAAAATATCGGTGTGTTTGTGCGATATTGCGCATCGATGCATTTATGTGAGACTACGCATCGGTGCATTTTTACAACCTATGGGCACCGCACAAATACCAATACCAATTATAAATCTCGATGTGTTTGTCAAATACATCACACGGGTGCATTTCTATAAGTCTACGTATCGGTGCGTTGAGATGACCTATGGGCATCACACAAATCCCAAGACCAATTATAACAACCTCGTGCATTGTATCACCAACACTGCACTCGGTGCAGTTTTATTCCTTGACGGTCTGGTGCATGCACTTTTGACCCTCCTGGGCCAACTTCTAGATGACATGCACTGGTGCGTTGAAACCTTAGTAGCGCTCCGATGAAAAAAACATCCGTAATAACCTCCGGCCGCCCAATTTTTTTAGTTGTGTTGAATTTATGTTAAAAGCTCCGCCAAAACCTCCATAACCATAAACGAATGTTGTAGCAATTTTTTTTTGACAATTTTGGCCAATTTTATAACACTAAAAACCTCCTTTATAACCTCCGATAGAGGGTCTTTTCCTTGTATTTTCCCCAACAGGATCCCAACACAAATGTGTGACTCATCTTGAGGCACTCAACCGGTTCACGCTGAGTCTTTTCTTTGATGTTTCTATATGCATCTTTCAATGGTTGAATTCTATCTGCACACTGCTTCTCGGCCTCATGTACTTTGTCTACCAGCTTCTCTGTAGTTTCCCCTGCTTTATTCTGAAGAAGGCCTCTTTGTGTCTGTCATAGCATCTTCATCTTGCTATCCACTTTATGCAATAGATGAATATCCTCCTCTACCAACGTTACATCCATTCAGAGATGATCTTCTCCTTCTTCTAAAGCTCGTTGATCTGACCTTGCAAAAAATTACCCTCCAAAAGATGTAAAAACCATTGTGCTAGCGCTAAGGTTTGCGCTATCACCTTATTTTAGTCGCAATGTTGCTGCATTTCCAAAAAATTTGCTTCGATTTTTTGCACAATCGAGTCCTCCTAAAATGCGGCCCATATTTCCATGGTGTCTTCAAATATCTAGCTACAATCCTTGATTGTGGTTGCGATAACTTCTAATGGAGCCTTCATATCTTCTTCGTGTCTTTCCCACACCTCTAGTGGTTTAGCTGGCTACAGCTTCAACTGTAATTAATGAATCTGCATATGCATCCCGAACTTGGCCTTGTCTACCTCATGCTTGGACTCTTTAACTGCAATGGCAAGCTTCTCAATATTTTTCTCTAGTACTTCCTCAGCTTGAATATGGAGGTCAGGCAGCTCACTGCAATCTTTAGTAATAATTTCTTCCATTTGTTTCCTTTGTGTTGTTGCCTCATCGCAGTCTTGTATTGCCTTCTACATGTCAACAAACATGTGCTTGTTGTCTTGCTTGACCTCCTTGACGACCATCAAGGCATGTTGCATGTAAATTCCTAATGAAAATCATGCAACACCTAGAGGGTCAGCACAACGAGATTGCTACTAATTTTTCACTAGTGTTGTGCGTGCGCACGATCTGTTACATTTTCAAAATGAAATTCCCCTCCAGGTACATGTATATCATGAAAATGCATTGTAATTCTGTCTGTTGTAGTGGCTACACTAACTACTTCTATGGGGTTGTGCTCACTTGAACAATGCTCTCTTATGCCATGCTCACTTGATTCACACTCGCATGTGCCACGCTCACTTGATTCATGCTTGCTTGTACCTTTAAATCATTGAGGCCCTACTGGACTTCCGTCAATACAACCTTGTACTGATCTTCTATGTGACCCGAGATGTCCTTAGTGACATGTTGGACTTTGTCATCAATCTTGTCGAAGTCTCCTTCAGTAAGGACCATAAGCTCTGCTCCTGTTGTGTGATTATATTTATGCTTCTTTCATTCACCTCTCGTAGTATGTGTCTGCCTCTTCTTGACAATGAACTAGGGCTCTATTATCCTTTTTGTATCATCTAGGGGATCCTCGTTGCCCTGAGCATCCCCCACAATGTCTTCTCCATCCTTCTCGGTCTCTAGTTTTGTTTCCTGCTCAGTTTCCTTCTATGTTTCTTTGGCACTTTCTATTTCTATGTCATTTCCCTTCCCTATAACTTTCTTCATAGTGGTAGCTTTCCCACTAGTTCCTACCTACACTACTTCTGGTGGATTCAACCAATGGCTTAGCCATTGACGCAAAACCTACACAAGATCATCATTTGTGACAAAATATGACAATGGGTTCCATTATTTGGCTTGAGGGGACCTAGACCCAGGTTCAAAGTAGTTGCACTACCAACAAAACCCTCTATTACTAGCCCTTTCAGCAACGATCTACTGTGAATAACGAAGTCTCACCAGAGGAAATATTAGGGGATGCTAGAACCAGGTTTTTGCATCGAGAGGGACTATGGAGTGTGGCTTTAAGGCTTATCTCTACTTAGGGCTCAATCAAAGCTTCGCTGAACCGGTAAGCTTACTACAAGGGATGTTGTTCAATCACTTATCTATTCTTCCTGTGAACTATGCCTTTCTAATTTCACATGCATTATTCATCATGTAACAAAAAAACATAATCTTCACGATGCATTTATTGAGTAAATATAAAGAAATGAACCTTAAGCATGCACGAACAACTCATAAGCATATAACATGGAAATACACAGATATGCCTTCAAGTCCTTTATTAAGTAAGATCCTTGAATTCCTGCGCACACAACTACAAACTTACCAAGGTCTACGTGCACACAACTGCAAGAGCCTTCCCCTTTACCCAAAACACATAAATATAATGCAATTATAGACTCAATTCCTTCATAATACTTACATATCATCTCTTTTACTCACTAAGATAGCTCTTTATATAGATTTTCCTTTTACAATGCCATGGTCTGAAAACCATGGGTGGAGCTCAAAATATTCAAAAATATTCCATCCCTTTACAAAATAAGGGGCTTTAACTCACCCCAAATCCCCTATGATTCCTAACCATCTGTACGAAGTGTGCTCTCCTCCTCAAAATGTGGACCGTTGAACAAAAATTAGACCTAGGGGGAACCTTCCAAATAGATACATAGTAGATACCAGAAAGAGGTATTGTGGACAAGACATGAAGACCTTTGTAGAGACCCCTCCACCGCCAAGAAGAGGTACGACTGATGATATTAAGCTACCTATTTTTAGAGGGACTAGAACAGAGGATCCATAGCAGTTTTTATTTTTATTTGAAGATGTATGGACCGTGAAGTAGATCAATGATGAGAATATAAAGAAGACGCAACTCGTTATGACACCGTGAGATAGAGAATTGACATGGTATATGAAGTTTGCAACTAATCAGAACAGAGTGTTTGCAGATATCAAAAAAACACTGGTAGGAGAATTTAAGAAGCCAAATTCTTAGTCACAGTGCATCACTGAGTTGAAAGAAATGAGACAAAAACCTAATGAGTCTGTTTGGGATTTAGATCAAAGGTTTAAGTTGTTATTAGATCAGGTGAGCTTTGACATAGTGTTACACAGTATTTTTCCACCATCCCTATGATCCCCATCCCGAACATTGGAGGAAAATTTCAGTGACTTATGTGTATTTTCATATGTTACAATAAGTATCATTGTATCCCTTGGCATGTTAAGAACATTTCCTCTATTGATCATTCCTCAAGTAGACTCTCAAAAACATGTTTTCTAGGTCGGCGCTGGTAGGCAGTTATGGCCTCGCGCCCAAAGAGAAAGTAACATTGGGATTCACACCCATTGGAGCTCTATCTCAGTGTCTCACCCACACTGAGCTATTTTTGGAATGTTTTTTAAAATATAAGTGAATTTTCCATTCTTAACTACTTCGTGAGCAGAGTCATCATGGTTTGTTCGACTGAATAACGTCGAAATTCTCCCTTCGGCTTCTTGTTTCCTATAATTGTGCGACTCAAAAAAGGGATAGGACCTCTCTTCCACATTATGAGGGATCCAAAACCATCCACTCCTCTCCTATAAATACCTCTTTCTTACATTGTTTCAGCTAGTTGAACAGTCCTTACTATAGCTGGTGTGAAGAACAAGGTAGAGAGGAATCCATTGTCGAGAGAGAGAGTTTAGGCCATTACCTCATCAACTCCGATCCCCGACAAATGCTTGAGACACGCCTGAATGAACCCATCGAAGGAGGCTACAACGTCAAGGCATTAAGGTTGTAAACTTATTTTCTCTAATATTAATACATGATTGGTTTTTTGGTTCCAATTTTGTGTTTATAAAAAATGTTTGATTCTCCTTCACCAATCAAATAGCTATAAATGAAAGTATGTCTTTGTATTTTGTCATTGTTCACTTGAGCTTCGTGCAGGTACACCAACACTATTCCTGAAGGACCGTGACGCATGAAGATGACGATCAGTAGATCGCTGCTACAAGCTACGACGAGAGCGTTGGACCAAGGTAGGTCATCTATCCCAACTCATTTTTCATTTATAAGCTAGGAGTTTGAAAGTCCAGCATGTTCCCTTGTTGCTAGACCCACCCTAGGGCTAGAGGGATCACCTCTGTCCACAGAGGGGATTTACCTAGACAACAAGTTGGTGACCATACTGGGGATCAGTGTGTTTGTAATCTCTCGTTGTTCGTCTAGTATTTTTCTTATCTACTTGACTTTGGTCATATTATCGCTTTTCTGCTTTGGTTTTCTTGTCTGACTGTTTCCAACCATCATACTTAGACTCAGAGTATTAAGTCTAGCCTTTTCTCAATGGTTTTTTTTCCTTTCTATATATTTTAGGCTCGGCGCTATTTTTTCTTGAACAGTCATGCTGATTGGCACTTGTTTCTTGTTTTATAGGTGCGCCATCCCCTGTTCAGCGCAGATTACAGTTGAACAGTTGCACCGATTCCTGTGTATTTGGATTTGGGCTTCTTCCCTGAATTTTTTCCAATGTGTCTTTCCTCTGGATTAGCTTTTCATCTTCAATCATTCCATTGAAATTGATTTGACTCTCCTGTCTCATTATTCTCAGATGTTTGCCCCTTGTCTGATTAGTGTGGATCATCATCCTAGGGTTTCTAGGTGAATTTTATAGCTTGTCCAACTACCCCCTCACTAAACCTTCTGAGTTGAGTTCGAGTCAGTCTAGTCTTGTATCTTTTCAGCTTGTTGACTGATTGTTTGATATTTTATTTAGATTCTCCATGCCATTAGGTCCTTGAACTATCATATTTGTGTATGTTTGATCTTCCTTTTGTCACCTTGAGCATAGCTCACATTTCTCACTGAATCGATTTAAAAGACCTCTTTCGCTTGGAGGAATGCATCTCTATTTTGAGTTTGTTTTTCATTCGCTTTAGATTGGTCTCTTTGTTTTAGACCATTTCATTCGAGTGACTCAAATCTAGTATTCATTTGGTATTTTAGTGTAACAATGCATTTTTCTTCTTGTTCATCTAAAAGAATGAAATTTGCATTCTTTCTTTTTGGTCTGGAAATTAAAAGAGTTATTTTGCATTAGTATATTTGATTGAATCAAGAAATATATTTTCGTTTTCTGCGTTTTTCGTCTTATATGCATTAGGAAAATTTTTCCTTGTATTCGATTTATTGCTACTTCGTTGTGAACTACTATCCCTCTCTTAGCTATCTATTCATCAAATTGGAATGATGTCCTTTCACATGTAGTTATGCATTTAGGGATTCGAGATTACATTTGGTAAGGCCTTGAAATTGCAACATTAATTCAATATCAACTTTAGAATGAACTCAATTAACCTAAGGAAGCATTGAAACCTAACGCTCATATTTAGAGGTCTATTCTAGTGACGTGTTGCGACGTCATCAAACCTAGTAGCTTTCGTTCGCCATCTGGAAGTAGACAACACTAGCATAGACTTATGCTCCCCTACCGTCAAGTATATAAAGGGAGACCCTCATAGGCTACAATCCTTTATCCATAGGAAGTTGAGTTTGCCGCCATGTGACCGTGATACAACGAACATAGCATTCGAGGAGACTCCCTACACATATGTTAAGTCCTTGGCCATTTCTCTTTCATTTTATCACCAAGGTGTATATTTCATTTCATGGAAGCTTGGTAAACCCTCTTGCTTATATTTCTTGAGTAGTCATTTTGGTCTTTTCGTGACTCCCTAAAATATTGAAAAGATCATCGAGCACTTGTCCTTTCGTGCTTGTTCAACTTGGAAGTGACTAGAGTCACCTTTTGTCCTTTTCTTGACTCTTGAAATATGAAAAGGTAGAGTTTTGTTTCAGTGTCATAAAATGAATTACCTACGATCACATGCCCATTAAAGATACTTTCTTGGCTTTTTCTTACGTAATTCCTTGGTTTTTTGGTTTTGAAGCCTCGAATTTCTTATTTCTTTTCTCTCCTACTTTTGAGACAAATTTACAGTGGTGGAACCACCAGTTTTGTCATCCCCTTCATTACCTCGTAGTGGAGATCCTTCTCCTGTAGTTTCTTCGGAGATACCTCAGTTTTCTAGGACTTTAGGTTACTAGCTTTCTATTGTTCCGAGCATTCAACCTCTTGCCACTCGATCTCCTCCTGAGGGACCATTTGATATCAATTGGCCTCCTCTGGAATTTTGGGCTGGGGTTGGAGAAGAAGAAGATCCTCCTTCATCTTCATAACTGCTTGCATCAAAACCACTTGAATCGCCATTAACACATGCTTTAATTGCTACTACTCATCATCTTTTCACCGAAAACATGTCTTCATCTGACATGGATGTTACAAGTCCCATCATTAGTGAAGAGATTTATGTTTCCACGTGAGTCTATCAATTTCCTTCAGAGAATTTTCCTTATGTGTCCTCACAACCTTTATCTCTCCCGACCAATTATCGTTCGTTGGGTCAAATCATTTCTAGTGCTACATATTGGTATCAGAATCCAATATGGTCAGGTAAATCGACTCCCTTTGCCTGAGCAAATTGATTCATTTGGTGACGCGATGTTGTTAAGCCCAATAGGAATTGATTATTGTGAAATTATTTCAGTTTCAGCTCCTCCTCCCTCTGATCGTGCTCCTTTGAGTGTGTCTCTTGACATGTATTATCAATCTCCTAGGCCCGGTGCATCGGATTCTATTGACCCTTTAAACAAGATATTTCCCACTGATGATTCCATCGTGGAAACCTTGTCTCTTAAGGATCCTCCTTGGGACGATAATCATCATCATTCCTTGTTTATGTCTGACCTTGGTGCCATGTCTACTTGTCTCGAGAAGTTCGCTTCCCAAGTTCCTTCCCATCGGCTTCAAACACCCATCTTGACACATGAAGTCTTTGCAGAAGGTAATCTGGGAAACATTATGCAAATGATTCCTATTGACATCTTTGTTATACTGAGGGTTTTCGAGAACGTCCACATTGGGGTGACCTATTCTCCTACTGAGATCAAGGTCTATACTAGTCTCTTCCACAAGTTTCGCGACGTTTTCACTTGGTCTTATGAATAAATTTCTGGCATTGATCTGAGTATAGTTGTGCATGAGATCCCTACTTATCCTAGTGCAAATCCTGTTCGCCAACATCTTCGTCCCGTGCACCCTAGAAAAGCAGCTGCCATCAAGGGAGAAGTTGAAAATATTCTTAAAACTAGTTTCATTTATCTGATTCCCTTGACATAATGGGTTTCTAATATTGTTCCTGTAGAGAAGAAGCAGGGTACTATTCGTGTCTGTGTGGATTACCATGATATCAACCATGCTTACCCTAAGGATAACTATCCCACTAATTTTATTCACTAGATCATTGACGAATGTTCCAGAGTGAGATATTTTCCCTTATGGATAGGTTTTATGGGTACAAACAGATCAATATTCTTTTGGTTGATCAACACAAGGCTACCTTTATCTATCCTTGGGGTACCTTCGCCTACAAGAAGCTCCCTTTTGGCCTTAAGAACATTGGGGCCACATTTCAATGGGAAATGTCATACGCTTTCCATGACATTAAGCACCTTGTTCAACCTTATCTAGATGACCTTCCAGCTCATTCTGCTAAGCGTAAATACCACCCAAATCATCTCTTTCAAATATTCCTACGATGTAGATGTTATAACATTCGGCTCAATCCACATAAATTTTTCTTCTATGTCGATTCCGATAGACTCCTATGGTTTATTTTCTCTAAATATGGAATTCGTCTTGATCCCCTCAAGGTTGAAGCTATTGTCAATCTCCCCTCCACTTCCTCTTTAAATCAGTTGTAGATTCTACAAGGGAAAGCTAAAAGTTTCGGTGTTGTTTTATAGCTAACTATGTTGAAGTATCCAAAGGATTCACGTGATTACTTAAGAAAGGTGTCTCATTCCTCAGGGATGAAATCGCCCAAAAATCCTTCGATGCACTAAAGGCATTGCTTATCAACGCTCCTCTCTTGCGTCCTCCTAATTATCATTACGACCACTCGCTCTATTTGGCTACAACATTTAGCAGTATTACCATGGTTCTGGTGCAAGACAACGATGATAGTGATGAGCACGTCATTTGTTATTTGAGCCGCAATATTCTTGATATTGAAACACGTTACACACATGTCGAGAAATTGGCGTTGGTAGTTGTTAAATCTGTCCAAAATTTTTTCCATTATATTTTATTACGCAGTAACCGTGATTTCTAATTGCAACCCTATGACTTACATATTGACTTGAAAATTGTTGTGGGGAAAATACTTAAAGTGGATTTTTATCCTCCAAGTGTTCAATTTGGAGTTCACTACCACCAAATCGAAGAAATCATTGGTTTTTTCTGATTTGATTTGATCTTTACTTTCTAACTCTACTCCATCTGGTTCTAAGGAATGCATTCCAGACGACACTCTTTTTCTCATTAGCACCCTCAACCCATGGTACAGTGATATCATTGTCTATCTCCAGACTTCTACCTCCTGATATGAGTTGACAAAGGATGCTCGTCGACGGATCTGCCATCATTCGCAACCTTATCGCATAGTTAGAGATGCTATATACCGCATAGGAACTGACTCTGTTCTCCTCCGTTGTTTAACTCTCAAGGAGGATGAAAAATTTCTCAATGACTTCCATTCTGGCGCATGTGGCGGTCACATGTCTGGATATGCTACTGCACAAAATATTCTTCATGCTAGATATTTATGGCCTACCATTTTTAAATATTGCATTGTTGTTTTCTGCAAGTGTCACAATTTCCATATTTACCAGCGCAAGATGCGTGCACCACCTGCTCACCTCCATCCTTTCATTACCATTGGTCCCTTTGCGAAGTGGGGCATCAATTTTATGATGTGTAACCCTCACTCGGCCGGGGTGGCATGATTATATTATCGTAGCCATTGTTTTATTTAACTAAATGGGCCAAAGAAATGCCTACACTCATAGTTGACGGTAAGACAGCCGCACAATTTTCGTTCAATCATGGCATTACTAGGTTTGGTGTCCCTCAAGCCATTGTTACCAATAATGGTTCTCATTTTTGTCATTACATGATGGCTAAATTGACTTTTAAGTTGGGTCTGCATCACAACAGCTCAACGTTGTACTACCCTTAGGCAAATGGCCAGGTTGAAGCCGTGAACAAGGTTCTAGTCACTATGCTTTAGCGTATGATTGGGATGCACAAATCCAACTGGCATCTCATGTTTTTTTCAGCTCTCTGGGGTTACTGAACCTCGATAAAGGATGCGACCGAATTCACTCCATTCTAGCTTGTTTATGGTATGGAAGCTACCCTTTTGATTGAATGTGAAATCCCTTCTCTCAAGATAGTTGTTGAATTACTGCCTAACACCTCACCAGAAGAAGAGTGTCCTCTCTATTTAGAGAGGCTTGATGAAACTCATTGCTTTGCTGCTCTTGTCATAGAAGCACAGAAAAAGCGGGTCAAATCTCATTTTGGTCATAAAGTTTCCCCTCGTACCTTTTTAGAAGGATACCTCATCCTCTTGTCTGACCAAGCTCATGATAAGCTGGGGGCAGGAAAATTCGAACCCATGTGGCATGGGCCCTATATTATTAAGCGTGTTTTGCAGAACGGGGCTTATGAGCTAATTGAATATGAAGGTTATCCTTTGGATCAACCCAGAAATGGGTTGTACCTCAAAAAAATACTATGCATTATTTTATTGTGCATGATTTTTGTATATAAGTGTGTTTTTCACTTTTTGGCTTGGCGTGCTTTGTGAGCATCTTTTTCCTACTTATTATGTCATTGATTACTGTACAGATGTCTATCACTCCTTATGTTGGTTTCGCGGATTGTGCCTCCTGCAGTACCTGAAATCTGTCTTCTGCAACCTGGGTGATTTATAATCCTAATGGTGAATTGATAGACCTTCAAGGTATTTGTCTAGGATGAACAATGAACAATGTCTCTAAATATATCGTCGTCGTTGAACTCTTAACCGAGGTCATTTCTCTCGACATTCATGCATTAATTGTTAACCTATACTCTCAGCTTGTTGCTCTTCAGCTTAATGGGCATTATTCTATTAGAAATCCTCAGATTTTAAGTTTTTATTTGCGTGTTCGTTTATTATAAAGGAATTTTGATTACATCACATATCAGCATATTCCTAGAAGAATGAATGCGTTAAGTCATGCAGTAGCCAATATTGTACAAGATAGATATTTGCATAATTTGTAAAATCATCATCATCACGTAATAAAATTTATACAGGAAAATAGGCATATATATATATATATATATATATATATATATATATATATATATATATATATATATATATATATATATATCGATTTCTTGCATCAACATGCATCACAAGGTCAAAAAATATGTGTGTTTTGGTTACATCCTGAGACATGATGTCTCTCAAAAAATATGTAGAAATAAAAGCCTAGGCGTATAATCGGCATGATTCTCATGGTAGCATGTCAATGTGCATACAAGCCACCTCAATAAGTGGTGGACATGGCTAGACACCCCCGTAATGTGCCTCTGGTACGCACGAGGAACATCGTCAAATCTTGCGTAATCTAGGATCCCACTAGTGAGTCCCTCTAGGTTACATACGATCTCCTCTTCCTCACTTCCCTCACCATTAGGGGTCGTCTCAAAATCACACAGAACTATCTATGCTATTGGAGACATTCCTGCAGGTCTTTCTGGGCCAACATCTGCAAAACATAGTTAAACATCTGAACACATATAATAAAAAAAACATAATACTCATCAAAATAAAAATAATGAGTCTTACCTAATTCTTTATCCCAATCCTCTCCTTCTGGGAGTGGAATATCTGGATCACTCATGAATTTAATGCCAGTATAAGGCCAGTCCTCCACGACAATGAGCTGTTGATGAAGCGAGTCAAATAATTCTGGTCTCCACGACATCTGCTGACCACCTCCCGCTCTAGGCATCAATGCTGCCAAACAGACCATCCATAGCTCTTGGACTGGTGGTGTTGGGACTATTACCTCCTGGCGTTGGAATATTGGAAATCGTTCCAAGATGAACGGTACCAAGATGGACCCATAGCCGAATTGTTCCAACTTTCCGTTCTTGCATTTTGTTAGTTGTCGTTTCAAGTTGATTTTTACCGCCTCCACCCATTTGAAAATGGTTGGGGCCATGCAATCTACGAAAAGTAAGATTTTTTTTTTGTGGCTTCATGAGGCGCTTGAGATCCGACAGCTCATGTGATGGTGTGCAACACTACGTTTAGTGCCAAATCAAGAATGGTTTGAATTTTCACTTTCTTGCTCTTTGATCCTTTCCTTTCCCCTCAACAAACCCTTTCTATTAGCATTCTCATGTTTTCCATTGTAAGCCAAGTGTCTGTCAGGATTGGTGCTACTCCCCTCCTTGATAATCCAATCATGAAGTATACATTAGAGACTTCAATCTCTAACTCCTGATCATGAATCATAAACATTTCCCAATCGATGTCCTACACACTGATCAAGTACTGTATCAACTCTAGTTGGGCTCGAAGACATGGCGCCATGAAGAATTTTATAAGCCCGCAGTCTCTTAGGGAATTCATGCATCTTTTGTTTCCCATGGAAATCTCGTCTTCTTCCCTGTGTTCTCTTTCCTTCCATTCGATAGCCATTTTGCTTTCAAGTGCTTGAAAAATCATTATTAGGGCTTTCATTATTAGAATTATTCATTTTTGAAAGGTTTAAAATGGGCATTTTAGTAGCATTTACAAGAACAATTGATGGTCGCGGTTGGTGCGATTGTTTTAAAAATAGTCGCGGTTGGCACGATTATTTTTAAAATAGTTTCGGTTGGCGCAATTGTTTTAAAAACAGTCGCGCCCATTGGCGCACCCCCGTTAAAATTCAAGGTGAATTGGTGCGACTCCGTGCTCAGAACCCGCGCCGACCGCCGCACCCACCTTTGAACAAAACCTCCCCAAAAATATGAAAAATTGAAAATGCAAGCAATGAAATTTGGTTTGAAATGCAGTCAAGCATAAGAGCTCTTACCTAGAGAAAATAGATTCGCGATTGGTCTCCTGGATTTTTCGCTAGTAGCTCCACAAGATCACAGTGAAAAACGGTAAAATTCTCACAAGAGGTGAAAAGGTGAAAAGTAATTTATTTTTTACTATTTCTGTAATTTTATAACCTTTTCGAAACCCTAATTAGGTTTTTGAGCTTATTTTTCCATTATTTTAATATTTTATCTCAAAATATGGGTTTTACGTGCGTTTCTTGTGCATCAACAGGTTCTTAAGGTGATGATAATGAAGTGACGAGTTGTATTTTATTACTGTTTCGGACTTGGTAAAAACACGAAAAAGTCACCCCCTGGAGTCATCTTTCAGCTCTTTTCTAACTCTCAAAAATTGAAAATATTGGCAAGACTCTTATCGTTTTGAACTCTTTAAAGGCTGTGAAACGTCATCTACCCAGTATACGTTTACCTCTTTTTCAGGCTAGAACAAATTATTTACAAAAAAGGAATACCTTAGCCTATCGCGACTAAGAGGTTCTCTCAAATATTGTTTTCTACCTTTTCAGATCTATGAGAATACCTATGAAAAGGGCCCTGCCGGAGTTTTTCTTTTCCACTCTTTTCAAACTCTCTAAACATGAAAATATTTTTAGTTCTTCCTTTGTCAGACTCGTTAAAATCTAAATGACATCGAAAATCGTCACCATGACGTAACCGAGTTCCTCCTTCCTAGGGCTCGTAAAATGTACTAGGATGGATTTTTTCAAAGGAAAATCTTATATGACAAGCATATGCTATCCCCTTGAAGCTTGTTTCCAAAAATAATTGGGGTACTCGCCAGAAATGGTGGGGAAAAATGGAACTAGTTCTCAGTCGTGTCGGTAGTATGTCACTCTTAAACATGACACTTGTCTGCAATTTGTGTCAGGTTGGGGACATCCCACTTCATCATTTTTTCCTCCATAGGTTTGTGTTATCTATTCTAACCTCTCATGTGCTCTTTTCCACGTCATCATGACCTCAGATCCCTTGATGTCAAATACTGCCAAACTCCGGATTCGTGTTGCTGATATATTCAAGAGGAATTTCCTTTTGTAGTTTTCAACCTCTAATCCTCTATTTAGTCCTAATTCACTATCATCTTGTTCCTTTGTCTCGTGTCGATGATGTGGGAAACATTATGGCCCTCCTTCAACCAGACCACTTCCTGTCGACTTCAGCTCATTATCCAGGAAGTTGATCTAGAGACTCCCTTTCGGTACCCTAGATATTTCATGCCTCAATGGAAATTTCTTCGCATTCGATGACAGGTATTCATCATTTTCCTTCGATCGAGTGATTTCGTGGGTGTTTGACCCCAGCTCACTGTTCACATTCCGCGGATTGTACTAGTTATACCTTGAGAGCCATTATCATTATTGGTGTTTTCTCTCATGCCTGTTAATAGATTTCATCACTGACTAGTAATCAGGTGACTTTCTTGCATGTTTGAATTCAACTCACTTATTCACATACTTGAATTTGTACTTGTCCAGGTCGAGATGGAGCATAAGACCCTGGGTTTTGTCTAATAGAAATCCAGGATGCGAGATGATTTGATTTATCATGACTATATGCGTGACTATTCTGATTGGATGGTTGTGACCATACCTAAGTCTGTTTGATGATCCTTCTTACCGGATGGTTACATCCATACCTCAGATCTTGTAATGATCATTTTTCAGGATTATCAACAATGAGCTCAAGGAAAACGCTGTATAAGTAAAAATATGGAAAAATAATGCATATCGGGACTTGGTTCCTCTTATTTATGTTGTATGTGAGTTATATATGGAATTTTATCTAAAAAAAATCAGTTTAGATACATTAAACATATCTTCCAAAAACTAGACTAGCTAAAAAGCACCCGAAGAGGAAGGCTGCAGCCGAATGTAAGCACTGCTTCAGGAATTGCGCAGTTTTAGCAAACGTTCAATGGAGATTAGCAAGAGGACTCATATTTCAGTAATATAGCAGCAAATAAACATTATGATGAAGCCCTTTCATTATATAGTAGAATGTATGAGTCAATAGAGCAATAAATCTTCAGAAAAGAGAGCTAGAACACATATATATTTGCAAAAATGGCTCAACAACGTTATTTTTGAGGCACTTCAGTAGCTGAAAGTTACAACTCAAATCTAGGACAGATATGTGGACAAAACATCAAATCTATTTCAGATCTGGAAGCTATATTGTCTTCTCTTCAAGATCCACTTGGAATTTTGACAAAAGCATGCATAAATAAGTGTAGATTTGAGAAAAAAGTTACAGATCTGGAAACTGCTACGGTAAATTTCTGGATATGAAATTTCATTACAATGGATCAGATCTAAACAGAACATATATCAGCAAGCTAATCCATAGATCACCAAGTGGAAGTCAAAGCCCAACACACGAGATCTCTGATCTAAACTATGAGCAAGACACCATGAAAACCCTCATACAGAAATAATGCAGTCTACTCATGGGAACAAAACTGTAGCTCAAATGACACAGAAAAATACTATAGAATTGTAGATCTGAAGTACAAGAATTAGAGACACTCTTTTAGGAGTTTAAAGAACACACTCCATGAGAAGAGGCTGCCAAAAATACACTAGATCTCTGCAGATCTAGACTCCCACTTGCTGCAGCTCACAAGACAGCTCAACTCTCAACTTGAGCAATGCTGTAGTGTAAGGTGGAGATTGGCCTCAAGCCTGATAGTGGTTCAATTCAGAAAAATTTCCTCCAAGATTCCTCAAAGGAAGAGGTGAAATCCCTGCATAGGAATTCCAGATACAATCCTCCACTAAACAACAGAGAATGGTATTTGTCTAAGCAGAAAAATACTCAGAAATATGATCAATCAACAACCTTCTCTTGCTGCCCTCCTTTTCCTTTTATAAGATGAGAAAGCTTTTGAAAACCCTAAACCATCTTGATGAGTTAGCTCTTTTCACATGAGAGGCTTCCTTCTAGAACTGTGCTGTCCCTTTTGGAGATGCAATGAACCTAGACATCGCATTTGATTTGGTCAAGGTTGACCTAGTCTTTAGCTCAAACCTATTTCACACCTGCAAGTGATTATTTACATGGCCCTAATTTGTATTTTTTCACATGGGCATTGATTTATTCAGACTTATTAGGAGTTTTACATGTCCTCCTTTATTCATTTATTCATGAAACAAAATTTAAAAAAAAATTGAATGTTCCTCTTAGCTAAGGCTAAGTGGGAGCATTACACTCCTCCCCTCCAAAATGTTGCTTGTCTTCAAGAAATTGATAGGGTAAGATTTGTAGTTCTTCTCCTTCTCCATTTATGGCACCATCAAGGATCAAACTTTCATCATGGGACAAGTGCTCATTAAGCCAATACATCAAAAATTTCTCCTCCAAGGCTAACATGATAGGGGCATAGTCCATCCCTTCAAGAGTGTAAAACTCAACAGAAATAAACATGGGTGAAGCAATGTCACATCTAAAACATGTATCATGAAGTGCAAGATGAATTTCCATCCCATGTGGTACATATACACTGCCCACTCTTTGCCCATACAAACCCATAAACAATACCAATGTATCGTCTATGTATGGAAGAAAAATTACATACATGCAAACTGAAATTTGCACTTGAGGAGGTGGGCACAATCCCACATAAGATACCAACGCAATGCACTCCTTGTCTTGAGTAGATCTGAGTGTGGTAAGTGGTACTCCCACCACATCTTTTCTGCATGGGTCACTTTGACATGGCTGAAAGTGATACCCAAGTTAGGTGCCTTTGGGAAGCACCCATCATGATAGATAATCTCCCTTTGCACCTCAAGGGAGTGGCCAGATTTAGAATTTTTATTGGCCTCATCAGTGCCATGAGATCTACATGTGATATCACTCCTCGTAGGAGCCATGGCCTACATACATATGGTAAGAAAATATGTCAAATCAGAAAAATAAACATGCTCCATAAGATCAGATTCTTTACCATTCAAGTCCCCCACACACATGGAGTTGGGCATGGGCATTTCTCCTCTTTTAAGAGAAGGAAGAGATGGCTGAAATGACTTTGGCATAGAGTCTTTTGGCTGCCCCATCTCCTCATAACTATTTCACTCTTGTAAGTGTTGATGTATTTCATCCTTCATACCCTCCCAATCAAAACTCCTCATGATTAGGGTGTAGATCTTTACTGACTGCATATAGCTGGAAAGGAACTCTTTGTGTGCTCTTTGTAGTATCTCTTGCTTAAGCTTGGAGGCTTGAGACAAGAATACTTTACCAAGATGGTAGATGACCCCTTTATGTACCACATAGCCTCCCCCTTGCTTCATGCCATATAATATCATCCCGATGTGAAGATCTTTGGAGTACTCCACAAGGAGTTGAGATCTCCAATATGGATCCACACAACTCAACAATGATAGCACTGTTGATACATATATGGTGGTGCTTGCCTTGTTGTTGATTGCATCTTTGACATTACACATGCCAAATTTTTTTGCTGGGAGTATGATCCTCCCCTTTCCTTCCTCCCACAACATTGTGGCTTTCTCTTTCATTTCTCCAATCCTTGCTTGGTCTATGCTTGGAGCAGCACTTTGTGAGGCTTCCCCCACATGATCAGAATCTAATGGCATCCCAAATGGCTTTCCATTAGGTAGGAATGTTCCTTGCAACATTCTCATAAACATGAGAGAAGGAATTGTGAGATCCTTGCTTCCACTGCGCAAATCCATCTCTGTTGTTTGTGTGGAAACATCAGGTGCGGGATAAGTGTGCATGCCTTGAATTATTTGTGGTTTCCCACTCTTCAAGTCCACCCACTCCATTTTCAAGGCTTTCCAATCAGTGGTAACCTTCCCCAAGGTAATCAACCACTAGACACCCAAAATGATATTGGTGTCTGGTATGTCAAATACAAAGAAATGGTCCACCAAGGTGTAGGATCCCATAGTGACAGAAAGTGATGGAACATATTTCATGCATTGCATGGTTCTATCTCCTAGGACCAAAATAGAAAACCCATCAAAATTTTTAGTGGGGATTCCTCTCCTCTGCACAAGGTGAGCATAAATAAAGTTATGGGTGGCTCCACTGTCAATCAAAATAGACACTCTCTGGTTCATGACTGAGCCTTGTACTCTCAGGGTCAAGTACTTAGGCACTCCTCTCAAAGAGGCAAGAGTCCCACTTGTTGGAGCAAAGGCTCCCTATTCACCTCTGGATGGTGACTGATCTTCCTCCTCATCATCACCAGTGCTTTGACCTCTCCTAGTTCCATCATTCCCATATTCCTTCTCAAAATATGAGAAGACTTCTATATAGTGTGCCCTTCCAGCAGCACATATATGTCTCGGTACCCATGGCTCTTGACAAGTGAAACATAATCTCTTTTTCCTCAACTCCCTCTGGAGATCAAGGTCAAGAGGTTTCTTCAGTGAGCTCTCCTTGGGTGGAGCAGCTTTCCCTTCTTTCCCCTTAGAATAGTGAGGGGATTTTCTTTGGAAAGTTTCCTTTGCTCTTGGCAAGGCATCTTGGAGATCTCTAGCTCTCTCAATGGCATCAGGCAAAGTAATGGGCTTGGTAGACTTAACCAACCCATGCAAAGGTTCCTTCAGGCCATCAATGAACATGTATACTCTCCTTGATACAGATAGATCAAGGACCATACCTGAAAATCTCAGGAATTCAGAGATATAGGTCTCTGCATCTCTTGCCTGCTTCAGCTTTTCCAGGCTTATAAAAGGTGCCTTCGGATCTTTCTGATCAAATCTATCCACTAGTCTTATAGTGAACTCAACATATGTAGACAAATTGCTGTGTCCCAATGTAGATATTCCATGGACCCACCAGTTGTGGGCTTCACCCTCAAAGTGCAGCGCAACAATCTTAATGGCTTCTACTTCGGGGACTTTATTCAACTGGAAATAGATGTCCAAATTTTCCACCCATGCTTTGGAAGAACAAGAGGATGATCCATCAAACTTGGGAAAAAAGAACCTTCCCATAGTGTGGTGTCTCCCATGAAAGAAACCTCCATCTCTATACTGCTTCCATGGTCTCCTCTGGTCTTTGAGATGGCAAAAGTCTTGAAAGCTCAAGTTATCCTTGAATCTCTGACTTTGTGAGTCATACTCCACAAAGTAACCTTCCAGGGAGGTTGGCTCTTGTGGTCCCTCATGCTCTACATCCAATAAGGTAGGAATAGTAAAGCGCTGGGAGGCATGTGGGGCTTGTGGCAAGCTCATAGGTTGACTAGTTCCATAATGAGACATTTCAGAACTTTCTCCTTGATGGAATCTCCGAAGGGACTCCCTCATTCTATCCACCCTCATCTCTTTTATCTCATTGGAAATATATTTCATAGTATCTAAGATATTTTTTTCAAACTCCTCTACTTCCTTATCCTTGTCATTCACAGATTCAGGGGTTTTCCCCTTGTCTTGACCCTTGTCAGGGTCATTAGTGGTGTAGTCATACTTTTTATGAATTTTATTTTGGTACCTCCTCTCTCTCTCAGTGACAGGATCCTCTTCTTTGGAATGCAGCATGACTGGTGCTCCAAGGAAATCATAGGTTGTGCTAAGAGTAAAGCTCTGATACCACTGTAATGATCCTTTTTCAATATTATCAACAATGAGATCAAGGAAAATGATGTATAAGTAAAACTGTGAAAAAATAACACAGATAAAGACTTTGTTCCTCTTATTTATGTTGTATTTGAATTATATATGGAATTTCATCTAAAACAAATCAGTTTAGATACATTAAACAAATCTTCCAAAAACTAGACTAGCTAAAAAGCACCCAAAGAGGAAGGTTGCAGCCGAATGCAAGCACTGCTTCAGGAATTGCGCAATTTTAGAAGATGTTCAATGGAGAGCAGAAAGAGGACTCATATTTCAGTAATAAAATATCAAATAAAAATTATGATGAAGCCCTTTCATTATATATTAGAATGTATGAGTCAATACAACAATAAATATTCAGAAAAGAGGGCTAGAACACATATATATTTGCAGAAATGGCTCAACAGCGTTATTTTTGAGGAGCTTCAGTAGCTGGAAGTTAAAACTCAGATCTATGATAGATATGTGGACAAAAAATCAGATTTATTTCAGATATAGAAGCTATATTGTCTTCTCTTCAAGATCCAATTGGAATTTTAACAAAAGCATGCATAAATAAGTGTAGATCTGAGAAACAAGTTGTAGATCTGGAAATTGTTGCAGTAAATTTCTGAATATGAAATTTCATTACAATGGATCAGATATAAATAGAACATAGATCAGCAAGCTAATCTATGGATCACCAAGTGGAAGGCAAATCCCAGCACAAGAGATCTTTGATCTAAACTATGAGCAAGACACCATGAAAACCCTCATATAGAAATAACACAGTCTACTCCTGGGAATAGTGTTGTAGCTAAAATGACATAAAACTAATGTAGAATTGCCGATCTGAAGTACAAGAAGCAAAGACACTCTTTCAAGAGGTTAAATAACACACTCCATGAGAAGAGGCTCCCAAAAATACACTAGATCTCTGCAGATCTAGACTCCCACTTGTTGCAGCTCACAAGACAACTCAAATCTCAACTTGAGTAGTGTTGTAGTGTAAGGTGGAGCTTGGCCTCAAGCCTAATAGTGGTTCAATTCAACAAACTTTCCTCCAAGATTCCTCAAAGGAAGATGTGAAATCCCTGCATAGGAATCCCAAATACAATCCTCCACTAAACAGTAGAGAATGGTATTTGTCTAAGCAGACAAATACTCAGAAATATGATCAATCAACAATCTTCTCTTGCTTCCCTCCTTTTCCTTTTATAAGATGAGAAATATTTTGCAAACCCTAAACCATCTTTATGAGTTAGCCCTTTTCACATGAGAGGCTTCCTTCTAGAACTGCGTTGTCCCTTTTGGAGATGCAATGAACCTAGACAGCGTTGTTGATTTGGGTAAGGTTGACCTAGTCTTTAGTTCAAACCTCTTTCACACCTGCAAGTGATTATTTACATGGCCCTGATTTTCTTTGTTCACATGGACATTGATTTATTCATACTTCTTAGGAGTTTTACATGTCCTCCTTTATTCATTTATTCATGAAATAGAAAGTAAAACAAAATTGAATGTTCCTCTTAGCTAAGGCTAAGTGGGAACATTACAGATCTTTTTATTGTATTTTCTCTATTAAGGATGCCTACCCCCATACCACATATTCATGTGTCATAGATATCATTTGTACTTGTTCTTGCAGGTCTTCCGACGACGACATTTGGTTTGGGCATGTTCTCGTAAATAATTTCACCCCTCCCTCTCTCTTGGAACTCATGATTTAGGGGGCATCTATTACACATTATGTTTTCACCATCCCTGCGATCCCCATCCTGAACATTGGAGGACCATTTCAGTGACTTCTGTGTATTTTCATACCTTACTATAAGTACCATTGCATCCCTTGGAATGTTAATAACATTTCCTCTATTGATCATTCCTCAAGCAGAATCTCAAAAACATGTTTTTCTAGGTCAGCGCTGGTAGGCAGTTATGGCCTCGGACCCAGAGAGAACGTAACAGTAAGCCTCATGCCCATTGGCGCTCTGTATTGGTGTCTCACCCACGTCGAGCTATTTTTCGAATGTTTTTTAAAATAGAAGCGAATTTTCCATTCCTAACTACTTCATGAGCGGAGTCATCATGGTTCGTACAACTGAATAATGTTGAAATTCTCCCTTTGGCTTCTTGTTTCCTATAACTGTGCAACTCCCCAAAGGGATAGGACCTCTCTTCCACCTTATGAGGGATCCAAAACCATCCACTCCTCTCCTATAAATACCTCTTTCTTACATTGTTTCAGCTAGCTAAACAATCCTTACTATAGTTGGTGTGAAGAACAAGGTAGAGAGGAATCCATTGTAAAGAGAGAGTTTAGGCCATTGCCTCATCAAGTTTGATCCTTGATGAATGCTTAAGATGCACCCATTTGAACCCATCGAAGGAGGCTGCAACGTCAAGGCATTAAGGTTGTAAACTTCTTTTCTCTAATATTAATACATGACTGGTTTTTTGGTTCCAATTTTGTGTTTATGAAAAATGTTTGGTTCTCCTTGACTAATCAAATATTTATAAATGAAAGCATGTCTTTTTATGCTATCACCGTTCACTTGATCTTCGTGAAGGTACGCCAACACTATTACTAAAGGACCATGACGCGTGAAGACAAATATCAGTAGATTGATGCTACAAGCTACGACGAGAGAATTGGACCAAGGTAGGTCATCTATCCCAACTCATTTTCAATTATAAGCTAGGAGTCTGAAAGTCCAGCATGTTCCCTTGTTGCTAGACCCACCCTAGGGCTAGAGGGATCACCTTTGTCCATGGAAGGGATTTACCTGCACAACACATAGCTCCGCAAAAACATCATGAGTGGTTTATAGTTGTGTTGCTACCACATATCATATTTCCATTGATGCAAAAGAAGATATGAACTCAAGCCGAAGCTCTAGAGATTTCCATGAAGTTGGATGCTTCGCCTATAGGAGATACCAATGTAGGTATGCTACAGATTCAAAATCAGTTGGAAAACCTAACCTTACAGATACATGAAATCAAGAAAAGCAAGGAATTTTGAGAAGAAGTATGGTGTACAAAGTGCAGATCAGAGGGCCATTCTAAAGAAAAAATCCCTCTCTTTAGGGATTACATGGCTGGTGGAGCACCTAATCCCTTGAATGCAAGATCTAGACTGTGGTGCGAAATATGTAAAGATAGAGGCCAACATTTCTTAGAAGATTTCTACTTGTTATAGAAATGTGTGCAGACTCCAAGGAATCTATTCTGCAAATTCTGTAAATCATTTGGGCACAATGAGAATAATTGTCGAAGTTATGACCTAATGATGGAGAACAGTGCTAACACTTGTAGAATACAAGCATAAGAGCATGGACATGAGGATAATGGAAAACATGGTGGTCGAGGAGGTTACCAAGGAAGAGGTTGAGGTGGTGGAGTTGGCCGAGGACATAGAAAATTTATTTTCTATAACTGTGGTCATCCAGGTCATTTTTCCAAATACTTCTAGAATCCCGCAATGACATGTAAGTACTATAAGTCCTTTGATCATGTAATCTAAGAATGTCTTGTACTTATGGTGGAGATGCAAGAAAAAAGGAACCAACATCCGATGCAGAATATTTAGGTGATGACTGGTGAAAAGAGGACTGATGAACCTCGAATTAATATTGTCACTAGAAGTGGAGTTGTGACTGGTAATGATAAGGAGGATGGAAAGAAGGAATTTGAATATGCATGAGCTAGAAATACTATGTAGAAAGTTCCTATTTTCTATATTAAAAAAAGAAAAGACATATTTATGGAAGAAAAGTGAAGTTTTATGGGTGTTGGAGCTTCATCCTCTAGTGCACAGCCAAAGCCCAATAAGAGAAGTAATTGTGACATGTCATGAACTTCGATGCAGAAAAGAGTTCCAACACAGGATCAAGCTCTGACACAATATCATGATGCAACAAGCCAAGTAAATATTTTAAGGTCCTTTCTACAAACTTGTATGAAATTGTTAAGGGATCAAAAGGTTGTAGAAGGGTTGTAGGAGTTTATATATCCTATGCATCGAAAGTAACACCGTGAAGTGAGATGCACACAGTTAATAATTTCATTGACATAAGAGAACTGGAAGATAGATGAGGCTCAGTGTGCAGATTGAAGAATATGAGATGGATCAAGTTATTTTGGATCTAGGATCTGATGTTAATGTATTGATGAAGCAAAAATGAGAATTGATGGGTAATTCAAAGCTATAGTGGTCACCTATTCAGTTAAGGATGGAAAATCAGCAAAATATATTTCCTATGGGAAGGTTGACAGGTGTCATAGTGAATATTGAAGGAGTGTGCACCAGTGCTGATTTTTAAGTAATAGAGATTGTTGATGACGGTATCCCTTACCCCGCGTTGCTTTTACTTGACCAGAAATTTGACAATATGGCCATAAATAAACTGAAGAAGATATAGGTGATATTTGATGGAAACAATGTGAGAGTGATTATTCCCTTGGATCCATCGGAAGGAGAAAGATACATAGAACCAATCAGAGAAGAATATTTCACAATAGACATATACTAAATTTATCAAATGACAATGAAGGAACAAGATTTGGTTAACCCTACTACAGAAGGTAAGCTGAGTTGGGATCATGATAGTTCTTGTACCTCATATTCAGAAGAAGAGTTGGAAAATTGGGAAAATAGGCCACATGAAGTATCCACAAGTCATTGTTTAAGAATTACCATATCAGTTCATTGTATAATGTCTAAGGTATGTGAACTTCCTTCTTATGATGGCACAGGAGATGTGAATACTTTTCTTAATAATTATGAAGAAAATGTTCAAGAAAATCAAAGGTTGTTAGCCTTGGATGTAGCCCTGAAAGCTACCCATGCTAGATGGTGGAATGCACACAAGAATAATATAGGAGGGTGGCAAGAATGTCGAAGAATGATTTGGATAAGATTTTTACATATAGAAATAGAAATGGATATGAATTATGATGGTAAAACTAGTCCTAGGGAGCATATCTAGTTGTGCATTTCAGGATGGAAGGATATTCCATAGCAAGAGTGGGTACATGAATTTATTCATATATTAGAGACAATCCCTCAAAATTGGTACCTAGAAACAAAGCTTTAACATGGTACCAAGAATTGGGTAGATATGGTTGATGGCTTCATATTAACATTCATGTTTGTAGATGATGTCCCAAAGATAGATTTGGCTCTTCAGGCAATCAAGAAGAAGATATTTGAGAATGTCACCTCAGCGACATGGAAACAACCTGATTGGACTGCACAGATAGAACATGCATTGGAATGCTATAACATTACTGCATATGGAGAAGAAAAGATCCTCACAACATCGACATAGTAGAACCAGAAGAATACCACAAAGTCACTCATGTTAAGATAGAGATACCAGAAATAACGAAGCCAATAAATACTAAGAAGGTAAACATAGGATTAGAGGAGGATCCCAATTTTTTAACTATATGAGATTACTAGGATGAAGAAATAGACAGTGAAGTTACAAAGTTACTTCATCAATATCAAGAAGTGTTTCCCATGAAGTTTTCAGAGATGAAGGGTATAATAGGAGATCTAGGAGTCATGAACATCGCTTTAAACCCTGATGTGAAGCAAAAAAAAAAAATACCTTACAGACTAAACCTAAAGTATAAGGAGAAAGTGAATGTAGAACTTGATAAAATAGTAACAGCGGGAATTATTGAACCTATAGAAGAATTAGAACAGGAGAGTCCTATGGCGGTGCAAGAGAAGAATACTCAAGGATAAATCATGATCTATGTTTATTTAAGGAAGTTGAATGGTGCATGTATACATTGTCCATTCCCTACCCCTTTTACAGATGAAGTTCTGGATAATGTAGGAGGACATGAAGTTTACTCATTTACAGATGGATTCTCAGGTTATCATCATATTAGACCCTACACTTGAAGATCGACATAAGACCACATTTGCTACAGAATGGGGCTTATATCAATACACAATAATTCATTTTGGATTGAAAAATTCCCCTACTATATTTACTAGGGTGGTGATCCAACTTTTAAGGAGTGCATCTACAAGTTTTTGGAGGTATACTTTGATGATTTGGTAATATTTGGATCGTTAAGAAAACATGTTGTGAGTTTAAGACTCATGCTCAACACATGTAGACAGTATCATATCTCTTTGAACTTAAATAAATGCATATTTTGTGCACCCTTTGGAATATTATTGGAACATATTGTCTTCAAGAAAGGACTAATGGTGGAACCTGCTAAGATTTCTATCATTGTGAATTTTCTTACACCTGAAACAGTACGACATCTTCGCACTATGTTGGGGCATACTGGGTATTACATGAATTTCATCAAGGGGTATGTGTAGATCAATGTGCATATGGAGAAATTACTAAAGAAAGATGAAACCTTTCGATGGAATGAAGAATGTCATAATAGCCTCGACATATTGAAAGAAAATATGGTAGATGCACTAATACTATTAGTCGTTTATTGGAATAAGGAATTCCATGTCCATGTAGATGCCTCTTGAATTTCTTTGGGTGTGGTGTTGGAACAACCTAGTGCGGGAGAGATTGATAATATTATATATTTTGCAAGTAGGAAGTTATCTAAAACAAAAAATAATTACACCACTAGAAAAAGGGAAGAGCTGGCCATAGTGTATGATTTGCAAAATTTTAGACATTATTTGTTCAGGTCACACTTTAAGATGTTTACAGATCATTCTGCATTGAAATATTTGGTTAATAAGCCTTTTTTAGGAGGAAATATTTGAATATGGTTCCTATTATTCCAAGAGTATGACTTTGAGATCATTGTTAAACTAGCGAGAGTGAATTCATGACCTGACCATCTGTCAAGATTGGATACAGGGGAAGAAACAACCAACATAGAAAATAATCTCCCTGATGCACAATTGTTTACAATCATAGTGGAAGATGACCACCTCACAAATATAATTCATTTTTAACAACAAGAATGGCTCCTTCAGAGTATACTACACAACAAAATAATGAATTGGTGGTTAAGGTAGCTGAATTTTCAATAAGAGAAGGACACTTATATAAGATGACCGATGAGATAATACACAAATATTTCCAAACATGAGATACAAAATGACCCTAGCATAATCTCGCGAGCGCAGTAGGATACTATGTGTGTTGACGGGAAAATTTGTCCGGCCAACAGTAGGGGATCTCCCCGGTAGAAAGTCCCAATTATACCTTGAACCGTTTGGAGTAGGGATCCCGTCCGGGGTGTGGGTCCGGCTACCGCTTAAGACGCCTTCCCTTCGGTCTCAAAAGAACCTGATTGAACCTGCGGACACACACTTATTCACATGATACAGAATACAGGATTGATGCATTAAACACGAATCAAACACTATGCGTAGCAAGATCATAAATAAAGCATGTACACCTCAGGAGATGTCATTAGCAACACATCTTTGGGGGTAATGCTTATAAGGTAGTCTAACCACAAAAGAAATAGTTCTTTATGGTGAGATATCCCTTTACTTTCTGAAAGATAAAACGAAATGCTAACAAAATAGTTCATTAACATTCATTAATAGAGCAGATGATAAATTGAACATCATTGATACAACACAGATAGCCATGACGCATGAATGATGACATGAAGAGTGCAGCTTCATTAATCATAGGATGTTCTGAAACTGTACAAGGAATGCACACAGTGTTCGCACATCAAAACACATCATAACCATAGGGTGTTTTAACAAGAATCTGTATTCATATGCACAAGAGTATAATCTTTCAATACAATTCCATGTAGCTCTTGAGTTTCCAAAAAAAAAGCCCCACGACAAGCTCGAGGAGTATTTATAAAAGCCTACCTTGCCCCACTGGTATATGCCTAGCTCTTCTGACCGTTAGAGGCGCCTTAAGACCCACTCCTTTTTATGACCTACGACTGTGAGCATTTGTTGCGACTGCGACAGCATTGCGACTGCGACTGGCCGTATTCACGACTTGCGATCTAGTACATTGTTGCAACCTGTGACTGGCTTGTGATCCGCGGGTCGCCAATTTATGGGGAATGGCCAAGATGTGACCTTGCGACCTTGTGACTAGGGTCGCGCGGGGTGTGGATCGTGGCTTGAGTAGCACATGCGACCTTCGAATAGATTACATTTGGAGTGTGGTCACGCGGATTGTGGCAAATGCACATGTGACCTTGCGACCTTGCGACTAGGTAGCTGGGTCGCGGGGTCGCGGATCGTGAAAACAGCCGCACATGTGACCTTGCGACCTTGTGACTAGGTCGCTGGGTCGCGGGGTCGCAAAAGGTGGAAAACCGAAGAGGTGCGACCTTGCGACCTTGCGACTAGGTCGCTGGGTCGCAGGGTTCGCAAAAGGCGGAAAACAGAAGAGGTGCGACCTTGCGACCTTGCGACTAGGTCGCTGGGTCGTAGGGTCGCAAAAGGTGAAAAAACCGAAGATGTGCGACCTGCGACCTTGCGACTAGGTCGCTGGGTCGCAGGGTCGCAAAAGGTGAAAAACCGAAGATGTGCGACCTTGCGACCTTGTGACTACTTGGTCGGCCCGGGTTGCGGGGAGTCGCAAAAGGTGAAAAATCGAAGATGTGTGACTGCGGAAGCCTTGCAAGCTGAGTCGGCGGGTCGCAGTGCATAAAGGTGAAAAACCGAAGATGTGCGACCTTGGCATATCTGCGAGTTGTAGTCTTCTTTCGGTGGACGTGGCCAGGTGCTCTCGAACATAAACTGCTTTCTTCGGAGACTCATGGGGATGTACTTGTTTGAACAGGTCCCACTGTTTGCTGGGGAAAGCCTTTGCTCTTTCTGAAAACCCGAAGGTTCTTCTTGCAATAAAATAACATAGGTCACAGATTGAATAATAATAATGCTAAGGGCGTTTTAATTAATTTGCAAAAGAAGAAACAATGAATTTAGACCCCTGTGTGGTCAAGACTTTGTCATCAGAGATAATGGCATGTGTAGGCTTTCTCTGTGCCCTTTCTCTGTTAGGATCATCGTCTTTCCCACGCACAAGGTTCTCTTTAAGTCTCGGATTAAATTGCTTGATAGGCACGAGCTTCTTCATTCACGTTCTTAGTGTTCGCCGTAGGTCTTCACGAAGCTCTGAGTGTTTGCAGAAGAAACTATTGATAAGATCGACGATTTTCTGTTTGTGCCATCTCAAGATGCTCATACAACCATTTTTATACAGTTCAAGTGATCAGCAGATTTTCTGGTGTCCAACCCTACGACTTGGCAACCACAGGATAGCATAGTCGCAGATCCTGCTAGGTTGTATTTTGCGTTCATGACCCCAAACTTGCGACCTAGCGACTGGTTGCAATGAGCCAGGGGTCGTGCTCTTTATTGCTACACAAGGCTTCATGCAACAGCAACATACCCCGTGTGTAATGGTTATGGCACCCTTGCGCATTTCAACACATGCTCCTTTTGTTATCTACATCTTCACTCTTTCCTTCCAAGTGCGCTGGCCGCTAATGGATGCAAAACACCTTAGATCGAGAATTATCCACACCGCGTTTTCCTGGATTTGCATCCCTGTTCTTGTTGTGGACCATAAAACACCTTTGTTTTCAATTAATAGTTTCATTTTCATACCCGCTATGTAACACTCGGTTTTAGCCCTTGACTCGAGGGAAGGGCAAGGGTGTGAATTAGGACAAAACCGAATAGCTATTAGCGTGAATTGAAACCTCATGAATTTAGCTCTGCCGCTCGTATGATTGACATAGCGATTAGCCTCTCTTGCAGAAATATGCATCAATCTCTCTTCGATCAAGTAATTTTGTCTCTCTTCAATCAAGTAATTTTGTCTCTCTTGAACAGCAGAACGCAAGAGCAACCATGAATCGAGTTCATCAGCTCTGTGTACAGACAGTCACTCTGAGAATCAAATTGAACCACTCGAAAGATACCTCTGAAGTATAGTGTAAAATTTTCACCTGTATGAATTGAGCCCTTGAATATTAGTCTATACTTGAATTATCAATCATGCACGAAAACTCATCCATAATTCAGCAAAATGGCGCTCGGTCCTGAAAACAAACTTTTAAAATTGTAACTATGTAGGGCTGCACTCGTAAATACGTTAAGTTTTTTTGTTATCCTCTCTGCCAAGTGTTAATAGATTCGTGGGCGTGGTAAACCTTCTCGGGCAGGCCTGCATGCATGGCGAATCTACGGCAGGGCCTACGATTGCTGAATGCAGGACCATGCGCGTTACCTGGCAGTGTCTTGGTCACCTATTTGTTTCTTCTTCTTGTTTTTGCGAGCATTACGGCGTTTAAATGATCCTCAATCACGTGGAAAAAATCTCTCCATGGTAATGGATAAGCATGTAGCCTCGATTATCATTATTAGAGCCCTTGCACCATAAACGACATAAACGCCACGATGTGCAGTATCATACGAAAAAGGTTTCACCAGCAGCATGTCGCAACTTCCTCCGTGGGGGCCATGACTCTACACCGCTAACAACAAATAGTTTGTGAGTCATCATGCTTTTTAAAATAGCTCCTTCACTGTCAAACGCAGCATGCTTTGTGGCGTTGGTTTCAGTTGTAATGCATAATATATTCGCTTTCCATTTTAATGTTGATATCTCCACATACTTACGCGAAAAGCTCAGTTCTTTTGTGATGTTGCCGCATAAATTTTGAGATAGCCACATGGAAAACTCCTCCTTGCTGTCAACATACCCTATTGCTCCGTGCTTTGAACATGGTTACAGATTGTTAATTATAATATGCCACTATCATTATAGCACGACGCTTCATGCCTTAGTCGAAAAGTCAATCGTTGTGTGTATACATATAAATATTCACGTTGGCTCCATGCAACGTCAGCATTGCACGTTCAGTTCCATGCAACGTAAACGTGTTTTAGACTATGGAATATTATATATTTGTTCCAAAACTTTCACGTAAGTCGAAAACAGCTATCGAAAACTCATTCGTAATGCCTTCTCTTTGATCATGAATGTCACAATGCCGTGGATTCAAACTGCAGGATCAAACTGTTTGCACCCATTAGCAACACAGCAAAGTTATTATAACGCGGCTCTATGGGTTGGTCATACACTCCGACCATGCTTTAAACATAACTTTGACTGTTAAACATATGCTCCAAACGTCGTAGTACAAGCACGATCACCATACATGTCTGCTCGGCGCCCTTTTGTAACCTTATCGTTCCATTAACCTTAGATGGTTTGAGGAGTATTGCAATTCGCACCAAGACTTTGGATCACCACCTATATATATTTGCTCAAAATCATCGAATATTTGTGCCCATGCAATGTGCCGTGGTCATATAACATGTCACTATGGGTTTGTTACAACATCCTGCTTCATGCTTTAAACATGACTTTGAAGACTATATCCGCCATGGGAATATTAAACTCATTTGTAATTTTTCCATATAGTCTTAACTCACCATTTTATATGTTTTGAAAACCACATGGTCTTGCGCCTTGGTTTAAATATGCAATATAATTTTGGTCCATCGAATGTGGACTCCTTATAATGTTTTCACACAATTTTGTTGATGTTAAAGAGTCCACAGCCACCCTTGCCTCTAGGTTCCCTTACACCAAAGCCACTTTGCATTCTTCGCCCAAAGTAAATAAGAGACCTTGGAATCAATAATATAGGTGCATATCTCAACAACTCTTAGTACCAGACCATTTCTGAAACATATGTCACTGGAACAGAATCATGAGGACCAATACTCAACGCTTCTTGTGCATCTTCCAACTTCTACTCAAAGGACTCAACACTTCCGATATTAAAGGAACACTTATGTTGGCTGCCACCCTTAGAGGAGGTCCATCTAACATATATCTCTACACCATTGCTTTCATTCTGGGCAGAATCATTTGGTGGATTTTGAACATAACTTTAGCTAGAGATTCGCTTGAAATCACAGCATGGTCGACAAGCCTAGGTTCCAAAAGTTTATTTTTTGAATTCCTGAACACTAATCTCTTCAGATGCAAGAGGCTTTCTCTTGGTGCCATGACAATCATTGATGAGTTGATCAGTCATGGGATGGGCCTGTATAAACAACATAACATTAATTAGTTCACAGTTATTCTTTTCGAATGGTTCCCCTAGATAAAACATATGAGATTAAAGAGTTTAAAATACGCATTCAGTCAACATGATTAATGACCCATGGTGAGAGGGTCTTTAATCGTCCATACATAAAAGGTTTCTATTCAAACGTATGCATGGAAATCTCATTACACATGGCGCGACTGCGGTAAGAATGTTTGAGCGTACACTAGATGATCCCTCCCACATATGGCGTGATTGCAGCGACAACATCAAGTCATGGTGATGAGACAACTCCTGAGGGATTAGAGATAGGTCGGTGAGATGTCGTTGACTGCAGGTTAGGTGAAAGAATTTAACGCCTAGGCGAGCAGAGGGGGAACCCGAAATTTTAAATATACCCAAAATTTTAGGTGGTGTTGTAGCGGCTACAACAAATGGCGAAACACTGGTAGAATCTAGCATCTCTGTCAATATCACCACAATAGTCTGAGTCCGGATAATGATGCAAGGGAATATTGAACCAGTTCCGTGGGTACCCTTTGTATTACTTTGGCCCTTTACAGGTATGCCTAATCCTTGTGCCTCAACTAAGTCCCGCTAATCAGAAACACATCAAAGAGAAAGCTCACAGACGCCAGTAGCTTGTTGATGATGTGAAGAGCAAGGCAGTGGGTTTATTATTTTCAGGATTTTTTAAAGTAAGTTTCTGGTGTTGCTCCGCTGCCAGCAGGCCTGGACAGTACCCCGGTGGAGTCACTTCAAGAAATCACAAACGTTGCTCCGCTGCCAGCGAGCCTGGTCAGTACCCCGGCGGAGTCGTCGCATTACCTCTCTGCGCAGGAAGCCTTTCTCGATCCTTTACCCTTATTTGTTTCATGTGCTTATAGCACTTATTTTCATGTGCTCGTGGCACTTATTTTCATGGGCGGATGAGGGATCCTGACTTATTTTACGAGCAAGAGAGGTTGTTTCTTGTGTTACAGAAACTGAAAGATATCCTGATTTGGGTTTGCCCTCGTGCCAAACCTTCACATCCCATTCACCACAATAGGCGCAGCGCGCAGAACAGCACATTAAAACGTCCAAGACTATGCTGGGCACAAGGCTTAGGCTTACGGGTATGGGCCATTTCAACTCATCAGGTCTCCCACAGACAACCGGCTCGTATCTCCCCAGATAATAAGTTTAGACTCATAGGCATCTTGTTGATAATGTGACTTCGATGACTGGTCCTAAGAGAAAGCTGCCTCTTGAGATAGCCACCGCAACCTCACACAAAACAATGGGGTTACTGTTTCAGCAATCGGGGCAAAACAAGACTGCAAGATGATAGGGTTGCAATGAGGGCTCATGAAGTGGCAGGTGATATGACAAAAATGATGTGAGGGAGAGAGAGTATGATGCAATGTAATAAGCGAGGCTCAAGGTGCGATGCAATGCCATGTGCGAGAACGATCAACCAGTTGTAGGTGGAAAAGAGGCACAATACAAGCAATGATTATTTATGCAGCAACAAGCAATTGAAAAGGAAATGAAAGAAAATACTTGTAACATGATGTTGCCTAAGATATCAGTCGTAAAAAAAAACAACAAGCACACTTTTAAACTATGAAGTAAAATTTGGTAAGTAAACCTAATTAACTTTGAACTAAAAATTTTATTGCAGGTCCTAGCTAGCCTACACCTAAACCCTAGTTTAACCAATGATGCGGTCGGGTTATGTAAAATCAACTTTCCAGTGTAGCCACCACATTAGTCCCTGACCTGCAAGAACAACAATGATCAGGACCAGAGCTAATATCCAAAAAAGTGTAACAGCAACGAAACTTACCCGAGGAGTAGGTGCAACAGCAAAATGATCATAGATACCTACGAAAGAACATGCCAGAACAGATTGAGCAAGCTGAATCCCATCCTCATCTTGATAACCAGTAATATGTTCTTGAAACTCAACATTATTGATAAATGACACAAAATCATTCGTGCACGATCCCGGATCTAAGGGGTGATGGATAGACAAATTCTCTTACAAGCACATTCATGAATGAATTCCAGTAAAACAGTCCAAACATGCTATTGTTGGTAAGGTCCATTGATTGCCTGGATGAAAAAAATAATGAATACAGGCAGATGGTCATCATCTTTGCAGTAACTCAGAAGAAAACCTGATGGAGATTTGTTTGATGGGGTTGGGGTCAGACCACTAATAAGGGCTGCAATTCTTGTCAATTTGAACCAATCCAAACCTTCGAGCGGGGGTTTCCCAACGTCGATTGTAGCGAGATAATGACGGGCCGACACATGATCATCAATTGTAGTGATTGGAAAGATGTCGATTGGGATTTGTATCAATTTGGTCTGATGTTTGCGCAACGACGGTTGACGTGTCAAAATGTCGGATTCTCCAGATTTGCCAGGATGGGGTGAATTAGACGCGTTTATGCTGGAAGGAGCATGGTACTGGGGAATTGTCATTTCAAAAACGGTCGGCGGAAGCTGAAGCGTTTTGATTTTCTGGTGGGTACTTGAATCTTCCCAAAGCGGATCATCGAATTCAGGTGTCTTCGTATGGTCAGCAAAGAGATTTGAGTGACGGTCATCAGCGGTATGATTGAATATGTTTTCAGATAAGGAGTGATCGTTGTAACCATCGGTTTGGTCAAGTTTGGTGCCTGGCAAGTTAGGCTCCCTAGGGTTTACCAACTGGGATGGATCGATAACGAGGACATCTTGAAGTTGCCCAGATAGGAAATCACTCCCATGGTTGTCTAAAGATTCTGAGTGAGACAGATCAGATTTAAAAGATTCATCAATTTTACACTGTGATTGTGAAACACTACCTGCGTGCTTATGGTTTTCACCAATACCAGTATAAGAAAACTCTGACTGTCTAGACAAATTTACTGGTGTGGCGGGATCAAGAAACAAACTAGGGAACAATGAATGAAAAGATTGAGTCGCAGGGGCATTAACCATACGAGGCTTTCCGACCCGCGCATCCGTGTCATTCAGAGAAAACGATGATCTGGTAGACCTTGTAAGGGAATCAACTTTATGCGGGGTAGGAGTCGATTCATAATCCGTATGTGAACCAGATTCATAGTCCGAATGTGAACCATACTCATCATCCGAATCTGAACCAGATTCGTAATCCAAATATGAACTAGATTCATAATCCGAATGTGAACCAGATTCATAATCCGAATGTGAACCAGATTCATCATCCGAATGTGAATCTGATTCATAATTCGAATGTGAACCAGATTTAGGACTAAGTCCAGGGAGACATCGAGTGGGCTCACGGTAGGTTTCATGAGCCAAAAGAGATAATGAGCCACTGTGGTTTTCAAACTCTGATTCGTCATGGTGCGTGCGGGATTCAAAGGTAGTGCAAAAGGTCTTATCCTCTTGCCAGTGTCTATCCTTGCTCAGGACTTTCGAGGTCACAACTCCACTTCCCGACAACTCAGGAGGAGGGGTGAGAATATCACAAATAGAAAGACTCTCCTTGGAGGCCTGAATGTGGTCTGGACTCGGGGAGATGGACACCGAAGCGTTAGGGAAAAAATCCGAACAGCCGATAACTTGCGGGTAACCATAGGGAACACTAGGATCTAACTGAAATTGTTCAAGGGAAACGAGAATCACATACTTTAACTATTTACTTAAACATTTCCAGTCAACATCCCTCTCAGGGAACTCAAAACAATAATGAACAAATCTGATAGCGAACTCGTCTAAAGATTCCTGAGGTTCCATTCTAATGTCATTTAACTTTATTACAATGTTATGAAGATCATACCTGTGAAAAGCTTGTTGTAATTCCCTGGAGAGTTGTTCAAACGAGTGGATGGAAGCTTCCGGCAACGTGCAGCACTATTTCTTAGCGCGACCTTCGAGAGTGAGGAAGAAAAGAAAACAAATGAAACCTTCATTTTCAATTTTGTAGCACTCACCAAAGTCATAGAAATCTAAAAGGTGTTGGGTTATAGGTACCCCATTTTCACCATCAAATTTTAACTGGGACAAGTGATACATAAGTTTATCGGGGATGAAGTATCCAGGTTCATAAAACTCCGACAAACATCTCGGGAGAATGATTTGGGAACGAGCCATTACAGATATGAGATTAACTGCAGGCTCTAAGGGCTCAGATTGTCATCTGGCCCCCCTTCTTGTTAACCATATGGTCGGAGGTTCAAGCCCTCCTTCTAGCGCCAAATCTGTTGACGGGAAAATATGTCCGGTCAACAGTAGGGGATCTCCCCGGTAAAAAGTCCCAATTAGACCTTGAACCATTTGGAGTAGGGATCTCGTCCGGGGTGTGGGTCCAGCTACCGCTTAAGACGCCTTCCCTTCGGTCTCAAAAGAACCTGATTGGACCTACAGACACACACTTATTCACACATGATACGAATTCATGTTTGATGCATCGATCACATTGATACGTATCAGCCAGGCATGGTGGTGGCTCACGCCTGTAATCCAAGTTCTTTGAAGCCGAGGCGTGTTAAGCGGACCCACGCCACAGACTGATCCTACTCAAATGATTCAGTCTAATTGGGACTTTCTAGGATGGATCCCCTGCGGCAGGCAGCGAAAAATTTTCCATCTAGCAGACGGAAAAAGCTACAACGCAAAATATTTTGAGAGAAAGATTATGGTGGTCTACACTACAAAAATATGCCAAGGATTATTGCATAGCATGTGATGTATGTCAAATAATATGGAAGCCTTCCAAAAGATATGAGATGCCATTAATACCACAAGTTACATTGCATGATTTTGATAATTGGGCTATTGATTTTGTTGGACAAATCAACCCACTTGGAAAGAGGATTGTTGCAAGGTACATAATTACAACGACTAATTACTTAACAATATGGGTTGAAGCACAACCAGTAAGGAACTGTAGCACAACTACTGAAACGAAGTTTATTTTTTAGTACATATGATCTAGATTTGGATGTCCAAAGATTTTGATGAACTATCAAGGTTCACACTTCCTGAATAAGACTATTGAAGCATTGACTGAGGAATTCCAAGTTTATCATCAGAAGAGAACCCATTATCACCCTCAAGCCAATGGAACAGTGGAAACCTTTAAAAAATTCTTGGAGAATGAATTGACTAAGGTATGTAATGTGAATAGAGATGACTAGTATCTTAGAATTCTAGTAGTGCTATGGGCGTATAAGACTACATGTAAAAATTTGAAAGGACAGACACCCTTCATGTTGGTTTATGGGCAAGAAGTTAGGACGCCCATGGAGTACATCGTGCCTAGATTGAGGATTGTAGCTTTTATAGATATGGAAGAATATGAGATAAGGGAGGAAAGAATGTCACAGTTGACTGCTTTGGAAGAAGATAAATTTGTAGTAGGATTCCATTAGCAGGTGCAAAAATAAAGAGAAAATCCTAGCATGATAGACATATTAAGAAGAAGAAGTTGCAGGTAGGATACCTCATCCTCCTTTATGACAGTATGTTTGTGAAGCTTCCAAGAAAATTAAAGACACACTGGTTGGGCCCATACATTATCAAGCATATTACTAATGGAGGCGCAGCTCAATTAGAAAATTTGAATGGAGAATTGGTTCAAGGAAGAGTAAATGGTAGCAGTTTGAATATGTATAGGGAGAACCCTATGCCTACAACTTCACTCTGAAGCAAAAATCAATAAATTCTTAGTGCCACCTACAATTGAAAGTGGGCACTGGAATATAAAATACGTTGAAAAAAGTGCTTTGACATAGGAAGATACTTCGTTATATCCTCGATTATGTCGAAGTTCGTAAGCTTCACGATGTAATAAAGGTTCTTCTATACAATATGGGATGCGTCGAAGTTTACCATAAAAATATATGACCATTAAAAGGTAAAGTTGTCGTTGAAAGACGCAGAAAGTTTCATTTTTGAAGATGGTTTGGAAAAATCCAGGGATAGATATGCAGTTAATGAACATAATCTGAACACAATATGGGGTAATAATGAGTTTAGAAGTTAAGATTTTCTATAAAAATCCGCATCCTGCAAAGATTTAGCAGTTTGTTAATTCAAGAATTCGAGCTGTGATAGTAAGGAGAAGTTGTAGAATTCATATGAATCCTCAACAATTCCTTTTCATATACAAAGAGAAAGGTTCAATAGGAATTATGGAGGCAGTTGAAACTGATACACCTGTAGCAACCATTGAGGCACCCATAGTAGCAGTAGCATCTTCACCCGTCGTAGCATCACCATAAGATAAGCAATGTAGATCTCCACGAAAAAAACTAACTAAGGAAGAAAGAAGGAAGAAGAAGCGAGACAAAATACCTTTCTAACCTCAGCGTGAACCTAAAAAAGTCAAGGATAGTGATGAAGAGGTAGAAAAATTGGAAATAGAAAGTGAAACACTTCCATCACCTCTTCCACCATACATGCCACCCAGGAAACCAAATGCAAAACCAATCAAAGATTCAAAGGATGTGAAGTATGGAACCTTTACACCGTTATTTCCATAGAAAGTGTCATTTGATGGAGAATTACTTGGGAAAACTCTGTAGTTGAAGTTTGTAGACTACGACTCCAACGATAGAAGAAAATACCCATAGTTTTCACCAGGAAGGTATTTGAAGAAAGTACACTATCTGAAAAGTGGTGTCACAAGGTTATAACCAAAAGAGTGGGCAATTGGGTTGGGCAATTCTGTTTTATTAAATATGGTGAATGTGTCACACTTCGGTAGAAGCCCGAGGATCAGTACAACCTATGTAAGAAAATTACTTGTACTAATACATGATGGATTCCTTTGGATGGGAAAAAGGATCCCCATAGATCGAATGCTCATATGGATAATTACAAGGTTTTTGTATCAAGGACGGGACCCCACAAAATAATTTGTGGTAAAATACCAGGATAAAGTGATAGCTCAAAATATGATGGAATAGTTTGGGTTGATAAAAGAAAAGTGAGGATATGACATTAATTCAATCAACAACCAAGGATTTTGCTTTGTCGTGCACATATTAGCCAGGAAGATCATGAGAAAATATTATGATAATGAAGTCCCTGTAGCGGTGGTTTCGATAGTTTCGTACTGCACAAATGGGGTTCAGTATAACTGGGTTGGATATCTTTGCAAGGAATTCCTGGACAAGTGCATCGAAGTACAAGAGAAAGGTACAACCTTTCATTATGCATGGTTGATTTTAATTATAGCAATGTTTGCATGGAGAGAACCAGAAGAGTCACAGTTTCCTCCAATATCGTCAAATTTTTGTGAAGCTATGAGGTATTCCTTGTTGTGGAATACCAACAACTAGTTGTGAGCGTAGCAGAACAGGATCATTTTTTTGATATATCGCATGAATTTACAGATGTTGGTGAAACATCATCATCGCCTTTCACTGAGCTTATATGAGAAATATAACTTTGTTGCAAAGTTCAAGGATGATTTTCACAAAGTATATGTGTAGGCTCGAAGAGATACAATTAAGACATGGCATCCTCTACCATACTTATTCACAAAAGATGATATTATTGTAGTGATAGTCCAGTGGCCAACAGAATGGATGACTACGCTTGAGGAAGAGGCTAAAAGTAGTCATAAAGAAGAGGAAACATCAGAGCATGGAGGACCTCATGGAAAAGATAAAGAAAAGGATGAGCAAGGGAAATAACAGGAGTAGAAATATGATGATGGTCAGCAGGATCCTCCTAGAGGTGATGAATAGGATAAGGAGAAGACAGATAGAGAAAAGAGGAAGGCACACATCATAGCTTCCCTGATAAGAAGAAAGAAGCAAAAGGAAGATAGAACGAAGGATATAGCACCACTAGTCCTAACTGAGGGGGACTCATATCAAATTGGGGACAAAGTTCAGGAGGTGACGACAGAATCATTGAATAGTTTATAAGGCCGCTACAACACACTTCGAACTAGTGTCGCAGAGCGCATCACCGAACTCAATATTTTTACGCAAACATTTAGAATGCTCGCACAGATAGTAGAAAGGATTGGAGAAGAAAGAGTAATACAACCTACACTTGGGATTTGTTTGATGTAGATACCTGTTAGAGCCATGCATTTGACTATGCTGAAGTAAAACAACAGAAGAAATAATGGTGGTATGTGAATATGAATATCGCAGCAGTACCATTGCAAAAATTACACGAGCTTAATCATGGAGTTGTAGAAGAGCTCAAGCATCATGAGTAGTTAACTTCAAATGTGAACATTCAATTGGAGAGAGAACGAACTTTGATGAAGAAGAATATCGACTAGGAAATCTAAGAAAAGGAGCATGTAGTGTAGTAGCAATAGAAATTAAAACAAGTGGTCGAAGCAACATGCAGGGAGATTGCGAACATCAGTTTCCGAGAAGAGGAATTAGTAGAGGAAAAGGCCATGAAGCTCAACCTCATGGTAAAAGGGTACAAGGAAAAAATTGTTGAAGTGAAATTTCCTTATGAAATGAAGATCAATGAGTTGCAAATGAAGTTGCATCCACTCACGCCACCAGAAATGTGATAACAGAGGGAGATTTACCTAAAGGCTATAGTGACAGGCATCTCCATGACAATGGCGGAATGTGGAAAGTTGTTGGAAAAATATTTGCAGATTTTGACTTTGCTGTAGGAAGATCCAAATATATAGAAAATATAAGAAGATATTCAGAAAAAGAAACAATAATTGGAGGAAATTTGGGCTATTTTGAAGACCTTTCCTATCTCACAGAAGCTTGCCAGTATTAGTGAAGGAAAGGTCCTCTAGAAGAATATAGAAGAGCTAAGAATGGAAGAGCAGGTTTTGATGGAGAGAACTCAACCATGGTAGGATGAGGCTCTCGAGTTGTCTCAGGAAGTCGATGGTAAGTTCCAAGAGCTTCGACAAAGGGAAGGAGCATTAATGTTGCAGAAGGCTACAGGACCAATGATAGAGGCACTACTAGAATAATTGCGCAGTGAAGAGAAGCTGCCCGCAGAGACACTGAAGCATTATAATAGTTCTTATGATAGAATTGTAGAAAAAATCATAGGTAAAGCAACTGAGTGACTCAGGATGAGTCACATGTGAGTGTTGGGGGCATGTTGGGCGCAACCCAACTTGGCCTAGATTTTTGCTAAGACTCCACAATTTGAGGAACAGAGCGCAAAGTAGATCGTGCAGCAGAGCGCAAGGTGGACTAGGAAGTGGAGCATGATAAATATATTTCTTAGCATCATAGGGGCTTTGGGGCAGGTATGTAGGTTTTAACCCTATACAAAAACTATCTGTAAATGAATTCTTAAAAACAGAAAATAAACAATAGCGAGAGCGTAAAACATAAAACAGATATACAAAGAGATTTTTCCTCTGGATCCCAAATCGGGACTACCAACTTGATTTTTCATTATATTCCTTTTAGTGTTACAACACATATATATACATGCCAAAACTTTCATAAACCCAATCCATTAACCCTGGATTAGAACATAATTGTAGTTCCCTTGACTAGATCTACAAAATACCAGGGGCCTAAAACCATCATGCCCCAAAACCATGTGCAAACCCATGCAGAAAAACATAGGTGGGTTTGCCCACCTGAAATAGGGTCCAAATTGTTTTTCCCGGGGTGATACCCTGAACCCCATGTAGGGGGATACCCGCCTCCTGCTAACCCATGTGACTTCCCCCCCCGCATGTGCGACTATTTGTGGAAAGAATATAACACATACCCAACATTCTCCCACTTTTTTTCTATTTGTAGGGGGCCACAAGAGAGCTTATTCATTAGTCCAACCTTGCAACACCCATTGTTTCTCTACACCAAGATAACTTCTAAGTTCTCATAGAATTTTTCAATGCATCTACAACATTCTTATAAGTGTCCACCTTTACCAGCAACACCTTTTTATCCTCAGCCACATCTCTCACAGAGTGATATTGAATATCAATGTGCTTTGTATTTGAATGATAAGCAGGGTTCTTAGCCAAGAAAATTGCACTTTGGCTATCACAGTCTATCCTTATAACTCACTACACCAACCCCATACTTGAACACAATTTCTGCAACCAAACTGTTTCCTTTCTTACATGAGTGGCTGCCATGTATTCATCCTTTGTAGTTGAAAGAGCCACTACAGAGTGTCTTTTACTCATCCAACTGAATGCACCTCCAAAGAGGCTAAAAAAATGCTCACTTGTAGATCTTCTTTGGTCCAGATCTCCAATCCAGTCTGCATCAAAAAAACCATGGACATCCAAAACTCTGTTCAATTCTGGTCTTCCCTAGTAGCACAAACCATAATCACTAGTGCCACACAAATATTTGAAAAACTGCTTCACTGTTGTCCAATGATCCTTCCTTGGTTTTGACAGAAACCCACTCAATACTCCCACTGAATGTGCAATGTCTGTTCTAGTATAGACCATTGCATACATTAGGCTACCCACTGCGCTTTCAGATGGAACACGGGACATATCCTCCTCTTCTTCTTATGTCTTGGGACACTCTTCAGTGGATAGATTTACACCTACAGGAATAGGAACCTTCACTGGTTTACTATCTTTCATATTGAATCTCTGAAATATTGTCTCAACATACTTCCTATGGTTTAACTAGAGCATCCTCTCTATCTAACCTCTCTTAATTTCCATGCCCAAAATATAGTTTGCAGCACCAATATCCTTCATGTCGAATTTGGAGAACAATTGGATCTTCAAATCCCGAATAATTTCTTTGCCATTTCCAACTAGAAACATTCATCCACATACAATACAATAAATAACACGGTCACCAATTAATTTAAAATACACAGTGATCCTCTTTTCTTCTGGTGAAGCCAAGTCCCCGTATATAGCTATCAATTTTTTGATACCACATCCTTGGTGATCGGTTTAACCCATACAAATACATTTTTAACCTACATACCAGTTCTTTCTTACCCTTTAACGCAAAGCCTTCAGATTGTTTCATGTATATCTCCTCTTCTAGATCCCCATGAAGAAATGTTGTCTTCACATGCATCTGTTCTACCTCAAAATCAAATTCAACAACAACAGATAAAAGTATTCTAATAGAAGTAAACTTGGCAACAGGAGAAAAAATATCACCAAAATCAATTCTTGACACTTGGGAATAACCTTTCGCTACCAATCGAGCTTTGTATTTCTCCACCTTGCCTTCTACATTCATTTTCTTCTTAAACACCCATTTTCTCCCGATGGGCTTCCTCCCATCTGGAAACTCCACAATATCCCATGTCTCATTTTTGTACAAGGATTCCATTTCATCAAGCATGGCCTCCTTCGAGAGTTTTCCATCCTAGGAATCCACTGCCTCCCTGAAAATTATAAGATCATCATCAATGATATTTAAATAAAAATTTGAACAGAAACCAGATGCACTATACCTTTATGGCTTCCTTATTTCCTGAACTGATATTCTCATAGTTGGAGTTTGTGGCTCTTCCTTTTCTAAATCTTGTTATGTTGTAGATTTTGATTCATCCTCCTTTATCTCAAACTATATCTTCTCAGGTTCCTTTGGTCATAATTCATGTTTAAAAACATCATTTTCACCTCTCTAAACACCACATCTCGACTGTACACAACCTTCCTTGTTTTTGGGTTCCAACTCTTGTAGCCTTTAAACCATCCTTATACCCAATAAAGATGCATCTTTCATATTTATTATCAAACTTGGTCCTTTTCTCCTTTGGAACATGTACATATGCATTGCATCCAAATATCCTCAGATGCGAAAGAGATGGTTTCTTACCATTCCATACCTCATGTGGAGTCTTATCCTCCCACATCGATGAAGGTGATCTTTTAACCATGTAACATGAAGTCTCCACTACCTCTCTCCAGAATTCCTATCCTAACTCGGTGCCACTGAGCATGCTTCTTGCCTTTTCCATCAGCATTCTATTCATTCTTTCTACAAATCCATTTTTCTTAGATGTGTATGGAGTATTATTATGTCTTGCTATACCACACCTCTTAAATAAATCTTCAAATTCCTTCTTGCAAAACTCTCCACCATTATCTGTCCTCAACACCTTTATCTTCTTCTCTGTCTAGTTTTCCACCTGAGCCTTGAATTCTTTAAATATGTCAAAGACTTCAGATTTATTCCTCAAGAAATATATCCGTGTATCCCTTGAGAAGTCATATATGAAAAAAACATAGTACATATACTTTCCCAGTGATGGAACCGACACAGGTCCAAACACATCATTGTGCACAAGCTCTAATATCTTGTTCGCCCTCTTATGAACAGAAGAAAAACTCACCCAATTCTTCTTCCCATATACACAATGTTCACAGAAATCGAAATCCAGAGAAAAATTATATATACCTTCTACCATACCATTACCATGCAGTATCTGAAGGCCCTTCTCTCCAATATGTCCAAGTCTTTGATGCCATAGCATGGTATTTTCTCCAGAGACTACTAGGCTTTCTGCTCCACTTTAAGGAACCACAGAACTGTTGCACCAATCAATAACAGTGCTACCCTAAAGCTTGTACAAAATTCCAATCCAAAATCCCTTCATTAATACAAGTTCTCCCTAAATCATATTGCAGGTATCCTTCTCAAACACTGTTGTTATACAGAATTTTAATCTACGGGTAAACTAAAATCCTTGATTGTGGTGTTCCTTCACTTAGAATAACAGAAGAAGTATAACTACTATTTTCTTAGACAAATAGATATACAGAAAAGGAAATAATACTACTTGTGATACTTTCATCCTCATTCTACTTCTATTGGTGTTGCCATCACTCTCAATCCAACTCAAGCCGCTAGATCGATTCCTGCAATAAAAGAAAGAGAATAGTAAACAACATACAAATATACAAGTATCTACTTATCTTAATCAAATCAAACCAATTAGATCTGAGAATACATGCATCATCAAGAATACATTTCACAAGATATAAACATATGTATGATAAAATGAACATATATCTTTATTAATAAAGTAGGAGGATAAGATTACAACTAATAGATCGATTTGTCGTCAACCTGCTCCAAATTCATTCCAGCCTCATCACATCAAGCATCATCTCAAAAACATATTAGTACTTCCAACTCTTATTAATTGAGAATCCAATAACATAACTTTGCACAAAATTCTTCCTCCCTAGCACTTAGATGAGTGCTCAATTTATAGGGAAACTGAAGGTAGTTTCTCATTGAATGGCTTTCTAATAATATGTATGACATGTTTCCAAGTTCAGAGGTGGTGGATGGACACTTGTATTCAAACTATCAAAACCTATGGACTCTTCTAGAAGGCATTGGCCATGTGGATATTCCATGAACAATGATGATTTCTCTCCCAGGTGACCAATGCACCCTTGAGTGTTGGGAAGTGCACTATAGTGCACCCTTGAATGGGGGTATTTGCACTGCAACGTAGTTAGTCCCTTGCAGAGGAGCGCTGCTGAGTCGGTGGGTCATATTTGCAATACATTACATCATGATATCTTACATCTTGGACATGAATTTTTGAGGGAGGCATACCCATAATCAAAACATAAACTATCATAACATGCACATAATTTAGAAAGTCATCTACATTGGAATGTTGCTTGATATAGACATGCCTACAGATATAGGCCCATGTTTAGATGACAACTTGTATGTAAATCCATCATATAGATTATGTGTACAACAATCCTGAAATTGTTGCCCGGATGGATGAAACTAGATCCGAGGTTTTCTTATCTCGTTCACTCAATCGTTCAGGTGCAAGTCTAACCATGCGAATATATGATTTGAAGTCAAACATGGTAAGACATCATCTGATTACCAACCAATGACGTGAGCTATTAACAGACATGAGAAGACCACCATTGATGTTAATGTCTTTCAAGGTACTATAGTACAATTTGCAAGGTGTGAATAGATGATTTGATTTCAAACATCAAACAAAATATTTCGGTCAAAGGTCCGGAAGCGATAAACCTGCCGATGATGTAGAAAGCCTCAGGGTACTAGAAGATGTTTCTAAGTTAACTTCCTGGATGATGAGCTGATGTCAACAGGAAGAAACTTTATCACAAAATGGGAGTAATGATTTTGGAGACAAAATGTGACTTGATATAGCAATTTGCAGGGATGACTGTCATGAAAATGAAGGTTTATGAGTATTGCAAAAAGATGAGGATTTACTAGATGACTCATATTGAACATATCGGTGACACTATAATGAGTTGTAGCATTGACCCAAAATCGAATTGATGATATTATGAACCATAGGTATGATGAACCGTTAAGAATATTACCCAACCCAAAACTCACGATGATGGAGTGAAAGTGTCATGTTCTTTTTCCCAAATTTTCCCCAGTCATTGCTAGCCAATACCTCTTTTTTTTTTAACAAGATTGAGGAGGGTAACATATGCTTGATCTATAATTCGACCCTTCGGGTGAATCCTTCATTATTTAATCATTTAACAAGTCTAGAGATAATGAAACTCGATCTTGCCATGATCGACAAGTCCGTCCCTATTTTATGTTTTAACGAGTCTAATGACAGTGAAAACCCGGTCATTTTTCATCTTTAAAGAGTTTGAAAAAGAGGACAAAAATATAACTCCATGAGTTCTTTTTCATAAATTTTTCACTCAGGTCCAAAAAAGTGTAAAATGATACCTGAGAAAACCTCTTAGCCATGTTCAACTAAGGTTTTCCTTTTTTGTAAATAATCTATCTCAGTCTGGAAAAAGGGTTAAACTTATACTGAGTAGATGTCGTTGCATTTACTTTTACGAGCTTGAAAAGATAAGTTCTTAGCAATCTTTTCACATTATCGGAGTCTGAAAAGAGCTAAAAGAAGACTCCAGGGGGTTCCTTTTTCGCAGTTATCAAAGCTCAAAAAAGAGATAAAAGTGCACTTTAAATCCTTTTTTATTTTTATCAAAGCTCGAAAAAGAAGGATAAAATTATGCTTTGTGGTCAAATCATTATTGAATAAGTGTGCACGCTAAACTCACTGTATCAGTTGTAAAACCTGTTCATAAAACCATCAAACAAATTATAAATACATGTTTCATAGTAAAAATGAATAAAAACCATAGTCATAGCATTAAATATGATTTAAACTAATCAAAATGACTAAATAAAAGAGTTTTTACCATTCCAAAGTTACCATTTGAAAATTAGGAGCTTTGAACCAATTTTTTCCTCGAACTTCAGGGGTCGTTTGTGACAGTTTCAGTGGATGATTTCTCTTTCTGTTTGATTCAGGTTGGAGCTATGAACCTTGTCTTTATTTTAGTATCATTTTTATTGCATTTCATGGTCAATATTTAGGGTTTTGAGACCCTTAAGGTAAATATATTATGCTTTGAGTGAAACACACCCTTAAATGTCGAATGGTGCATTGCATTGAACTGAAATTAAATGCCATATGGACTACAACGCTTTTTCCCTTGACGTCGGGTGCGTTGGGCGCATTTCTCATGTTTGTTTCTTGATGTGTGCCCAAAATTTCCCAATTTTTTTCATGAAATGGATCCTAATGAAGCTTATGATTATGTTTCAAGTATTCATCGAATATTTACCTATGCGACTAAAACACCACACTATTGGCATTCCTAATCGTTGGATGTGGTTCTTGCATAGGATAGCTAGATCAGTTGCTTGTTATCACGAGCATCGCTAGTTTACTTTGACATTTTTCATACATTTTGAGGTCATATGACCAATTTGTCTTAGGCATAAATTTTGTAAAAACCTATAACTATCTATGTATTTGTTTTCATTGTTTTCTTATGTTTATTGTGCAATCCTATTCAATTATGTGATGTGAATTGAAAATATGTCTTTACATGTGTTGCAAATGTCTGTTTAAAACATAATTCGCTAAGGAATCAGTTAATGTGTTCAAATTTCTAGAAATGTGTTGATATTGAATGTAATCAAAATGTCTTTCCAAAAGTCGAACTCTTAGGAAAATATGATGCAGTGCTGGATTTCAGACAGTATAAATGCTAGTAATTTGTAGTACAACAAGTTGTGAGTCTAACCTAATGATGATGTGATTAATACCAAATGAAATGGCATTAAAGAGAATTTCGATCAAAGCACTATACTTAGTGATATTGTTTGTAGATCTGCCAATGAAAATCCCTTGAAAACTCACTAACTCGCCACCTAGAGCGAAAATGGCCCATGTTGTAGAGGATAAATTCTGCATACTATGACTAGCACCACCAGTGTACCCAAAAAATGGTTTGCGACGAAATGTAAATTGGATTACTAACTTCAAGAAAACTCTAGAAAAACAAACTAAGACAGTAAATGCAAATCAAAAGCATAAATATAATATATAAAAAAAATTTACTACACTCAACTAAGCATAGTAACATTTAAGATACAACCTATTTCAAGGTTGTGCTAATGGAATTCCATCATAATCTACGAGCTCATAGGCGCCCTTAGCCAGAAATTTTTTGACAATCTAGGGGCCATGCCATAGTTGATCACAGTTTGGACCAGGACCTAAAATTAGCTAAAAATTCAAAGTTCTCATAAATTCTTCAAACCAAGATGAGAGCGTAGAGCTCTTTACCAGGATTTCAATGCAACTTGTTTCATCAAAATCTGTGTTCGTATGAGTAAGTTATGGCTTGTTGTTCGCTTTCTAAAATAGCTAAAAAATGGGCAAAACAAGTGCAATAATGATGTGGCAAGTCCAGTCAGCACTCCAGGAATATTCTCTAGTTTCGCCCAATGACACTGTGCCAAGTGTCGCGACCAGGTTCACCAATGCTGGGTTGTGAAGGTGAAAAATGTCCAGTGACCTCCTAGGGTCAAATTCTTGATTTTGGGTGCAAGTGCATTTTTTTTTAAATATGGTGGAATTGTATTTTATTATTATTTTTACTTATAATTTAAATAATATATATATATATATATATATATATATATATATATATATATATATCATATAATATAATATATCTTTTTCTGGACAAATTATATATATTATATATATTTTATTAAATTAATTAAATACAAACCCCGTATTAAACCAAATGTCATTCACGTTTTATGTTTCGTGGATCAATCATATTAAATTCCACATGCCAAAAGTTTAATTAAATGTTGTGGTTGGAAGTTCGTTATAAAACATATGATATGGGGTCGAGGTCCGGAATTTGAACTCATGACCTCCCCCTTCAAACCAAGATGCCTTCACAAATGGGCCATAGGCCTAGTACTTCAATGCTAACCGCGCGCACAGGTATTTAAGCTTCAAAAATTCACCAAACAGAAGGAGGAGGGGGGCAACCCTCCTCCCATGTAACCATGTCATAGGAACTAGGAGCTCTGACAGTACTGACGGGAAAATTCAAATTTGAATTAGCATTAAACATGTAATTAAATCCGAATTACGATTAATTCATCTGAGATTAACCATACCACGCACTTTGTGTTAATGACCCCACTAAATTGTGCTTATCGTTAAGATAAGTGCGCTTATCCTCTAATTAATACACATTTATTCTGGCAGGATTTTTGGCGGATCGTGCCAATTTTGGTGGCCTTTCTATTTTTAGTAGTCTTACCTGGATTTTTTGCGTTTTGGTGGAGGAAACTGGGGAAACATTAAATGTGCTCTATCTTGAATATATTTCAGCCAAATTTTGAAAATGAATATTCAATTTTGACTATCTTGGACATTATATAGCCATTGGTGAGGTTCTAAGAACCAGCTGAGGGCTTTTGAGCATGATTTTGCTTCAAAGAAGTTCCTCCAGGAAACCAATAGTAATTTCTGACTATCTTGAACCTTATGAATCCAATGATGGGGTTTTCAGAAGCATTTGGAGACTTTTGAAGACCAAGATTCTACAAGGAAGTTTTCAGTGAGCCCAAAGCCATACAGTGCCGCCAGGTGTTGGAGGCATAGCAAGAGCAGCCAGAGGCCATTTTGAGCAAATGAATTGTAATTTCTGAGTATTTTGGAAATTATGAATCTAATGGAGGGATTTTCAGATTCATTTGGATACTTCTAGAGCCTAAGAAGCCACAGGGAAGTTTCAGGGAGCCTAGTGCCAACGGGTGTTCGAGGCATAGAACGGGGATCCTAAGGTCATTCTAAGTGAATGAACAACCTATTTTGGATTATTGATATGTTTTAGAGATAGTAGAATAGGTTCCAAGAGTAGAAGAGGACTTCTAGGAGATTTTGTGCCACAGAGAAGCTCAGGGAAGCTCAAGGACACCGACAGAAGAGATCAAGCCCAAGGGAGCCTAGGTCCATTTTCAGAGATTGAGCAGTTAATCCAGGGGTATTTTGGTATTATAAACCCATTGGTATAGTCCAAAAAACCATTGGTGTTGAGCATCAGCTTGTAAAACAAATTTACCATCTTAATCCCAAAGAGCCAAGTCCATTGATGGAGGCTCAAGGAGACGTAGCCCAAGTGTTGAGGGTGAACTCCTTTATTACATTTGTTGTTATGTGTTGTTAGTTATTTTTCTACAATTTATGGTTACTGTACATGCTTTTAATCAGCTTAAACAAATATTTAATTGCTCACACATAAAGCCTTAAACCAGTTAAAACACATACACTTGAATAAAGAATTCAATTCCACACATGCATGTATAAGCAAGATCCTTAATTTTTTTTAATTGAGTGGGATGTGCTTGCATAGAAAAACAAGTCACCTACCTGTTAAGGTCCTATAATAATAGGATTCATAATTTTGAATTGTTATGTTAAAATCTTGTAATATTGTACATACCTTTTCTTTCTGCAAATGTATTCCCATATTTGGGAAAATGAAAAGAGGTTAATGTCCTAAAAGAACAATCAAAGGACTAAAAGAAACAAAAAATATCAAGTATGAACCCCACAAAAAGAGATAAAATAGATCATGAAAGTGTTACACATTCAAATGCCACTACTATTAATTTACTTTTGCAAAATAAGATTGTGTGTAGCTTGTCAAAAATGCCACAATCCATGAGGATCAAATAGTTTAATATTAATCATTCATACTTTAAATTTCATGTTGATAGATAGAGAATAAAGATCTAGTTAAATTGTTTAATCTTGGAAGATCAATAGTTAGGTAAATAATAATAATGATCTCAACAATTTAATATGAGCCGTTGGGCATTATAAGGTTAGAAATAGTTAGTTTACTTATTAAATGAAAATAAAGGTTCGACAAGCTCAAATGTGTCCATAAAAGAAATAAAAATGTTAGGATAAAAATGGGTAGGTAGATTACTTTCACCAACATTGGAAAATCGTCATTTTGGTTTGTCTCATTTGACTAAGATCATTTCTAACATTTTCCCCTTATCCCAATTTCCCATGCAAAAACACATTCCCCTAGTGTATATCCCTTTCCCTTCTTCTAAACTCCATTTCCCCTTTAAAAATAACCTTTTTCCCTTTCTAAACCCCTTTCCTTAGCTTAAGAACCACTTTCCCATTTCCTAACTCATATTTTCAATTAAACAATGCAAAACCCACTTTTGCATAAAGTCGGGTCAATTGCAAATACCCCTCCCCTATATTATTTAACTCTTTCCTAATCTATTACTAACATCCCGCCATGTTATTTACTAACCCCCTTAGTATATAAACCCTTCCATTTTTATTAATTCCCGTTTAAAAATATATCCCTAATCCATTATATACTAAAGCCCCATTTTTTATTAAACCCATTCGTATATGAGTTATATATTTAAACCCACACATATCACTCCCCAACCTTTCACTTATTACATAATTCCAACTCATATCAAATAAACCATCACATAACTTATAATCCAGAGTCCCACTTGTCTGAATCCTGCCAAATCCTGCATTCGTCCAATCAATCGCTAGCTAATCGAATGGCTTATACGTCATTTCAGATTCCCCACTTATTCGATGATTAACACCTCAGAAGATTGCGAAATAGGTGATTTCGCCCATCCCCTCCCTTGCTACATGGCGATCTTGAATTACATCGCATTCCTCCAAGCAAAACCACTAAACCTATTGGGTATGTGTTATATTTTTTCCATGACTAGTCATGCTAGTCAAAGGTGGGGCGGCAGCCCCCCCTGTTGGGGTCCGAGGCAGCGCCCCGGCGAAATTTTTTTGTTCCTTAATCTCCGGTGGGCGGTCTGCGCCCATGGTTTTGTGCATGGTTTTGCACATGGTTTTGGGGTACGATGGTTTTTGGTCCCTGGTATTTTTGTAGATCCGGTCAAGGGAACTACGGTTATCTTCTAATCTAGGGTTAATGGATTAGGGTTTATGTATGCTTCGGCATGTATATATATATATATGTGTGTGTGTGTGTGTGTGTTGTAACACTAAAAGGAATATAATGAAATATCAAGCTGGTCGTCCTGATTTGGGATCCAGGGGAAAATCTCTGTGTTTATCTGTTTTATGTTTTATGCTCTCGCTATTGTTTATTTTCTATTATAAGATTCGTGTGTAGATAATTTATGTTCAGGGTTAAAAACTACAAAACCATTACTAGCTCATGTGATAAACCATCCTTCCATGGTGCGAAAACCACCATTCTGCCCTACGTTGTGATTAAACCACTTGTCTTCTCCCACTTCCATGTGGTAAACTACCCTTCCACAGTGTGATAACTGCCATCCCATCTACGTATAAAATGAAACCATCTACTGATGTTTGAATTCCACTGTGAAATAAATAATTTTCACTATGTGTTGAGCCTACATTACTTCAAACAACCTTGTAGTTGAGTTATTTCTGAGAATTTGTGAAATTAAACCAAAGAGCCAATTGGAAACAAAGTTGAACCTCCACAGCCAGAACTCGTTCCACAGGTCTTCCCAATTCAATAAATCCTAAGATCAGCTCATTACAGACCATGATTTTATTAATGAAATGTTATGTTTTTTAGGTATATCAGCATACCAAGAAATCTGATAAACATTTGATACTAGTTCAAACTATTTAATCCATATTCTCGGGAATTAATCAAAATTTTCATACACAAAAGGAAAATCAATTTAAAACTAGCAATACAATAGAGAAAGGATAATTTACACAGTAAATGGTCAGAACAGAGGATGTAAACATTTTCACCAAAAAACAATGAAAGATTCATACCAGCAACTCTCCAGAACATTTTTTACTCACTATTACATATATCTTACTGTAAAAGGTAAAAGTGAAATCAGACAGAGCAAGCAGTAAAATTTATTCAAAGACAAAGCTTAATTTGGCAGATAAAATAACAGTCAATTCAAAGTGCATACATATGAAAAGAAGAGTTTAAAGATCAAAAGAAGATGTAGCCAGCATGAAGAAAACGTGAGAGATAAACCAACATAAAAGAAACAAACAAATAACAACAAATCAGATAAAACTGGGACAACTTTCAGCCAGTTGAAAGGTGTCACTACCTTTAAGCATCTAGATATTTTATTTCCAGGAATAAATCCTAAATCAGTTTAGGATATTTAGTATTACTTTTTGTATAAATACTTTTGTATTCGAAGTATTGAGTGTGGATTGTGGATTGTGGATTTCTAAGCACTTCTATAGATGTACTGATCTGAACCAGAGGGTTCTTTGTACCATTTTCAAGTCAACAGACTAGATTGAGCAATAAAGATATTCTATTACAGGATTCATGTGTTGAGCCACTTCAGTGAAGTACTCTCAATTTTTCTTTGTTTTTATCTAAATTTTTCACATACTTGCATGTTTTCTAAAATATAAATGTATACCAGGAATTTTATTTCAGACTATGTTTAAAAAAACTATGTCTTGAACTGTTATGTCATTTTAATGTTTTCTACTAATATCCAGATTAGGGAATTCTTAATTTCTCCCTAGTTTCAATTGACTTCTATCTTTTCACTCATTATCTGGATCTAAGAACCCTTAATTTCTCTCTCATCCCGATTGAAACATTTTCACCATCAACCTAAGGATCTGAAGTTACTCAGCTATCTTGCCCTATGAACACTTCCCTTTAGAACCTTGATTCGGATCTGACTGCTTGATACATTGACTCCAAGCCCAATGAAATTCATACCTACATCTATCCATCTGAACCAGTAATTCCACCACCAAATCACATCCCTAGTAATTCTACATAACTAGCCTAAAATCAACTAAAAAAAAAAAATCATGAAGAGAGAGCCTTCTCTGAGCATTAAGAAGGCTAGATCTTGATCTCAAAAGTAGGTTTGTGATTACCTCGGTGAATGTTTTCTTTAATCTTGAGAAATTACTGAGTGGTAACATATTGGTGACCATACTAGGGAATATCAAACTATTATTTCAAAAACATTATACAAGAATCAGATATGATCTATGATGGTGGACAGTGATCAGACACACAAGGGTTAAAATCATCCACCTGGTGACTCCAACTCCAAATCAGTTTCAAAATCAAGACTCCAATGGAGAAATGAACCTAGAAAAACATCATGGGAATATCAGGTTTTCAACTTGGATATTAATCCAAGACATTATGTTATTTCTTATTAAGAATATTTTTCAATGTATATTGTATTTTAGTAATGATCTTAGACTAATATTTGATATAAAATCTTCTTATCAATTTGAGTAGCTTTCTTCTGAAAATTATAATGATCATCTTCCTATCGAGAAGCCTCAAGCAATCAAGACTAATCTTACAACACTTGTACATATTCCTGTACCTTGTAAAGTTCCTAAGAGATATAAACCCCTCATCTTACCTCCTATACTCCATAATTTACCTCATGATTATTACATATATCTTCCCAAGTTTGATGGAGAAAATAGTAACATCATTGCTGAAAAACATATTCCAGGTTTTGAGAATTATCTGGATCTATTTGAGATTGATGAAGATGATGTTAGAATCAGACTTTTTTCTCTATCTTTGGAAAGTAAAGTAAAGATTTGGTTCAATAATCTGCCCATTGCAAGCATCTCAAATTTCCAGCAGTTTTCCAAAAAATTTCTTGATAAATGGATAATCAAAGTCAATTTTTTTAACATCATAGAAGAATATAATCGGTTGAAAATATATCCAAATGAAACAATACAACAATTTTCTAATAGATTCAATCAAGTTTATTATTCAATGCCATCAAACATAAGACCTCCTCCTAATTCATCTCTCTTGCATTATCCAAATGCATTTGATCCAGAAATATAATTTCAGCTAAGAGAAAGAAATCCAGAAACACTAGAAAAAATGCAGAACATTGCAGTAGATGTAGAAGTTCATCTACTAATTAGAAGGGAAAAGTTAAAAGTAGAAGAAGAAAATAAAAACATTGCAGAAGAAAAACTTGACATTTTGGTAAATAAAATAAAGGAAATGATACAAAATATCACCATGAAAGATGAATTTTTTATTCAGGATCACCATGACCCACTTATTACAAGAAAAGAAGACGTTGCAGGCCATAAACTTTTTTAGTGAAATTCTAATTACCATAGATCAGAAAATGGATTTACATATCAATATGTAGAAGAGCAGTCTATTGATCTAATGTGTATGTTGGATGAAATTCCTTCTTTTACTAATTTTCCTAAGTATGATCAGTATGATGATAATTATATTCTCCAAACTCAAACTAAGTTTACAGAGCAATCAATAGCTAGTTTGGGAAATGAGGAAATTTAGCAGTTTGAAAATAGTGATAAGCTAATACAGATCAGCAAAGAAAATGAGGAAGAAAGTGAAGAAAATTTTGTAATATGTGAAGGCTCTTTACCTCTCTGTTTTGCTTCATTTTAGTTCATTAAAGACAACTTTAAAAAATCAATAATCAACAGTCTTCAGGTATTGTCATTGAAAACAAATAAGGCAAAGAAACTCTTGATCAGGACTCTTCAATGTCACAATTACATTCATCAAATTTCATTGAAATACCTGATCATATGACACACGAAAGTTCTATACCATTATGTTTTGAATCATTTCAGTTTTTAAAGGAAATGTGGTATAATATCTCAAAAACAAAGGATGAGAAGCCTGGAGAAATCTATGAAGTTCCATTCAAACCTATATGTAATAGGTTGCAGCAATCCTTCCAAGTTTTTCATGATCCAATAGCTGAAATGTTGGATGATAAATGAAATCAAAATATTTCTCCTTTAACTAACTATGAGCTTCAGGATCAAGATGATAAAGGCCTTTTTAGACAGTCATTTTTATCAGTAGAAACATCATCACAAAGCTTATCTGAAAATCTGCAGGGAAATAACAGTTTAGTTTTATGGCAAGGAGGCCATTCAAAACAATTGTACAGTGGCTTGGATCAGTTTAAAATATGTGCATATACCTTTGAAGATCCTTTTTTACACTTTCTAGAGTCAACAAAGGAAATCGAATATTTCCTTTTCTTTACATTTGTTGACAAGTTTCTATTGGAATGCAAAACTTTAGTTTTGATCATAAACAAACACATGCAGCAAAATAAATCAATTTATATAATGCTTGAATGCTTGAATGGTTGCATTGGTTGTTTCATGTTACCTAACCAGCAATTGGACAGCTGATTACAGTAAGTGGGTAGGAATCTAATTTGATTAAATTCAATTTTCAGTGACAAGTTTATTTCAGTTTTCAAGCAAGTGTTGAAATAAATTCATTAATATTTAAATCCGAGAAGAAGGTTCTAAAGTCTTGGTGATTTAGTAGTTTGGTTTGAAGATTGCAGCACCTTTTAGTTTCAGATCAGATTTCAGTTTGCAGAAAAGGTTTGATTTCAGTTCAAGATTTACATTCACATAGATTATATAACAAAGTGTGTGTAGTCTTGGGATTGGCCCAATGGATCAGGCTACTAGTTGACGGTGTTCTTGACATCTCACAAGGAGATACCATCCCCATGTGAAGCCACTGTTAGGGTCCTATAATAATAGGATTCATAATTTTGAATTGTTTTGTTAAAATCTTGTAATATTGAACATGCCTTTTCTTTCTGCAAATTTATTCCCATATTTGAAAAAATGAAAAGAGGGTAATGTCCTAAAAGAACAATCAAAGGACTAAAAGAAATTTTTTTTTTATCAAGTATGAACCCCACAAAAAGAGATAAAATAGATCATGAAAGTGTTACACATCCAAATGCCACTACTATTAGTTTACTTTTGCTAAAAAAGATTGTGTGCAGCTTGTCAAAAATGCCACAATCCATGAGGATCAAATAGTTTAATCTTGATCATTCATACTTTAAATTTCATGTTGATAGATAGAGAATAAAGATCTAGCCAAACTGTTTAATCTTGGAAGATCAGTAGTTAGGTAGAGAATAATAATGAGCTCAACAGTTTAATCTAAGACGTTGAACGTTATAAGGTTAGAAACAGTTAGTTTACTTATTAAATGAAAATTAAGGTTCAGCAAGCTCAAATGTTCCCATAAAAGAAATAAAAATGTTAAGATAAAAAAAGGGTAAGTAGATTACTTTCACTAGCATTGGAAAAACATCATTTTGGTTTATCTCATTCCACTGAGATCATTTCTAACATTTTCCCCTTATCCCAATTTCCCATGAAAAAACACATTCCCCTGGTGTAGATCCCTTTCCCTTCTTCTAAACTCCACTTCCCCTTTAAAAATAACCTTTTTCCCTTTCTAAACCCCTTTCCTTGGCATAAAAAAACCTTTCCCATTTACTAACTCTTATTTTCAATTAAATAATGAAAAACCCACTTTTGCATAAAGTCGAGTCAATTGCAAATACCCCTCCCTTATATTATTTAACTCTTTCCTAATCTATTACTAACATCCCTCCATGTTATTTACTAACCCCCTTAGTATATAAACCCTTCCATTTTTATTAATTCTCGTTTAAAAATATATCCCTAATCCATTATATACTAAAACCCCATTTTAAATTAAACCCATTCGTATATGAGTTATTTAAACCTACACATATCACTCCCCAACCCTTCACTTATTATATAATTCCGACTCATATCAAATAAACCATCACATAACTTATAATCCAGGGTCCCACCTGTCTGAATCTTGTTAAATCCTGCATTCATCCAATCAATCGCCAGCTAATCCAACGGCTTATACGTCATTTCACATTCCCCACTTATCCTATGATTAACACCTCAGAAGATTGTGAAATAGGCAGTTTCGCCCATCCCCTCCCTTGCTTCATGAAAATTCCGAATTACATCACATTCCTCCAAGCAAAACCACTAAACCATTATTAGCCCATGTGATAAAACATCCTTCCATGGTGCGAAAACCACCATTCCTCCCCGCGCTGTGCTTAAACCACCTGTCTACTCCCACTTCCATGTGGTAAACTACCCTTCCATAGTGCGATAACCTCCATCCCATCTGCGTATAAAATGAAACCATCCACTGATGTTTGAATTCCACTGTGCAATAAATCATTTGCACTTTGTGTTGAGCCTACATTACTTCAAACAACCTTGTAGTTGAGTTATTTCTAAGAATTTGTAAAATTAAACCAAAGAGCCAATTGCCAACATAGTTGAACATCCACAACCATAACTCATTCCACGGGTCTTCCCAATTCAATAAAGCCTAATATCACCTCATTACGGACTAGGATTTTATTAACGAAATGTTTTGTTTTGCAGGTATATCAGCGTACCAAGAAATCTGACAAACAGTTGATACTAGTTCAAACCGTTTAATCCAGATTCTCTGGATTTAATCAGAAGTTTCATACACATAAGGAAAATTAATTTAAAACCAGAAATACAGTAGAGAAAGGATAATTTACACAGTAAATGGTAAAAACATAGATGTAAAAATTTTCACCAACAAACAATGAAATATTTGTACCAGCAAATCTCCATAACATTTTTTACTCGCTATTACATATATCTTACTATAAAAGGTAAAAGTGAAATCAGACAGAGCAAGCAGTAAAAGTTATTCAAAGATGAAGTTTACTATGGCAGATAAAAGAACATTCAAGTCAAAGTGCATACATATGAAAATTAGAGTTTAAATATCAAAAGAAGATGCAGCCAGCATGAAGAAAGCGTGAGAGATAAGCCAACATAAAAGAAACAAATAGGTAACATCAAATCAGATAAAACTAGGACAGCTTTCAGTCAGTTGAAAGGTGTCACTACCTTTAAGCATCCAGATATTTTATTTCTAGGAATAAATCCTAAATTAGTTTAGGATATTTAGTATTACTTTTTGTATAAATACTTCAGTGATTCGAAGTATTGAGTGTGGATTGTGGATTGCTAAACACTTCTATAGATGTACTAATTTGAACCAAAGGGTTCTTTGTACCATTTTTAAGTCAGCAGACTAGATTGAGCAATAAAGAGATTATATTACAGGATTCATGTGTTAGGCCACTTCAGTGAAGTAATCTCAATTTTTTTTTTTTTAACCTGAAGTTTTCACATACTTGCATGTGTTCTAAAATCTAAATGTATAACAAGAATGTTATTTAAGAATATTTTTAAAATCACTTTGTCTTGAACTCTTATGTCATTTTAATGTTTTCTACTTATATCCAGATTAGGTAATTCTTAATTTCTCCCTAGTTTTGATTGAATTCTATCTTTTTACTCATTATCCGAATCTGAGAACCCTTAATTTCTCTCTCATCCTGATTGAAACATTTTCACCATCAACCTAAGGATCTGAAGTTACTCAGCTATATTGCCTTGTGAACACTTCCCTTTAAAATCTTGATTCTGATCTAACTGCTTGATACATTGACTCCATTATCCCAATGTAATTCATACCTACATCTATCCATTTGAACCAGTGATTCCACCACCAAACCAAAACCAAAATAAAATCCCAAGTAATTCTAAATAACTAGCCTAAAATCAACTAAAAACAACAAATTTAAATCATAAAGAGAGAGACCTCTTTGAGCATTAGGAAGGCTAGATCCTGATCTCAAAAGTAGGTTTGTGGTTACCTTAGTGAATTCTTTCTTTAACATTGATAAATTACTAAGTAATAACACCACCCATATTAGATCAAGTTGGTATCAGAGCACTAGGTTGCTTGCTTGCTTGTTTGACTTGAAGGGTGTTTAACAGTGTAAAGAATTTAACTATTTGCAAATTGAGTGATGCTTACAAGTTTGAGTTTGCTAGAGGTGAAGGGGAGCTACTACTAGCTAAGTACAGAAGAGGAAAAGAAGGAAGAAGGCTGAAAGCATCCTCCTTACCCAAAGGACCTCAAGGAAACCCTTGAAGAAAAAGAGGGATTGTTTGAAAAAGAGGCTTCTTGAAGAAGAGATACAAACTGTAGAGAAGAGCTTGAATCTACAGAAAAAAAATTTAAGAAGCTTTGTCAATTGTTTTTGAAGATTTTTGAATTTTTTTTGAAGTTATTTAATTCATTTACATAGTGATGACAACTTCATCAAGTGACGTTTCTAAATCCTCTTCCTTTTCAAGACTCTTTGATAAAGAGATGAAGCGGGACTTCTACATCCTGAAGGATATGGTGCAAAGTTTGTATGAAGATGCAAGGGAAAGCACTAGACTTCATGAGCAATTGGCTGCTATGAAGCAAGAGAAAGGGCTTTTTCAAATAATGCATGAGATGGAGATGAAGCTCCATCATGCCCAAGAGGCCTTAACCAAACACATGCTTGAAGCAGAGGTAAATCATTCAAATTTGTCTTCAAATTCCTCTTCAGATAGATGTGTAGGTTCATTTGAAAAACACACTAGAGGAATAGGGTCAAAATTGATGATGAAAATGGGCTATGAATTTCAAGGATTATGAAAACATGCACAAGGCATAGTTGACCCAATTATGTTTGAGGAAAGTTCTAAGTATTTGGGTCTTATCTATGGACAACTTTATGGAGAAATCTCTAAGCCATGAAGGCACTTGAGACAGTTCCATGAAGAAATTTTATTGCAGGTTCAAATCCTCAAACATGAAAAGTTTGTAATCAAGATGAATGCAATTGTTTGAAACCCATGTTGCAGCAAGATGCTTTTAGACATGCATCTTATGGCGAACAAGATATTTTTTATAGTTCTAAGGACATAAACAATGTTGTTGGTCTTCAAAAGAGAGCGGGAACCTATTCATGTTCATCTTCTCAAGAATCGAAAAAAGATGGACATTCAAAGCAACATTTAAGGTATAATTCTTCACATAATCATGTTGTTTATGACTATGTTAAACATGACAATTCTTCATGCATGAATGGGAGAAAGAATTGTTGTTCCTATTGTGGTTTGTGTAACCATGAAGTTTCAAAATGCTGGAAGAGAATGAAAGCATATAGGAAACAGTCGAAGCGAAGCTGACTTGGAAAAAAGATGAAAAATATTTGCACACATTGCCAAAAAAAGGGACATCTCATTGCCCAATGTTGGACACTACATCCAACCACTCATCCCAAGCACATGAAGCAAGAGGATAAAAATATTGGCGAGAATGTGACCAGTGATTCCATCATCGATGTGAGTCTAGATGATTCACAAGAAGAAGATGTTCAGCAGGAAAAATCGCCATGGAAGTGGATTGGTAAGAAGTGGTTTGATTTCTTAACTCAGTAAGACATACATCCCTTTGAACATAAATGAAAATTTCAGGTACATGTATGCATGAATTTCTGTTTAAAGTATGACAAGTTGCAGCAGAGTATCACAACTTGTAGGATGCAAAATTGCATGTGAATGTTGTTCAGTTGAAGGAATTTCTTTTTGTTACACAATTTCGTCATGGAGGTGTAAAATATGGGTATGTTACTCACTTATGTTGCAGCAATATCATTCAGTTCATCCTTATAGTCACCCACATGTTTTGGGATTATGTAATTTTTGGTACTTGAAAGGAAGAGTTGAAAGTGTACATCTGCATGAGTTTGTATGTGTAAATGGCGAACTTGTAAATAGGTTCATTGTACATAGATACATGCACGACTTATGTTTTAGTCGAGGGTGTTTGTCGATTGTGAGTCGATAAATGGATACACCAATGTGCAAGAGGATCACCATGTATGTGATGTTACAGGAAGGTGACAATCAATGCTTTGAAGAAGCAAAAAGAGGTGGTCCTCATTTCAATTATTGCATAAGATTTTATTTTCAAGATTGATCATGTGTTCTTGTGACAAGATTTTGAAGGAATTTTTGGTCCATTCAGTGAAGAAGTGGACAAGATGCAAGGTGTTTTTCAGCCATTGTAGAACAAGCGGGTGTTTTTGTTGACGACAACAATTCACTTATCTTGCGAGCTTAATTTGGAAAGTGGATTTCCAAGACATAGCTTGTATGCCATAGTGTAAGAGGGACTTCATTCTCAATGGGAATGCTAACAGTTTTCCAAGCACATAGAGAGAATAGTGGTATAGCAGGGTATTTCATCAGTTTATAGCAGCCAGCAATGCTGAAGTGGGTTAGCAACAGCCAGAGAGCAGTGGTCAAGAGACATAGCCAATTGCGGTGCAAGGCATGTCAAGGTGATTTCAAAAGAAGATTTGTCAAGTAAAATTAGTTGATATAACTAGAAAGAAGAAGAGTGTTGAAGCTCAAGCAAATAATTATTAGCTTTTGTGGGTCCAAAATCTTGTCAGTGGGAAGGAGTGATCAGAATTTAGATCAGGGCCTAAAATTAGCTAGAAAATAAATTTTCTAAAAAATTCTTCAAACAAAGATGAGAGCATAGAGCTCGTCACTAGAATTCCAATGCAACTCGTTTCATCAAAATCTGAGTTCGTATGAGTAAGTTATGGCTTGTTGTTCACTTTCTAAAACAGCTAAAAAATGGGCAGAACATGTACATTGATGATGTGGCAAGTCCAATCAGCACTCCAAGATTATTTTCAAAAATGTCCAATGACCTCCTAAGGTCAAATTCCTGGTTTTGGGTGCAAGTGCAATTTTTTAAAAAATAATTGTATTTTATTATTATTTTTAATTATTATATATTTTTTTGGACATATTATATATATTTTATTAAATTAATTAAATACAAACCCCTTATTAAACCAAATGCCATTCACGTTTTACGTTTCGTCGATCAATATTATTAAATTCCACATGCCAAAAGTTTAATTAAATTTTATGGTTGGAATTCCATTATAATACATATGATATAGGGTCGAGGTCTGGAATTTGAACCCTTCACCTCCCCCTTCAAACCAAGCTACCTTCACTAATGAGCCATGGGCCTAGTACTTCAATGCTAACCATGCGCACAATTATTTAAGCTTCAAAAATGTGCCAAACGGAAGGAGGAGGGGGCCAGCCCTCCTCCCAAGTAACCACGCCACGGGAACCAGGAGCTCCGATAGTACTGGTGGGAAAATTCAAATTTGAATTAGCATTAAACATGTAATTAAATCTGAATTACGATTAATTAATCTGATATTAACCATACCATGCGCTTTGCGTTAATGACCCCATTAAGGTGTGATTGTCATTAAGATAAATGCGCTTATCCTCTAATTAATACACGTTTAATCTAGCGGGATTTTTGGCAGAGCACACAAATTTTGGTGTCCTTGCTATTTTTAGCAGTCTTAATTGGAGTTTTTCCAGTTTTGGTGGACGAAATTGGGAAAAAATTAAATGTGCTCTATCTTAAGCATCTTTCAGCCAAATTTCGAAAATGAATAGTCAATTTTGTCTATCTTGGACATTATAGAGCCATTGGTGAGGTTTTCAAAGGCATCTGAGAACTTCTGAGTGTGAATTTTCTTCAAAGAAGTTCCAAGGGCCACTAGGAGCCAGCAGGAGAATGAGGCCTAGCCAGGGCAGCCAGAGGCCATTCTCAGGAAACCAATAATAATTTCTAAATATCTTGAACCTTATGAATCCAATTATGTGTTTTACAGAAGCATTTGGAGACTTATGAAGGCCAAGATGCTACAGGGAATTTTTTAGTGACCCCAGAGCCACAAGGTGCCACTAGGTGTTGGAGGCATAGCTAGAGCGGCCAGAGGCCATTTTGAGAAAATGAATAGTAATTTATGACTATTTTGGACATTCTAAACCCAATGGAGGTATTGTTAGAGCCATTTGGAGACTTCTAGAGTCGAAAAGGCCACAGGGAAGTTTCAGGGAGCTTAGTGCCACCAGGTGTTGGAGGCATAGAACGAGGAGCCTGAGGTCATTCTGAGCGAATGAATAGCCTATTTTGGATGATTGATATGTGCCAAAGACATTAGAATAGGTTTCAAGAGTAGAAGAGGACTTCTAGGAGATTTATTTCCACAGAGAAGCTCAGGGAAGCTCAAGGACACTGACAGAAGAGGTCAAGCCCAAGGAAGCCTAGGTCCATTTTTAGAGATTGAGAAGTCAATCCAAGGGTATTTTGGTATTATAAACCCATTGTTACAGTAAAAAAAACCATTGGAGTTGAGCATCATCTTGTAAAATAAATTTACCATATTAATCTCAAAGAGACAAGTCCATTAACAAAGGCTCAAGGAGACGTAGCCCAAGTGTTGAGGGTGAACTCCTTTATTATGCTTGATGTTATGTGCTATTGGTTAATTTGCTGCAATTTATGGTTATTGTAAGTGCTTTTAATAATCTTAAACAAATGTTTAATTGCTCACACATAAAGCCTTAAACCAATTAAAACACATACACCTGAATCAAGAATTCAATTTCGCACATGCATGTATAAGAAATATCCTTAATTTGTTTTAATTGAGTGGGAGGTGCTTGCATAGAAAAAAAATTCAGCCACCCATATCAGATCAATAGTGGCTCAAATTTTACTATACCTATCAAATCATCTTACTGATCATAAAGTAAGACCAAGTCACCCTCAAAGAAGATGTGAGGCTTGACATGCTGGTTGAATTGCGCCTTAATTCATCTCTTATGTGATTCCTTGGCCAATGCGGCTTCACGAAGTGTTTCATCTAGATGGATGAGGTTAAAAAGACGTGATTCTTCATTAGAGTCGTCGAGTAACAAGTCAACAACGAGTTTTAACGACGATATTTCACATTGGATAGGCAAGATAGATTCCAGACCATACACCAATTGAAAACGGGTAAATATGGTTGCATTTCTCATCGAGATTTGATATGCCCACAAAGTCGAGTACAGGATTAAATGGAAATTTCTTTTATGAACTCCTATCATTCGTTGAAGCATTTTCTTAAGAATATTGTTAATAGCTTCAACTTGTCCATTTGATTGTGGATAATAAGGAGTAGAACTATCATGCGAAAGTCCTAATTTGGAAGTCAACTCATTCATCATGTGATTGAAAAAATGCTTACCATGATCTATAACTATAGCTTATGGAACACCAAACCATGAGATGACCTAATTGAAAAATAACAATGCAGTTGTTTCACCTATGTTATTGAATATAGGCATTGCTTCATCCCACTTGGTAAAATAATCTACTGCGACAATAATATAACCATGCCCCCCAGACGAATGAAGGTTGTAGGTCATGAATTAAATGCCCAATTTTGAAAATGGTCCCACAATGATAACAAGATGCATCAGCACTGGCGGTTTGTGGATTTTACGATAAAATATCTGGAACACATGAAAACTTCTGACCACGAGGATGTAGTCGCGAAATATGGTAGGCAAAAAGTAACCGACACAGAGAATGTTATGCACGGTATCATATCCAGAAAAATTTCCACCACAAGCCCCAACATCACAAACATTTAGAACTTTCTTGGCCTCCTCATGAGTGAGGCACCTCCTTAAAATCATATCGATACCACGATGATAAAGGGTATCACCGATGATCATATAATCTTTGGCTTGGTATCGAATACGTCATTGTTGTGAGCAAGAGGTATCGAGCTGGAAAGTCTAGGTTTGGAGATAAATGATGAAATCCCCATACCAAGGGTCAGATGAATTGATCAAAAACAAACTCATCGAGAATTGATGGTTCTGGTGTAGTTTCAGTACCATTAGAGGGGAGGTAGCAGAGAAGCTCAGCCAAAACTAAAAACTTCTTTGACTTGGATTTGATGAATTCCAAATCAAATTACTTCAAAATGATGATCCATTTTGAATATTTTCCCCCCAGAAATTGACGTGACACAATGTATGTCATGGGGTTGCAATCCGAAATGACAATGATCTTCCGGAACAGGATATAATGGAAAAATATTTGGACAACTTGAACGGCTGCCAAGGCAAGATTTTTGACATATGAATACTTCACTTCAGTATCATTGAGATTAAGACTCAAATAATATATCGAATTTTCTATCCCATATTGTTCTTGGACCAATACCATAGTAATGGTTGTATCTGCTGTGACAATATATAAGAAATAATCACTCTGATAATTAGGGGGATACATTAATGATGCTCGGATCAGTGTATCCTTGAAGACATCAAAAGAAGCTTGCGCAACCTTATCCCAATGGAAGGGAATCCACTTTTTCAAGAGACGAGTAAATCATTTAGCCATTTCGGGGTAGTTGGGTATGAACCTCCTTAGAAAGTTAGCCTTTCCTTGAAGTTTCTGTAACTGAAGTAAATTTGATGGCACATGAAAATCAAGAATGGTCTGGACCATCAGTGGGTTGATTCGAATTCCATGTTTTGAGATGACGAATCCTAGCAAGTGATCATAACCAACAAAAAATACATATTTTTGTGGATTGAGGCATATTTTGTAGTGTAGACAATGTAAAAATATAGATCTCAAATCCGTCGAGTGATTAGTCTAGTTTTGTGAATGCGCCGGTAAATCATCTAGATAAGGTTGAACTATGTGCTTGATTTCATTGAAAGTATAATCCATTGCTCTCTGAAATGTTTCCCTAACATTGTTTAAACAAAATGGAAGTTTACGATAAGTGAATGTGCCCCAGGGATAGATGAATGATTTCTTATATTGGTCCTCTAGGCATATATTGATTTGATCGTAACTGGAGAATCCATCCATGAACGAAAATATTTCACACCCGGCACAATCATCAATAAACTGGTCGATAAAGGGAGTAGGATAGTTGTCTTTTGGATAAGCAAGATTGACATCCCGATAATCGACACACACTATGATTATCCCTTGTTTCTTCATGACAGGAACAATGTTGGAAACCCAATTAGTAAGCGGAACATGTTAAATAAAAATAGCACACAAATTTTTTTAAACAATTGTTTTAATGGCAGCATCCTTCTTTGGATGAACAGGATGAAGGCGTTGATGTACCAGTCTGACATCATGGTACATTTTAATTTTGTGTTCAACAATACTAGTATATATGCTTAGAATTTCCTCATAAGACCAATAAAATATATCCCAAAATTCACGAAAGAGAGAGCGATAAGTTTCGAGTTCAGATGGAGAATAAGACATGCCGACATGAATGTTTTCTACAACATCAGGTTTGGTCGAAATATCGATTGAAATGGTTTCTTCAATATTTGATAAATTTCCCTTGGATTTGATAGAATTAATGGGAAAATAATTCGAAATAAAGTTTTGATCGACGGATGATATAGTTCAATAATATTATCTTATTCATAATCCTAAAGATGGTAACAATGGTGATGATCTTCCCATGGTTCTCCTTTTGTCATCATGGATTCCAGAATGCTCTCATCAGTCAAGAAAGTGGATGAAAAAGGATAAGATGGAGTACCAAAATCTAATGAACGATCAACCTAAATGATTGGTGACGACGATTTAGGACTCGTTTCCCAAGCCATGTAGATTTATTTCTATGCCATCTCAATTAGGTTGGGTGGCAGGAATTCATTGAGCATATCAACTTCAGAATCATTGGCAATATTCCTTAAGTCATATGAAGTGGAGGATATCATGCTGCAAGTCTCTATTCTTTCAATTTGTGCCAACATCGCAGGCTATGGTAATGCAAAGGTAACCATTAGGGAATAATCATTTAAGAGCCCTACACCAATGTTTTGAAGTGCTAGCTGGGGAGTGTGAACTAATGGAACACTTCCAGATACCTGGGAACTGGAGGAAAAGAAGGAGATTTTATTGATGACTGTGATGACACCTTTATGAGGAAAGGTGATAATTCTAAAGTAAGTAGATATTATCGTAGTCATAGCGTAAAACCATGGCCTTCTGAGTAAAATGTTGTAGTTAAGGATCCATCAACGACCTCAAGTTCAACAGTTACAATTTCCCCCCCTAGTTCAACATGCAGGTTATTGATGATACTGCAAGTCTTATATGTACGACCGTCAAAAGCTTTCAATGTCATAGGCTATTGAGATAGGCACGGTGAACCAAGTGACTTCCAAAATTTTAGAGACATAATGCAAGTAGACGCTCCCTCATCAATAATGGTGCGATGAACGAGGTGATTGAGAACATTTACTTGGATGGAGAATGCTAATTCTGCTGGTCATTGTGGCACATAGCCTGTATGATTAAAGGCTACAAGATTGGAATATGTCGGGTTGATTCCACCAATTGTCGACAACAAATCCTGTTTCTGGGAGGGAAAATTTTGAAGTACCTCAAGCGTCGACATAGCTGAAGGTGATTGAGAAAAATATTCAACTATATTATAATTTTTAATTTCTCGGGCTGAAGGATTGAATTTCGATTTATGGATGACTCCCTTTGGTGGCTTTATTGTTAATTTTGGAATGGAAGTTGGTAGAATTTATTCAGTAGATGGATTCTTGGTCGAGGTAGTATATTTATCAGTATCCTGAATACCGTAATCGTTATTTCGCGTTGACACCAAAACATCCGTTTTTGGCTTTGTGACAGATAACATAAGCACTCGGGAACTAGAAGTTGGATCCATAGCAACCATGTTTGTGTCTGGATTCAGAAATGGGTCTGTCAACACAATAGATGTTGTCGAGGTCTTAAGAAATTTTGAGACTTCAGCACGGTGAGGAAAGTCTCGAACAAAATGATCCTCATTACATATTATGCAAGGGTAACAATGTTTTTGATTTTTTCCAATTTTTTGATCAGATCATCATTCCTGCGGGGTTGATTTTTTCTTTTTCTTTGTTTTCCCCTTTTTCTTGCTTCTGGGTTGCTTGTCACTTTTTCCTTTCTCAGATGACACAGAATGAATTTCGGAAGATGGTGCAAGATCATATGCAGTAAAGTTGTGACTTCTTTCAGAACCTATAATACCGTCACCAACATGAGAGTCCTTAGATGGAGGAACAGTAAAATTAGATTGCGACGCATTTGGAATTTTTTCGTAGAGTGTGCCAGACTGAGTATAAATAAAATCTAAGTACTGGGCATGAGAAATGACCTACTCATTAATGGCGATGCCACCTTTAGCTACATCCTCGGTGATATTTGGCAGCAAGGACTTTATAAACCACTCAGTAAGGAGCTGATCAAAAACAAATGTTTTGACCATTCTATGACGATGACGCCACTCATGAATATGATTAGAAATGTGAGTAGCATTGTTCTGTTTAAAATTTTTCAGCAATTTCATTCCAGTTTCATATCGTATGGGTAACTAGAAGTGGGTCAAAAAGGTAGTGGTTAAGGCAATGAAATTATCAAATGAAGCTTGTGGTATTTCAATGTACCAATGTGCAGCCGGACCAGTGAGCATATGTTGAAACAAACATAGTTGAATGAAGTCATCACTTATGGATTTGGATGAGCACCACAAATGATAAGTCATAACATGCATCGACGACTCTTCTCCAGGGTTTCCATTTCCTTTAGGAATGTTAGACGGTAATTTATGTGGTATCACCGGCCACCAAGGAGAATAGTTGATTGGATCATTGGTACTCTGGTTTAAATCAAGTAATCCCAAAGTTGTTGGCAACTTAGATAGGGGTTTTTTTGATGACCAAACGCTTTAGGAATTAGTTGACCAAAACCCGGGTAAGTTACTTGTTGTTGGAATGATTGTTGTGGAATTTGCAGTTGTGGCTGCCAAGGTGACTTCCCACCAATATTATAGCCCAGAATATAATAGCTTGGACCCATTTATGAATAGGTAATACCCATTTGTGCCTGTGACATCCCATAATAGGGTAATCTAGCTTGTGAATGAAAATTTTTGGATACAGGTGGTTGTTGTAAACCAGCCGAAGGAGTTGGAGTCTGAGGGCCCAAAACTTGAGGGTAATGGGTTAAAGGAAATTTTTGAGATGGTTGAGGTACATCAAACTGAGCCTGTAATAGGGGTAATGAAGTATTAACAAGTGGAGTAGATGTGGTTGCAATAGGTTGAACCAATTGATATGAATGGACAACCATTTGTGGTTGAACATGCAGAATAGGCTGCCACCGACAAACAATCATTCCAACATTTGGGTGACCATAAAATGATGGAGTAATGTAAAAATGGGTGACCATACGTTTCCCCCCAGCATGAGGAGTATAATAAGATGGAATATATTGTTCTCTAAATGGTGGGAGTCTAGTAGAGATTGTTCTAGATGGAATATACCCAGATGGAACAGCTTGATGTTGCAATGAAGATGTATATAAAGGATCAAGCCATTAAATATTCATTAGATATGTACCAGATAGAATAACAAAAGATGACATGGATGAATTCCATGGATGTGAGGATGCACCATAGTAGGTTCCAGATAATGATTGGTAACTCGGTGGGATAGAAGGACCACCATATAGATGTGATTCTGGTGATGTGGTAAACATTGACGAGGTAGCAATAGTAGATGTTGTCACAGCTATAACAGATGATAAAACCGGATATGTTGACTCATCCATGGTCATACGACCCAATGTATACCTTATATGATCTACGAGAACTTGAATTCAAACAGGATCAAAAGAATCAGTGTAATTCGACCGAGGAATAGTCTCATATAGATAAAGCCCTGGTCCAAAATGAGTTGGAGTTGAAGGGCGTGTTTCTTGTTGAGGTTCTTCCTCAATCGAAATCAAACTAGGTGGAATGATTTTTCTATTAGGCCCGAGATATATTTCAGGTGGTTGACAGTGTGATATGGGAGACTTAATGGCTACAATTGACTGTGGGGCAACTGATACAGGAACAAATTATGGTTTTTTGACTTCGAGATCTAGATGTTCTGGTAAAAGAATGATGGGATCCATATCAACTTCCAGTTGAAAAACGTTGGGTTCGGGAGGTATGGTATCACTGATTGGATAGATCGTGTCCACAGGTAGCTGTGAGGACTCTGTTTCGGCGACAATGAATGAACCAATATGTGTAGAAATGACTCGAGATGACTCTGGTATATGTGATGAAGATGTCACACCATAGGTATTGATAGTACTAGTTTCGGTAGAATGGTGTCACCTTCGCCAACCATAAATGGCTTCCAGTGGTAAAGGTGGTTTACGTGCTATTCTACACGAACGACAAGGAAAGGGATTTTATTCTTCCACGATGACTGATTGATTTTATGAAAAAAAAAACAAAAAAAAGGGTAATTCTAGGCAAAAGGTTTACTAATTAATTGTGAATTGTAGAATACCTCCTAGCAAACTAAGAAGTACAAGAAGGCAATATCCCCGAATGTTGTGTTCGATGTATCACAAACTACAAGGCAGCCGACTCAGTTACCTATGGATGGTTATCAACCTAAATTTTCCCTCCCAAATATACCCGAAGGTACCTGGAGGCCCAAGTTCGTATTAGCGTTGTCTAATGTGAAACCGTACAATGAGATCACCACCTTATACTTTTCGTACTAGAACACTACCGTATATACCCGAAGGTACGTGAACGAGCTTTGATATACTTACGTACGTGGAGTGGGATTTCATACTCGGAATGTATCGCATACAAGTTAGTGACATATGCTATGTTTAACGATGCCAGAACACGTCTCTAGCCTAGACCTTCTAAATGTTATTGTTAATGTTACAATTCTTTCTTAGGTTGATTGATGTAAATTGTATGTTGATCTTGTTTAAAAGTTTGTCTTTGAGTTTCATCGCATGATGTAATGGAAATTCCTAAAAATGAAAACTAAATGATAAGAAAAAATTTCAATTTAGCTTTTTCAATGAAAATCCTAGCTACTAAGGGGAAAGAGCAATCAGATTTTGAGCATACAACAAAGAGCACAAACTAAATGCAGATTTCCCTAACTTGTTCCTATGCAACACAAAAAAAATCTAAATGCGCATGCATGTTTTTATTTTCAGCTCCCTTTAATTTGAATGAGAGAAAGGAAACTAAATGCACAAATCAATCAAACAAGTGTGAGACAACAATTTCTCTTAGGAAAATGAAGAATGAAACTACAATTTTCCTACAGGAAACAAGGAATGAAACAACAACTTCCTTTTCGAAAACAGAATTGATCTAATGCAAAAATTAACTACTTTGAATTTGATTTTCCAATGACAACAAAAACAACTAATGAAACATTGAAAATTTTACTTTTCAAAGGAGGAAGAACAGGAAAGTTTACTAGTCTCTAAGAGCAGTCAGACATCTGAGAATACAACAGAAAATTGGTTGAAACTGAAAGCAAAGAAAAATTTGAATGGAATTTTGGTTGAGGGGGAAACACAGCCTCTAAGGGGAGAGAGTGTGCTGCAGAGCACCCCTGAATGGAACACAGTGCACTATACCCTGACCAATAGTGCATTAGGTGCAACTAGGTTTGGAAAACAAGATAGACACACTTCTATTGCAATTTTTTCATTCAAATGACTGATAAAGGAAATTATATGCTACTTATGATGGTAAATAGAGGCAAAAACACCGGGAATGATGGGATTATCCCAAGTGGAGTTGCCAATTTGTTATACGAAATTTTAATCTATGGGTAGACTAAATTCCCTGAGTGTGGTGTTCCTTCACTCAGAACAACAGAAGAAATACAACTACTATTTTCTCTAAGACAAATAGATATATAGAAAAGGAAAGAAGCCTACGTGTGATACTTTTGTTCTCATTCTCTTTCTGTCGTTGTTGTCGCCACTCTCAATCCAAATCAAGCCGCTAGATCGATTCCTACAATCAAAGACAAAGAACAACAAACAACATACAAATATACAAGTATCCACTTATCTAATCAAATCAAACCTATTAGATCTAAGAATACATAAATCATCAAGAATACATTTCACAATATATAAACATACGTATGAGAAAATGAACATATATCTTTATTAAGAAAGTAGGAGGAGAAGGTTACAACCAATAGAACGATTTATCGTCAACCTGCTCCAACTTTATTCCAGCCTCTTCACATCAAGCATCATCTTAGCAACATATCAGTACTTCCAACTCTTATTAATTGAGAATCCAACAACATAACTTTGCACAAAATTATTCTTCCCTAGCACTTAGATGAGTGCTCAATTTATAGGGAAATTTATGGTAGTTTCCCATTCAATGGAATTCTAATAATAGATAAGACATGTTTCCAAGTTCAGAGGTGGTGGATGGACACTTGTATTTGAAGTATGACACCTACGGACTCTTCTCGAAGGCATTGACCATGTGGAGATTACCGTAACAATGATGATTTCGCTCCTAGTTGACCAACGCACCCTTGAGTGCTAGGAAGTGCACTGCAGTGCACCCTTGAATGGAGTTATTTGCACCACACTTCATTTAGTCCCTTGCAGAGGAGCATTGGTGAGTCAGTGGGTCATATAATATATACTTCAAACCTTGGAAATCTCACAATTGAAGCCATAAATGGAATGTCTTCACTTAGGGAATATAGCAACTGAAATATAAGGGGATGATAGACCCTATTAATTGGTCATGGGGGATGATGCCCAAATTGACCTATAATAACTATTTTTACACCTGCATCATCCATATTTTTTACAGAAATCAGATTTATGGCCAATGCAGGAATATGTAGAACACCAGGAAGTTTTCTAATCCTTCCACCTTACAGCTTCAGCTCGACTTTTCCACATCCAATGATTATGGCCTTCCTATCATCCACTAAGAATAAATCACCACCATCATACTTCTCATACTCGCAGAACCACTCCCTATGGGGAGTGAAGTGAAAGGATGCACCTGAATCAATCAACCATGCCTCACGATATACATGTGTATTTGAAGAAGAATCCAAATACACATCCCCACCTTCATTTGTGGTGGCTTTTTCCTCTGCAGAAGGAGCATAATCAGATCGCTTTCCTTTCTTAGGAGCTTTAGATATGCAGTCCTTTTTGAAGTGCCTTTCCTTTCCGCATTTCTAGGAAACCTTTATAGGATTTCCTGGAGATTTAGATCTCCCTCTAGATTTAGATCTCCCACTCAAAAATTTATTTATTTTTTCTGTTCTAGGACCTTCCTCATATAGATAAGGCATCTCTATTCCAGCCCTCCATATTTCTCCGTCTTATTTCCTCTGACAGCAAGGCTGAGACAATTTCATTAAAATTCAAGGTAGTTGTATTGCTACCTATTGCAATAACTATATTATCCCACGAATATGTTCGAGAACACAACAAACTAATGCACTTATCTTCATCTCACATTTTAATATCAACATATGACAACTGATTTACCACAGTATTGAAGGCGTTCAGATGCTCTGTCACCAAGTCTCCATCCTTCATCCTCAGGTTATATAGCTTTTTCTACAGGTACAATTTATTCACCAGAGACTTAGATTGGTACAAAGTCCCTAAATTGACCCAAAAAGTCTTCGTTGTAGCTTCCCCATATACATTCAACAATATTGAATCTTAGATACACAATCGTATTGTGCTCTTTTCCTTTTGATCCAACTTTTCCCAGTCTTCATCTGACATTTTCATTGGTTTAGTACCTAGATCTACCGTGATCCACTGATCTTTATCCACCAGCAGATCCTCCATATTGATCTTCCACAACCCAAAACTCTGACCATTAAATTTCTCGATCTCTATCTTTCAACTGCTCGCCATATTGATCTCTATCTTTCCACTACTCGCTATCTTCATTCACGACAAGAATCAATAACACAGATCTCCCACTAAACAGGGTCTACCACGGGCCCTAGAAAAAACCCCTCAGTAGCAAAGTCGTCCCCTTGAAGTTGAAACAACTTTGATACCAAATTTAGGTTTTAACCCTGTATAGAAATTATCTGCAAACGGATTATTAAAAACAAAAAATAGACAATAGCGAGAGCATACAACATAAAACAGATATACACAGATATTTTTCCCTTGGATCCCAAATTGGGACTACCATGTTGATTTTTCATTATATTCCTCTTAGTGTTACAACACATATATATACATGTCGACGCATTCATAAACCCCAATCCATTAACCCTGGATTAGAACATAAACATAGTTCCCTTGACCAGATCTACAAAATACCAGGGGATAAAAACCATCATGCCCCAAAACCATGTGCAAACCCATCCACAAAACCATATGCGGGTTTTCCCACCTAAAATAGGGTCCAAATTTTTTTTCCCAGGGAGTTACCAACCCCCTGCAAATCCTTGGATAGGGGGGCTTGCCACCGCGCCCCCCCCCCCCCCCCCCCCCTCTCCTGACTATTCATCGAAAGAATATAACACATATCCAATAGGGTCAAAGCCCCTCCTTTTTGTAAAACATATTATTTTGTAAAGGGTTTTGGGACATATTTTCTTATTTTTGGGAAGCCCATGGTATTGTAATGATGTAAAATGACATATAATGGGATGTAATGCTATGTTTAGGATATGATTCGATATGATAGATGGTTAAGGGAAAAGTGTAATCTATATTTTTTAATGAGGGAAAGGATCTGTAGCTAAGTGCACAAAGGCCCGGGAAGAGTCTGCAGCTTAGTGCACAGGTCAATATTGGATGTATTCAAAGAATTATCATAATAAAGAATAATTTTTTGGGATGATATTTTGATGTTTCTATGTGTTTTATATATCTATTTTCTTAATACTTGTTGTTTCGAAGTAGTTGTTACATTTTCATTATATGTCAACGCAGTAATGGTTTATGGACTTATATGATATATTTATGCAATTAACTAAATGTTTTAAAGTGATTTATAAGTTGTAACTATAATATAATATAAAATGCCACATCTCCATTTCCCTCAAGTTTGTAGAAACTTGGTTCTACATCCACCCATATTCACTTTGGGTGAGACTGCGATTTTCTTGTAGGTCATTGGTGAAAGGGCTAGTGATCAACTGTTTTGTTGGTGCGCAGTAATATCAAACCTGGGTCAACCCAAATCAAAAAAAGAGGGTGGTGTCTTGGTTTAGGGCCCAATGACCTAGGATTGGATTGAGGTAAAGCCTGAGAGACAAGGAGACAGAAAATTCCTCAAGGATAAGGATGGATTTCTGAAGGCATTCCAAGCTCGGTTTAGTTTTGTGATCGAGGCACTGGTTTTGGTGTTATCATAGTATGGTGAGGGTGGAGGTTTTTTAACCTTTGGATTCCCTTGGTTTTTTTTGGATTGGTTTATCCATGAGATCACACATTTGTGCTTTGAATATGGAAAGGAGGTGACTAGATGAAGAGATATTTGGCTAAGCCATGTCTATGGTCGGGTGGTACATGGAAGTCCTGAACTTGGTCAGTTATTGCCTATGTATAATGAAAGCTAATTTCTCTTTCTTTTTTACTTATTAATGTGTGGATTTAGTTGTTTCTATCTCATTTTTATTTCCATGGTTTTATGTTGGTTATAAGCATGGTTAAATGAATAGTTGATGTCATGGTTATTTCATGTATTTACTTGTAAATAATATAATAGATGCAAGACCTAATTGATGTCATATCAGCTCAAGGAAGACGGCGCTGATCCTTCTTGTAATGTCTCTCAATAATTTTCAGTCATTTTTGCTTTGTCTTATATCCTAGACCCAAAGATTTCATTCATGCTAATCTTTTGATAGAATGTCAGTTTTGGTTGGGGATGGTCAAGCCTATTATTGGAGTCATTTTTTGGTTTATTGGCATTGTCTTTATGTGTTTGATGAATTCTGGAAGCTACAGGAAGTTTTGGGAAGTGTTCAGGATTTTGGGCTTAAAAAGTGTCTTAAATCCCATGGAATCAGGCACATTTCTAGGTAAAAGAGTCCCTATACGCACACATGAATATGATGTGGGAGAATCCAGAGTCTCCCAGACGTACCCTTGCCCATATCAAGGGAACTTCCAGGGGTTTTCCTTGTTAAAAGTCAGTGGGACCCAGGGATAAGTAAGCTTGATGATTGGGATAGCCTCTGGGATCCTGTAGCAGGTGCAAGGAGTCTTTGTTATGGTTTTCCACGTCGATTCCACTTCCTTAAAGTCACCAAGAAGGTTAAATCTACTCTTAACTTCCCTCAACTCATGTTTACCCCGGTTGGCCGGTTACATGGGTAGATGTGAGGGGACGTGTACGTTACAGGTGGTGTTAAAGCATGGTTTTGCTTTCCTTGGGAAAAAGTTTGATGTTGGCAAGGTTATTGTCGTCATGCATTCATGTAATTTGTGCATGTTTTCCTCATGCTTGTGGTCTATCTACTTGTTTCATCTACATGGTGTTGGTCATGGTGCCAGTGATGTCTCCATGGAAGGGTTGATGGTGTTGTCGTAAATGTTTTTTCATGAGAATATGAATGGTTATACATGTCAGTTGTTTACATGTTTTCAAGTTTTCATGGTTGAGGTTTTCATGCATGAGGTCATGGTGTATAGTTGATATGGTCATGCATTGATGACTATAATATATCTAGAATAATGTTTATGCACTGATATACCTATGAATTATAACTCTATATGTTTATTATGATTATGTCTATGCATGTATTAAGTTGATTAGTTGATTTTGCAGATGATATATCCTCCCCGAATTATCCTAAGGTGTGTTGGTTTATTTTTATTTGGTTAAAGCTTTCATGAGATGCCTTGTAGGAAGAAATCAAATATGGCTAACAAGATGTTAAACTACAAATATTCTCCTTATAAAACTGATGAGAAACATGGTGTCAGGCATTCTCCTAATTTGGCAGATACAGTTATAATTTTGAAGGAATAGATAAGGAATAGATAAGGAATATTTGTAAAGTAAACAATGACAGAATCATGTAGGTACAGGAAAAGCAAGAAAAAGTAAATGAGGCAATCCTTCATAATTTTTCATATTTTTAGCAGCAAGGACCACTTTGGATCACTTATGAATAGGAGGATGGAACTAATGGGGAATATGGTAGTATTTCTCCTAGTGGTCACATATCGAGTAGAGATGACACGATTAGAGATGGAAGATTCTTGGACACTCTAGATAGGAGAGGTGATAGACACATGTACTATTCTAGTTATGGTTCTGATAGGAATTATGATTGTCATCGTTATCATCCTTACATGAGGAGTGACAGGGGATATTTTCCGGATGAGTTTAAGAAAGAAAAGACACATACCTTTGACAGAGAGATGAAGAAATCACAGGATTTAGAGGCATGGTTTCTTGGTATGAGAAAAATATTTAGATTGCATGATTACTCATAAAACATGAAATCTATAATAGTCACATTTAGCCTCAAAGGTAAAGTGGATATTTGTTGGGAAGATATGAAGAATGTTAGGGATATTTATGAGAAGGAATTGACTTGGAGTGAGTTCAAGAGGCTATTTCAGAAGAAGTATATGTCAAAGATGTACTATGATGCTAGAGCTAAAGAGTTTTATGAGTTTCAAATAGGTTTCATGACATATGATGATTATACTAGCAGGTTTTTTGAGTTGTTGAGATATGTGCCTTACCTCAAGGAGGAGAAGGCTAAGGTTCATAGATCCATCAGTGGACTTCCAGTAGCCTATGAATACCAGATTGATTACTATGAGCCTAGATTATTGAAGGAGGCCATTCGAAAGCTGAGGCATTTTTATGAGCAGTAGGAATGCAAAATTGATCCTAAGTGTGATTTGAAAGGAAATGAGAAAGATAAAAGAAGATGGCCACCAAAGCGAGAAATACTGTAAGATGCAGGTGAGAAAGAAAATTTGGTTTCGTACAATAGGTTCAATACAAATTGGAAGGGACTTGGAGAGTAAAAAACTAGAGGTGATGGTAGAGCACCATTGTAGTGTTGGATATGTGGCAATGATAATCCCAAGAGATATTTTCCACAGTATCAGGGTTGTAGACCCCAGATCTATAGTGTATAGGAGGCACAAACCATTGGGTATGTTGTTCATATCATTCCTCGGATTTATGCAGATGTGGAAAACAAGCAGGTAGATCATTATGCTTCTATCATTGAGATGGATGGTAAGCTTTGTGATCAAGTTGTTTCTATTTTGATTGATCCCGGATATAATTATATTTATATTAATTATAACCTAGTGGATAAGTGTGGTTTGAGAAAATAAATGCATGCAGAATATTGGTTAGGGCAGTTGGATATAGGTACAAAGAAAATAACTCACCATTGTGTAAGAGCTTATGCATCTTAGTTAAATGGTATGCCTACAACAGCACACTTGAACATATTTCCATTGGGATTTATCACTCCAATAATTCTTAATATTTGTTAGATTTTTTATTTTTGTTTAAAGAATATTATAGGTAACCACAAACCTACTTTTAAGCTTTGGGATCTAGCCTTCCTAATGCTCAGAAAGGGTTCTCTCTATATGATTTATCTTTGTTGATTTTAATTGATTTTAGGCTAGTTATGTAGGGTAAATTAGTTTTGGATTTTGATTTGATTTGGTGGTGAAATCACTTACTTATATGGATATATGTAGTTCTATATTCCATTGGGATAATGGAGTCAATGTGTCAAGCAATCATATCAGGATCAAGTTCTAAAGGGAAATGTTTACAGAGAAAGATAGTTGAGTTACTTCAGACCTTCAAGACTTATGGTGAAAATGGTTTCAATCGGGGTAAGAGAGCAATTAAGGATTCTAAAATTAGGATTATGAGTGAAAAGGTAGAGGTCAATCAAAACTAGGGAGAAATTAAGGGTTCCTTAGTCTAGATATCAGTGGAAAACATGTAAATGATAAGCAGCTCAAGACAGAGTTATTTTAACATATTTTGAAATAACAATTCCTGATTTATCATTTAGATTTAGAACAACATACAAGTATTGATGAAAAACATAATAAATTGACAAAGAAACAAGTGAAAATACTTCACTGTAGTGGCCCAACACATGAATCCTATATTATGATGCTTTATAGCTTTAATTGAGTCTGTTGACTTGAGATTGGTACAATCACCCTTAGGTTAAAAATAGTACAACTATAGAAATGTTCAACAATTCATCCACCCTCAATACTTCCAAATGAGAAGTATTTATACAAAAACCCTTACAAAATATCCTAAAACTAAATTAGGAATTATTCATGGAACAAGAGATATATTCATGCAAGAAGATAGTGATAGCTTTTTAACTAATGCTAGTTGTCCCTGTTTTTATTGAAATTATTGTTTGTTTTCTTCAATCTATTAATGTTTTCTCTCTTTGTTGTTCAACAAAGGCTGCAGCTAGACAGTGAAGTGTGCTTTACGCTGGCAGCTTTATCTCTGCTTTGTAATTTTTGTTTTGACTTCAAAATTTGACTTTGAACTGATACTCTTTCACTGTTTACTATCCTGATTTTAATTACAAAACTATAACTGTAAATGTAAAAACAACATGCTCTATTTTATTTTTACTGCTTTGTGCTTACTACAACCTGGGTTCACAGTAAATCAGTCATTTTTTCCCAAAGTTCTGCCTCTGGAAATTTCATCTTCATCATCCTCCTGAATATTTCATTTTCTTCAGTGTATTTTGAGAATGTGGGCTTGTTTATAAATATTTGTTTCACCTCATGCTGTAGGTAAAACAAATTCTCCAAATTCTTGTAGATTACCTTCCCTGTTGGAATACCTTGTGAGGAAGGCAGATTGGCCTGATCCTTGGAAAATTCTCTCATTTTCTTGTCATAGTCATCCTTCTTCATTAGTTTGTCATGAATAACTAATGGATTTGGATGGCCTTTCTACCTTAGGACATCAAATTTCATCATAAACTTTGTAATGGAAACCTCCATGTTTTTTAATTTCTCCTTTAGATGTATCATCAAATTCTTTTTAGAAATTACCTTCATAACTTGTAGGATGGTTTTTGTTCTGTCATTAATTCCAATTTCTTCAATTTCTTGCCTATTTTTAGAATTAATATATTTGATGATTTCAAGAGCTTCTTCAGGTTTCTTAGCAAGATCTTCTTTTATCTTTTGAATGGCTTATTTTGCTGCTTTCACTAAGTCATTATGTTCATAAATGACATGTATGGATGGCCAAATATCATTGACTTCTTCAATGATATTGGCCCATAGTTGTTGTCTGATTTGAGCCATGGGTTCTTTCAATGTTAGATATTTTTCTAACTTCTTCAACTGCTCATTTAATATGTTTTCTCTTTGTTCTTCATTTTTATGCATTATCTTAGCAATTTTATTTTCATCTTCAAGACTTTTAAGCTATTCTTTAAGTCTGTTAATCTCATTAGTCTGAATATACATGTCCTACATAGAATTTACTAACTTTCTTACTTCATCTAAATGTTGTTCTTCTGTTGTTGAAGACTTTGTTGCTGAAGTTGTTAATGAAGTGATAGGTAATGATGTAGCCATGGGGACTGTAGGAGCCAGTGATTCTGCTAGTGTGGAGGGTACAGCAGTAGTGACTATAGGAATGACAGTGATTGGGACTGCTTCTTTGCTGGCTTCTTTCTCCGGGACCAACTTGTCCATTTCATTCTCCATTTCCTTTATCTAAGTAGTCAAGTGTAGAATAAGATTCATCATCTCATCTTTCTGATTTGTATCCTGTAATACTTCCTTTGCTTGAGGATTTTCTGTAGGGGGCAACTTTATTTTCTTCTTTAATGCAGAAATGTCTGCATTTTTCTTTTTTATCAATTCATCTGCAAATCTGACATTTTTAGGATCATATCCTACTTCAATTACTAATTCTTCAAAAAAATTAATTCTATTGTCTTTTTCCTGTGAAGATGTTTTTTCCAATTTGAGTTGATCTCTGATATTTGCAAGAGTGCTTTGAAACTTTTGTACACTCATGGCCTTAGTGGTCATTGTAGAATAGATCATCTCCCCTTCCTTCTTATGAAACCCAATTTGGTCCAGAGGATGAATATCCTGGGCCAAGACCTCAAAATCTGTCTTTTTGTAATCAGAAGATGACTTGGGAGTTTGAATTGTGGGTTGAAGAAATGTCATCTGCATATTTTTATTCTTATAGTAAAAGGCAGAAAGTAGCCTATTATGGATGCCAGGATTTTGTTTCGGGTATTGAGAATATATTTCAGTTTTAATTTCTTCATTTCTAGCTCTGATTTCTTTGTATCTTGCTTTGATATCCATCTCTTTTTTTGTTGGTTTTTTAGATGAAGAAACTTCAATAATGTGTTGCTTCTGAATAAGCTGAGTGTTTGAAGTTGTAGGTTGTTCTTCTTCTTCAATTATTGTAGGAGGTGTATTGTCATTTGCTTTTATTTCTGTATCAATCACCTCTATTGTTTCCACTTCTTTATTGGCAGGATTTAACTTTTGCTTTTTACTGTATCTCAATTTAATTTTAGTTTCAGTAGTTGTCTCTGCAGTGTATGATCCTTCCTCTCTGTTTCTCTTTGCATTCTTGACTTCTTGGGCCAGAGTCCACAAAGTTTTACTAGTATCACTTTGCTTCTATGCCTCTACCAAGGTGTTATCCAACCATTTAGACTGGTTGGAGAATTTCTCTATGTCTAGTTTCTTTTCATGTACATAGGGAGTCAATTTTCATTTAACTCTCATTTTACTTATAACTCCAAGGGGATCATAATACCAAAAAATTTTTTTACTGAATTAGAACGCTTGTAAACATTTTTCAGCCTCTGGACCTGCATCTCTATTGTTACAAATAAAAGGGCCAACCTGATTTTTCAATTTGAACTGTGTCTTCTTCTTTGCTGCCAAGAAATTAATTGCATCTAAATTAATAATATTCCTTATGTACTTAAGGGAAAATAACCTCATAGGGAGGTATTTTGGCAGTTTATATGGAACAAGACTTGATTCATATACTCTTATCTTAGTATGGTTTTGGTACAAGTACCAATCACCTGTCCTATTATGCTCTGACATCTACAGGACCTTCTTAATCTCTTCACTAATTTTGGGTTGCCTGCTGCTGTTCAACAAATTTACCATAGGATGAATGAAAGAATCAGTAAAATATTTATAAGTAAACTCATTGGAGTCTTTCCTTATCAAGGAAGTCCAAAAGATGAATGATTGTGGGTTTCCTTATACATCATGCTTTTGAAGGCTTATAGCAAATTTCTTAGACTAAAAGTATAAAAACATATGGAATAAGAATGAGGAATACTTGAAAACACCTTCATAAGGCATTTTGACCAACTGCTCATGAATATTGTCAGCAAGGTATTGGGAAAAATTAAAAATGGTAGCAGGAAGTTGACCAAGTGTGAAAGTAGATAAAAAACCTAGCACTGCAACATCAACATGTTCATTTGTAAAATAACCAAGAATAAAATAAAGCATGGAGATGATATGTCTTTTCCTTTCAGAAAATTTGCAAAAGGGTATGGAGAATTTATCTTGGGAATTTCTACAAAAGAATGCATGAAATTTTGAAATATCTGGAACCTCTTGGGGCAGTCCAAATTCAGGTATATCTGAGTGAGGGCCTTAATGGGTAAAGGGATTTCATCATGCCTGGGATGTATCTGCAACATCTGATTAATTGACTCAGTAGTAATGGTAAATAAAATTTCTTTTTTCAGGGTTTATTATCGCTCTCTGATCAGGGACATAGCAATATTGACAAAGTCTAATCACTTCTGGGCATTGGAAGGTCTGTGGGACAACATATTTTGGTAAATTAGACTCCCAGATGAAAACTTCATCAGCCTGATCTATGGATTTTTCTTCGCTCCAGCAGTGGAGCTCAAGAAGGTTAAATTATGTGACTGTGTCAATAATCTTGAAGTTTGTGTTAGCTAATGGAATGTGCTCTGCATCTACAATAGGGGGTTGCAGAGAATTGATAGCTACAATGTTTTTGGAAGCCATTGCTTTGCTTGATTTATCAATCTTATTACTCTTTTGACTTTAGAAACACTAATTTAGGTCTGTAGGAGCACCTTTGGAAATTTATAACAGTTTACAAAAGGATTGAGGATGAAATCAAGGTTTTATATGGTCTGCAAGGGTATAAACTTGCTCAATTGATCAAGCGGTGTTTTTCTGTAACAAAAGGAAATTTCAGAACTTTATAGTTTCTATAAATAGATGCCTAGGGTCTATATGAAATGACTGGAAGGCCAGAAGGCTTTCTTTAAGTATACATAGGCTTAAATTTCTTCAATTTATTCAATTTCTGCAATTTATAACAGTCTAAGGCCTCAAAATCTGTGAAAAGATTGCTTAGGGTACGTGGAAAAATATTTTGGAAGGCAAGAGGGATTTCTTGGTCTGCTAGTAATATTAATTTGATTCAATTACTAATTACTTTTTTTTTAGATCAAGAATAGGCATTTTCTTCGAATAATACTTGGGAAAAAAGAAAATTTGCTTTGCAGGAGGGTTTCTGAGGCAGCATATGGCTTTTCTGAATCTTCAGAGGTCTTTAAAATGCTTCAATTTTGTTTTGTGATGTCTTGTACCAAAAAAGGTCTTGAATTCAGGTAAAAATTCTTGAAATATGGTCGGTTTGATGATCTAGTTGCTCAGACATAGGTCGACTGTGCTTTATTCAGTGAAAAATGTAACAGAAAGGTAAAAAAGGTTTAACAAAGGGCATTATTTATGCATTTTAAACCAACATTGAATGCATTAATGGGTGGTTATTTCAAATGAGCAGGTGGTTTGCGCGCCGGGGAGAAAACCATTCAGTGGTTTTCGCAAGCTCTAGAGGTGGTTGGTGGTATAGTTTAGATTGATGTGATCGAATAGGAAGCCAACATGTAGTGCCGGGAGGGAGACTCCGAAAACTATTTTTTTCGCAAGGTTTGGGGTGTGTTAACTATCGCACTATCGGATGTGCGATAGGCTATGCTGGTCATTAGATCTTGTTAATTTTGATCTAACAGATGATATGATGCGAAGGATGTATCAGGATTGATGGCCTAGGGTTTGTGATCACTCAAATTGAACCGCGGGCTGAGAAAGGCAATTCCGAGGTAACCACAAACCACGCTTAGCCAAGTATCTAGCCCTACTAGGCAAGGAGAGGGCTCTCTCCGTATAGATCACAACCAAGATGACTGAGGAAAGAAGATATTAGGCTAGGTATAGTAGCTCAGGGTTTTGATTTTGATTGTATAGGGTTGTGCTGGATCAGAAGGTTCAAAACAGTCATGGCAAGGAAAATTAGGTCAAAATTTTCAGGGTGTTCTATGGGGAAAGGTAGGTACAATGGTTTAGCACTTTATGGTCTCGATGGTGGGATGATCAAGATAGGTGAGGAGCTAGAAATAGCATGGTGAAATCATGGTTTCTTTATAAACTGAAGAAATTTACAGACTATGAATGTCTACCCAAAACAGAGAATATGAGAATGGATTATGCTTATCTAACTTGCAAACATTCACTTAATAGAAATGAAATGATGGATGGAATACACAAAACATTGTAAAATCTGAGCACAAAATAATAAACTAAAAATAAACACAATACCACATGGATCCCATAAAAGTAGCTGCAAATTTGATTAATGTCCAAGCCAAAATTGATACAAAAGTGTGTCTCTTGAGAAGCCAAACCTCCAAATGAGTCCAACCATTACAATCACTAAGAAACTACATCATATAGACCTCAAAACCACTAACCCTAGCCTCATGGATTCTAATCAATGAGATGGGAATCAGTTACACCAAATGCCAAATAAGAAACTGAAGACTAGGAAGACCCAACAATTTGCCTCTAAAAGAGAGGAAACCGATTCCTTTAACCTCTAGAGGACTCACCTAATTTATCTAACTTAGATGAGAGTAAAAAAATGACATTTACATTTACCATGACCAATTACATCAGTAATTGCTTCATTTTCTAAAGTAAAAGTAAAATTGTAGTGAAACTTCAAAATTTGCTGAAGACTGTGAAAATGCATTTTCCTTGTCAAATGCGCAACACCCATACAGAAAAAATGGCCTCTTTTGTAAGCAACTTTTGAGTGCCTTCCCAATGTCGAAATCAGCACCATGATATCTCATTGGAAAGCTATCTGAGTCTAGTTTCCAAATATACCTTAATTTTCCAAAATGGTGCGTATTTTCCATGTCAACAATTCAATCTCCTAATCCTAGTAAACGCACAATGACCAAGTCAAAAAGGAGGCAGAAACATGAAAATTTGGTAGTTTTTTGCATTTTTGAGGGACCATTTCTCCTCCAAATTTTCTAAAACTTGCTAGGTTTGATGTCTTCATCATTATGAACATGATGGTGGTGGACATTTTTCATTTGGAGGCCCCAAAAAAGAGCACAGAGTCTAGGTCACTGTGCATTTAGCAGAATTTTTGCATGCCAAAAAGACTCAAAAAACCAAAAATGAACTAAAATTCCAAGTGTGCCAAAATTTACCAAATTTGGTGAGATTAATTGCTTATCAAGTTCTTGAGGCATGAAGAGACACCTCATAAAGTATATCTAACCTCTCCTTCTCCCCTTGCTCATTCAAACTTTCAATCTTAGCATTGGCTCTTTTGCCTTTTCCTTGTCTTTGTCTACCTGTTGTGTTGATGAAGAAAACATGGCCCCTTTCACTGCAAGTGAAGAAAAAACATGCCTATAGCATCTTTGATAAGTCTTGATAAATGGATCAACATCAGCCAAGCTAGCCCAAGTTTCCTCAATGTCGTCCTCACTACTTGATGACTCAAAATCATGATGTGATGATGATGAAGGGTTATAGAAAGGTGAAGAAGAAGAATCAACATGAGGAGAATGAAACTAACTTGGTGATGATGTATGAGCAGCAGGATGAGATGGGGGAATGGTGGAAAACACTCTGCATTTGATGAATATAATCCCTTTTTTGTGCAATGTATGTCATCTTTTCAACATAGGGTGATACTGGATCTTCTACACTTTCTCACAAAACTCAAAACAACCAACATGACACAGTGAGGGGAGAAGCCATGAGCTCTTTTGTAGTTTTTGGTTCATATCTGATTATTTTCCATCCTTTCTTATATGATTTCTTCTTTGGTGTTTGCTCCTCATTGACATTTATGTTTTCCTCTTCAGGAATTTTGAATTTGAAGCCTTGAAACCCTAGGGTGAATAAAATGAGATGAAGGGAATGTGAGGTGAAAGGAATAGCTTAGGCAAATGGAGGGAGTGAAAATGTAAATGAGAACCTAGGTCTATGAAAACCCTAGGATTTAGTATTTTTTATTAATTATATGTGTTTTAGGGATATGAGTATGGAGATCATGCATGAAAATGGGAAGGGAAAATGAAAACTAGGGTTTTTTAGTAAGAAAACACTTCAAATATCCTTTAGACACAAGATATATCACTGAAGAGGTGTCTTAGGGTTAACTCAGTGACCAAGAGAGAATTGAAGAAAATCCAGGCATAGATCTAGAAATTTCTGATGAAGTAGGAGGCTGTCAAGTTTTTTTCTACCTTTCTGAGCAAACGCGCAATGACCCTTGCAAACGTACATCGTCCTTTCCAAACGCGCAATGTCTTGGAAACACCTTTTTTAGACCACATTTGGAGGCCTTCCTGGTGTCCAAATTGGGCTCAGGATAGCTCGTTGGAAATATTATCCTTTATTCTTTCTAAATATACTTTTGGTTTTCTGATTGGAGTTTATTTACCATGTCAAAAGTTGATTTTCCCAAGACTGGTCAAAAAGTGTTGAATGACGGTGCAGAAATGAAAAGTGTTGTTGCAGGCAACATTTGGGGGCCTTCATAAACTCCAAATTGAACTCATGATAGCTCATTAGAAATCCCTCTATGTCTAGTTATCATTTGATGCATCAAGAAAGTAATTTTGACACTCTAGCTATGAGAAAACTTGATTTTCCCAAGGTCACTCCATAAATGCAACAAACCTCTTGTAGCACCTGTATTTGTGACATTTCTCAAAAACATGATACCTGTGTAAAAAATGAAGGAAATTTTTCTTCCTTGGCATATTATGGACAAAAACTCTCTCGCTTTTGTCAAATTCATCTCTATTTGGTCAGAAAAATATTTTAAAGTGAAACTCACCCTATGAGTGGCAAATGGCTTGACTCTTGGAATGATTTCTTGGAAAATGATGGAGACATGATGTTTATGAGTTTGAAATGACCTCATACTTACTGATATGACTTGCCTTATAACTCATATGCTCAAATGTCTCGTTTCCATAGCAAACCCTAGCTCAGTGGGAAATTATGGTTTGGTGCTTATGAACAATGATGACTTGGGCACCCTTGGGAAAAATGGTTAAGAAACAAAGCGAGGTCAATGAAAATGACGAAGATGAGGTGAAAGTAGAGTAAAATAAGGCAAGATGGGTGTGATGCAAATATCAGTGCTAACAGGGCCTAGGGCGCGATTGGTTATATAAGTGATATGGTCGGGGTTTTATATATGCCAATAGGGTTATGGTAAGTGTAACGTTATAATAGGTGGGGATAATACATAATGGGTTAGGGATATATAACATGTGGGAAATATTAAACTATATGTTTAAATAAAATTTATGGGTGGGGAATAATACATATAAAGGAATTAATAAAAATATGGGGTAAAGGTTTATACAGGGATTTAATACATTATGTCAAATGTTAATAATGAAATGTAACTGCGGGATATGTATAATACACTAAGTTTTAACTTTAAAATTTCTATCGAGAATAGATTTCTTTTCACTGTGGAACCCAACATAACAGTTTTTTAAAGAAATACTTAAGATAAAGGTATTTTTGGGTTTTTGGGTATTTTTTGGAATAAAAGGGGAATTAGTAAAAGTATTTTTTTCTTTTCCAAAGGAAAAAATGTGTTTTAACTTAGGAAAAGGGGCATTTGTAAGGATAAATGAGTGATAATGGGAAAAGGGGGAAAAATAAAGGGGAGGGGGTATTTTTTATAAGGGGGATGATTTTGTATGGAAGTTAGTAAATAAAATAACCAATTTTCTAATCTCCATGCTTATGAAAATTGCTTCTGCCTACTCATCTGCTACCCTAAAAAAATTTCTTCATTTACATGGGTGCATTTGAGCTTGCAAAACCTTATTCATTTTTCTTTTAAACAACAAAAACCATTGATCCAGTACTCGCATCCCTCCCATTTCGAGAGCCATAGTCCATTCCAGATTCACCACCAGCAGCATCCTAGCCAGGACCAACAACAGAGACAGTAGTCGCTGCACTAACTAATTCTATCCTTATTTCTTCCAAGGGCTCAGATTAAACTGTTGATCTCCTTATTATTCTATACCTACCTACTGATCTTCCAAGATTAAAAAGTTTGGCTAGATATTTATTCTCTGTCTAGCAACATGAAATTTAAAGCATGAAAGGTCAAGATTAAGTAGTTTGACCTTCATGGATTGTGGTATTTTAACAAGCTGCAATCTTTATTTTACAAGAAAAATAAATGGTAGTGCCATTTGGATTTGCATCACTTTCATGATTTATTTTTATCTCTTTTTTTTTGGGGTCCATTTTTATATTCTTTTTTATCTTTTTTCTCTCAAGTCCTTTGATTTGTCTTTTAGGACTTTTACCCTCTTTACATTTTTTCAATTTTCTAATATGGGAGAAAAATTTGCAGAAAGAAAAGTATGTACATGTTATAAAACTAATCAAAGTCTATTAAAAATTATGAATCCTATTATTATAGGACCCTAACAGTGGCTCCACATGGGGATTACATTTCCTAGTGAAATGTCAAGAACTTTGAGACTAATAGCCTTTGAATTTGACTGTGCTAGCCTTGAAACTATTTTCTGAGCTCTGCATTATTCATACTTATGATATTTTGTCTTTCAAAGCTTAGGTCCTTCTCTCTGGGCTTCAACTTTTCTATAAAAACATCCATTCCAATCTAAAATCTCCAATGTTATGTACAATAAGTAAAGTAAACAAAGTGAACTACTGTTATTCTGGGGAATAGTAATGCTTCAACATTCTACCATTGATAGGTCCACTTGGCATATCTGATCCATCCAACTCCTTCAAAAAGAATGCATTGTTACCTCTGTAACCATAAATGACATAAGGGCCTTTCCGTAAGAAATCAAATTTCCCATGTTTACCTTTCTCTTCTATCCTAGTATCCCACTTAAGAACTTTGTCACCTATATAAAAATCATCTTCCTTAGTCTTCTTGTCAAATATAATTTTAATATTTTCTTGAACAACTTGAGACTTGAGACAGACATCTTCCCTGGTTTGCTGCAAGTGTATGGTTTGATTTATCCTTCTTTGGATATCATTGGTTTCTACCTGCAGTTCTTGTATTATTTTCATTACTGGTACTCCTAAAGAAGATGGAAAAACAACATCCATCCCATAAACCAGTTGATAAGGGGATGTGCCAATGGACTTATTTGTGGTAAGTCTATCTACCCATAAGGCATTCACTAACCTTTTGTTCTAGGTTTTCTTATTGTCTTCTAGTAGTTTCTTGATAATATTCACAAGGATTTTATTTGGGGATTCAACAAGACCATTACATTAAGAGTAATAAGAAGTGGAATGGCCAAGGATAATGTGGTATTTATTACAAAATTCAATCATATTTTTGGACTTGAAAGTAGTTTCATTATCAGTAATGAGCTTTTGGGGGCATCCAAATCTTGACAATATGTTGTTTTCTAAAAATGAGATTATGACAGTATCAGTGGCTTGCCTAGAAGGAATGGATTCTATCCACTTGGTGAAATTGTTTGTGGCTGTCAAAATCCACTTGTGTTGGGCTGAGGATGGAGGGTGAATTTCACCAATGAAGTCAAGACCCCATTGTTGAAAAGGAATTTCTGTGGAGATAGGTTTAAGGGGTAAAGGTCGTAGCTTTTTCTTCCCTTCAAAAATTTGGCATTTGTGACAGGAGGTCACATACTTTTTCACATCTGCAAAAAGTGTAGGCTAGTAAAACCAGCTCTCAAGATTTTATCTGCAGTTGTCTTCCAATAAAGGTGTCCTCCACAGTCACTTGCATGAAACTCTTCTGTAACTTTATCAACTTCATCTTTAAGCAAACAATTAAATAAAATTCCACCATGATCTTTCCAAAACAATGCATTGTCTATGATACAAAATCTTATTGCCTTTAACTTTGAAAATCTAACTTTAGTTCTTGATAATTCAGGAGGAGCTTGTAAATTAAGTAATACAAATATGATATATGCATACCATGGTGAGTCTGAAAAGGCTTCACTAATCTCTGGAGTCGCCATCTCTTCCTGATCATCTAATTGGGCAATAAAATTTATATCTAAAGCATGACAATTTGATTCAGCCATGAGTTTGGCTAAACCTTGATCTTTAATGAGTTTAGTGAGCTTAATTTCTATGTCATATTCAAAAATGGTGGCAATCCATTTGCCTCTTTTACCATCAGGCCCATTCTGAGTCAGATTGTCCTTAACTACTAAATTTGGAACATAAGCAATGATATGTGAATACAACATGTACACTCTAAATTCTTAGCCTTCACTAAAGATAGTGCTTACTTTTCCATTATTTTATACTATAAAGTGGCATCTCTAAGTGATTTACTGAAAAAAATCAATGGGCTACTCATAGCCCTGATCATTTTTCTACAGTAAGACTGCAGCAATAGTATGTTCTGAAGCAAAAGAAAAAATAATGAAATCTTTTTTAAAATTAGGACTTATTAGGACTGGTTTTCTTGTCAAGGCTTGTTTGATCGATTCAAATGATTGTTTGGCCTCCACATTCCATTTTAGTACTGACTATTTTTTCAACGTGTTATTGAGTTCTCTAATTATTTCTGCTAAGCTTGAAATGAATCTTTTGAGAAAATTGATTTTACCTAAGAAAGCCTGCAATTATTTAATATTCCTAGGATGGCTTATGTTTAGAATGGCCTCTATTCTAGTTGGGTCTATCCTAATTCCATATTTAGATATGATATGTACTAACAATTTACCTTCTTCAAGTTCAAATAGAGTATTTTTAGGATTTAAAGAAATACCAAATTTCCTCCATTTGATAAACACTTGTCTGAGATGATTTAGATGTTCATTATCAGTCTTTGAAAATACAGTAATATCATCTAGATAAATCACAAGAAAATCATGAATTTCTTTAGAAAAAGCTATATCCATAGCTCTTTGAAAAGTGGCTCCTGCATTCATTAATCCAAAAGGCATTTTCACATACATGAAAGTACCCCAAGGAGTAGTAAATGCAGTCTTTGGTTGGTCTTCTGGTTGAACTAAAATATGGTTAGATCCAGAGAATCCATCAAGCAATGAAATCCTGGAAGAACCAACCACCCTCTGTCAAATGTGATCCATATTGGGGAGAGGTTAGTTATCTTTTAAGGACACTTTATTTGAATTCCAGAAATCAACACACAGTCTGATCTCCCCTGTCTTCTTCCTAGTGGGAACGAGGTTTGAAACCCAATCAGAATATATGACAAGTGCAATTATCTGGGCTTCATACATTCTCTTAACCTCTTTTTCAATTAAAGGCATTAAAACTGGATTTATTCTTCTAAGCTTCTCTTTGAAAGGTTTTTAATCTTCTTTTATGGGTATTTTGTGTTGTATTATGCTAGTGTCATAAGATTTTAAGTCCTCATAACTCCATGAAAATACATCTTGAAATTCCTTCAACAAAGCTATGTATTTCACTTTTTCTTCTTGAGGTAAGGCTTTTGAAAGTTTTATCATCTTAGGCTTCAGTTTTGTTCCTATATTGCATTCTTCTATGTTAGATATTAATAATTCCATCCTTGGTTTTCTTGCAACATCATTTTAATCAAAAATATCTTCTAAAGGGGCTAATCCCTTACGTAAAAAGTTGTTTTTAAGGTTTAAAATGTCAGAATAATCATCTGCTAATTCTTCAATCTCTACCTTCTCTAAATTATCTATTTCTACTTGAGTAAATTTAGTGGGTTTAGTGAAATCTAAATTATCTACATCTACAACATTTATATCAATCTCACTATCTATGGTTTTATCTACTATACAATTTGTGTCTATGTTACAATTATGAAATTCTCCTTCAGCATTCATGAAATGATAAATCTGTTCATCCTGTGAAAATATCTGCCAATATTTTAGATTATCTGGTATTGTAGGCCTATGTTTAACTTATTCTATATATTTATGATTTGGTTGAAAAGGCGGATTACAGGTGCTAGCAAAAGTTGCTAAAATGTGTGCTTACATGTTCTGTTTTCTAGGAATTGCAGCAAAGTCACATTCAAGCAGTTCACTAATCAGATCTAAAATTGTTTCTCTATATTGGCTTAAACTAGGATTATATACATAATATTTTCCTCTTATCTATTTCACAATTAACTCAGAGTCACCCATAATTGACACTCTTTTGGCTCCTAAATTTCTAACAATCTGCAGTCCTAAAATCAAAGCTTCATACTCAGCCATGTTGTTTGTACATTTGAAATTTAATCTAAAGGCATGACCTTCTGCATGATTGTTTTCCATGTTATGTATCCAAACTCCCGCTCCTGCTCCTAATTTTTTCACTGATCCATCAAAGTCTAAATGCCACATTTATTCATGAAAAATGTTTTCATTGTCTGGGTATTTCTCTTTCTGTTTTAATTTAGCGTTTTTCTCTATACCAGTTTCAAAATTACATAAAATGAAGGAGTCCATATCAATAGGTGTATAATAATTAGGATAGTTTCAAGGTATTTCTACACTGCTAACGATGTACTCCATTAATGTCTCTCTGTAAAGTTTCTTGGGTTGACCAAAAACTGATATTGTTGCATAAGACATATCTAGTTGTAGAGATCCCTGCAGCTTAGCTCCCCATGAGCGAGATAACAACATTTCATACTTAGGAGGGATGTTAGCTACTACAATATACAAGACTATGTTTTTTCCAGGGTATTGAACTAAAGTAACACATAAATCTCTGATTAAGCCTAGACATTTCACTTTACTGGAATCAAATGAGAAGAGATATTTATAAGGTCTAGTGATGTCTAAATTCAAGGTTTCCATGATCTCTTTTGGCATCAAATTGTGTGAGGCACCTAAATATAGCATGGAATTATGTAAAATATGATCATGAACAATTAAGCTAATGTAGAAATGAGGAAATCCTCCTTCTTGGTGTTTTCCATTTACTTTAGGACCAAAGATTAGTTCTGGTTGATCATCACTTAAATTAATTGAATATTCTCCATCATTCATGTTTAACGTTTCAGTGATGTGTGATTTGTATAAATCATGTTTTACCAACTCTATCAAAGGAATTGGTATCTTTAGTTTGGAAATTTCAGCTTGGATGTTGAATGGTGCTTGTGATTTTCCTAACTGAATTATTTCTTCCTTTGTAACTGTAGTTTGGGTGGGTTTATCTTCTTTTTTTACATTTGGTTTTTCATTTTATGTTTGTATTTCCATTGTTTTACTGCTTTTAATTTTATTTTCAGGGACAGTTTGAGAGGCAGTGGAATTTTTGTCAGATTTTGAGGTTTCAGCAGTTGTTTTGCCAGTGGTTGTTTTAGAATCAGCTGATTTTGGATCAGCAATAGATGTTTTTGGATTTGAAATTATTTTTTTAATAGAATTCGTTGTCTTGGCAGCAGCAGATTTTTGAGGATCTGCTGATGTTTGAACAACACTATCTGTAATGTAAACAATTTTAGGACTGGGTGAAATTTTGGGACTTGAAAATTTCTGATTAGGACTTGAATTCTTCTAAATTAAACTAGATTTTTGTTGGGTTTCCCTAGGGAGGATTTGCAGAATTTTAGTTGTAGGAGCCTCTACTATTTTCTTTGTTTGAGTTTGGGTAGATTTCTTAGTAGAAGGCTCTACATTTTTCTTGCTTCTAAAGTTATATTTCTTATGAACTTCATTAATTGCAAACTCATAACCTTGCTTGTAATCAAAAGACTCACCGGAATCTAATTGTAGTTGTTATAATTCATATAACTCTTATTCTTCTTGTGTAAGAAAAATGTTGTTATCATTATTAATACCCATTAGATTTATCTGAGTGTCTTCATCATCTTCATTTTGGTGAGAAATTTTAGCATATTTCTCTTGGAAATGTGGTCTTATTGTTTGGTCAGGTGTTGATTCTCTAGATTTACCAGTGTTGGTGTTTTTCCTGAAATTGGGATTTCTAATTTGAGGTCCTTATTGTTGGTTATCCCACTGTGGCTTCCTTTCCATGTTATCTAACCTATCCATCATTATTTATAATGTTTTTTCTAAGTTGTCTATTTTCAAATCTGAGGTTGATGTTTCCTCTTTTATCGTCACTCTTCTTTCATTTATTAATCTAGATTTCTTGGCTAACAAGTTTGCCTCTACACTTACAACATTACTTTGCATTTTCTCTAAGGTTTCTGGATTTCACTCTCTTAGTTGGTAATCCATATCTGTATCAAATCCATCAGGGAATTTGATAAGGGAAGAGTTTGGAGGAGGTTTAATATTAGTAGGGATTGCATTTTAAATACTGTTATATCTTGTACAATAGTCTTGAATTATTTCATTTGGTGCTATTTTTATATTTTCAAATTCAGACAAAATTTGTAATGGATTCTTCTTATTCTCCCATATATTAAGAAATATCCAATGGAAAACAGCTAAATCAACTATACTACCAACAGGTAAAATTTTAAACCACTTTTTAACATCACCAGCTAAAGTTTGAACAAAAAGTCTCATTTGAACATTAACATCATCTAATTCATGCAATTCAAAGTATTATGTCATTTTATTAACATGTTGTTGTGCAGTGTAGTGAGTTGTTCCATCAAATTGAGGGATTTTTCTTTGATAATCTTGGGGCATGGCATTTAGAGGGGCTTGTAGGACCAATGGGGCATATGTGGCAGCCATGGCTTGGATTCTAGCTTGATTAGGAGGTAGGTTTGATGTACTTTGTGAATAAATTGAAGTACTTGCACATGTAGTTAAAGCACTTGCAGATGAGATTAGGATATTAGAAGATGTAGTTTGGATGCTAGAAGAAGAGCTTGGAAATGAGAATGAAGTACTGGGAAATGCAGCAAAACTGCTAGGGGATAAACTTGAACTATTTGGGGATGGAAATAAAACTCTAGGTTGAAAAGGTTGCTTGGGAAAAAATGAATCTGTGGAATGAAGTGTGGTGGAAACAATGGATGAAGTGGTATTAAAACAGGATGAACCTACAGATTCTAAAAGACTAGCAGAAGGCTTAGGGGTATAGGCTGATAAAGCAGTCAATTCAACTAAATGTTGTAAATAAGCTTCATCAATTTCCTTAATCAAAGTTACAGTTATAGCATCAAATTTATCATAAAATTCTAAGACTTTTTCATCTGAATCTAGTGAAGTAGTTTCCTTCTTAATTTCAATGAATGAAATGAAATCAGGATCTATTACACTATTATGTATGTAACTTTCTGATTTAGTTCTAAGCAAATTTTGCTCAAAAGCTAGATCAAATTCAATGTCTTGTAAACTTGATCATTTATTTGGAAGAGAATGTGCTTTGATCAATAAATATTTATTACCTAAACTTTCTACTTGTTTGCTTTTCTTTACAATTCTATCCAGATTATCTACCATGACAGCAGGAACTGGATCTAGATTGGACCTGGTATACTAGACTCTTCTGGAAGCCATAATTATAGTTTTTTATGGAAAATTTACTAACTCTTCAAAACAATCTTAAGGTGAAAAGGTAAGTCAAAATATTTCCTTTAAGATTTATTTTAAAACTAAGAATTGGTTAGTTCCCCAATGGAGTCGCCAGTATGTTATCACTCCAATAATTCTCAAGATTTGTTAGATTTTTTATTTTTGTTTAAAGAATATTAGAGGTAACCACAAACCTACTTTTAAGCTTTAGGATCTAGCCTTCCTAATGCTCAGAGAGTTTTTTCTCTATATGATTTATCTTTGTTGATTTTAACTAATTTTAGGCTAGTTATGTAGGGTAAATTGGTTTTGGATTTTGATTTGATTTGGTGGTGAAATCACTTACTCAGATGGATAGATGTCGGGTTTTATTCCATTACGCTAATGGAGTCAATGTGTCAAGCAGTCAGATCAGGATCAAGTTCTAGAGGGAAATTTTTACAGGGTAAGATAGTTGAGTTACTTCAGATCTTCAAGGCTGATGGTGAAAATGGTTTCAATCGGGGTAAGAGAGCAATTAAGGATTCTCAAATCCGGATAATGAGTGAAAAGGTAGAGGTCAATCAAAACTAGGGAACAATTAAGGGTTCCTTAGTCTAGATATCAGTGGAAAACATGTAAATGATAAGAAATTCAAGACAGAGTGCTTTTAACATATTCTGAAATAAAAATTCTTGATTTATCATTTAGATTTAGAACATCATACAAGTATTGATTAAAAACATAAGAAAATCGCAATGAAACAAGTGAAAATACTTCAATATAGTGGCCCAACACATGAATTCTATAATATGATGTTTTATTGCTTTGATCCAGTCTACTGACTTGAAATTGGTAGAATCACCCCCTAGGTTCAGAATAGTACAACTATAGAAATGTTCAGCAATTCATCCACCCTCAATACTTCCAAATGAGAAGTATTTATACAAAATCTCTTACAAAATATCCTAAAACTAACTTAGAAATTATTCATGGAACAAGAGATATCTTCATGCAAGAAGATAGTGACAGCTTTTTAACTAATGCTAGTTGTCCCTGTTTTTATTGAAATTATTGTTTGTTGTCTTCAATCTGTTGTTGTTTTCTCTCTTTGTTGTTCAAAGAAGGCTGTAGCTAGACAGTGAAGTGTCCTTTACACTGGAAGCTTTATCTCTGATTTTTAATTTTTTTTTTTACTTTAAACTTTGACTTTGAACTAATACTCTTTCACTATTTATTGCCCTGATTTTAATTGCAAAATTGTAACTGTAAATGTAAAAACAACATACTATGTTTTATTTTTACTGCTCTGTGCTTACTGCGACCTGATGTCACAGTAAATCAATCATTTTTTCCCAAAGTTCTGCCTCTGGAAATTTTATCTTCATCATCCTCCTAAATATTTCATCTGCTTCATTTTATTTTGAGAATGTGGGCTTGTTAATAAATATGTGTTTCATTTCATGTTGTAGGTAAAACAAATTCTCCAAATTCTTGTAGATTACCTTCCATGTTGGAATACCTTGTGAGGAAGGCAGATTGGCCTGATCCTTGGAAAAATCTCTCATTTTCTTATCATAGTCATCCTGCTTCATTATTTTGTCATGAATAATTAATGGATTTGGAAGGCATTTTTGCCTTAGGACATCAAATTTGATCATAAACTTTGTAATGGTAAACTCCATGTTTTGGCATTTCTCCTCTAGCTGTGTCATCAAATTTTCTTTAGAAATTTCCTTCCTAACTTCTAGGATGGTTTATGTTTTGTCACTAATTCCAATTTCTTCAAGTTCTTACCTATTTTTGGAATTAAGAAATTTGATGATTTCAAGAGCTTCTTTAGGTTTCTTACCAAGCTCTTCTTTTATCTTTTGAATGACTTCTTTTACTACTTTGAATAAGTCTTTCTGTTCATAAATGACCTGTATGGATGGCCAAATATCATTGACTGCTTCAATGATATTGGCCCATAATTGTTGTCTGATTTTAGCCATGGGTTCTTTCAATGTTAGATATTTTTCTAACTTCTTCAACTGCTCATTTAATCTATTTTCTCTTTTTTCTTCATTTTTATGCATTATTTTAGCAAGTTTCTTTTCATCTTCAAGACTTTTAAGTTGTTCTTTAAGTATGTTAATCTCATTAGTCTGAATAGACATGTCCTGCATAGATTTTACTAACTTTCTTGCTTCATTTGAATGTTGTGCTACTGTTGTTGAAGACTCTATTGTTGAAGTGGTTGATGAAGTGACAGGTAATGCTGTAGTTGTTAGTCATCCATAATTTTTACTATATGTAGATGACTATATATTGGTCCTAGATTTCTAAAAAAAAAATTCCATGAAAATTGTGAGTTTTAGAAATCTCACTACCTTCATTATCCTTAGAGAAAAAATTTCACTATTATACCATTTTTCCATTCCATGGTCACCCTACTACTCCTAAAAGAATTCTCATGTGCTTTTACCTACCTTTGTTCTTATAGATGACTAAGGTTTTTTAGGCCATTTTTATTGGTTTCATTACTTCCATGGTTAAATCATCAACAAGGCTTGTATCCTTATGTTATTACACCTTATTATATCCTTAATATACCTTCATAAACACTTCACATCACTCCTATCCCTCAAAATCATCATTTTTCTACAAAACCTGGCCTATTGCTACAATTTGACACTTTTCGAGACTGGGCCTATGTTTTTCCCTTTTGGACCCCTTCCCCTCACTCAATCCTTGAAATTACACTTTCCCCTACTCTCTAACATCTTTCCCTATCCCCCAAAATTTCCCCAAGAATTTAGACAGGCCTTAACCCCTTCATTCCTCTCCCTCTACAAGGCAGTCCTAAATCCCCTGTTTTGCCTACACCAAACCCTAATTTCCCCTTCCAACTAAGCTAGGGTTTGCTATGGAAAGGAAGCATAGGAGTAGATGATATATATGATAGGTCATATAAGCAATAATAAGGCCATACCAACTCATAAACATCATTCCTCCATCATTTTCTAAGAATTCATTCCAAAGGACAAATCATTTGCCACACCTAGGGCTAGTTTTGCTTCAAACTATGTTTCTGACCAAATAGAGATTAATTTGACAAACGTGAGAGAGGTTTTTGTCCATCATAGATCCATGAAGAAACACCTCCTTCATGTTTTACACAGGTATCATATTTTGGGATAAAATTCAAAAATATAGGTGTCACAGGATAATTGCTGCACTTTTGGAGTGACCTTGGGAAAATCAAGCTTTCTCATAGTTGGAGTGTCCAAATGACTTTCTTGATGGGTCAAAAGACAACTATACTAGACTAGCTTTCCCATGAGCTATCATGAGGTAAATTTGGAGTTTGGGAAGGCCTCCAACAATTGTCTGCACCAGCACTCTACATTTCTGCACCATCATTCAACACTTTTTGACCAGTCACGGGAGAATAAACTTTTGACAAGTCAAATCAACTCCTATCAGAGAAAAAAAGGTATATTTAGAAAGTAGATAGGGTAATATTTCCAACAAGATATCATGGGCTCAATTTTGACATCAGCAAGGCTTCCCAATTCTCACTGCAAAAGGCGCTATGCATAAGGAAGCCTGACAGGCCAAAACACATGCAAGCGCTATGCGTAGGGAAGCCTGACAAGCCCAGAAAGCATTCAAGTGCTACGCTTAGGGCTGGGAGGACTTGAATCTACATGTAGGCGCTACGCTTTCGCCTGAAGCTCCTTTTTACACCTGCAAATGCCAAAAAACATCAAAAATATACCTCCAAGCTGCCATCAAAGGTTTTCAAAGCATTTCTAGTTGATAAGTGGATGTCATGCACCCCTCCAAATATTTGATGGTTTGTAAAATTTAAGACCTAAGGGGGAAAACCTAAATTTTATACTTGAACACCATTTTTTAAAGGACCCTCATCCACCTGTTTGCAAAAGAGAATAAATAACACATAGAGAATTTCTTTGTTAAAAGATTGCACATCCATCTAAAGTTGTACTCTCACCCACTCCACTCACTCATTTTCCCTGCTTCATATCCATTTTCCATTAGTACAATTTTTTTTCAAAATCAGAATTACAATCAGTGGCTGAGGTTGTCCTTGAGTTTTGTTTCCTACTCATATCCCTATACCCTTACCCTCACTCACCCCATCCATATCATCCACTTACAAAGACTGCCATCCTCCATGCCTTCATTTCTTTTCTATTGTGCAATCCTAGGATTTTTCTCAAAACGGAGTGCCCAAAATGTCAAATGAGAAAGAGGGCAAGGAAGAAAAAAGCATTGAAGATGAGGTCAGTGATAAAACAAATAGCATATGAGGCATCTAACAAAGAAGGAGATGACAATGACAAATCATATTAGTAAGGGCAGGGAGGCTAATGTGAATAAAGAAATTAGTGAGGGTGTTGAAAATGGCTCAAAAATCCATGTTAACAATGATGAGGCACAAGTCAATAAATAAGGAGGTCAAATGTTAATGAAATAGAGAGTAATAAGGCAGAGAGAAAAAATGTTGATGGGAATAGGCCACAAAGCCATAACCAAGCAAAATAAAGGAGACAAACTCAATTTTCTTGCTGCTATGCCCTTGAAGACCATCCCAAACTCTATGAAGAAGATGATTGCAAATTTTGAGAACTTTTTGGAATTTTTTTAATTTTTAACTAATATTAAGGGCTATAATCATAGCACCCTTGGCGCTACGCTTTCACCTCGGGAATCCTCAGCTCAAGTACAGTATGCTCACCAAATTTCAGAGCATTTGGAGCATTTTTGGTCTCTCAAAAGGCTAAAAAACACCTCATTTTTCACCTTTTTGCCTCATTTTCAGGCCTGGCGCTGCGCCTAAAATGGCTTTGGGAAATTTACTTTTTGGAAAAGTTAATGGATACCAATCAGAAAACCAAGGGAATTTTTGGAAAGAAGACTCAGTAGGATTCCAACGGGCCATCATGGAGCCAATTCCGACATCAGGATGGTCATCAAAATTTCGTTGCAAGTGGACCCAGTTTCTCACGGGCAGGCACTACGCATTCAAACCTCACTATGTGTTTTTGGCCAAAAAGTAAAAAAAAAGACACTCATTAATGGAAAAATGATATTTTAGTTTTTTTTGAGACAAATCACTCCAAATTGAGGTGCTAGGAGTTATTTTTGCATTTATTTCGTGAGATATTTTGTGCCTTGGGCCTTGCATGGTCTCATAGGCATAAATGATATTTATGACTATTTTTGACATTTTCAAACCCTAGTTAGGGTTTTTGCCCTCCTTTGCTAGATAAATAGAGCATGATGGATTTGTTGTAAAAGGTTGGCATTTGATGACTCTTCAGAGAAGTATGTGGGTTTTTAGAGATTGAAGAAGAAATTGGTGTTGTAGAGTTTGTGAATGAATTGTTTTGATTGATGATGGAGAAGGTTTGCTTGCAGGATCCTTGAGCTTGGTTAATGGTTATGTGCTTCTATTCAGTTCTTGTTTGCTTATGTATCATTGTGTTTCATCCTTCTATATTGTAGTAGAACATAGGTTTTAGACTAAGAAATGTTTTTCAAAGGCACCTTAGCTCTGTTTGTTCTTCACTGCCTTTATGTTTTCCTCTATTAGGTCAGTTTAGAGAATTCTTAGTTGCTCTCTAGACCCACCCAAGCTTGTTTATCTCATGAATGATTCAATACAGCAGATATCAAAGATGTTTTATGGTTAGCCCTGCTTGTTTGATGTCACTAAAACATTGTTATTGAGATCTTTCTTTGAAGTACCACTAATTAGGTTTTGCCAAAGAGGCTATGTTTCGATCATACCCTTTGTCCATGCTTGAATAGTTGTTTTGGAGATCTTTATGGCTATGATCAATGATGTTTAGGAGTTCTCTCTTCTTTGATTAAAGTTATATGTTTATCTTAAATTTTTTCTAACCTTGAAGGTGAAATCACCAGAAGTTAAATGAGTTTCACGCCTTCTATATTTCATTGGATTGTTTTTCTTATATGCTTATTTGCTTGAGTTTAATCAAAGAATTATTGGTGTGCCATGTCTTATGATTACTTCTTTATGCTAAATGGTGTTGAAGGCCTTTATTCTCAAAGTATTTGACAAAGGATTCTTAATTTTCCTTTGCCCTACTTTGTTCACAAACTTAATGTTCATTTCATCTCACACAAACCTTGAAAATGCATTTGACCATGCTAGATTTTCCCTGTGATGCACCCTGATTCATTATTGAAATTTCCATTACTTTTTATTGACTCCATATCCCAATGACTTGAATATTTCCTCACTCCATCTATTCTACTTGATCATCTACCCAGCCAAAACAAATAAACAAACCATAAACTTAACAACTAGCCTAAAATCAAACCCTAAAGCAAAAAAGTTCACATCCTTTGCACAAAATAGAGAGAGCCCTCTCTGAGTCCAGGAAGGCTAGCTCCTAGGACTCCAAAGACTGGTCTGATGTTACCCCTGTTCATTTGTCCTCGCCAATCTAAAAAATCACAGGACACTAACATAATGGCGATCACGGTGGGACCTTCTTAGTCAATGACAATCTAAGTATACCTTAGGACCTTAGAGAACCCACAAAAATCCTTAGATTGGCCCTTAATTGTTGATGGTGGACAACATGTACATCCTTAAAATAGTAAACATCATCCACCTGGCGACTCCACAACTCTCCATATACCTAAAGACTCCAATGGAGGAAGAACCTAAAACATGACCAGTCATCCTAGAAAGAGAAGGTATCCAAGCCTACACTAGTAAATTTTGCCCAATTTCCGACGACCAATTCGTCGCTATTCCAACACATAGTCGTCGCAAGAGCGACAGTTCGAGGATGGGAAAAATGTGGTTTTCCATCTCGTCGCAATTCCGACGCACTTACAAAGTGTCGCACTACCGACACGTTTTCCGTCACTTCCAAACAAGCATCGCTCTTCCGACGTTTCCCAAACCGTCGTGCTTCCAACATTTGTAAATTGTCGCACTTCCGAAAAAATGTGGTCCGACGTTTTTAAACTATCGCAATTCCGACGAAATGTGGTCCGACGTTTTGAACGTCGCTCTTCCGACATTTGTAAACTGTCACAATTCCGACGCAATGTGGTCCAACATTTTGGACGTCGCTCTTCCGACGTTTGTGAACTGTCACAATTCCGACGAAATGTGGTCCGACGTTTTGAACGTTGCTCTTCTGATGTTTTGAACGTCGCTCTTTCGAAGTTTTTAAATTGTCACAATTCCGACGAAATGTGGTCCGACGTTTTTAACGTTGCTCATCCAACGTTTTTATACTGTCGCTCTTCTGACGTTTTTAAGTTGTCGCAATTCTGACGCTTACAAGGCGTCGGTATACCAATGGCGAGTTCAATTTAAAAAAAAATGAAACTTTAAAATAGGACAGTAAATCTCCAATATTTGTTATGAATTGTGGGCGTTCCAATGACCGTGAAATATTAATATAATAAACCACCCCGCAGCGCTTCGACTATAAACAATCATATAAACATGGCTCTGTATTTCAAAAAATAGGTTTAAAATAGAAACAGGGCAACATTTTTTTTTTCCAATTGTTATGAACATAATTCGACCGTGAAATATTAATATAATAAACCACCTCGCAGTGCTTCGACTATAAACAATCATTTTTTTTTCACAAGAGAAAAAACGTTGTTTTGAATATATTATATGAAGTAAAATAGTCCATGAAGTCATTACATTTTCACATCTGAAGATTGGAACCCAAATATCCATCCAGAAAAGTGGAAGTCCCACCCCAGATAATGATAGAAAAATACCCCATGTCACATACAGGGACATGATATAAAACCCAGTAATGGTCCACATGGAGATTATCGACAATCTGAGAAAGCATCCAAATATGCCTGAGGCATCTATAAGAAAGTGAAATAGCAGTATGTAGAATAGTAAAGCAACAGATAGAGTACCGACGTCCATTGTTCCAAATAAAAATAAAATTACCCAAAATCCTTGAACAGAGAAAAACGCTAATCATGTGAGGAGTGTGATATGTCCAAAATATAAAAAGACCATCAGACCATATCAATAAATCAGCATCGCTAGTCTTGAAGGTAGAGTGATAACCTGCAACACATAAAATAGTATCATAAAGAGGATACAGGAAATGTGCAGAGACATGTACTGTTGATATACGCCTCACACAAAAAGCATCCATGATAGAGAAAAAATATGTATAAACCCAGGGTCGATTGTATGTTCTGGCTCGCTTGTTCCCGGAAATAAAAACCATCTGCAGAAACCCAGGCTCGCTTGTAAGATCAGGCTCGCTTGATTCCAAAATTGGTAACCATCTGTTGCATCCGAGATGTAAGGTTCAAGCTCGCTTGTTTCCATTAGTAGCCTGCTACAGCATCCACCCTGTTCATAGCAAAAAGGTTCTTGTAGATATACAGAGAAAGAGTATAATACGTAGACCATATAAACATGGCTTTGTATTTCAAAAAACAGGTTTAAAATAGAAACAGGGCAACATTTTTTTTTTCCAATTGTTATAAACATAATTCGACCGTGAAATATTAATATAATAAACCACCCCACAATGCTTCAAATATAAACAATCATATAAACATGGCTCTGTATTTCAAAAAACAGGTTTAAAATAGAAACATGGCAAAAAAAAATTTCTAAGTAAAATTAATCTATTAACAGTGGGAATAAAATTACACCGAAGTCAAAAAAATTGCCCAGACTCATGGAAAATTTGTCATCAAAAAATCAAAAAAGAAGACTGCCCTCATACGGGGAAACCAGTCTTGAACGTTTACAGAATTCAAAAATATTACAGAGGTCCAGCATAGTAATATAATTTAAAAGCAGCCCAATTAAGTGGGCCGCGAAGAAAGAAAAACAAATTAACCAAACTACTCCTCCGGTGGTTCCTCGACGATTTGGCACCATCCTTCGGAAGGTCCAGGATCGCCAGGTGCTATCTCCACATTCATGCCACCGCTCCCCTCCTGAAGGCCCGAATGCTGGCTGGCTTTTTCTGAGCTCAGACTTGCCAGACGGGTGCATTGTTCTTCCATTTGGGCCTCCTCACGGAAAACCATAGTAATTGAAGTTGTGATTCGTGGGTGGTTCAGAGAGAAATTAAAGGAAAAAAGCACAGTGTGCATCGTGGGAGAAGGTGAAGCGGTGGGGAAATGAGGAGCAAGGGAGCCCATACGGTGGCTAGATCCTAGAACCCGACCCCACCCACTTCTAGTATCTGGATAACAACCTACGTGATAATCACTGGACTGGGAAGACAACTCGGTTGAGGGGCTGGAGGGAGCACGCAGGGGTTGACCTCTAGTGCTCCCCCTGCGGTAACGCATCCTTTGACGCAGGTGAGGCATGGGTGCAGTCTCAGCAGTGGGCACAAGACGAGACGGAGATGTAGAATTCCAAGAAATAGAGGAAGACAGACACAGACCAGACTGAGAGAAATGCAGATATGCAACAAGGTCTAAGAAGTAGTTCAGCTGGCCACTTTTCCTTCTCGTCACAGTGAGCAGACAGTGTAACCCAGCAACCGAATCGTCTGAAAAACCATAGCGAAATGCCCTTTTATCGACTCGACTGCAATGCAATCGAAGGACGCCCGTCATAATTAATATCTGATCATTAATGAGAGCCGAAGGCCGGATCATATTGGAGCATGCGGAATCGCTAACAAGAGTGGAGGTCCAATCTTGAACAGTGTTAAAACTTAATGCGATTTGATGTGAAAACCTTGGAACTTAATTGAACAACGTTAAAACTTAATGCGATTGATATGAAATCACCACATCCATGTCCCATCGCCTTAAATGCCATCGAATGCACCCGCATCCGGGAACAGGGCAACATTTGATTGAGGACACATGGCAGAAATTGATTGGAGTGGATCTTTGTTTGGGCTGCTTGCGCAGTGGAAATCCGGACCCGAAAAAGATTAGGGCGAATTTGATAAGAAATTCGCGTCACAACTCTCCCTCCATACACCAACCCAACTTCGGACCCGAAAAAGATTAGGGCGGAATTCAATTGGTTTTCGCGTCACAAAATTGGTCGACGTCAGTAGGCTATTTTGGAACGAGAATTTGGTTTGAATTATGGTTTATCGTCGTTTGAAGTCCGACAGGCTCGACTTAAGAGCAATTTTGTTTGATCCCATCTTATAAAATTTGTGTTGGTTTTCTTTGATAATACACATATTTATAATAAATAATGGGAATACCACACTAAACATGTGGAAAAGTTATATAAATTATTGAGAAAAATCATTTTTATGTAAAAATATCCAAATGTGCTTTTGGGAAATAAGAATTCGAGTATTTGGTTCATATTGTTTTAAAGGAAGGAGTGAAGTTGGAGCCTCAAAAGATGCAAGCTATTACAAAATGACCTATTCCTAAGAAAATCAAGGTTCTTAGAAGATTTTTTAGACTTACATGATATTATCGATAATTTGTTAAGAATTATGCATGCATTTCAAGTCCACTCACATATCTCTTGAAGAAAATATCATTTATATGGAATGATGAGGCTACTTTGGCATTCTCTCTTTTAATGGATGCCATGCCTTCTACACCAACATCGGTTGCACCTACTTTTGGTAAAACATTCATAGTAGAGTGTGAGGCACTAGGATAAGGAATTTACGTAACATTAACACAATAAGGGATATCATTGGCTTTTAAAAGCAAGGAATTCAAAGAAAATATTTGGTGAAATCTACGTATGAAAAATAAATGGAAGCAATATTACATGCAATAAAAATGGGGATAGTATATCATTGGGAGGTACTTTAAATTCAAGATATACCATGATAGCATAAAGTATTTTTTGAAGCTATGATTTTCATTAGAAGATTAACAAAAATGAGGAGAAAAAATGCAAAGTTTTAATTTTGAGATAATCTGCAAAAATGGTAAGGAAAATTTAGTACATGATGCTCTTTCTAAAATAGAAGAGGCCTCAAATTTATATACAATTACATTTTATATTCCTTGGTGGCTAGAAGAAGCTTGCCATAATAGAAAAATGACAATAGTACTAAACAAAAACTAAAATTTATAAAGGATGGGATGAACTCTATGGAGCATTGGGAGTGAAAGAGAGATATACTTTGGTGCAAATGTAGAATATTTTTATGCACGCAAAAATGGTAAGGAAAATTTAGTACATGATGCTCTTTCTAAAATAGAAGAGGCCTCAAATTTATATCCAATTACATTTTATATTCCTAGGTGGCTAGAAGAAGCTTGCCATAATAGAAAAATGACAATAGTACTAAACAAAAACTAAAATTTATAAAGGATGGGATGAACTCTATGGAGCATTGGGAGTGAAAGAGAGATATACTTTGGTGCAAATGTAGAATATTTTTATGCACGCAAGCATATTTGAATAAAAAATATTAAGGGAGTCCCATGTCTCTCTGATGGTAGGACGCAGGGTTCCTTAAAACATCTCAAAGGATCAAAAAATATATTTTTGGAAGGAATGAAGAAAGATATTCAAAATTTTGTAAGAGAAGGTTAGGTTTGCATAATAAATAAAAGAGAGATAGTAAAATCTCTAGGGTTACTTCAACCATTCCACATACATGTTCAAAGACTAGAAGATATACCAATAGACTTTATTATAGGGTTACTGAAATATAAAGGTAAGTATTACATTTTTGTGGTCATTTATATAGACAAATTTTGTAGATTTTTTTTGTAGAGCTCAAAGTACATAAACAAAAAGCCAAGTGGCAGAAGTGTCCGTGAAAGAAATTCATAGTCTTCATGGTTTTCCTAAAGTAATAGTAACAAGAAACTTTTGGAAATAATTATTTAATATGAGTGGAGAAACACTAGCTGCCATGAGTTCTACATATCAAACACAATCAAATGGGAAAAAAAAAATAGTTAACAAATGTTTTTAAGGTTATCTACAATGTTACTCTTTAGAAAAGCAATCTTAATGGATGAAGTGGGTTCATCAAGGAAGAAGGGTAATATGATACTACCTATCACACATCTACTAAAATTTCCCCATTTAAGGCCCTTTATGGATATCCAACTCCTAGTATCTCATACTTTTAACAAGACAAGTCCAAAGTATAGGAAACAAAGTCACATATGGAAAATACTAAAGAAACTTTGAAAATTATTATGGAAAACCTTCAAATGACATGAAACATGATAAAACAACAAGGAGAACAACATTGAAGTGAAAGATAATTTGAGGAGGGTAATTGGGTATTTTTTAGATTATAGCATTATAAACAATCTTCATTCAAGAAAAAGAAGAATAAAGAATTAGCTCAAAAATGTTACGGCCCTAAATAATTATTCATAGGATTGCACAAGTGGTATAGAAGTTATATTTTCCTTCTTCTTGCATTCATAAGGTTTTTCATGTATCTTGCCTAAAAAAAGTTTTGGGAAAAAATATGCCAATGTAAATAGAACTTCCAAAATTAGATGAAGAATGAAAGTTGATTCTTGAACCACAAAAAGTTATAGATAAACATTTTGTATCTCTTTGATATATAACCATTATGAAGTACCTAATCAAGTGGAAGAATATTCCTCTAGAAGAAGGTACATGGTAAAATGATCAATTCGTGATGAAATACCCACGGCTAAAGGGTTCGTTTGAAGTTTTGACAAAGGTTTTGTTATATGTTTTATATAATGCGCGACAGAATAGTTTTATTGTTTGTTAAGGTCCCACATAGTGATCAAATTTGAAGGGCAGGTCTGAATTTCAATTAGAAGGGCATATATCTATGTCGCTCTTCCATAATGAAAAGCTTTAAAAAAAAACTTTTCAATTGACCACAATAAATTATTTTTACATTTCATTTTCAGAAAGACAAAACCATCAATATTTATATTAATAAAAGACGGTTACATATACAACAATGAAGAAGGCTCCATATTTCATTGCTTAAATATCTCATTGGCAATGTCAACATAAGTCTTGAAGACACTATTATAATAATTTTGATACATACCACCGGGATATAGGAGATTCTTATGTGTTAGATTGTGTAATGTAATTTTTACTTTGTCTCACAAGGAGCAGCAGCATGGAGGTCTGGATTTTTCTTATAGAAATTTTTTATTATTATCTGAAATGTTGTTTATAGATATGAATACAACAATGAAATTATGAGCATGGTGGACAATTAGTCAAGCTCATGATGCCAAACCATGATGATGTAAGTTTGGAATTTAACATTTTTACATGTTAAAGACAAATAGTCAAAATCACTGATAACTTAGTATGCCATAATTAATAATCATTCCCTGTTCACTTTTGTTAATAGGTTTATGTCACACGATGATCTCTCTTCTCTGGCATTTACTTGTATTGAAGATCACTATTCTAGGAATAAGGAGTTATTTTCTCCAAAATAACCCTAGCCAAACATTGACAATGCATCAAGGATATCTTTCTATGCTTCATAAGTACATATGTTCTACTTCTAAATCATGTCTTGGAAGTGGTTGTTTTGCCGGAAATTATTCACCAGTTGGTTTCATACCAAAGTATTTTTCTCATTTTCAGCATCCAATACATGAAAAAGATAATGGTTTAAAACAACATAAATATTTGAAATTTTGCAAGAATTGTCTGGCACATTTTGAATATGAATTTTGAAGTCAAGTGCATGGTGTTGTATAGGATCAATTGTCATTTTGAATACCAAATGTTTCACAAGAAACTTCTCAACATGCTACCCTGTAGTAAGGATTAAATGACAATATTGCATCAACTATTTCCATAATAAAAGTGCACCTCGGCCATAAGACTAAACAACTACAAATGTTGTAGATCTAAAAAGACCACACAATCAAATGTATTCCACAAGGCCAATACTGTATGAAAAATGAAAAGGAGTTTGCAACCAAAAATACCTTAGGCAACTAATTCAATTAGATACACCAAAACATCAGCAAAAAGGAAAACCAGCCTACTCAAAAGGCAAGCGTTTACCTCCTTTGACAAAATTTTGAGTTCCGAAACAAGGGCCTTTATTGTCTTGTCAATGCCCCTAGTAATTTTAATGAGGTTTGCACCTGCTACAACAACCTAAACAAAAAGGTTTCATTTCAAATTATTTTCCACAAATTTAAGATACAACCATTGTCAGTTTTGTATTTCCTAACAAGCTCATAAATTTTGACAAAAGAACCAAAATTTTTTAATACCTGATAGCAATTTTTTCACTCAAAAACTATCTTAGACTTAATAAGCCCAACCCAAAACTAAAAAACCAAACACCATAAGACCCTACAAAAATTAATATATGATCTTAATCTAGTACTATCGACAAAAAGTTACCTTTACACTCTCACTTATTAAACCCTGTGATGTTGAATTTTAACTTCAACTGCTGTAGCAGAAGGACGGATGCAACAGCAACATTTTTTTTGGAGGTTTCCTACACGCCATCCAGAAATTTAATTCAACATTTAAAATTCCTGCAAGTTTTTTTTGTAGACGGCCGCAGCCATATTTCTGTACAAGATTGTATTTAAACACAACAACCAGCATTAACGCAATTCACCAACCAGAAATTAAACAAACAGAAATTTACCCCCCAGTTTTGTAAATTGAAAAGGAGGACACGTGGAGCATTAATATTGGATCGCATGAAATTGAAGGGAATCTGAAAACCTGAAAACCGGACCCGGTTTTTTTATAAGGCACATTGGATTGAGAATTCGCGTTACAAATTAGGCAGACGTCAACATCCCATTTTGGAACGCAAATTTGGTTTGAAATTCAATCTATTCAGACTTTTGAAGTCCGACAGAAAGGGCTCTTTAATGTTTTGATAGTTTAATTTTATGTATGCTTTAATATATACATATGTTTTAAACATATGTTATATATACATATATATATCATATGCGAAATGAAAGGTGGGCCATAAAATTTAGTTTTAATTTTATTTTTTCTAAAAGAGGGTTTATTATAATATGTTTTATATGTTACGGCATATAAAAATAAAAAGGACAAAAAATATTGGTAGTTTTTTTTATAGACAGTACGTAAATTTTTTATTACACAGCAGTGTGTAAAAAGTGAAAGACTGAGTGTAACTTTTTAAGTGTGTATGCATAGCAGTAAGGGAAGTGAGGCTAATGTGAATAAAGAAATTAGTGAGGGTATTGAAAATGGCTCAAAAATCCATGTTAACAGTGATGAGGCACAAGTCAATAAAGGAGGAGGTCATATGTCAATGAAATAAAGAGTAATAAGGCAGAGAGCAAAAATGATGATGGGAATAGGCCACAAAGACAAAATAAAAACTTGAATCCCTAATCAAGAAAAATAAAGGAGACAAACTCAATTTTCTTGCTACTATGCCCTTGAAGACCATCCCAAACTCCATGAAGAAGATGATTGCAAATTTTGAGAACTTTTTGGAATTTTTTTTTTTTTTTTACTAATATTAAGGGCTATAAGCGCAACACCCTTGGTGCTACGCTTTCACCTTAGACATCCTCAGGAGTAAAAATTTGCATTTTTGTAATCCTCAGCTCAAGTATAGTATTCTCACCAAATTTCAAAGCATTTGGAGCATTTTTGGTCCCTCAAAATGCTAAAAAACACCTCATTTTTCAACTTTCTGCCTCATTTTTAGGCCTAGCGATGCGCCTAGAGAAAATTTGGGAAATTTAATTTTTGGACAGGTTAATGGAGCCCAATCAGAAAAACAAGGGAATTTTTGGAAAGTATGCTCAACGGGCTTTTGAACGGGCCATCACGGAGACAATAATGACATCGGGAAGGTCATCAAAATTTGGCTACAAGTGGACCTAGTTTCTCCTGTGCAGGCGCTACGCGTTCAGACCTCACTGTGTGTTTTTGGCCAAAAGGTCAACAAAAGACACTCATTAATGGAAAATTGATATTTTAGTGTTTTTTGAGGCAAATCACTCCAATTTTAGGTGTTAGAAGTTATTTTTGCATTTATTTCATGAGATATTTTGTGCATTTGGCCTTGCATGGTATCTTAGGCATAAATGACATTTATGACTATTTTTGATATTCTCAAACCCTAGTTAGGTTTTTTGCCCTCCTTTGCTAGATAAATAGAGCATGAGGGTTTTGTTGTAAAAGGTTGGCATTTGATGACTCTTGAGAGAAATATATGGTTTTATGGAGATTGAAGAAGAAATTGGTGTTGTGGAGTTTCTGAATGGCTTGTTTTAATTGATGATGGAGAAGGCTTGCTTGCTTGCAGGATCCATGAGCTTCGTTAATGGTGATATGATTCTATTCAGTTCGTGTTTCCTTATGTATCATTGTGTTTCATCTTTCTATATTGTAGTAGAACAAAGGTTTTAGACTAAGAATTATTTTTCAAATGCACCTTAGCTCTGTTTGTTCTTCACTGCCTCTATGTTTTCCTCTGTTAGGTCAGTTTAGAGAATTATTAGTTTCTCTCTAGACCCACCCAAGCTTGTTTATCTCATGATTGATTCAATACAATAGATATAAAAGATCTTTTATGGTTAGCCCTGCTTGTTTGATGTCACTAAAACATTGTTCTTGAGATCTTTCTTTGAAGTACCACTAATTAGGTTTTACCAAAGAGGCTATGTTTTGATCATACCCTTTTTCCATGCTTGAATAGTTTTTTTGGAGATATTTATGGCTATGATCAATGATTTTTAGGATTTCCCTCTTCTTTGATTAAATTTATATGTTTATCTTAAATGTTTTCTAACCTTGAAGGTGAAATCACTAGAAGTTAAATGAGTTTCTCGCCTTCTATATTTCATTGGATTGTTTGTCTTAAATGCTTATTTGCTTGAGTTTAATTAAAGAGTTATTGGTGTGCCCTATCTTATGATTACTTATTTATGGTAAATGTTGTTGAAGGCCCTTCCTGTTAAAGTATTTGACAAAGGATTCTTAATTTCCCTTTTCCCTACTTTGTTCACAAACTTAATGTTCATTTCATCTCACACAAACCTTGAAAATCCATTTGACCATGCTAGATTTTCCCTATGATGCACTCTGATTCATTGTTGAACTTTCCATGACTTTTTATTGACTCCATAGCCCAATGACTTGAATATTTCCTCACTCCATCTATTCTAATTGATCATCTACCCAACCAAAACAAACAAACAAACCCTAAACTTAACAGCTAGCCTAAAATCAAACCCTAAAGAAAACAAGTTCACATCCTTTGCACAAAATAGAGAGAGCCCTCTCTGAGTCCAGGAAGGATATGTCCTAGGACTCCAAATACTGTTCTGATGTTACCCCTATTCATTTTTTCTCACCAATATAACAAATCACGGGACACTAAAATTAGCCATGGGGACTGTAGGAGCCAGTGATTCTGATAGTGTGGAGGGTACAACAATAGTGACTACAAGAATGAGATTGAATGGGACTGGTTCTATGCTGAAGTATTTCTCCTGGACCAACTTGTCCATTTCATTCTCCATTTCCTTTATCTGAGCAATCAACTGTAGAATGAGATTCATCATCTCATCTTTCTGATTTGTATCCTGTAATACTTCCTTTGCTTAAGGATGTTATGTAGGGGGAAGATTTAGTTGCTTCTTTAATGCAGCAATGTCTGCATTTTCATTTTTATCAATTCATCTATAACTTTGACATTTTTAGGATCATATCCTACTTCAATTACTAATCCTTCCAAATATTTAATTATATTGTCTTTTGCCTGTGAAGATGATTTTTCCAATTTGAGCTGATCCCTGATATTTGCAAGAGTTTTTTGAAACTTCTATACACTCATGGCCTTGGTGGTCATTGTAGAATAGTTCATCTCCCCTGCTGCTTATGAAACTCAATTTGGTCCAGAGGATGAATATCCTGGGCCAAGACTTCAAAATATGTCTTTTTGTAATCAGAAGATGACTTGGGAGTTTGAACTGTGGGTTGAAGAAATGTCATCTGCATATTTTTATTCTTATAGTCAAAGGCAGAAAGTAGCCTATTCTAGATGCCAGGAGTTTGTTTTAGATATTGATAATATATTTCAGTTTTAATTTCTTCATTTCCGGCTTTGATTTCTTTGTATCTTTCTTTGATATCCATCTCTTTTTTGTTGGTTTTTTAGATGAGAAAACTTCAATATTGTGTTGCTTCTAAATAAGATGAGTGTTTGAAGTTTTAGGTTGTTCTTATTCTTCAATTATTGTGGGAGGCGAATTGTCCTTTATTGCTATTTATGTATCAATCACCTCTATTGTTTCCACTTCTTTATTGGCAGGATTTAACTTTGGCTTTTTACTGTATCTCAATTTAAATTTAGTTTCAGTAGTTGTCTCAGCAGTGTATGATCCTTCCTCTCTGTTTCTCTTTGAATTCATGTTTTCTTGGGTTGGAGTCTACAAAGTTTGATTAGTATCACTTTACTTCTCTGCCTCTACCAAGGTGTTCTCCAACCATTCAAACTGGTTGGAGAATTTCTCTATGTCTAGTTTCTTTTCATGTACATAGGGATTCAATTTGCATTTAATTATCATTTTACTTATAACTCCAAGGGGATAATAATACCAAAATTTTTTTTTACTAAATTTGAACTCTTGTAAACATTTTTCAACCTCTGGACCTGTATCTCTATTGTTACAAATAATAGGGCCAACCTAATTTTTCAATTTGAACTGTGTCTTCTTCTTTGCTGCCAAGAAATGAATTGCATCTGAATTAATAATTTTCCTTACATACTCAAGGGAAAATAACCTCATAGGGAGGTATTTTGGGCAGTTTATATGTAACATGACTTGATCCATATACTCTTATCTCAATATGGTTTTGGTACAAGTACCAATCACTTGCCCTATTATGCTCTGACATCTACAAGACCTTCTTAATCTCTTCACTAATTCTGGGTTGCCTGCTGTTGTTTAGCAAATTGACCATAGGATGAATGAAATAATCTGTAAAATTTGTATAAGTAAACTCATTGGAGTCTTTCCTTATCAAGGAAGTCCAAAATATGATTGATTGTGGGTTTCCTTCTACATCAAGCTTTTGAAGTTTTATAGCAAATTTCTCAGACTGAAAGTATAAAAACATATGGAATAAGAATGAGGAATACTTGAAAACACCTTCAGAAGGAGTTTTGACCAACTGCTCATGAATATTGTTAGCAAGGTATTGGGAAAATTTAAAAATGGTAGCAGGAGGCTGACTAGGTGTGAAAGTAGATAAAAAAACCTAGCACTGAAATATCAGCATGTTCATCTGTAAAATAAACAAGAATAAAAGAAAGCATGGAGATGATATGTCTTGTCCTTTCAGAAAATTTTGCGTAAGGGTATGGAGGATTTATCTTGGGAATTTCTACAGAAGAAGGCATGAAAGTTTGAAATATCTAGAACCTCTGGGGAAAGTCCAGATTCAGGTATAGCTAAGTGAGGGCCTCAATGGATAAAAGGATTTCATTAGGCATGGGTTGTATCTGCAGCATCTGAATAATTGACTTGGCAGTAATGGTAAATAGAATTTCGTTTTCAGGGTTTATTATTGCTCTTTGATCAGGGACAGCAATACTGACAGAGTCTAATCACTTATGGGCATTGGAAGGTCTGTGGGACAACATATTTTGGTAAATTAGAATCCCAGATGAAAACTTCATTAACCTGATCTATGGATTTTTCTTGGCTCCAACAATGGAGCTCAAGAAGGTTAAATTCTTGTGACTGTGTCAGTAATCTTGATGTATATGTCAGCTGAGGGAATGTGCTCTACATCTACAATAGAGGGTTGTAGAGAATTGATAGCTACAATGTTTTTGGAAGCCATTGCTTTGCTTGATTTATCAATCTTATTATTCTTTTGACTTTAGAAACACTAATTTAGGCCTGTAGGAGCACCTCTAGAAATTTATAACAGTTTGCAGAAGGGTTGAGGATGAAATCATTGTTTTATATATGGTTTGCAAAGGTATAAACTTGCTCAATTGATCAAATTGTGTTTTTCTGTAACAAAAGGCAATTTCAAGACTTTAGAGTTTCTGTAAATAGATGCCTAGGGTCTATATGAAAGGACTGGAAGGCCAGAAGGCTTTCTTTAAGTATACAGAGGCTTAAATTTCTTCAATTTATTCAATTTTTGTGATTTATAACAATCTAAGGCCTCAGAATCTATGAAAATTTTTCTTAGTGTATGCGGAAAAATATTTTGGAAGGCAAGAGGGCTTTCTTGGTCTACTAGTAATCTTAGTTTGATTCAATTACTAGTTACTTTTCTTTTTAGATCAAGAACAAGCTTTTTCTTCAAAGAATACCTGGGAAAAATGAAAATTTTCCTTGCAGGAGGGTTTCTAAGGTAACATAGGGCTTTTCTGAATCTTCAGATGTCTTTAAAATGCTTCAATTTGGTTCTGCGATGTCTTGTAGTAGTATAGGTCTTGAATTCAGGTAAAAATGCTTGAAATATGGTCGATTCAATGATCTGGTTGCTCATAAATAGGTCGGCAGTGCTTTATTCAGTGCAAAATGTAACAAAAAGGTAAATAAGGTTTAACAAAGGGTAGTATTTATGCATTTTAAACCAACATTGAATGCATTAATGGGCATTCATTTCAAATGAGCAGGTGGTTTACGCGCTGGGGGGAAAACCGTTCAGTGGTTTTTGCAAGCTTCAGAGGTGGTTGGTGGTATAGTTTAGATTGATGCGATTGTTGACTGGATAAATCAATCTTGCGGACAAGATCGATCTCCCTAGTACCAAAAGGTAATCTAGCAACAAATAGCCAAATAAACCTATCTTTCTCTAGACATATGCGATTTACAAAAGAATACTATAAAGGTGTTAAGGTCTTACCATAGATCCAATGCTTGTTTGAAGTAGTTGTCCTTCAGTCACTTGAAGGAGTTATCTTTTAAAGACCTGCAGTCAAAAATAAGAAAACATTAAATAACACCTGTATAGTAAATATTATAAATCATGCCTATCACGGCGATCAAGGAATCCATGAAATAAACAGTTAATTAACATCTTATTGAGAAAAATGAATTCATTTGTATTAACTTTGAATGAAGGAGAACCTTACAACCTTAGCCTTGATGTTGAGCAGGTCTTCCCGGGATCCGAAGCAGGAATATCCTCTACTCTGACAAGCCTTGCACTCTTCCAACCGAGAAACATAGAGGTATGTGATCTTTCCTCACAAAATCTCAGTTAAATGAGTCTGAATCCCAACAGCACTTTACCTCAAACAATTCTAAAGCTTCAACTCCCCTTGAGGCTACCCAAGGCCTCTTTTTATAGTGCGAAGGAGGAGGTTACAGTTCCAATTATGAAGGGATAAATTCCTCCTTCAAAGGGATAAGCTCCTCACATCAAGGGGTTAGCTCCTTAAGGCAAGGGATACATGAACCTCAAAAGAGCGGTTCTGCCACTGCAATATTCCTTCCAGAGGCTTATAGAAATTACTGAAAGTGTTTTTTTTGAGTTTTCTTACGCCTTTTTAATTTTTTACAGGGGTCCGCACTCTTAACACAAAGAAAGTGCGTTCAAGTACGCAAGAGTCATGAACATTAGGTGTGGGACCGCAGGCAAGACAAAGAGAAAGTGCAATACCAGAGTTTTAGAGACTTTTGAGAGCTTTTCTCTTATTTTTAAGGCTTGACATGAGGAACTGATGTGTTAGACTTGCAAAAGTGGAAGTATGAGTGATAATGAGCTCATACAGATAGTAGAATGTCAAGATGACAATTTTTAGTGCAACAGATTGCCCCTTAAAGTGAAAAGTCTGGAATAGATGAAGATAGAGTATGTCATGTATGAAGAGTGAAGTACTTTATCATTTCAAAGATCATCCTGTGGACACCCCAGTCGGAACCTATAAAAACATTCAATGAAAAATATATATATGTAGACATATCATCGCTGAGGTAGGCATTCCCATACTCAGATCAAAACTAACTAGAAAACTTATTTAAACTGTTCTGATACAGGAATGATTTTCAATACATCAACAGTATAGACATGTGTAGACACAGTATGGATGCAGCCATATGTTTATGAATATTCCACTGTATAAATGAATAACAAAATTCCTCGCAGCTTGGATGGTCTTGATTTCAGATCCAGGGTCTTGATTTCTGCTTCTCGAACTAGTACGATCCTATCCATGTGAATGAATGTTTCGAAGTCGAACATGGTAGAAACCACTTGATTACCAGTAAATAATGTGAACTATTAACATGTGTGAGAGAAACCACCAGTAATGTCAATGGCTCTCAAAGTACTCAGTACAATCCATGAAATGTGAATGAATGAGCTGAAGTCGAACATGTCACAGAATCATTCAATCGAAGGTCAACGATGCAACCTGTCGTCAAAGGTGATAAAAATTCCATTAAGGCATGTATATTCCAAGGTACTGACGATTTATATATCAAATTCCTAGATAGTGAGTTGTCGTCAATAGAAAATGATCCATCATAGGCAAGGCCACAACATGAAATCATAGATCAAGTTTTGAAGAAATATATTGGTAAGGACTGACTCAGGGATGGTCAAAATGGAAGACAAATATTTTGCAGATGAATGGTTTGTTTGAACTGTCTTCTTGAACACATAACGACACTGGAAATGGCTTGGTGACAATTGACCCAAAGCTAATACCCAAAAACCGGCTGAAGACTTTCAATATGGTTTGATTAACTGTTAGGCAAAGGATCTTCCCAACCCAGGTGAACAAAATTGTCATGTTCAAGAGTGGTTAGCGGCTTTTCGAATAATCAAAATGTAGCAAACAGGTTCGTTTTTCTCTCTTCCCCCCCCCCCCCCCCATTTCTGGCAAGTACCTCTTTATTTTTGACAGGCTTGAGGAGGATAACATTTTCTTGTTTATAAGCTCATCCTTCAGATGAGTCCAAATTAGTTTAAAATACAAACCCTAAGAAGGAGTGGTTTGTTCCTGTTTTAAAATTGAACATGTCCTTTACTGTTAAATTTTAACGAGTCCAGTATAGGAGAAACTCGTTGTTTTTCAATTTTAAGGAGTCAGAAGAAAAAACTTAAGAAAACTCCATGGGTGTACTTTTTCGTAAATTTAGTCTCTCAAGCCCAAAAAAGGATAAAATAATGCGGGAGAGAACTCTATTGACCGTAATTAGTCAACGTATACCTTTTTCGTAAATAATCCATTTCAGTCGGTAAAAGGGGTAAACTTATACTGAAGGGACAATCATTCATTTATTTTAATGAGTTCAAATAATCAAGTGCTCGGCAATCTTTTCATTTTTAGAGAGTCTGAAAAGGGCTTAAAAGAGAAGTCCAGGGTTTCGCTTTTTCGTAAGTTTTAACGAGTTCAAAAAAGGGATAAAAATGTACTCATAGTTTTCATTTTTTCGTAATTTTTAACAAGTTTGACAAAGGGATAAAAATATACTCCTATGGTCGAATTTCAATTTAATTTACGAGAAGGAAAAGATGGAAAGAACTCGGCATTTTCATGTGTTTTACGATAATGAAAAATAGAAAAATAATCTTGAGATTTTCATGAGTTTAATGAGTCTTGAAAATAATAACCAAAATAGACTCAAGATAGGTTTCATTTTTACAAAATCTTGAAACAGAGAAAAACTATGCTTCGGATAGGTTTTAATGCCCCCCAAGCGTAATCTATTAGAGCGCATGCCCCCCCAGCTTCATTTAATTCAACTAAATAGACTACTAGTAATTAATAGCTGGATGGAATGAAGGTTCATTTACGAGATCATATGAAAGACCTGACCTAAAACTGTAAGAAAATTATGCAAAAACTAAAATAACTAACCTAAATATAGGACTTAACATTTACGAGATCTAGTCAAAGACTCGACTCAATTAGGGGAGGATTTGTTTCATTTTTTAACGAGCTTGACACAAGAAAAGAACTATGCTCATGGCAACGTGTTTCATTTTTTAACGAGGTTGACACAATAAAAGGAACTTTCCTCTTGATATATTGATTCATTTTTAATGAGGTTGACACAATAAGAGGAAATTTCCTCATACCTGATTCATTTTTTTACGAGGTTGACTCAATAATAGGAACCATCCTCCGAAAATACTTATTTCTAATATATTAATATACTCTCTACAATCTACCTACTGATTCATTTTTTAATGAGGTTGACACAGAAAAATAATTGTCCTCATACCTAATTCATTTTTTAACAAGGTTGACTCAGTAACATGAACTATCCTCTGAACTAAATGATTCATTTATTAATGAGGTTGACACAATAAAAGGACCTTTCCTCACGGGCCACTGATTCATTTTTTAATGAGGTTGACACAGTAAAAGGAACTATCCTCAGCTACATGATAATGGCTTCCAACTGGAAGAAAGACTTGTCAATGGACACACCTTGATCATGGCTTCCAAGAGGTATTCATCAAAAGGAAGAATAGTTATCTAGAAGGAACACATGTCAAGGGACTCAAAAGGGATAATAACATTGCATTCAAATAATCCCATAGATTTTCCCATGTCAATTACCGAATCTAAGTCAAAGGAAGACAAGCAAACAGTGAGAGGCTCACTTACATCGGTAATTGAAAACATGGGACTAGTTGCCACATAATTAACCCATGGCGGGGTAGATACCACTTTAGAATTAGGAAAATTTAAGGGTGTCATATTATTGGTAGTGGAAACAAGACTAGGGAAGGAAAGCTGGTCTATAGTCACAATATTTCCATTGTGAGGGAAAGACATCACGCGAAAGAGTGTCAATAGTACAACTTTCATTGCATAGACATAGTCTTGCCCAAGGATTAAATTGAAATCCAAGGGGCCTCGAACTACCATAAGATCAATACAGACAGTTTTACCTTCCAAAGTAATAGAAAACTTAGGAAGGATCCCTAAAGGTTCACTAATGGTTCTGTTAAAGGCTTTTAGATTCTACGTAATAGGCACAAGCTGAGGGGAACTCAAAGCTTTCCAAGCAGTTGAGGATAAAATAATAACAAAATCACCTTCATCTACCTGTGTGCGGTGTATGTCCCTACCACCAAACTTCACAATGATTTGGAAAGAGATGGAGGAAGGAATACGAGGTTTTTTCAGTCTATTCCAATCAAAGGAAAATACCTCAGTACTTGGAGGAGGTTCTGTAGAAACATGTGAAATTCCCCTCAGCGTAGAAGAATATGATGTAACAAGAAGAACCTGAGCAGTTTGAAGTTCACTATCTAGAGGGAGAATGGGATCGACCAAATGTGAAATCGAATCGACCACTTGATCAACTAATGGATCATCAACCTGAGTGATATGAGTTTCACTCTCCAATGGAAGAGTGAGATCGACTGTACTTGAAATTAGATCAATCACTTCGTCAATTGACGGTAGGTTGGGAGAAAGTTTACGGTAACCAATTGGAAATTCTTGCTGTGGAACAGTAAGGTTTTCCAACAATTTTGAGGCTTCATCCATGTGAGGGAAAATGTGAGTTTGATGACTCCCTTTGCATAATTTACAAGGAAACCTGACTATCACTGGTTGATGGATCAACGGAAAGTTGATGGGATTTTTCTGACCATACTTCCAAGACTTTTGGAATACCGGGACAATTGATAAGAAAGTGGTCACCCTTACAAAGCTTGCAAGGGTATTTGGGTTTATGGTGCATGTTGGAGGTTTCCTCAACACTACTAACATTTACAGCCATGGTTGGTTGGTTGACTTCTTTCTTATCTTGCTTCTTCTTCTTCTTCTTCTTCTTCTTCCCTTTCTTCTTCTTCTTAGCCACCTGGTTACTAGCGTCAAGGATTTTACCAAGTGAAGAGGAAGAAATGGAGGAAGAAATATTAGGCGAAGAAGGTAAAGGGTCAATAGAAGGTTGGTGATGTTGAGATGGTGAACTCTGTTGTGGTGAAGCATCCGGTTGAGGTGGAACAATTGGAGTATTCGGGGCCAATGAAGTTGAAAATAACCATATCGGTAAACCTATTGTAAATCCAAGTAATGACAAAGTAGCCATATAAGGAGGACCAACATTTCCAAAGAAAGGAAAATTACTAGGATTCTCGTTAAGAGGGATTCCTTGGTTGGTAAATTCTGGAACAGTTGCCATTATATTCAACTTCAGTGAATTTTATTAACAATTTAAAACTAAAATTAACAATTCACAATTCATACCTAACAATTAAAATTCACAATTCACACCTATGGTCTCTAAAAGTAAAAACAAAAATATTAACACGCGTTATCAAATCTAGGAGTCAAACCACACACAAACAGTAGATTCCCACACTAAAAACACTAGTTGGTGATGAAATCTAAGATCGTAGAATTTTAATGCAAAAATGGCGGTTGGAACAGTTACCCCGACAACCTGCTTAATGAAACAGACTGGCACAAGTTTCTTCACAAAACCATCTTGAGTGAAGAGAACCCCCCAGAGAGTCCAAGTGAGTATAGTCCACGTCTGCTCCAAGTACAGTGAGATATTTCCTTCACCATCACCTTAGGAAATAATATTAAGTTTATGGACACTAAGGTTACCAACAGCAAAAAATACAATTGGGGGAATAGTCTACGATCCGATTCTACGCACAAGGGAAGAGTAACAAAGCTCAATCCCCTTGAAGGCTCCTCGACATGGTCAATCCGAGGTTTACCAACAAGTGACCCCAGGCTCCTCGATAATGGTTAATCCGAGGTTTACTATTTGTAATGCGTGTAGATCTTCTATCTTCCGCGATGAAACAGAATTTATTGTCTCAAAGGTTTGGACATGATCTCGTGATTAACTCCTTGAAGAGAAGCTTCCCAGAATGTACCAGTTACAATTGGATTTATTTCCTACCGCAAGATTTATATACTTTTTTCTTTTAGTTTCTTTGTAAAGTTAACTACAACCTATTCCAAAGCACTAATCCTGATCTATATTGGTGGAAAGAGCACTAAAAATGTAAAAATCACTAGATAAATTTTAATTAACTGTTGTGTTATTTAGGCTGTTATTACTCAAAAGGGTAAATGGATATGAAACCAATGGTGTTATGACCCGACCCAAAACTGAATGCAATCGAATATGATAATGTAATCTTTTCAATTCGATGAATCCTAACTAAAGTAAGGAGAGAGTTTCCGTTCACTTCCAACAATGCAAAAAATTGATCACTAATAGAAAATATAACAAATTCTCTAATGCACTAATTTCATCAAGAAAAACTAATGCAAATCAATTCCAAAACAGTTTTTTTATTTTTGTGTTTTTAAAACAAGCATAAAAACATCTAAATTCAAATCAAAGAAAACTGATCTAAATCTACGATTGATTTTTCAGAATGTAAACTATGCAGTTGTAATCTATGCACAATTCACTCATATTCTGAAAATGAGAATTCTAATTATGAAAATGTGATCTATGCAAGAGAATTATCAAACACAAGATGATTCTAATGTAATCTAAGAACCAATCAAGTGTAAGTAAAGAAAATTGGGTGAGAGTTCCAAAGATCAAAAAATAAAAACACTCAAAGGTGATTAACACTCATACACAATTTAGCCCCCCAGCGAATGAGGGGGAATTGTTTTTGCAAAAACAAAAGCAAAACGATGCAAAATTGTGAAAATACTGAGACAAACCTCCAAGTAATGACCAAAGGAAATCAAATTAAGAATTTCTCAAAAAAGAGACTCAAAACACCCAATTAACTTAACGGAGATTGATGAGATGAAAAATTTGCTAAAAGAAACTCATAAACAAGGCTTTTTGACAGAAAAATACAGATCTGGGTAGATGCTAAGAATCCTAAATTAAATCTAAACTCAAACTGGAAGGAGAAACTTTAAGTTTTTCAAAAATTTGACAGGGTCCGCAGGCTCTAGAGCAAAAAGGTGCGGTCCCTCACTGGTTTCTCAAGGAAAGTGCGGAGATGCCCGCACTGTGTGTGAAGACAAAGTGCGGTCCCTTGAAAACTTCAAGAAAAACAAAAAAGTTCTTAAAACTTTTGAAAGAAAAGTAAAACTAAGCTACCCAGGTGAGTATACATCAATCAAAAACCAGAAAAAATCAGTTTCTCAAGTCAAAACAAAGGAAAATCAAAACAAGTTCTTTCCCCAGCGGAGTCGTTAATTTTTTGACCAGATAAATCAATCTTGCGGACAAGATCGATCTCCCTAGTACCAAAAGGTAATCTAGCAACAAACAGCCAAATAAACCTATCTTTCTCTAGACATATGGGATTTACAAAAGAATACTATAAAGGTGTTAAGGTCTTAACATAGATCCAATGCTTGTTTGACGTAGTTGTCCTTCGGTCACTTTAAAAAGTTATCTTTTAAAGACCTGCAGTCACAAACAAGCAAACATTAAATATCACCTGTATAGTAAATATTATAAATCATGCCTATCATGGTGATCAATGAATCCATGAAATAAACATTTAATTAACAGCTTATTGAGAAAAATGAATTCATTTGTATTAACTTTGAATGAAGGAAAACCATACAACCTTAGCCTTGATGTTGAACAAGTCTTCCCGGGGTCCGAAGCAGGAATCTCCTCTACTCTAAAAAGCCTTGCACTCTTCCAACCGAGACAGATAGAGTTATGTGATATTTCCTCACAAAATCTCAGTTAAATGAGTCTGAATCCCAACAGCACTTTACCTCAAACAGTTCTAAAGCTTCAACTCCCCTTGAGGCTACCCAAGGCCTCTTTTTATAGTGCAAAGGAGGAGGTTACAGTTCCAATTATGAAGGGATAAAGTCCTCCTTCAAAGGGATAAGCTCCTCACATCAAAGGGTTAGCTCCTTAAGGCAAGGGATACATGAACCTCAAAAGAGCAGTTCTGTCACCACAAGATTCCTTCAAGAGGCTTCTAAAAATTATTGAAAGTGGGTTTTTTGAGTTTACTTGTGCCTTTTTAATCTTTTACAGGGGTCCACACTCTTAACACAAAGAAAGTGCATTCAAGTACGCAGGATTCATGAACATTAGGTGCGGGACCGCAGGCAAGACAAAGAGAAAGTGTGATACCAGAGTTTTAGAGACTTTTGAGAGCTTTTCTCTTATTTATAAGGCTTGACATGAGGAACGAATGTGTTAGACTTTCAAAAGAGGAAGTATGAGTGATAATGAGCTCATACAGATAGTATAATGTCAAGACGACAATTTTTAGTGAACAGTGATCGAATAGGAAGCCAACACGTAGTGGGGAGGGAGACTCTGAAAACTGCAATTTTTCGCAAGGTTTGGGGTGTGTTAACTATCGCGCTATCGGATGTGTCATAGGCTATGCTGATCTAACGGATGAGATGATGCGAAGGATGTATCAGGGTTGATGGCGTGGGGCCCAAAGCGCGATTGGTTATATAAGTGATATGGTCAAGGTTTTATATATGCTAATAGGGTTATGGTAAGTGTAATGTTATAATAGGCAGGGATAATAAATAATAGATGTTTAAATAAAATGTATGGGTGGGGAATAATACATATAAAGGAATTAATAAAAATATGGGGTAAAGGTTTCTACAAGGATTTAATACATTATGTCAAATGTTAATAATGAAATGTAATTGCGGGATATGTATAATACACTAAGTTTTAACTTTAATACTGCTATCAGGAATAGATTTCTTTTCACTGTGGGACCCGACATAACATTTTTTTAAAGAAATACTTAGGATAAAGGTATTTTTGGGTTTTTTGGGTATTTTTTGGAATAAAAGGGGAATTAGTAAAAGTATTTTTTACTTTTCCAAAGTAAAAAATGTGTTTTAACTTAGGAAAAGGGGCATTTGTAAGGAAAAATGAGTGATAACGGGAAAAAAGGGAAAAATGAAGGGGAGGGGGTATTTTTTATAAGGGGGGTGATTTTTTACAGAAGTTAGTAAATAAAATAACCAATTTTCTGATCTCCATGCTTATGAAAACTGCTTCTACCTACCCATTTGTTACTCTAACATTTTTTCTTCATTTACATGGGTGCATTTGAGCAAGCAAACCCTTATTTATTTTTCTTTTAAATAGAAAACTAACTAATTCTATCCTTATTTCTTCCAAGGGCTCAGATTAAACTGTTGAGCTCCTTATTATTCTCTACCTAACTATTGATCTGCCAAGATTAAACTTTTTGGCTAGATTTTTATTCTCTATCTAACAACATGAAATTTAAAGCATGAAAGGTCAAGATTAAGTAGTTTGACCTTCATGGATTGTGGCATTTTAACAAGCTACACAAAATATTTATTTTGTAGTAAAAGTAAATAGTAGTGGCATTTGGATTTTCATCACTTTCATGATTTATTTTTATCTCTTTTTGTTTGGGGTCCATTTTTATATTCTTTTTTATCTTTTTTCTTTCAAGTCCTTTGATTTTTTTTTTTAGGATTTTCACCCTCTTTACATTTTTTTAATTTTCTAATATGGGAAAACAATTTGCATAAAGCAAAGTATGTACATGTTACAAGACTAATAAAAGTCAATTCAAATTATGAATCCTATTATTATAGGACCCTAACAAGGATCATATAGTATGATATTGGGTATGGATTGGCTATACCTTCACAAGACTAGGGTGGATTGTTATGACAAGGCCATTGAGTACTTGGATGACAATGGGGAACCAATAGTCTTACAGGGAAATAAGAAAGCCACATCAGTTAGTATGGTGAGAGCTATGCAGACCAAGCATAGTCGCAGGAAAGGGTGTGTGTTATTTGCAGTACATATCTCTAGTCATAAAGGTAAGGAAGTTGAGGATGTATAGGTTTTGAATCGGTATCTAGTTCTATAATAGTTTCAGGATGTATTATCCAAAGAGATTTCAAATTTACCGCTCCACAAGGAAGTAGAATTTTATATTAAGTTGGTACCAAGGGCATCACCAGCATCAAAGGCACATTACATGATGAGCACACTTGATTTGGTAGAATTAAAGCTGCAGTTGAAAGAGATGCTTGATAAGGGATACATTAGGCCAAGTGTATCTCCATGGGGCACACCAGTTTTTTTCATGAAGAAGAAGGATGGTACTCTCAGATTTTTCATCGATTATAGGTAGCTAAAAAAATTTACCATCAAGAATAGGTACCGATTATTGATGATCAATAATTTTTTTGATCAGCTGAAGGGAGCAGCAATGTTCTCTAAGATCAACTTGAGATCAGGATACCATCAGGTACACATTAAAGAAGAGGACATCTGCAAAACAACTTTCCAGACCAGATATGTGCATTATGTGTTTGTTGTAGTTCCATTTGTTTTGAATAATGGTCCAACTACATTTATGTGTTTGATGAATAGTGTGTTGCATCCTTATATGGACAAGTTTTTGATTGTATTCATCGATGAAATATTGGTATATTCTAAGAATGAAGAAGAACATGTCGAGAATTTGACAAAAATGTTGAGATTGTTGAGAGAGCAGTAGTTGTATGCTAATCTCAACAAGTGAATTTTCTTTCAGATTGAGGTACATTACTTGCGACATGTTTTATCCAAGGAGGGAATAGCATTGGATCTAGAGAAGGTAAGAGCTATCATGGAATGGGAGGCTCCTAGAAATGTAGATGAGGTGAGATATTTCATGGGATTGGAAGGTTATTACAGGATGTTCATCAGGAACTTCTCACCTATTTCTTATCTAATTACATCATTGCAGAGGAAAGGTAATAAGTTTGAGTGGACAGAGGAGTGTGAGGCTAGTTTTGAGCAGCTTAAGTAGTTGTTGACACGTGCGGCAGTTTTAAATATCGCATATCAAAAAAAAGAGTTTGTGGTATGTACATATGCTTGCAAAAGAGGGCTTAGTGGATTCCTTATGTAGGATGGACAATTGGTATGTTATGAGTCACATAAACTGAATGAACATGGAAAAAAATATCTGATGCATGATCTTGAGCTAGTAGTTATCATTCATGCATTGAAGATGTAGAGGAATTATCTTATTGGAAGGATGTTTGTGTTGATGAGTGATCACAGTGGATTGAGGTATTTGTTTGACCAGCCGAATCTGCATGTCAAGTAAGCGACATGGTTTCTACGATCAATGAGTTTTACTGTGAGATAAAATACATAAAATTTAAAGAGAAAAGGGTCACATATGCTCTTAAAATGTGGATACATGTAAATCACATTAGCTATGAGCTCCTATTGGATAGATTTATAAGATAGGATCTTGCAGGAAGGTCAGAAGGAGTTAGGTATATGTGTTACATAGTAATTTGTCACTTTCCCTGTACTCCCCGTTCCTTGATCCTAGAGGACCCATACAGTGACCCTTGTGTACTTTCCAAGCATTGAATACATACCCCTAAACTACATTTTGTCTGCCAAACATCTCCCTTTACAAATTTTCTGAAATATCCCTATAGAAACCTGGTTTTCAAGAACGTCTCTTTCTCTCAGTGTCTAACCCGCACCGATAGCAAAGATTTACACTACGGCCCGCCCCGATCGATGCTTTGTCTTAATTTCAAGCCCGCGTTGACCCTCTTTTGGAATTTTTTTTAAATAGAAGAGAAGCTTCGCGAGGCAGCGAGCTGGAAGTTTGTTTTGAGGATATGGCTGAGGAATTCCCTTTTGGGTGTCTTGTTCCCAAGAAATAGGAACTACTCCAAAGGATAAGCTCTTTTCTTATTATTTGAGGGCCCATAACCTCCTCCTCCATTGTTATATAAGGATACATCCTTCAACTCTACAACCATAGTGATGATAGAAAGGAGAAGAAATTATAGCTTCGGGAGAATAGTGCAGAGTGTGATTGTTTTTGTGTGTTGGGAACATAGTGAGATCTTGGACCTTTGTGTGTAAGGGTGTATACGGACATGCCGAAGGAGAGCCTCAACATCAAGGCTTGGTTGTAAACTCCCCTTGTATTTATCATAATAAAATGCAACTGATGTTTATCTTCCACTCTTATTTACATATATAATGAGATTTCTAGCATTCCTTGATCAGTTAGATAGATTTTAATTGTTTTATGTTTGTCATGATTTTATGCTTGTCGTGGTGTCTTGATTGTCTATACAGGTAATCGAATGTTGGAAGCAGCGTGTATCAAACTTGAGGAGAACAATGGATTAAGAAGCTTTGATGGAAGACAAAAACATAGCATCAGGACAAGGTAGGTCATCTTCCTTGCTCTGAATTTCTTTTACAATCTAGGAAGGTAGATGTTAGTATGTTCCTGTAGTTGCTAGACCCACCCTAGGGCTAGAGGGATCACCTCCGTCCGCAGAGGGGATTTACCTTTCCAACATATTGGCGACTCCACTAGGGAGTTTCCTTTGAGTTTGTCACTTTTTGAGGTCTTCGTCATTCGATGATTTTAGTTGAACAACCATTTCCTTGTTTTTTCCTATGTTTTTCATCAATTAAGATATTTTAGCTTTTTCTTGAAGTGGTGAGTCTGGTCTTGGTTACGATAAACTCTTTGTTTTTTCTTTTTTAGGCATTGGCGCTTTTATTTTCTGAAAGTCACGCCAATTGGCTCTAGTTGTCAGTTAGCAAGTCATGCCAATGGGCCATTGGTGCTAGTTTCAACCCCTAAATTCGTGCCAGTTGGTGCTAGTTTCAGCCACAAAAGTCGTGCCAATTCCAGGGTGAGTGAAAAATTAAGGTTTTTTCCCTAAGTCCTTCACCAATTTGTCTTTCCCTTCCGGTGCTTTTCTCTGTATAGTTTACATTTTATCCCCTTCACTGAAGTTGGTTTTATTGGCTCATTGGCTTGGTTTTTGGTTGTTTTTTGTGTACTTTCCATTGGGATGTGCATCCTACATCCTAGGTTTTTCTAGGATTGTACATCAATTGCCCGGTTGCATGCTTCGTGGGACATCATCCTCTTGATTGCGTCAGTCTCCTTGCTTGGTCATCCATCTCTAGTTGATTGCCTTTTGCTTTTTGGTTGATTGAGTGTTCAAGTATCAAGTGTCTCTTGAGTTCATTTGGTTCACTTGTTTGCTTGTGAGCATAGACTACATTTCTCATTGTTCAGCTGAAAATTCTTCCTTCTCTGATTTCTTGATGTAAAAGGGAATGAATACCTTGTTTTGATCCCATGCTTTGGAAGTCCTCTTTGTCCTTGAACTCATATGTCTTGTAGCATTTCGAGGAATTTCATTACAAAGTGTTCAAAACAACGATTTCATTCTTAGTGTTTGTTTTTATCCCTTTTGCATTCATACTTCATTAAGGAAATTTGCGTTCATTTAGTTTTCATCTCAGAGTTTGCTTTTCGTTAAAATGAATTAGATCACATTGCATTGAAAAGTATTTTTTGAGATCCATCATTGAACTTAGATTACATTGTTTAATGATTGAAATCTAAAAATCACATTGAGTGCATTCTCTTTCATTAAAATCATGCATTAAGTAGATTTTCATTTCATCGAAAAACGAATTGAGTGCATTCTTATTCATTCAAAAGAAAAAGGAAATTGTGCATAGATTACAATTGCATAGTTTTCAAAAGAGAATTTTGCATAGATTACATTGCATAATTTGCATCGTTCAATGTCTTAGATTACTTTTGGGATAGTGAAAGTCATCTAGTTAGGAAAAAGTTTTTTTTGCAATATTACTATTTGTTGCATCATTTTTTGAGACTCTTCCCTTAACTAGATAGCATTCATCGAACAAAAATGGTGTTCTTTTTCAAGCAGTGTGCATTTAGGAATTTGAGATCACATTCAGTAGGGACTTGAAACTGATACATAATTCAAGATCAATTTTGTAGAAATTCTCTATTTCCCACCTCGGTTTTCAGTTTCACCTTATTTCTCCAAAATAGTTAAATGCCCTTTCCCATATCCATACATTCAACAACTGGAAAAATAAATTTTGTTGAAAACACAAATTCTGGAAATATTACAGAACGTTGGAAAATGCAGAAATAAATATCAGCACATACAAACAGACATTCAACACATTTAAACACAGTGATTTTTGGTCAAGGTGACCCTGGAAAAACCCCCTACAACTCTTGGGGGAAACTAGTCTGGAAGCTTCTCTTTTATTTCTGAAAAATGCTTTTACAGTGAGCAATAATACACAGGAAATTACAGCAAACACAAAAATCACTTATCTCGACTTTCGTGCCACCCACCACCTTGAAAATCATGCCAAACAGGCAGCAGAAATTTTTCAGAGAAATTACAGCATTAAATGTTGCCTTTACTGCCTCGAAAAATGTGCCAAGAATGACCGTACGGACTGTACGGATTCCGTACAGTCAGGACAGCAGCCTCTTTTCTCGATTTTCGTGCCCAGAAAATCTATCTAGAAAACCATGCTCCTTGCTGCTGCTCCAACTCCTCGAAAACAGTGCTACCCCTCTCTTGAAAACCATGCAAATTGTTGTACAGACTTTCTACCTTGGTTAATGTGCAAATGAAACTCTGCAGTACGGATTTTCAGCCTTGGGAAGTGTGCCCTCTTGCTGTACGGACTTGCTGTGCTGCCTTTGCTGCTCTCCCTCTGCTCAGAAATTACTCTTCATCTCCCTCTCCTCCTCTCTCAATCTGCTCATGAAAGAATGAATGAGCTTTTCCTCCTTTTCCTCCTTTAACCTAACCCTAAGTGACTTTTGGGGAATCCCTAAATCCAATGGCTGAAATAGATTGAGATCTAGGGCTGAGATTAAATGCTCATTTAAATCCCACTTTCTATTTTTTAATTCACCCCACTTTAATAAAGACCCACTTAGTCATTTATTTCCAAAGTCACTTTTCCTTTCTAATTTTACATTGACTTTATTAAAGTCACTTTAAAATTAGACTTTAGTAACTTTATCACTTAAAGTCACTTTTAAATTAAATTTGACTTTATAAAAATTATAAAGTCACTTTAGGAGAAAAATTAAATTCTTTTAGACACTTTTCCCTAGGCCAAAGATCAAAGCCTTAGGGAACCACCTGTCCTCCGGTACCAAATTTCAACACTCCCTCTTACCGAGGAAGGTGTTCCTCACCACACCCATCTTGTCTCTGAAGTAGACATGCTTGCCCCGTGGTAAGGCTTTGGTAAGAATATCTGCAACCTGCTCATCGGTGGGAATATACTCAAGCTTCACGGCTCCCTTCTGAACATAGTCTCTGATGAAATGATATTTGATCCCGATATGCTTTGACCTGTCATGAAATACTGGATTCTCCGTGAGTTTAATGCAACTCTGATTATCACAGTAAATCACTGAAGGTCTCAACGGCTGACCAAATAAGCCAAAAAACATCTTGCGAAGCCAAATGGCCTCACAAATAGCTAGACTGGCTACCATATACTCTGCTTCCGCTGAACTCAATGCTACGGACTACTGCTTCCGGCTGAACCATGACACCACTGCCGAACCCAACCCAAAAAAACACCTTGAAGTGCTCTTCCTATCAGAAGCACAAACCTACTGATACGAGAATCGATGTAGCTTTGTGATGCCACTCCATCCCCACACTGGTCCAGTTCATAATCACTGTCCCTACTGCAGAGTACCACAAAAAATTTGTTTTAGGCCACTAGTAAGACCTTCCTGAGCTCACCCGTAAGGCGACTCATACGTGTTGACTGCAAAGCAAATATCTGGTCTAGTGTTGACCAAATACATCAAGGAACCAATCAGCTGTCTGTACAATGTGGGATCCACCAACTCGGAATCCGAAGCATGAAGCTTCTTCCAGTTGGTGATCATCGGTGTCGACATGGGTCTACAATCCTCCATGTGGAATCTGCCAAGGATGTCCACAGTATACTTCCCCTGCCCCAAGAAGAAATGCCCCTCCTCCTGCCAAACCTCCAAACCCAAAAAGTAATGCATCAAGTCGATGTCCTTCATCTCAAACTCCGCCGCAAGATCTCTCTTGCAGTGCTCTATGAGTCTCTCTGCACCCATAATGACCAAGTCATCCACATACAGCACCAGAATGAGAGGATCCTCACCTATCACAATGAAGTATAAGTTTGGATCTGCCTCACTCTTTGTGAAACCCATCTCCTACAAGTATGTATCTATCCTGGAGTACCAAGCTCTAGGAGCTTGCTTCAGGCCATAAAGGGCCTTCTTCAATCTGCACACATGGGACTCCTTCCCATGCACCTCAAAGCCCTGTGGCTGCTCAATGTACACCTCCTCCTGTATGAAGCCATTGAGAAATGCGGTCTTCACATCCATCTGGTGGATCTTCCAACCCATCTCTGCTACTATCGATATAATGGAGCGAATCGAAGTATATCGAGCCACGAGAGCAAAGGTCTCCTCATAATCAACTCCCTCTACCTGGGAGAACCCTCTAGCCACAAACCTCGCTTTGAATTTCTCAATGTTGCCATCTGCAGCATGCTTTACCTTGTAAATCCATCTGGAAGTAACCACGAATTTTCCCTCAAGCCTCGGTACCACCTCCCAAACATCATTCTTCATGATAGAAGAATACTCCTCCTGCATGGCCTCTCTCTAGACCTGCTGGCTAGCTGCCTCCTCATAGCTAGAAGGCTCAAAGTCAAGGATGCTGGTAGCCATTGCCATATAGCTACAAAACCTCTTAGGTGGTTTTCTCTCTTTGACCGGCCTCTTAGGCTCAGCAACAGATGTGGCATCTCTCAAGGTGTCCTGAAGCCACTTGGGCTTCCTCTTCCCTGAGCACACTTCTCCCACTGGAGAATGAAACTCCTCCTCCTCATCATCATCAGGAGCCTGAACTCCTGACTGTATGTCTGCTGTCCTCTTGCCTGCACCTGAACCTGTAGAAGCTAAAGTACCATGTGAACTGTCCATCAGTGAACTCCCCAATGAACTACTCTGTGGACTGCTCTGCATGCTGCCCGTAGCACCACCCCTCTGACTCTGCGAGGCACTGCTCACTGAAGGACCTGACATCGTCATAGATGTACCTCTGGATCCTCCTGATCCCTACCCACTGGATCTCTGTGACTGACTCAACTGCTGTTGAGGGTCTGGCTGATCCAGATACTCTAACTCCCGTGACCTCCTAAAGGCCCTGTCCTCCTCGAACTTCACATCCCGTCTGACAACAACTTTCTTCTGTGCAGGAATGTAAATCCGAAAGGCCTTTGAGGTCTCACTGTAGCCCACAAAGATACCCTTCTCTGCGGTGGGCTTTAGTTTGGTCCTTTTCTCCTTGGGTATGTAGGAGTATGTGATACACCCAAAGATACAAAGATGACCAATATCAGGCTTATTCCTAGAAAAAGCCTCCTCCGGAGTCATATGCCCCAAGGCATGATGCGGACTCTTGTTCTGCAAATAAACAACTGTGTTGCAAGCCTCTGCCCACAGAAACAATGGCAACCCCTGATCATGTAACATGGCTTTGGCAACCCCTCCGATGGATCTTTTCTTCCTCTCCGCAACCCCGTTCTGCTGGGGGTTGTAAGGAACAATGAACTCCCTCCTAATGCCTGCCTCCGCACAATAGTCAACAAACTCTCCAAGGGTGTACTCTCCCCCATTTTCCGACCTCAGGGACTTGATCTTGCGACCTATCTGTGTCTCCACAAGAGCTCTGAACTTCTGAAACCGCTTGAAGACCTCACTCTTAGTCTTCAAGAAATAAATCCAGGTCCTCCTAGAGTGATCATCAATGAATAAAACATAGTACTCATATCTCCAAAACATGGAACATCGACAACTCACCGCTAGAATGAATCAAATCAAGTATCCCAGTCGCTCTGCTGTCACTGCTGGGAAAAGGGGATTTGGCAAACTTGCCCATCGCACATCCTCTGCAAGTATAAAAGTGATCAGTACTGAACTCTGGCACACCTGTAGTGATCTCCCGCAAAGTCCTCAAGGCTCCATGATGCATGTGCCCCATCCTGCGGTGCCAAATCTCACACGGCTCAGAACTGCTAGCTCTGCTGTCGGTACTACTGCTCAATGCCAAAAGGGACTGAAATGCAAACTTGTACACCTTTGCATGGCGTACACCTATCACTCTAGGTGTGAATCGGTGGGTACTTGCAGAATACATCGGCTTTGTCCTCCTGGCTTGATGCCTCATATCCTCTATCCTCCAAAGTGAGACGGATATCGGGGTTCTCCCATCATCACGACACCTTAAAGAACATCGACACCTTCGAGGAGGCCCAGACCCTCTGAAATGTCGGTGTCCCCACACCCGGCCCCGCTCTCGCCTTATTAATCATGATGCCTCTATCGGTGCCACTCTCTCGGCTACGAAAGTAATCACGGACTCTTTTGTCATGTGACGTGGCTCTTGTCCACATACACGGATACTAGAAGATGCTCGCTGTCACGAGGATACATGCTCCCTCTCCCCGAACCTCTATGAAAATGATCACTAGAGGGAACTCACACGCGATGAACCCAAACTCCGGTCAAAACGATCTGCCAAAGTCCTCAACCTCTGTTTGGTGCCATGCTGGTTCTTCCCTTCTTCTTCTTTTAGGACACCTGGCCCCTTGGTGTCCCATCTTTTGACAATTCCAACACTTCACCTTGGAATATTCCTTCTGTGTTATACCCTATTTACCTTTACCTTTGCCTTTGCCCCCACCACTGCTTGTGGAAGCTTTCTTCTTTCCTTTGCCTTTCTTGCCTCCTACCAGCAGTGCTACATTCTCATCCTGCTCAACTAGCTTGGCTGCCCCAAGCTGACCCTTCCTGATCTCTTTCTGAATGCAATCATCCCAAAACCTCTCCCATGTGGGAAGGTCTCACGTGCACAAACCCCATCAGCAAATTTCGTCCATGAACTGGGGAGGCCATTCACTTTTGCACCAATATCGCATAACTAGGTGGGTGGAATGGCCTCTCCAATCGCTGCCAACTCATCTCTCACATTAGTAATATTTGTGAGATATCCAGCTGCACTATCATTGCCCATCTTAATGGTCTTCATCTTCTCCTTCAGGACCATTTTACGGTTCTCATTGGTACTCTGGTAGAGATTGGACAATGCTGTCCACATCTCATGAACATTTCTCTTTCCTCTCACATGAGGAATGCAATGGTCTTTGATTCCGTCTAGAATCAGCCTCTTACCCTTGTTCTTTTTATTATATGCTGCCAACTGAGTAGCATCAGTAGGCACATTCACAGGGTTCTGTGTGGTATGTACCATAATGTCCCAGACTTCTGCCTCCTCAAAGATACTCTGCATTCTCTCCTTCAAAATGCTGTAGTTGGAATGCCCATCCAACCTATCCTCCACCCTCAGTCCCAATGACATCCTGCTGTCCTAAAACTGAAAAATAACCTTTGTTGTAGTAAAGTAAAAATTCTTTTTGTAAAAATCGACTTCTTTGGAATTTTACGAGTGAAAAAAATGGTGGTTTATTATTTTCTCATAGCATCTGACGCACTTTCGACATAGCTCCCGATACTATGTAGAAATTTTCTGGCTTCCCACTTCGGTTTTCAGTTTCACATTATTTCTCCAAAATAGTTAAATGCCCTTTCCCATATCCATACATTCAACAACTGGAAAATAAATTTTCTTTGACTAAATTAAAATATTACGAACGGAAAATACGAAATAAATATCGCTGTCTGAAACAACCATTCAACACATTTAAACACGGTGATTTTTGGTGGTGACCTGGAAAAACCCCCTACAACTCTTGGGGAAAACCGGTCTGGAAGCTTCCTCTTTTATACGAAAAATTCTTTTACGGTGAAAAGCGATGTCTACACAGTGCAGCAAACACAAAAATCACTTATCTCAACTTTCGTGCCACCCACCACCTTGAAAACCATGCCCAGCTTGACAGAAAATTTTTGATTACGACGTGCGTACCTTTCTTTGCCCTCGAAAAACGTGCCGGGGAATGACGCGTACGGAGCGTACGGATTCCGTACGATCGGGACATCAACCTCTTTCTCGGTACGTGCCCGGAAAATGCGTCTGAAAACCATGCTCCCCTTCTTTGTTTATCCCGACTCCTCGAAAACGTTCTGCCCCTCTCTCAAGCAGAGTGCAAAACATATACGAACTTTCTTGCCTTGGTTAATGTGCCGATGAAACTCTGGTCTGATTTCGACCTTGGGGGGATGTGCCCTCTTAGCCTCTTCGGACTTCTTGTCTTTTGCCTTTGCTACTCACTACCTTTCGAAAGTACTCTTGACTCCTCTCCTCCTCTCTCAATCTGCTCATGAAAGAATGAATGACCTTTTCCCTCATTTTCCTCCTTTAACCTAACCCTAAGTGACTTTTGGGAAATCCCTAAATCCAATGGCTGAGATAGCTTTAGATCTAGGGCTGAGATTAAATGCTCATTTAAATCTCACTTTCTAATTTTTAATTCACCCCACTTTAATAAAGACCCACTTAGTCATTTATTTCCAAAGTCACTTTTCCTTTCTAATTTTACATTGACTTTATTAAAGTCACTTTAAAATTAGACTTTAGTAACTTTATCACATAAAGTCACTTTTAAATTAGATTTGACTTTATAAAATTATAAAGTCACTTTAAGAGAAAAATTAAATTCTTTTGGACACTTTTCCCTATGCCAAAGATCAAAGCCTTAGGGAACCACCTCTCCTCCGGTACCCAAATTTCAACAAATTTTAAAATTTATTCAATCAACCTAATGAAGCATTGAAACCTAACGCGCATTTTTAGAGGTTTAGGCTAGTGACGTGTTCCAGCGTCATTAAACCTAGTATTTGTCGTTCGCCATATGGAATTAGACAGCACTAGTACAAAGTTGTGCTCCCCATACCGTCACGTATATAAAGGGAGACCCTCATAGGTTGCAATCCTTTATCTGTATGAAGCCAATTCTACTGCCCTGTAACCATGATACACCGAAAACAACATTCAGGGAGACTACATGCATGTATGTTAAGTCCTTGGTCATTTCTCTTTCATTTAATCACCAAGGTGTATATTGTAGTTCACGGAAGCTTGGTACACCCTCTTGCTTAGATTAGCTAAGTGGTTATTTTTGTCCTTTCGTGACTCTCTAAAAGTGAAAATATCATCAAGCGCTTGTCCTTTCATGCTTGTTTCAACCTGAAAGTGATACAGTCACCTTTTTCTTGTTTCTCGACTCTCGAAATATGAAACGACAGATTTTTGTTTCAACGTCTTAAAAAATGAACTACCCACGAAATATTCCTGGTTAAATTTATCTTCCTTAGTATTTTTTGTTAAGGTTGTTTCCAAGGCAACGTTTCTACAGTTTACCAACCAAGGAATCCCCTCCGAAGGGAATCCTGGTCCTTTTCCTGCTTTTGGGAATGTTGGCACTCCTTATATGGTGACATTGTCCCTTCCTGGGTTAACTGTTGGTTTTCTTGTGTGGTTTTTTTCGTCCGCAGTAGTCCCGAGTGCTCCGACTTATGTTCAACCATATCCTCCGCCTGAACAACATCATTTTGATTCTAAAGTGGACCTCTCCCCTTCTTCGCCTATTTATTCATCTTCCTCTTCTACTTCGTGTGGTGAGAGTCTAGATTGTAGTAACCAGGTGGCTAAGAAGAAAAAAAAGACGAAGAAAAAGAAGAAGTCAGATAAGTGAGAGGCCAGCCCTGCAGCTATTTTTCCTAAGACACCTTCCAACGATAAACCGTCCTTCCACGGAAATTCAAATTCCCTTGCAAGTTGTGCAAGGGTGACCACTTCCTTCGAGATTGCCTTGGCATCCCCAAGGTGCTTGGAGCATGATCCAACAGTCGTCCTCCATTGTCTTTGGCTTCTGGAAGTCATGTTGGTGACACATATTCAACTAGTACTGATAAGACTCGTAAGAAATAGGGTAAGATCACAAATCCTTGTAAGTTGTGTGAAGGGCATCATCCCATTCACCTTTTTCCATACATGGATGAAGCCACGAGAGTATTAGACAACCCTTCTGTTTCTGTGTCCTACCTTCCGGTTGGTTACCAGAAGCTTTCTTGGAGTCCTCCACTAGTTGATTCAACGATCAGTCAAGATTCATCCTTGGTCGATCCCATTCCCTCATAAATTAAAATTCATGAATCCATTTCTGATGAACCATTGGTCATGGAATCATTCGATCTGATCTTGCCTATGGTTCATCAGGTATTTTCCGTTGCGAGCGGACCCCGTACCCCTCATGTTCTTCTTGTTTCTTCAGATTCCTCGGACTTTGAGACAGATCCTCCCATCCCTGTGACTCAAGAATTTTCTCTTCCTGCTCACATGTTTGTGGTCCAGGAGGATGCTCCTCTTGCTCCGGTAATATCAGGGGATGACCATCTCAGTTCTGTGGTACCCCCTCTGAGTATTTTGGTCACTTATTTTTATTGGAGTCGATTCACAGGATACCGCCTTCCTTCTTAAGTGCCTTTTGAGATCACGGTACAGGCCTCCCATGTGGTCGTACCTAGCACCATTTTAGATGAAGGCACATCTGTTTGCATTTAGTCTTCAACTACTTGGAAAGCTTTTGGCTCTCCACCGCTTGTGCCTGTTACGCAGAATCTATTGGCTTTTAATAGAGGAACCAGTCAACCGTTAGGTATCCTTCCAAATTTTCCTATTACTTTGGGAGGGTAAAACGTCTATATAGACGTGATGGTGGTCCAAGGTCCCTTGAATTTTAATTTACTCTTGGGGCATGACTATGCTTATGCCATGGGCGCACTTGTCTCCTCTCTCTTTCATGTGATTTTTTTCCACAAAAAGGTCAGATCGTGACCATTGATTAGCTTTCATTCTTTGGTCCTTATATGGCAGCTATTCCACCATCGTGTCTGTCGGATCTTTATCCACCGGTTGTACCTTCCCTTCTGCAAGATAATTATGTGGCTACCTGCCTCGTGCCCGCATTCAGTGATAGTGCCATTATGCATCGTATGCTGGGGGCATTGGCTCATGCTTTCCGAGATTTCGTTCTCCCATCAGGTGAGCACCTCTTGGAAGCCATGACTTCTTATTCGGCATGATGAGAGGTCGTCGGAGCATAGTTTGTTTTCTTGTGTCAATATCCTTAAAAATGAAACAAGGTCTCTGGAGCATAGTTCATTTTCTTGTGTCAAGCTCCTTAAAAAATTACACAAGGTCTCCGGAGCACAGTTCGTTTTCTTGTGTAAAGCTCTTTAAAAAATGAAACAAGCTCGTCAGAGCATAGTTTCTTGTCTTGTGTCAAGCTCCCTAAAAAATGAAACAAGTTGTCATGAGGATAGTTCGTCTTCTATGTCAACCTCATTAAAAAATGAATTAGCTCATGAGGATAGTTCTTTTACTATTTCAACCTCATTAAAAAATGAAACGAGTTCCCTTTTCAATTTCGAGTCTTTGATAAGATCTCATAAAATCCCACTCGAGTCTTCCCCTGATCTTGTAATTGAATCTTCACTCCATCCGTCTTTCCGATGGACTGAAGCTTGGGGGAGCATGTACCTCGAATTGAGTCACCATGCTGGGGGCATGCTCACTTTTTCTAAGCATAATTTATCTTTGTTTAAAGCTTGCGTAAAAATGAAACCAACTTCAAACAGAGTTTCCTGATTTCAAGCTTGTGTAAAAATGAAACCATTCTTATTTTACTTCTCGTGATTGACATTTTATCAGCCTGTTTTTGCCAGATGATCCTTGGTTTTCTCATTCCATCGTTACCTTCTTCTTGGACAATCATACGCCTTCACTTGATTGTTTTACCCATTCCTGAGGAACTGTTGCAATGAGTGGTCTCGCTAGCTAGCCTCTTGACCTTTACTTGTTCTGAGTAGTTCCACCATCACCGGAACTAGTTGCTACCCTTAATACCACTCATTCCTCTAGGAGGATTCATCTTTCAGCTCTTTTCTGACTCTCTAAAATTGAAAATATTTCCGAGACTCTTGTCGTTTTGAACTCCTTAACTGGATATAAAACGATATCTACCCAATATACATTTACCCATTTTTTGGGCTGGGATAGATTATTTACAAAAAAGGAATAACTTAGCCTATCGTGACTAAGAGATTCTCTTAGACATCATTTTATACCTTTTCAGATCTAAGGGACTATTTACAAAAAGGGACCTTCTGGAGTTTTCTTTTCTACTTCTTTTCAAACTCTCTAAAAATGAAAATATGTTGAGTTCTTCCTTTGTCAGACTTGTTAAACTCTATATGACATCAGAAATCGTCATCATGACATAACTGAGTTCCTCCTTCCTAGGGCTCGTAAAATGTACTAGGATATATTTTTCCGAAGGACAAACTTATATGACAAGCATATGGTATATTCTTCAAGCTTGTGTAAAAATGAAGAGGTACTCGCCAGAAATGGTGGGGGAAAATGGAAGTTATTCGTCAGTTGTGTCGGCAGTATGTCACTCTCATTAGGAGAATTTTGAGGTATAAAATGGGCTTCATAAGAAAAAATTATGACAAAAATAAACTTTATAAGAACCAATAGGATTCAAGATGATGATGTCAACCATGGGGGATGATTCATCATTTTTTAAGTAAAAGGGTAAAAAGATTAAAAAATAATAAAATAATAAAACTACTTTTTCAACTCATATTTTCAACTTATCTCCCAAATTTTTTACTCAAATTTCAAGTGGGAGTACTCATTGGATGCAAAATTTAATTCCTCATCCAAGAAGTACCCATGTTGCATACTTTTTATGGACCCTGCTACACGAAAAATGAGAAATACATGAAAAATCGTGATTGCAATCAAATTTTTCATGTATTTCTCATTTTTCGTGTAGAAGAATCCATAAAAAGTATGAAACATGGGTACTCCTTGGATGTGGAATTAAATTTTTCATCCAAAGAGTACTCCCACTCAAAATTTGAGTAAACAATTTGGGAGATAAGTTGAAAATACAAATTGAAAAAGTAGTTTTTTTTTTCCCTCTAAAATTTGATGATGTAATCAAACCTTATTTTATTATTTCCACTATTATTTTATAATTTCCTTAGGAGGCCCATTTTAGACCTCAAAATTCCCCTAATGTGAACATGACACTTATCTACAGTTCGTGTCAAGTTGGGACATCTTCACTCTATCACTTTGCCTCCATGGGTTTGGGAAATCCGTTTGCCTCTCATTAAATTACAAATTTTGTCAACATGACCTTTGATCCTATTTGAGTCAAATGCTACCAAATTCCAGAGTCGTGTCACCTATATGTTCAAGAGAAAATATATCTGCAATCTGTACATTCCTTGATCCTCTGTTTCAGTCTTGATTCACACTCATATTACATTCTTTGTTTCGCGTCGATGATGTGGGATTAATTATGACCCTCCTTCGATGAATTGCTTCCTGTTGAATTCAGCTCATTATCCAAGAAGTTGATCTAGAGACTCCCTTCTGATACCTTGGAGCCTACATGCCTCAATGGCAGGTTCTTCGCATTCAACGACAAGTCCACATCATTGGCCTTCGATCGAGCGATTTTGTGGGTGTTCAATGCCAGATAACTGTTCACATTCCGTGGATTGTACCTATTGTACCTTGAGAGCCATTATCATTATTGGTGGTTTCTCTTGTGCCTGTTAACAACTTACATCATTGTTTGATAATCAAGTGACTTTCTTGCATGTTCAACTTTAGCTCATTTACTCGCATGCTTGAAATTGTACTTGATTGGGTTGTGACAAAGCGCAAGACCCTGGATTTTATTCTCTAGAGTCTAGGTTATGAGGCGATATGATTTTTCCATGATTGGATAGATTTTTATTTCATATGGATGGCTACGACCATACCATGAGTCTTTATGGGATCCTTCTCATTTTGGATGGATGCGTCCATACCTTGGATCCTTCTCACATGGTATCTCTTACGGATGGTTGCGTCCATACCTTGATTCATGTATTTTCATAAAATATTTCAGTTATGTATATGTATCTATGATTGATTTGTAGGTCTCCTAATCGCAGCGTTTAGTTCCTTGCACATACTTGTAAAGAAGTTCACCTCTCACTCATGTTCGGACTTCATACTTTAGGGGGCATCTGTTACACAGTAATTTGTCATTGTCCCTGTGCTCCCCATTCCTTGATCCTGGAGGACCCATACAGTGACCCTTATGTACTTTCAAAGCATGGAATACATACCCCTGAACCACATTTTGTCTGCCAAATCATCTCCCTTTACAAATTTTATGAAAGATCCCTGTAGAAACATGGTTTTCAAGGTTGACGCTTTCTGTAGAAATTTGAATAACTGATATATTATTCACAAAGATTCTCCTGATCACACACTATTTTAGCTTCATGCACAATACAGAATCTCTTCTACCATTGATCATTACATGCGGAAATAAAATCAATTGCATGCGCACATTAAAACCATAAAAAATCACACATATGAACACAATATTTCATGGGAAAGATTAAAGCTGAAAACCCCAACTATATGTATATTATATGACATAGAGATCATGTAAAAATAATTATACAAAGCTCCTCACAAGCTCTCAGCACAATCTGCAATTGCTACACACTAATCAAGCTAGATCTAGCAAAACACATGCTCCAATCTCTGCCACCTGATAGCCAGCCTCTATTGTGTAATCAATTTTTTAGGATGGCTGATTAAATAACTTGAACCACCTGTCTTGTACTGCGCAATCCTCATTGGCTCCTCCAATCACTAGTTGTTGCAAATATGCAACAGTATAGTCATAACTGATAGTTAACATGCTCTTTCACCTATCTCTGCACTGGTCTCCACTGAAACTGTCCATGCACTGTAGTTAACTGATGTATTCTTCAGTTGATTAATGAGTTAATATTTAGTGAATTAATTAACTAAATAATTCACACCACTCTCACTAGTGTATCAATCAGTTAGACTAGATACAACTAGCTCAACTGAGTCTAACTGAGTTAAACAAAATACAACTCCACCAAACTCTGTCACATGAGTTCTAACTAAAGTCCTCCATGCAATAGCTCCACTTAACCCTCAGGAATAACGTAATTCCTTCTGTCAGCTCCTGTGCCACATCTGTGCACTTAACTGAAGTGCTCCAAGAGAATAAGATAATGTTTATAGTCCAAATATTATTAAGAGCTAATAATATTCGACATATCTATTTTTAGACTAGCAATATAAAAATAGATTCCACCCAATATGTCTAAAAATAGAAGTCCATCTATTTTTTCCGACTTGACCAACCATCCACAAATAGCATCCTGCAACTCATATAACATGATCCATATGTTTAAAAATAGACATAGTCTAAAAATAGACTTTGCGCCAAAAATAGCCTACAAGCCCACTTAGTGAAGGCGACTTCTTTCCACTAAGCTCATCATCTTGTTGCAATCTCAACACTCCCTCTCAACAAGATAAGGATTATCTGCCACCCCTATCCTGCCTCTGTGGTATTCGAATTTGCTCCTGGTGAGCGCTTTCTTCAAGATATCAGCATCCTGATCCTCCGTGGGAATGTATGGAAGTAACATGATGTTCCGCTGCACACAATCTCTGATATGATGATACCGGTCCGTGAAGCCAACCGCCTCAACTCATCCTCCTGTCTGTACCATGATCCATATCCCAATGTGCCTCTAAGATATCTCAATACATGCTTGCCTACCTTCCAGTAGAGCTTGTGAAAGTTGGTTAACAGCATAGCATATGTCAAGTCGTGTATTGACCAGATACATAAGTGACCCCACCAACTGTCGATAGACAGTGGCATCCACTACCTCTGCCAAAGTAGCATCCTCCTTCCTCCATCCACCAGGAAGAGGAGTATCAACAGGCTTGCAGCCATGCATGTTGAACTTCTCCAGTATCTCCCGGGCATACTTGCCTTGAGAAACAAACAGTCCATCACTGCGCTGCCAAATTTCCAATCCCAGGAAATAATGAAGGAGGCCCAATTCCTTCATCTCAAACTCTTTTGCAAGATCCTCCTTGCATGAGAGTATCAACAGCTCATCACCTGTCAAAATCAAATCATCTACATAAAGTACAATGATCGGCAACTTACCCTCCACCACAATCTGGTATAGGTTCGGATCCGCCTCACTCTTGGAGAATCAGGAGTCTTTTAAATGTTGTCTATCACATAGCAACACCCAAAAGCACGAAATTGCTTGTTTCAACCCATACAATGCTCTCTTGGGCTTTTGCACATGCGACAAGGCTACTTTGAAGATCTCAAAACCTTCGAGCTGCTCTATGTACACCTCCTCCTCAATCACTCCATTGAGGAATGCAGTCTTCACATCCATTTGATGAATGTGCCACCCCATCTACACTGAGAGAGCAAGAGTCGTTTGTATGGAAGAATACCTTGTGACAGAAGCAAAGGTTTCCTCATAATCGATCCCCTCAATCTGTGAGAAGCCTCGGAAAAAAAATCTTGCCTTGTACTTCTCCACACTCCTCGTATTTTCGCACTTCACTTTGTAGATCCATATCAAACCTAGCAATGATTTCCCTTTCGGCCTTGGGACAATCTCCCTTGCACTGTTTCTGACAATCGAATCATACTCTTCCACCATGGCATCTACCCATGCTAGATCCTCCACATCTTCCTCGAAAGAGGATGGCTCTATCATGATACACCTGCTCATAAGAGCCATGTATCTAGCATATCAGTCATGTGACTGTCTCTATATGCGTTGTGATGTAGGTGCTCCTACAATATTTTCTGCATCTTGAGCCAGTCACTCAGCTTATGTAGTGCGCTTCCGCCCTCTGATGGTTGGTGCTCCATGCGTGGTCTCTTCCACTCCATGAACCTCCTCTTGTGGCTGATCCACATCCTAAGTCTCATCCTTAAGACTAATAGCTCTCTGTCTGCATCTGAGTGTGGCTCCCTCTCAAGAAAACACTTCATGGCTTTCTCCTCATGAAATTTGATATCTCGTCGCACAACAGTCTTGCGACTATCTGGAAAATACACACGATAGTTGTGGGGTGTATCAGTGTACCCCACAAATATCCCAACCTCTGTAGTCGGCTTCAGCTTCTTCCTGGCATCCTTCGTCACATGAATGTAAACAGGTGAACCAAAAATCCTCAAATGGGAAATATCGGGCCTCTTACCAGAAAACACCTCCTCGGGTGTACTCATGCCAAGTATCCTGTGAGGACAACGGTTCTGCACATATATTGCAGTATTGCATGCCTTAGCCCACAAGTGTATGGGAAGGCCCTGATCATGCAACATCGCCTGTGCAGCACCCACGATCGTCCCGTTCTTCTGCTCAGCAACCCCATTCTGCTGTGGGTTATGAGGTGCTATGAGCTCTCTTCGAATTCCTTCTATGCTACAAAAGTCCTTGAATTCACCAGAGATGAATTCACCACCATTGTCACTCCTAAGAGCCTTAACCTGCTTCAACGATTCTTTCTCAACCAGTGCCTTGAACTCACAGAACGTTGAGTATGTCTCGCTCTTCTTCTGCATGAAGAAGATCCATCACTTATGAGAAAAATCATCAACAAATATCACATAATACCTGTGCTTTGCTGTCGAAGCTACTGAGAAAGGTCCACACACATCTGTGTGAATTCTCTCAAGGATTTTCGTGGCACGACTATCCTTCTCGTGAAAGGTGGCTTTCACAAATTTTCCCAAAGTACATTCCTTGCACTGTTCTGACTACGCAAGAGTACCCTTAGGAAGCCCAGTAGAAATCTGTTGTAGTATCTTCAAAGCTCCATGGTGAAGGTGGCCCAATCTCTGGTGCCACAACTCACCATCATCCTGGCTCACCACTCCTTCTGCCTTGCCTACCATTACGGTGCATCCATATACCTACAATTGATAAAGGTTCTTAACTCAAACCCTTATCCTCCGAGTCTCACCAGTTGCCTTACTGTGCAAGAAAGCCTTTCCCTCGCTAAAGACAACATCATATCCCTTGTCTTCTAACATCACCGCAAAGATTGGATTCTTCTTCAATCCTGGAACATGCATCACTTCATTCAATACGAAGGGTTTACTAGACTCCCTCTCAAAGGAAATGGTACCGATACCAGTTGCACTGTATATACCATCATTGCCCATCTCGATGTGCACTCCAAGATCTTTCTCATCCAGATCAGTAAACAAATCTCGATCGCCTATCATGTGAAAAGACGCACCACTGTCAAGATACCACACTGAACCCATCACACTTGAGACCAAGCATGCGATCAACAAAAAATCTAGCTCAAACTGCGAGGCTAAGGCCTCTCCAGCTGCAGATCCAGCAGCCTGCTTATTTTTCTTCTTCTGTGGACAACTAGTGGCGAAATGTCCATGTTGGTGATAGTGAAAGAACTTCACCTTGGACATGTATTGCTTCTTTCCTTTCGCACCCGATTGAGAAGCATGCTTCTTGCTCTTCCCCTTCTTTGCTTTGGCAGCCAAAGCGAAATTTTCTTCATTAGAGTTCTTTGATGAAGATCTGTCCCTGGTACTTCGCCTTATCTCCTCTTGCACAAGATCCGACCAAATTCGCTCCCATCCTGGTAATTTCTCCCGACAATTGACAGAGTCCTGATAGGAATGCCAACTCTTCGGAAGCCCAAGGAGAGCCAAGCTCAACAAGTCCTCATCATCAACAGTAACCCCCACACTTCCCAGCTCATCCCTACATTGGATGAACTTCGTGAGTTACTTAGGCATACTGTCGCCTTTCTCCATTTTTATGTTTCTGAGTTTATCCTTGAGCGCCAACTTCATCTGGTCACTCTTGCTTTGGAATAAGTATATCAACGCTTGCCACATCAAGAATGGATAAGCCTTACCATGAAGTCTGGACACTATGTGATCCTACACACCTTCCAACGGAATGCTTTGACACTTTGTTGTCTTCTTTTTCCATGCGTCAAGTACAGCAGCATCACTAGAAGTAGGTTTTGGAATTTCTACATCTATGAACTCCTTCAACCCATTGTCATCCAACACCTCCTCCATCCTATCCTTCCATGCAATATAATTCGAGCTACCCTCAAGGGCATACTCCAATCGCAATCCGTTTAAAGACATCTCAACTTCGACACCAAGAAAACACTACTGCAAATTTGAATTCCACCAGCTCAAAACTCAACCGCTTCAATGTTTTGCAATTGCTCCAATGATCAATATTGCTCTGATACCATGTAGAAATTTGAATAACTGATATATTATTCACTGAGATTCTCTTGATCACACACTATTTTAGCTTCATGCACAATACAGAATCTCTTCTACCATTGATCATTACATGTGGAAATAAAATCAATTGCATGCGCACATTAAAACCATAAACAATCACACATATGAACATAGTATTTCATGGGAAAGCTCAAAGATGAAAACCCCAACTATCTCTATGTTATATGTCATATAGATCATGTAACAATCATTTTACAAAGCTCCTTACAAGCTCTCAGCACAATCTCCAATTTCTACACACTAATCAATCTAGATCTAGCAAAACACATGCTCCAATCTCCGCCACCTGATAGCCAACCTCTATTGCGTAATAAATGTTGTAGGATGGCTCATTAAATAAATTGAACCACAAAACGCTCTTCCAATCATAGGTTAATTTGCAAATATGCAATAGCCTTGGTCTGGGCCCGAGTAGTTAACTGCTCTTTCACCTATCTACTTGTAGGTCTCCAGAAGCTGTCCGCCTGCTGATTACGCCAATGTATTCTTTAGTTGATTAATGAGTTTATAATTAGTGGGGTAATGAATAATTAATTCACACCACTCTCACTGGTGTATCAATCGGTTAGACTAGATAAACTAGCTCCTTTATGTTTAGATTAGTTAAGAAACTGAACAACTCATTAACTTCCACTCTAAAGACTCATAGCTTCTGCATAAGTTCTAACTAAAGTATCCATGCACAATGACCATCCACTAAACCTCAAGGAATAGCATAATTCATCTGTTAGCTCATGTGCCCCATCTGTGCACTTAAGCGGAAGTGCTCCACGAGAGAATGAATAATATTTTATAGTCTTAAATATTATTAAGAGCTAATAATATTTAGCATATCTCTATTTTATTTGGCAATCTAAAAAATAGATTACTTTTAATATGTATAAAATAGAAAGTCCATCTGTTTTCCGACTTGACCAACCATCCAAAAATAGCATCTTGCAACTCATATAACATGATCCATATGTCTAAAAATAGACATAGTCTAAAAATAGACTTTGCGCCAAAAATAGCCTACGGGCCCACTTAGTGAAGGTGACTTCTTTCCACTAAGCTCATCATCTTGTTGCAATCTCAACACTTTCTCTCAGTGTCTGATCTGCGCCGATAGAAGAGATTTACACTAAGTCCTACGTCGATCGATGCTCTATCTTAATGTCGGGCCTGCGTTGTCCCTCTTTTGGAAAGTTTTTAAATAGAAGTGAGGCTTCTATGACTAGAAGATTTGCGAGGTGGTGAGCTGGAAGTTTGTTTTGAGGATATGGTTGAGGAATTCCCCTTTGGGCTTCTTGTTCCTAAGAAATAGGAACTACTCCAAAGGATAAGCTCTTTTCCCATTATTTGAGGGCCCATAACCTCCTCCTCCATTGTTATATAAGGAGACCTCCTTCAGCTCTACAGCCTTAGTGATGATAGAAAGTAGAAGAAATTATAGCTTTGGGAGAATAGTGCAGAGTGTGATTGTTTTAGTGTGTTGGGAGCATAATGAGATCTTAGACCTTTGTGTGTAAAGGTGTTGCAAACGTGCTTGGATATTGACCTACCGAAGGAGAGCCTCAACATCAAGGCTTGGCTGTAAACTCCCCTTATATTTATCATAATAAAATGTAGTGGATGTTTATCTTCCACTCTTGTTTACATCTATAATGAGATTTCTAGAATTCCTTGATCGGTTAGATAGATTGTAATTATTTTATGTTTGTCATGATTTTATGCTTGTCGTGGTGTCTTGACTTTATGTACAGGTAATCGAACATTGGCAGCAGCGTGTATCGAACTTGAGGAGAACAACTGATCAAGAATCTTTGATAGAAGACGAAAACATAGCATTAGGACAAGGTAGGTCATCTTCCTTGCTCTAAATTTAATTTACAATATAGGAAGGTAGATGTTAGTATGTTCCCATAGTTGTTAGACCCACCCTAGGGATAAAGGGATCACTTATGTCTGTAGAGGGGATTTACCTTTCCAACAATATGGAACTAAGGCACAGGTTGTAGCGGATTACAGGTACACGTATAGGTACACGTAGTGGTATAGATAGGGGTGCAGGTGTATAGGATGTGGACTATCGTCTCACGACATATGTACTGGTCAGGTTTAGATACAAGACATGTGTGTCAGAAAACAGTGAGCTCAAGAAGATGTTCTTGAGGGAGTTTCATGTGAAATTATATTCAGGTCACCCAAGTTATCAGAAAACATTGGCTACATTAAATAGATTCTATTATTGTTTGAATCTGAGGTGGGATGTAGTAGAGTTTGTGGTTAGGTATTTGGACTGTCAATAGGTAAAGGAAGAGTATAGGCATCCAGGTGGACTACTATAACCCATTGCAATTCTAGAATGGAAATGGGAAGTAATTTCCATGGAGCTTATCACAAGTTTGTCAAGGACAATGATACATCATGATTTTATCATGCCTTTTGTGGATAGGTTGACAAAGTTTCACACTTTATTCCAGTGAAGACTACATATTCATCTAGCGATGCAACATAGGTTTTCATCAGAGATGTAACCATATTGCATGGTGTTCCAAATAATATTGTGCCAGACAGGGATGCAAAGTTCACTTCTAAGTTTTGGAAGGAGTTATTTGCATGATTGGGCATAGAGTTGGCCTTGAGAACAACTTATCATCCACAGATAGATGGACAGACTGAGAGGGTCAACATGATCTTAGAGGACATGTTGAGGATGTTGAGGATGTTGAGGATTTATGTGATGCATCACCAGTGGAAATGGGAAAATGGTATCAAGAGTCATTGGGAATGAGTCCCTTCAAGGCATTGTATGGGCAGAGTTGTAATAATCCTTTCAGTTGGAGTGATCCAGTTAACAGGGTGTTGATTGGACCGGACATGTTGGCATACATGGTACAAGAAATGCAAGTTATAAAGAATAATCTAAATGCAACGCAAGATAGAAAGAAGATTTATTCAAACTAGCACATGGTATTTAAGGAGTTTCAAGTTGGGGAGAATTTGTATTTATGTATCAAGCCCAAGAAGAGCCCCTTGAGGATCGGATCATGTTCCAAGATGAAACCACTATATTGCGGGCCTTTTGATATCCTTGATAGGATTGGGCCAGTGGCCTATCAACTTGCACTGCCTCCAATAGTGAAAGTCCATGATTTTTTTCATGTTTCATAACTTAAAAGGTATATACATGATGTTGATCATGTTATTGATTGGTCAGTATTGCAAGTGGAGAAATAAGAATAATTCCATTCAAAACCTCAGTTCATATTTCAACAGAAGCATCTCATGATCAGGAACACAACCATCAAGCAGTTTAAAGTGTAGTTGAAGCACTTTGGGCCTGATGAAACTACAGGGTAGATGGCAGATCAGATGTGGCCTATGTATCCTTCATTATTTTTCCATATGCACAATGCTCACAGAAATCAAAATCCAGAGAGAAATTAGACATAATTTCTACCATACCATTACCATGCAGTATTTGAAGTCCCTTCTCTCCAATATGTCCAATCATTTTATGCCATATCATTGTCTTTCCTCCAGAGACTGCTAGGCTTTTTTCTCCACTTTCAGGAACCATAGAACCATTGCACCCATTGATAAAAGTGCTACCCTAAAGATTGTACAAAGTTCAAATCCAAACTCCTCGCATTAATACCAGTGCTCCCTGAACCATCTTGTAGGTATCTTTATTGAACATTGTTTTTACACCTGCATCATCCATCTTGCTTACAAAAATCAGAATTTTGGCCAATGAAAGAATATACATAGCACCAGGAAGTGTTCTAATCCTTCCACATTGTAGCTTCAGCTTGAATTTTCCACGTGCAAGTATTATGGCCTTCCTATCATCCCCTAAGAATAAATCACCGCCATCATGCTTCTCATACTCACAAAACCACTCCCTATGGGTAGTGAAGTGAAAGGATGCACCTGAGTCAATCAACCATGCCTCATGATCTACATGTGTATTTGAAGAAGAACCCAAATACACATCCCCACCATCATCTGAGGTGGTTTTTTCCTATGCAAAAGGAGCATCATCAGATCCCTTTCCTTCATTAGGATCTTGAGATCTGTAGTCATTTTTGAAGTGCCCTTCCTTTCTGCATTTCCAGCACACCTTTATAGGATTTCATAGAGATTTAGATCTCCCTCTAGATTTAGATATCCCACTTGAAAAATTATTTTTGTTTCTGTTCTGGGACCTTCCCGTACATATAAGGCATCTCCATTTTGGCACTCCATATTTCTCCGTATCATTTCATCCAATAGCAAGGCTAAGACAATTTCATCAAAATTCAACGTATTTTTATTGCTACCTATTGCAATAACCAGACTTCCCCACGAATCTGGTAGAGAACACAACAAACGGATGCACTTATCTTCATCTGATATTTTAATATCAGCAGATGATAACTGACTTACCATAGTATTGAAGGCATTCATATGCTCTGTCACCGAGTCTCCATCCTTCATCCTCAGGTTATACAACTTTTTCCATAGGAACAATTTATTCACCAAAGACTTAGATTGGTACAAAGTCCCTAACTTTACCCACAAAGTCTTCATCATGGCTTCCCTAGATGCATTCAACAATACCTAATCTGAGATACACAATTGTATTGTGCTCTTTGCCTTCCGATCCAACTTCACCCAGTCTTCATCTCACATTTATTTTGGTCTAGTACTTGGATCTACTTCGATCCACTGATCTTAATCCACCAATAGATCCTCCATATTGAGCTTCTACAACTCAAAAATATGACCATTAAATTTATTTATCTTTATCCTTCCACTACTTGCCATCTTCTTTCACCGCAAGAATCGATCTCGCAAATCTCCCACTGAACAGGGTCTACCAAAATCCCAAGAAAAAAACCCCACAACAACAAATGCATCCCCTTGAAGCTGAAATACCTCTGATACCAAATGTAGGTTTTAACCATGTACAAAAATTATCTGCAAACAGATTCTTAAAGACATAGAATAAACAATAGCGAGAGAATAAAACATAAAATAGGTATACACAGATATTTTTCCTCTGGATCCAAAATCGAGGCTACTAGCTTGATTTTTCATTATATTCCTTTTAGTCTTACAAAAAATATATATACATTCCAAAAAATTCATAAACCCAAATCCATTAACATTGTATTAGAACATTACCATAGTTCCCTTGATCGGATCTACAAAATTCCAGGGGCCGAAAACCATCATGCCCCAAAACCATTTTCAAACCCATGCATAAAAACAGGGCTACCTGCCCCCTACTAACCCCTAGACAGGGGGGGATGCAACCCCCCAGTGACCCCCCCACTGCGCCTGGCGCAACGAACAAGGGGATTATCACCCCCCTTGTGACCCCCCATCTGTGTGACTATTCGTGGAAATAATATAACACACACCCAATAGAGGTGTAGGTGTGGTTTAACATCAAGGATGAGGTTCCCCAAGGGGGAGGGTTCTGTAACACACCCAAGCTAAAATTTCATGTAATAAAAGTTAATAAATGAAAAATAAGATCACAGTTAAGGGACACTTATTCCAAGTTGAATGTTGGGAAAAGATATCATATTGGACATCATTGGATATGTGTTTATGGCTAAAAGTAAATTGGAAAAGGAAATGGCTAAGGCATTAAAAAGGAAAAATTATTTTTGACACATTTATCTATGATAATAAAGGAAATTAGGAGAAAAGAAAGGTGAAAGGTCACAGGTTGCATGTGAGGAGGAAAATGAAGGGATATAATGGAAAATGGAGTAAATAAAGTCCTAATTGATAAAAAGGCTTCTGAGGATTGGTTGGCACCTTTTTTTAGTTAAGTTTTGGAGCTCTTTCATTATTCTCTCTCTCTGTCTCATACTATTGGATACTTAGAATTTACTTGGAGAAATTCAGCATTGAGCCAAGAAGGAGGAAAGCAAGAAAAGGAAGGACAAGGAAAGGAAATGAAAGCAAAGATCAAGCAAGGAATATCAAGATCTAGTAGCTCCAGTAGGAATACTTGCAGGTAACATATTGCATGTGTGATTTCCTAGCTAGTTTAGACATGCATGGTGTATGCATGTTATTATTTGGTTCTCTTGTTGTCGGTGGCATGGTTTTGTCAGGGTTTGACAGTGGTTTCCAATCTTACCTTGCCTTTTTCCAGGTTCCATGTTATGTTTGGATTTTGATATCAGTTTTGAGCTTTGGAATTCTCGGATGGATTTCAAAATCCGAGGTGGAGATGGTCTCAAGGAAAATTCCCAAAGGCCTAGGAATCCCTCGACCAATTTTGACGGGATCCACAGTAAAGCCAGAGGGTGGTGTCTCCATTTAGGGGCTAATGATTTGGGATTATATTGTGGTAAATCCTGAGAGACAAGGGGATGGAAATTTCCTCAAGTATAATGATGGATTTTTGGAGGCATTCCAAGCTCGGTTCGGTTTTGTGATCGAGGCATCGGTTTTGGTGTGATCATAGTATGGTGAGTGGTGTAACATTTCTTGTTCTGATAAGTTAGAAATTTTATAGGAAAAATGAAAAATTAAAAAATATTAGGATTGAATGAATAGATTAAAATCCAAAAAATGTTAGGCCTCAATGTGAAAAGAAACAATCATATCAAAAAATGTTAGGATTAGATGCTTTAAAAAATAAAGGCAACAAAAATTTGAAAATGCTAGGCATAGATAGAAGCAATAAAATAAATGAAATTTCTTTGTTTCAAATAAGAAAAAGAGATTTTGTGTGCAACTTGTTCGAATGACACAACCCAAAAACATTTTGGTTTGAATCATATTGCTTAAACATGATCAAAATATTTAAATTTGTGCATTTAGATTAGGAAATTAATTTCACCAAATTTGTTTAATCTTGGTTGAACATTAGACTTAGCAAAATAAAATGGCAGCTAGATTAAACATGCCTTAAACATATTAGGATTTAATTATTTTTTATTAATGATTAATGGCATCCTTAGAAATTAATTATTTTGGAATGAAAATCATGTTATATCTTTTATCCTAATTCGCATATGAAAAAACCTTTTTTTCATTTGCGCTATCTAATGAATTCAAAAACATAATGTGAATTCAAAATCTATGAATTACATCTCTGGTTAAAATAGAAATATATAGATAAGCAAGATGAAGTCAAGCTCTAGGAGACTGTAATATTCCAAAATGGAAAAGACAGGAATATAGAACATTAAACTGGAAATAGCAGTGATACATCAACACATAAAATTTAAGCATATCATATATCCATCATACTAACATTATAACATCAAAATGTGTACAAGATCTTGAGGAAAAAGACATCAAGTTAGGCAAAACAAGCCTCAATAGACCAAGTACATGAAATATGAAGAAGACTGCTATACAATAATGTTGGAGGCTAAGATAGTGTAGTTTTAGCTGGGGTTTACTGCTGCGATAAATGGAAACACATGGATTTTTTGATAGGGTGCTTATAAAATTTCGAGATCAAATATCTAGGCCTTCTAGCACTATTCCAAGATAACCCAGAAAGGGTTTCCTGAAATACACAAAATGTAGAAAATACAAAATATGGCCCTAGGGCTGAATAATATCTATAAATAAATAGATTATGGGAGGTGGCTGATCTGATGTAGAAAATGGATGATACTCCTCCAATAGATCTCCCAAATGAAGATTTTATCCCCTAACTGAAAATCTAACTCCTCAACTAGGGCTCTAAACCCTCCACTGCAACTTCTCACTGAAATAATGCAATTCCTGAAGGGAATTGCACTGTAGCTAATGGAAGCAGCTTATCCTAATGATAAATTCTGAAATTAAGCTCAAGAATCTTCCTTACTAGCCTCCCAGATGAAGGGCTACTCCCTCCATTGGAAAACAAGCTCAAAAATTGGGTTTCTAAACCCTCCACTACTGCAACCCTGAAACACAACACAATCCTGGAAGAGACTACATTGTGGATGATGGATGAAGCTTGGATAAATTCCAGATATTGGAAATGATGCTCAAGATACCTCTCCTAAGTAGGCCCTCGAAGTCCCCCAAGGATGAGGGTGGGATTCCTGCTCGGGAACACCCTTGTGCTAAATAGCACAAAAGACTTAGCTAAAGAGATGTAGCATGAAAATAGTTATATAAGACCACAAAATCAATAATCCAAATCATGTCCTCTATGGCTACCATCATCTTCTGTTTAGGCTTGGTGAGAATCCTCACCCTGGGTCCCACTCATTAAAGGAGTTACTCTCATGAATACACTCCCCCTAAATGACTGCATTGTCCTCCATTAATCCTCCACTATCTCCATAAAAACGTTGTTGATTTGGTCAATATTGACCTTGTCCACATGCTTGTTGGGCAGTTTAATTGTTATATTAAACCTCTCAATATTAGTTATCAATCCGGGAGTTGTAAAAGCGAGTTGTACTACTTCTTGGCTCAGCTTAATGGTCACAGTATAAATATTCCTTTGTAATGATAAACTAAACACTGGAATGAAGCACACATTTGCTGGCAAATAAAAAATCTTGAAAAGGAGACCTACTTAACCAATTTCATTCACTTTAAACTCCATACTGAAATTAAACTATAAGGAAATACAAAGCAATTCTAAATCATTCTCACACTCGAATTCTACTTTTTAAATATCCTATGATATCTTGGAAACCTAATCTATTTATTCCTCTCATCAACTTGAAACTAACATTTGAAACTAATCTTGAGATGAGCAAAAAGGTCACACCGTTTATTCTAATGAAAACCTCACACATTAAACTAACTAGAACTACTCTTAATAACAAATTCAAGATTCCAAATTAACAAAAGGCAATTCTAACTATTGCTAAAAGAAAACTACTTCACTCTATGTAAAATAACATCTAAAAGATCCTATTAAAAATATCATTTCTGATAATCTATGATAATCTTTCAAAACATTTTAATCTAGATTAAATGAATCGTCCAAAAACAAGCTTACTATTCAAACCATGTAACTCAATAATGAAAACGAAATCACTCTACCTACACAATTAAATCTACACTTAAACTTGCTCTTCTAAGGAAATGATTACACTATGAAAACAAGAAGGATTCAAGTTAAAAATAAATATAAATATTAAGAAAAGTCCCAGGAAGCATAAACAAATCAAATAAGCATTAAAACCTGCAAATATTCAAAGAGATTATGTACTGCAAACCAAACTCTAACTCAAAGCATTAAATCTGTTCTCACTCTGATCACTGAGAAATCATTGTATTCATATGCTCCCATTACATTTTATTTGACAAGAGGGATAGAGCATAAAATTATATTACAGTTCTCAAACATCGATTATGTAATGAATAATAATTCTTTAGTCAATCAATTTGCGCAATATGAAGATGACTGAAATGCTTTGAGATTGAACCACACATTCACACAAAAACCTGAAATGTTAAAATTGCACACATCTAATTAGCCTACATTATTGATCAAGCTTAGCTCCAGATGTGGTGGGCCCTCCCATCCCTAGAGTAAGTTGGCTTACTGCAATGGAGGAACGGTTTTAAAACATCAAAAGTTGGAATTCGAAATGGATCACAGTGACAATGTTACTGCTCACAACATGAAAGAAATGATGTATATTGAAAAGAGAATTTGGCAATTGATTTATACAAATCATAGAAATCCCTCTATCAATATTACATTTCTCTGCAACTCGATACCAGTTCTACCTCTCAGAATTCGACTTCACCATTTTAGAAATTCCACCCTGGTTCTAGATCTAAGAAAATCGACCTTCTATTCCTATCAATCCCAGCTTATCTAACTGACAGACTCACACTAATTACATCTTTTCCCCTATCTAATTTATGGACGAACTCCCCGCTTGCTTGTATGATCACAGCAAATTATATATATATATACCAGATTTACACATTGGAGCTTCAATCAGCCAATTAAAATATAGAAGATAATTGGTTTTAACAATTTTCTGGAATAAGGATTAGTTTTTGAAACAAAATGTCGAATTAGGAAATCGCTCCTCTTTTCATGGGACGTTGTTGTTGCTGGAAGGTGCAATCTTGGGTTCTGGAGGAAATTTAAACATCGTATAGTTGGTGGAAGCAAGGCATTATTTGTCACCACACATCCAGCGGATGAGGCTGGCTATGGTGCCTACAAACCTGACATTCACATGCGTTGTTGGCTCTAGATGTTTGTGTGATAAGAGCTACACAGCTGCATGTGTTGACTGCAAATTCAACTTCATTGTTTCACCAACGTTAATATGGCCAATCATAAATAGAGATTCGTAGTGACATGGTCGCGAATGATAGGGGGAAATATTGTGCAGTATTGGGATAATTCCTTCAATCTGGAGTTGTTGTGAATAACCTTTGGTTCTCCATTCTCCAACACCCGAACCAAATGCTCGAACACAACCTCACAGAATAGGAAGAAATCTTCCTTTCATCAACAATTGCCCTCAACAATGGATGCTTCCTTTGGGTAGAGATAGGATGCATGAAGAAGCACAATGCGAGACTTTTTGAATCGATCATCTCCTAATACTGGCTGAAGATGAATAGGGTTTTAAAGCTTCAAGTCCACGTCCTTGTCTCCAAAACTTGTATTTATTTGCGTGGGGTAATCAAAAGATGCAGCAACTTCCAAACTGAGTGTAAATATGTAGTCACTAAATATGTTGTTACTAATGCGTACAGTCTTCCTTGATTTTTTTGACTGCCCAAATCAGAAATATGTTTCTTGGTAAACCAAATTGGCCCTGTTCAATACGATGAAGAAGGTCTCGCAAGGTAGCCACAAATGGTGAAATTCCGATGCCACCAGCAACCAGAATCATATTACCATAACTTAAGTGATAATCTACCTCATGCCCATAGGGACCTTCAACCGAAGCATTCAATTTAAAAGGACATCGAACTGCCAACTATTGTTGAGTTTGTTCTCCGATCATTGAATCAATATTTTTCAGTTCATGTGTCCATTTCCCAAGAGGTTTTATTAAAATTGATAAATGATGTCCACCATCATATGGGTTGGGTGACACACTAAATGGATGCCATTGTAGCCAAGATAAATTTCTTATTTGGATAAAGACAAAACTCAATGCATTGTAGCACAAACCTAGTGGCTTTGATATAACCAATTCGATTGTTCCACATGGAAGGCACTTTGCTGACAACAAATCAACATCTCTTCGAGATTGACAGAATCTAAGAAACCGATCAACTATGAAGAAAAAGATCCCTCCTGCTGCTGTGGCGAATAGATAGTCTCCCACATGTAATGCTAAGAACACTATAAATACTATGTATAATTGATGTGTGTATAAAAAGAGTTCAAACAAGTGTTTTCATATGAAGCGCAATGAAGTCACCCACATGGCCAAGCCAGCACAAAGGCTTATCTCCCCTGGGAGATTGCAATATTATCCCATTGCCACCGAACAAACTCTTTGTCGCAATACACCTGGAAAGATGATTGAAGTTGTTGGTAATTGATTGCATTTCAAGAAGGATGGTTAATTATATTTGGTCGGTGCTGCTGATGCTAGAAATTTCATCTTGGAATGAGGCAAAGGGTTTAGAACATGGCTCTTAGTGGAATATTCCCCCAATGATAATTCATTCACAAAGCTGATTTTTTCCAAACAACTTCTAGGTTATATGAAACATGGTGCTCTAAAAAAAACCCACGTCTCAGAATTTATATATTTTGCTCCATTTGATCGCAAAATTGATATTTTCACCTACATCAATCTCATACTCAACTACCCAGCTATTGCTTTTATGCATTTTCTGGCAGTAAGGTACATGTTCCATTCAAAATCTTCCATGCTTCATTGTGCTATACTGCAGAACTCAATGGAGAAGGTTTATCTTCTAGAAGGTAATTCACATCATAACATATTTCTTGGAAAAACATATATTTCTGCTCTTATGCATGGATCCGTGCTTAAATGCAGTTTTACACTAGACTTATTCACCTGCTACCAAGAAGACATCTATTAATAAAATTTACACACAAACACTCATTTATTTAAATAATAAGAAGAATTCATAAATTAACAACTATCATCTCTAAATGCCTCTAATTAACAACATAATGGATAAATAATGATTAAAACACTAGGTACAAGCATGTATTGATGTGATAAATATTGTGAAAATTTGGGCAAAACTGCGGCTCAACAATGCTTTAGCCCCTGTTCATAGATCAAGGTGCTTTATTCAGCTAATACAATGATCCAAATTCACATGAGAAGTGGTTTTATTCCTACTAAAGAGATTTATGGGTATCCCTACCCACTTATTCATCTATCTAAATGACAAAAGAAAAAATTAATATTCCAATTAGTTGCAAGCTAATTTTGGAATATTATAGTCCTCCCCTCCCAAATGTTGCTTGTCCTCAAGAAACTGCAAGGATAGATACTACAAAGCATCCTCTCCTCCTCCTGTAGCATCATCATCTAATAAGCTCCTCCACTGAACAAGATTCTCTCTCATCAATCAGTCCCCTAGTTTCTCCTCCCAAGTGTACATGTAATCCTTTGTTGATAAACCAAAATGGCCCTCATCATGAAGAAGTGGGATATCCATGGAAGAAACTATATGTTGTCTAGAGGCCTTCTTGAGGCATGGAATCTGAAAAATGTAGGGAACTTCAATCCCCATGAGAAGCTGCAACCCCCAAGTTATCATCCAAACAAAATGAATAACCCTCCAAATTGGTAACTCATAGAAAAAATCTTCCATCTCTTGCTCCTGCAATGTACATGGGTTGTATGGCTGAACATGATAAACCAAATTTTCTATCCCATGCTGTATCTCTCTCCACTTATGATATGTGTAGATTTTTTGCTTATTTTGGGTTGCCATAATGTTACCCTCATGAAGCAAAAGGGAAACTGGATCCTCAAAGACCCACTCTTTGGTTATATGAACCTTTCTTGCCCAAGCTATTCCACATATAGTGAATAGAACATCATCATAATATGGAATAAAAATGAGAAAGATATTGAGTGTCATATGAAATTTTGGATGGTGCCAATAGTTTCCCAAGTGGATACAGCACATTTTTTCTACCTACTGCCTCAGATCATAGTTTGGCAAGTTGTCTCCCAACCATTTGTTAGTTGTGCATGTTTTCTCATCTACTGGAAAGTAGTAAATGGAATTGTGTATCAAATGAGCATTCCAAGAATAACAAAATACTTTCACAATGCCATACAATAATGGCTATCTCCATCACTAATGTTGGTCTTAGAAAGACCATGAAGCCCAAATAGAGGCTTACCCTCTTGTGCAGCAATGCACTGTATATAAATGGTGAGAGAATGCAAATACTTTGTTAGATGATCAATAAGTACAAAAACACAACTCTTACCATGTACTATGAGTAAGCTGATAATGAGGTTTATGGATAAGCCCTCCCATGAGAATCTCTCCATAACGGTCTGAAATGTCTCCATGAGACCTTGGTGAATGGAAGGAAATAAATCATGTGCTACATGTAGAGCCTTCTTCTTGTGCTTGGAGATTAAAGTCAAGAAGATCATATCCAGGTAATAGATGACTCCATCCACCTCTTTATATCTTTCATCTCCTACTTTCCCATCAAGTACCTCATGTGTGAAGTGATCCTTGGAACGCTCCATCAATAGATTCCAACTCCCAAGTGACAGCGTTGTTGGCCTTTGTGATAAGGCTCCTGTCATCTCATAACTTCCCTCTTTGACATGCCCAATGCCAAAGTCACATAATAAAATGCTGTTATATATGGGAGAATCTGTCCTATGTTGAAGTACCTCTTGGTCCTCCAAGGCTAAGGAGTATCCCCCTTGCACCATGATTTTTCCACCATCTACTCCTAAAACATCATGCAAGGTATGGGAGAAAATCAGCCCATACTCTCCCAAGAGTAACCAAAGAAACAATATCTCTTGTTTCCTCCTCATCTCATCATCATACAAGTCATGGAGTAACATCATGATAGTTGACTTGTAGAATGCCCCATACAACCAAATCCTTTGTTTCCATATCATATGGGTGTCATGCAATGCCCCAAACCATGACACACCCTTTGACATAGAATATGTCACATGATAGCCAAACTCTTTCAAGAGTAGCTAGCGCATCCATGCCTCCTATTGTATTGTGTCATAGATCTGCAAGTGGCTTACCAACCCCTTGCTCATCATCCTCACCCATCCATCCAACTGTGAGTGTCTCCTATCATGCTCCAAATTGGTATCTACCTCATGGAGAATACCATCCTCCAAAATCTAATCACTATCTTTGCACTTCATGAGATGTTGAAGTGCAACCTCCTAGAGATCTCTACATAACTACCACTCATCAATGACCAATTTGAACCCATAAGGTTCCAAACATGTTGTAGGAAAAAGCTTCTCATTGAGCTGTGAAGTGCTCATCAAGAAGGATCTATCATAATAATGGGAGATGTTATCCATCATAAGATGTCTTAAATCAACCATCTACCTATCCAATGCTACACAAGTAGAATGGTCATTGGAGTTATCTAATAATAGTTGGGCCCCCAACTCATCACTACTCCTCAATGACAGTGCTTCTCATCTCCTGATGTTGCATCTGTTGTCTCATGATCATGCACAATGCTGAACACATAGTTTTTCATTGGATTTATTAGGATTATGCTCATCCTGTCCTCCAAAACTCTACACTCCAACCCAAAGTGTTGTGTCTAGCTCATCAATGAGATACCAAGATGACTATATATCTCCTCCTTGAACTAGTCAAGGGTCCTCTACGCAACGATAGTCTGTTGCTCCAAATCAGTAGTGCGCTTTGGCCCTTGGTCATGCAATTTCCCTGATGATATGTCCCCACAACTCTCCATCTGATGTGATAAAATAATATGGGGTGGAATTGTTTGCATACATTGGTTAAGTTGATCATTGGGAACATCTTGTATAGCTATAAGGGTTCCTCCTACTGGTGTAATGAATCCTCCAACTACTAGTGATGGTGATGGTTGCTCCTCTACTGTTGCACCAGCATTGACATATGTCTCTTCCTCCTCATGAACCTCCTGAATAATGCAAGGGACTCTCAATGTCAATAGATCAATACCATCTTACAAAGATGCAAGTGTTCCTTCTCCTGATGCAAGTACTCCTGCAGCAAGTGGTGGTGGAAGTTTCTCTTCTTCCAGAATGATAACACTGACATCTTCCCTTGGCCCCTCATGTGATTTCTCATTTATGTCGGGAAATTTCTCAATAGGAACTACATCTGGTTTCTTCTTATCAAACTTCTTGATCATACTTTGAGTAAAATTTGCATAAGCAGTCACTCTTGCATGTTTCAAATTGTTGAACCACCAAATATTTTCTTCACCCTCAAGGTGCAACACTACAATCTCAATAGCTTCTATTTCTGATACTGGATGTAGCAGGAAGAATGCATCTAACTTCTTCCTCCAAGCCCTTTCTGTGCTTGTGGATGACCCATCAAATGTATACAATATAAATCTATTATCTTTTTCTTCTACTATTGCTGCAAGGTCTCCTCTCTTTTTTGATCTAATGAACTGTTGGAGAGTTAGATTCTCCTTGAAAGCCCTTGATTGAGATTTGTACTCTGCAAGATAATCAATTAGAGTCTCATGATCTAAGTTTCCTCCATATCCATGCCTTTCACCTTCCTCTTCAAAGAAAGTGTACATAGTAGATTTCTTTGGAGCTCTATGCAATACCGGTTTCTTCTGTTGCTAATAAGAAGTGCTTGGACATTCTTCATCTTGAAACCTTCTTGAGGTCTCATTTCATCTATCCCTTATCATTTGGTTGACCTCCTTGGAGAGGTCCTTCATAGATCTGAAAATAAATGAGGAAAAAATCATTCCTTCCATCATTATGGATGTCTTATTCTTGTGCCATAAAATGTATTGCCCATGAGCTGAGCTAGATATCATGCTTTGATACCACTGTAATATTCCAAAATGGAAAATACACGAATATAGAAAATTAAACTGGAAATAGCAGTGATACATCAACACATAAAATGTAAGCATATCATATAGCCATAATATTAACATTATAACATAAAAATGTGTACAAGATCTTGAGGAAAAAGATACTCAAGTTAGGCAAAACGATCCTCAATAGACCAAGTACATGAAATATGAATAACACTGATATACAATAATGCCAGAGGCTAAGACAGTGCAGTTTTAGTTGGGGTTTATTGCTGCTGTAAATGGAAACACATGTACTTTCTGATAGGGTTCTTATAAAATGTCAGAATCAAATATCTGGGCCTTCTAGCACTATTTCAAGATAACCCAGAAAGAGTTTCCTGAAATACACAAAATGCAGAAAATACAAAATATGGACCTAGGGCTGAATAATCTCTGCAACTGATTAGCTAATTGGAGGTGTCTAATATGATGTAGAAAATGGATGATACTCCTCCAATATATCTCCCAAATGAAGGGTTGATCCCCTCACTAAAAATCTAACTCCTCCTCAATTAGGGCTCTAAACCCTCCACTGCAACTTCTCACTGAAATAATGCAATTCCTGAAGGGAAATGCATTTTAGATGATGGCAGTAGCTTATAATGATGCTAAATGTTGAAATGAAGCTCAATAATATTCCTTACTAGCCTCCTACATGAAGGGTTGCTCCCTCCACAAGAAAACAAGCTCAGAAATTGGGTTTCTCAACCCTCCACTACTGCAACCCTGCAACACAACACAATCTTGGAAGAGACTGCATTGTGGATGATGGCCGAAGCTTGGCCAAATACTGGATAGTGGAAATGATGCTCAAGATACCTCTCATGAGTAGTCCCTCAAAGGCCCCCGAGGATGAGGGTGGGATTCCGCTTGGGGACACCCTTGTGCTAAACAACACAACACACTTAGCTAAACAACTAAAGCATGCAAATAGTCATACAAGATGACAAAATCAATAATCCAAATCATGTCCTCTATGGATTCCATCCTCTTCCTTTTATGCTTGGTGAGCATCCTCACCCTGGGTCCCACTCATTAAAGGAGTTACTCTCATGCATGCACTCCTCCTAAATTACTACGCTGTCCTCCATTAATCCTCCACTATCTCCATAACAGCATTGTTGATTTGGTCAACATTGACCTTTTCCACATGCTTTAGCCCCTGTTCACACCTCAAGGTGCTTTATTCAGCTAATACAATGATCCAAATTCACATGAGAAGTGGTTTTATTCCTTCTAAAGATATTTATGGGTCTCCCTACCCGCTTATTCATCTATCTAAATGATAATAAAAAATTAATATTCAAATTAGCTGCAAGATAATTTTGGAATATTACAAAGACCTTATTTCCCCTCTTTAACTTTCCCAAAACCCATGAGTTTCCTGACTTAGTCATCTCATGTCAAGCTAGATATAACCCTCTTATGAGAAACATGGTAGCTTAGAATGGAGACATTCTGATTTCTATCACAGCTGAAACCATAAACCAAATGCTGTCAATCCAACATAATGATTCCCTTAGCCATTTTTCCCAAGCTTCCCTTATGGAATTATATCATAAAATTACCTTTCCTTAGAGAGCTTAGATCTTTGAAACCTTTCTTCCAGATGATGTTGAACTTCTGAAAATAAATCTTCCTTATCCATCCACTATGTTCCCATAAGCAACTAGGCACATTATTTCTTTAATTTCCTACTTGTTAGGCTACCAAAATGATAGAACAATAGATGAATCTATTATGGATTACTTTTCCATTTTTTCCAAGGACATTCATTCAGCATTTGTGTATAATTACAGTCAGTTCCTAGCTGATAATATGCATGAGAAGATGATGAATTTAACTACTCAAGCCATGTTCAAGTACAACTTTGTACTGGTTTATATGTTCCTTTTTTCAGAAGGGAGATTTGTTACCAATAACTTTTCACAAACAAGATGATCAAGGTGTTAATAAATTAGTCATACATTGGATTCAATTGGTTAGGTCAATTTCAACTGAATTTTCATTTGTAGATTTTATTTACTCTTTCATTCATCCAGTTTCTCAACTTTTAAGCAGTCGGAATGAGCCTAGGATAGGTTCAGAAATCAAAAGAATTCTTCGTCTGAGTGATCAAGTAAAAACTGCAGACTAATATCTTTATCAGAAATATACAGAGATCGGGTTATATGGCTATGAATTGGCACCTTACAAGATGCCCAAATATGTTTCGATGAGACTTTTCTCTCTGTAATATATTAGGAAAATGATTAATATGTATGAGCTGCATTTTGCTTTAGTTAAAAGGAAATATAAATTCAAAATAAAGACTAAGGTCGGCTCTTTCATATGCAACACCAGGACATCAGGAGTTGAAGTAGATACTATGCTAAAGAATATGACTTGGTCATATGATCCCCTCAGTATCATCTCTAACTTGAGGGTGGAGATGAAGACATTGCCTTACAATCACACTCCTAGGATAGAAATTGAAAAATTCATGAACCAAGATCAGTGGGTAGAAAACACACTTCAAGAAGTAGATGAACAAATTCTTTCCACCTCCACTCTCCAAACTCCCATTTCTCAAGACAAGCAACAGAAGAGACCAAGAGGATAACCATCATCTTCAGCAAGCATTGTAAAGGAATTCATCATTTAGCAAAAGAAGCAGAAGATATATTTCACTATCTCAACTAATCAAAGTTAGAAAGATAGTGAGTGAGATATTATTGATTTGGGTGATGCAAAAGTTTCTACAACATCATAGGTGTTAGTTTCTAAATTTTCAATGATCAAATACACTCTTTCAGGTTTACTTGGTAGAAGTCCTTGTTTAAAATTTCATGTTTTCAAATAAATCATTAAATAATTTTTGTTCACTGAATATTGTCTAGGTATGATGTTGCTCCCTCTACCCACTCATGGTCATCATAAATTTCAAGGTCATATCATCATTTCAGTGTCTAGGGTCATAGATCAGTCAAAATACCAATCATCTAGGCGATGGTCTAGCGCTTATTTTGTTTTGTCATCATAATGTCCAATCATGTCATGAAAAAGGAAAATAAAATTCATTGTCATTATTCAAATAATATTCATTGGGAATTATCAAAGGTAGGTAATAACACAAAGGTAGCTTGTCCTTTTTCAAGAATTCTGCTACATGGTCAAATTTTTTCAAAAAGGAATTTTTCTCAAAGTGTTTATGATTTCACTTAAGACAAAAGAAAATTTTGTCAGTTATAAAGGGAAATGAAGCTTTTTGAGTTCATTTCATCCTTTGGTTTTCATTAGGGGAATTTTGAGGTCTAAAATGGGCCTCCTAAGGAAATTATAAAATATTAGTGGAAATAATAAAATCAAATTTGATTACATCATCAAATTTTAGAGGGAAAAAATAAAAAACTACTTTTTGAACTCGTATTTTCAATTTATCTCCCAAAGTTTTTACTCAAATTTCAAGCGAGAGTACTCATTGGATGAAAATTTTAATTCCTCATCCAATGAGTACCCATGCTGCATAATTTTTATGGATCATACTACATGAAAAATGAGAAATACATGAAAAATGTGATTGCAATCGCGTTTTTCATGTATTTCTCATTTTTCGTGTAGCAGCGTCCATGAAAAGTATGCAACATGGGTACTCCTTGGATGATGAATTAAATTTTGCATCCAACGAGTACTCCCACTCGAATTCGAGTAAAAAATTTGGGAGAAAATGCGAGTTAAAATGTTGTTTTATTGTTTTATTATTTTTTAATATTTTTACCCTTTTACTTAAAAATTGGTGAATCATCCCCCATGGTTGAAATCATCATATTGAATCCTATTAGTTCTTATAAAGTTTATTTTTGTTGTATATTTTTCTTAGGAGGCCCATTTTAGACCTCAAAATTCCCCTAATGCAAAAGAGCTCCTCTCTCAGACTCACAACTCTCCACAGCCATCCAAAGATCGAAGACAACTACCAAAAACTGATCCAAACTGATCTTTGCTATGTTTCTGCTCCTTGCTACGCTTCTGGTGTAGCCATGCTATGCTTCTAGAAATTTTCTACATTTTTGGCATCCAAGATCCAAAAATCCATCAGAATGGTCAGTTCAACATTTTCAAGGTTTAGGTGCTTCCAAGTCTGTAAGTGAACATTCCTTACCTCTCATTCAAGTGAATTTCTTCAGCAAAGGGTGGATTCCCTATTCTAGGGTGTTCAACTATGTTTTTTGGTTTCATTGATGTTTAGCTTGATTCATTAAGAAAAACCCTAGTATCATCATCTAGTAACCTTCACGCATAACTCATATACCTTACCAGGTCATTCCATATCACTCTTATCTCTCATAACTCCCATTTTCACTCAAACCCTAGTTCTCACTATGCTTTTGCAGAGAAAAATAGGAGAACTCTGTGTTTTGACCCTTTTTCCGTATTTCCCATATCTATTTCCAAAATTTTCACTTGCATTTTGTTGTTAACTCACCATCCTATCTCCCCAAATTTTTAGGGATTTTTCCCTAACTCCATTAGATCTCATATCTGTCCCTAAACCCACTGCATCATTATCCTCTGTTTTCCTAATTTTCACCTCCCCTTTCCTCCACAACAAGCTAGGGTTTTATTTTGCTGGAAAAAATCATGGAAGGTGAGAAGAGAAAGTACAATAAGGGAGGTCATCATTCCAGGTTTGAGCCATCCAATTTTCAGGAGATCAATTCTTCTCCCTATGTCAAGAAATATTTTGAAGACATTTTCTATTTAATATTTTGTGAAAGAGTTCAAGAGGTAGGTCGTCATGCTCAATTGATTATCATTTTTTTCCACCAAATTTAGGAGATATAATGCTAGCATAGAAGGTATTGAGTTCACTTTATTAGCAGATGCCATCGCCTCGGCAATAGGTATCCCAAACCATGGAGAAATATGGTTCAAAGGTGTGGATTTGGACATTGAGAACTATAATTTCCTCTTAAAACCACATTAAAAAGATGCTCCTAAACACATCTTTCCCTTCAAGAATTTACTTGATAGGTATGCCCCTTTAATGAAGCTGATCATGAAGTATTTTACACGTGAAGTGAGGTTCTCAAGATTGTACTAGTACCACATAAGGCTATTAATGCATTTCACTGCCACCAAGCCACTCAATTTGCCTCATTATCTATTCAGGAGTCTGGTCAAAATGACTGAGAAAGTACAAAGTAAAGGCAAGGATCACAAACTAATTTGTTCCACCATGGTTTGATCAAGTTTATAGTCTTACATCATCTCTAATAAATCAATATGTCCTGGGAAACATTCATGAAGTCAATTGCTTCTATGCCTACTACTAGTCCACCTATTATTCAGAGCATAGCATCAACATCAGCAAAGCCATAGGAGGTTGGCTAAGAAGACAAGCAGAGGTTCCAAAGACACCAAGGAAAAAATTCACTCAAACTTATGAGAAGGTTAAAAGGATGGTTTTTTCTCCTATGATCACCAAAGGTGTGCTTTCACGTGAAACTACAACTTAGCAAGTATTAGGAAAAGCCATGGAGCAACCACCTATGCATGAGAGTGAGTCACCCTTACAACAACATGAAGAGAAAGCACCTTCGTAGGTTGACATGGCTAGAAGGTGGAAAAAAATTTAGATGAGGATATAATCAGATAAAAATAAGCAGAGATATCAGAAGTCAAGGAAATCTTCTCAAGGGCATTTTTCATGATAACATTCCTACAACAAGAAAACATGTAATTGAAGGTGAAATAACTGCTCCTAAGCAAAAAAAATGAAGATCTTGAGGCAAAGAAATTTAAGGGAAAATAAGTGATATATTTTGATCAGTTTGAAGACAAGGAGGCTGAGATAAAGCCAAGGATGCCAAGAACAAGAGGATTGACTAGGAAAAAAGAATAATAAATAGAGTTATCTCCCACATTAGGTCAGCAAAGTTTTGATGATTTGATTGTTTCTGAGATTGAAAATGAAAAATAGTTCTAGCTTGACAGGGTGAATGAGCATCTAGAGAAGCTCTTGAAGAAGGCACAAAGAAACAATAACCTCCAAGGCACATGGTGAGACACTACTTCACCAGGAACCAAATCGCCAAAATCAGGGTTAAGAATTTGAAGAAAAATCTTAAAGAAACCCTAACTAAGATAAAGAAGAAAGAAAACTTGGATTTACTAGTTGAGGCATCTATAGGTGTCTATATCATCATTCAAGGATGCCATGGACAAAAATTCAACAAGTTTTGAGCATTTTGTATTTTTTTTTTACTTTAGGCAAATTCTGGAAATTTCACCCTTGAAAAAGTGTAGTGTGGCCACGCTATACTTTTCCTCAGAAGGTCCAATGGATGTTTTCTTTAAATTTATGGATTTATTTTGAAGTGTGCATTCCAAATGTGATTTTTTTTTTCATGACACCTCCTAGTTTTGAATAAAAACTCAAAATACACCTTGATTTTCATGCCTCTACCACTGTTTTTCACTGCACGCTACACTTTTGGAGTAAGCTTGGAAAAATGAAGTTTTGAAGGCCTTGTAGGAGGTATTTTTTTAGTTTTAAGGTTGGTTTGGATAGAGAACATCTAGGGATACCTTTCCCAATCCTCATATCAGCAAAAATATGCCTTAAATCCACCTAAAAAATCCCTCCCAGTGCACACTACGCTTCTGCCAGGCACATGACGCTTTTGTGTTGGATGATTTCTAGACAGGTGTCAGTGCAAAATGGTCAAAGGTTTGAGGTTACAATTGTCCCATGAGATGTTTTGTGGATAAGTAAGTCTATTTATGCCCCTCATTTTTGAGGAATCCTGTAATTACTCAAGGAGACAAAGACTCCTATTTATTAGCTAAATTTGTGGGGATTGTTTCTAACTTCCCTACAAACTAGGAAATGAATCATAGGGTGAATTTATGAAGTATTATGGATAATGTTTCAAACAAATGAGGTGGAATCTTCTATTTTTTCTATATGTACTCCAACTCAAGTCATTTTAGAGGTTGTATAGTTGATATTGCAGTGTGGAGCTTATGTACAATCTTCAACAGTGAAATCAAAGACATTTTGTAGCTATAACTTTGGGACTCCAATGGTATGCTTATTAGCATTTTTTAGTCAGTAAAACCATCAATTTGAATGTTTATGCTTCCGGTAAATCACATGTATGCTTCTATATGATAAATCTTATGAGTCTATAAACATAATTCTTACTTTTTGTACTATGTTTTATAATATTTTCATAAAACATTTCTACTTCCTCTGATGAATGAACTCATGTAATATGATCATTCTGACTCTCTCATTTCAAACCCCATACCACAATGACAACATAAGTGTATTTCTAAGTATACCTATCTGGCCTCATTTTCATCTCTGCATATGTTAATTTGAAATCAGACCTTAAAACCTAGACCTAGTTCTTAGACTGCACTTCCTATCCAACAGAATTCACCCTAATTCACTGAGTTTATATCTAGCCTAAGAGAATTTCCTTTCGAATCACCTCATTGACTATGAAATTTGAATTGATATATCCCTCTATGGTTTTTTATGGCTAGCTACCAAATCTAAATATTAGTTTGAGGTTACCTCCTTCAGTCTCCTTTCTCAACCTTGGGAAGCAGAGGGAGTGATAAAAATTTTGGCGTCGTCATCAGGGATCGAATGTAAAACTTTACCTTGGGATACTTATTTTAGTTCACTGAAGGTTATAATTTTGGGTGGCAAGTTCTGACATCATAAGAAGGCTAAGTTAGAAAATTTGAGCCAAAGTGCAGATTCTCAAAAAAATTGGATCCCAAAATACACACGAGGTAAAATCCAGACCCTAATCCCTCACCAATTTTTAATGACCTGAAGAATATTTTTAGAAAGTAGAAACAAAGTCTCAAAAAGTTAGAAATGGTTTACCTCCACTTGTGAAATCTATATCCTTGCCTACGAGTTTAATTTCTCCAGAATATTTGTCCTTTAATTTTAAATTTGAGACATCTTTGTTCAAGTCTAAGTCTAAACCCTTCCTTTCAGAAACTTTCTTTGACCCCATTGATTTTGAGACATACTTGCCATTTTGTGAGTCTTCTTATTTCGAGCTTGATAGTATGGTTTGTTCTAATTTTCATAAACATTAGGGTTTGGTCGATAAGTTTCAAGTAACTTTTGAAAAAGCTTATTTCTAGTAGCAACAATAAGCTTTTGCTTCTACATCTACTATCACGTCTTATCACACAACTACACCATCAAATCTCACTTTCACTCTATCACTTCCTCTGCAGATATACACTCCAACAACACCTCCACAACCTTCTCCATTAGTCATGGACAAATTTTCTCTGTTAATTCTACCGCCATAACTCACTGGACTACCTGAAAATTATAATCAAATATTGCCTCTATTTGATGGTACATCAGAGGTTACTTCTCATCAACACATTGTTAAGGTGGTTGATTTCATCGATCTTGTAGAGATTGATAACGATGACACCAAGATGCGCATTTTAGCATGGATTTTCTTAGGAAATGGTTAATAAATGGTTATGCTCCCTAACAACTAGTTCTATAGCTAATTCATAACAAATAATTGACTTATTCATGGAAAAATGGGAGGATAATAAGAACCATTTACGAATTCTAGCTAAACACAATGCCTTGAAAATAAATCCTAATGAGTTTGTGCAATACTTCATAGCTAGATTCAATCAAATATATGATTCCATTCCCGAAAACATCAAGCTTCCTCCTGGCCTCGTACTACTTCATTACCTAGATGGTTTGGATCCTGATATGGCTTACCAACTAAGGGAAATAAATCCATCTACCCTTGAAGAAATGCAGAGGAATGCAGTGAGCATTGAAGCGAATACAATTATCAATAATTCAAAAATAAAAACATAAAAGAGGGTAACCATAAAGGAATAACCATCTACTTCATCAAAGGGAAAACTTGATACCTTGATCAAAAAAATGGATAAAATGATGGACAAGATGATCATCACGGATAGACAAGCTGAACGCTCAATCAGAAATCCTAATTTCAGGGGTCAACAACAATAGCCTCAATATAGGATAAAGCAAAGTGAACATAGGGGTCAGGATCAACAAGGTCAGCAGTAAATTCACACTCCATTTCAACAAAACTATACAAAGGGACCTGATGAATAAGAAGAAGAGATTTCAGGCGAAAACCATCTTTTGAATAAAATCGGCAGCTTATTTTCCTGACGAAATAAGATCAGTTTTCTAAAGATTTTGTTGTACTGGGTCGTCAACAATATGTTTTTATAACGATGATATGTTATCAGTATGGAAAGAAGACTACCAAAGAGGATATAAAAAATCTCTTACCTAGGTGCAAAGCTAGTATGGTTTGAGAAATAGGAATGTGCCTATAACCTCAAGTCAGAAAAAACAAAATTCTGAAACAGATGCTCACCATAAAGACATGACTACTTCAAATCAGAGCAACGATAAAGGACTTGTTTTTCCTAATCATGGAAAAGGCAATGAGTCTTCTACCAGAAATCAGAAGAAAGATAAATAATTTCAATATGGAGGAAAAATAAAGTATATTCCACACAAAGATCAGCCCAAAAAGAAAGATGTACCATCTAATGAGGTAGAAAAAAATTATTCCTTATTTAGTCTTGAAAATGAAATCTCAAAACTGAAAGTCTCCATTCCTTTGACTGAAATAATCAGGAATGACCAATATAAGTTTCAGGTAGCCAAATTTCTTAGGATAGATCAAATTTTTGATATGGTAAATGTGAGTGATGATCACCTTGAACTATTATTTGGCCCTACTATAGATGGTGACTAAGAAGATCGTGAGGTCCCTCATTTTTAAATTAGCCTCAAAATTCATGATTTTATCCTCCATAATGCCATCTTAGACTCTAGAGCATCCTATAATATTATGCCTAAAGCCATCATGGACAAGATTTTATTGGATATTACCAGACCCTACCATGACCTTTACTCTTTTGATTCAGGAAGAGTTAAATGTCTTGGTATCATCAAAGTTATAGTGGTCTATTTAGAGAAAATTCCAGCTAAGAATGTCCTAATGAAATTTTTTGTAGCTGATATCCCTCCCAAATATGGAATTCTTCTCTCCCGGTCATGGGGAGCTAAACCTAGAGGCACCTTGCAACTCGACTTTTCCAATGTTACTATACCGGTTTTTGGGAAACTTAGAAAACTATACCAAGAAAACAAGATGAAGTACATCATTAGTAGAAAAGAAAAGCCTAATAATCAGCCAATACATGTTTTTCATACATATTTAGAGTCTTTTATCTTATTCAATTATGATTTTTCAACATCGTCAGAAGTTTTGATGGAAGAAAAAGCAGAAAATTCAAAATTTCAAATTTTGTTAAATTAATTTCAAGTGCAGAAAAACAAGAAAATATGCCAAGTGGTTTGTAGCCAAGTGCATCAACGAAAAAAATAGATGTAATAGTGAAATAAATAGAACCTATTGGTACAAAAGGCCTTTCTCAATCAGTTATTCAACATCAGTCATCCAAATTGCAGCTTCCCAATGAAGAAAGTGGTTTGTGGACCATGGATTTTGATGGAGCCTCAGGTAAGGAAGGGGCTGGAATTGGAGTGTGGATTCATATCGCTATGAATTAGTCATCTAAACTTCCTCCTAATGTTCGAATGTATTCTTACAAATTGGAATTTGATTATTCAAACAATGAGGCAAATTATGAGGCTTTGATAGCTGGTCTCAAAATTATCAAGAAATTAGGTGCCAAGAAAATTTATGTGTATGGTGACTCTAAATTGGTAATAAAGTATGTCAAAGGGGAATACGAGGCCAAGCATCTTAGAATATGAGCTTACCACAATGCAGTGTTGGAAATCCTTAAGACTTTCACTAAATATACTTTGTCACTAATTTCAAGGAACAACAATGCCATTGTTGATTCTCTTGCCACTTCAGCCAACATGTTCAAAATTACACTGTATCCCAACAAGAAGTAAGAAATTAATGTCAAGCATCGCCCTGTTTTTCCAGATAATGTTCGGGATTGGCAAGTCTTTCAAGATGAAAAACAAATCAACAACTTCTTGCAGACAAAAGAGGAGTTTGTGAGTTCACAAATGGATTACCAATTTTATGAAGTTGATCAAGAAATTCATGCAGCATAAATGAAGGTAATACAATTTAAATACAACTAAATTCCAAGAGGTATTGTACCTTTGGAGGATATTTTCGATCAGGATGATGTGGCACGAAAACCAACAATGCTACCAAAAGAAGTAGGAGTGGAAGACCTCAACCTTGGCACTCCTGAAAATCCCAAAATAGTCAAGATATCAAAATATTTGAGCCCAAAAATGAAAGGTAAATATGCAACGCTCATATCTCAGTTTTTTGATGTTTTTTGCATGGGAATATTCTGATCTGAAAGTGTATGATAAGAGTATAATTTAGCACACCATTCTTTTAAAGCCTGATCAAAATAATTCCCACCATAAACTAAGGAGGCTGAATCCAAAGTTTCTATCCTCCATTCAAAAAGAAGTAAACAGGTTGTATATTGTTGGTATTATAGTCCCTATTCATTTTTCAAATTGGATGTCAAACTTAGTTCTATTAAGAAATAAGACCGGTGATATTAACTTGTGTATATATTTCTGTAATATCAATAAACTTTCACTAAAAGACAATTACCCACTTCCAAAGATAGATCATATTCTACAAATGGTGGTTGGTTCTACCAAAATTTCATTGTTGGATGGATATTCCGAGTGTAATCAGATTTTAGTTCATCCAGATGATCAAGAGAAGACAACCTTTACAATACCTTGGGGTACTTTTATGTATGCTAATATGCCCTTTGGGTTGAAGAATGCAGGAGCAGATTTTTAGCGAGGGATGGATATCACATTTGCCATTGAAAAGAATGTCTTTTTGGTCATTTATCTTGATTACATCACAATTTTTCCAAGATGGGTGAAGAGCACTTATAGCATCTAAAGACAGTTTTTCAGAGATGTAGAAAATTTGGCATATCGCTGAATCCAAAGAAGAGTTTGTTTTCTTTGGAAGAAGGGAAATTGCTTGGTCACATCATATCTAAATACAACATCTGGATAGATCCTTTAAGGATTGAGGCAATTTAGAATTTGGAATATCCTAGAAGTAAGAAGGAAATCCAGTCATTCAATGGTAAAATCAATTTCTTGAGAAGGTTTATTCCTAACCTTGTTGAACATTTAAGATAAATTACTGATATGTTGAAGAAAGACAGTGAGGTAAAATGGTCCGATGAAGAAAATAAATCATTAAATCAAGTTAATTTTGTGTTGTATCGTGCTCCTATTCTTATCAGCCTGGATTATACACTTAATTTCATCATTTTCTCCTTTTCTTCCGAACGATACTCTAGCTATTTTCCTTATGCAAAAGAAAGATCAGAAAATAGAACATCCTAGTGCCTTCTTTAGTAGAATCATAAGAGATGTAGTATTGAAGTACAATATCATTTAAAAACATCCCTTGGAACTAGTTAAATCATTGAAGGATTTCCAAGTCTATATTCTTCATTCTCATGTTCTTGCATATGTCCCAAACGTTGTTGTCAAAGATGTGCTAACACATAATGATCTCAAAGGTTGGTATGGCAACTGGATAGCCATTATGTTGGAGTATGAATTAGAAATCAAAATTACAAAACTAACCAAAGGACAAGGCTTGGGTAAGCTCATGGAGAACTCAATTTTACATTCCTTGGACATCAATTTCATTGTTGCATTATCTAAAGAGCAAGAGGTTGATTCATTACCTCAGGTATCTGAAATTTTTACTTCATCACCATGGTATGTTGATATTGTTCATGTGCTACAACATTTGAATCCTCCTCCCAGTTTTCCCAGCAGTAAAGGTAGATCTATGAAGTTGAAGGCTCTTAAATTTCATTCTTAACAATTTTTTATATTGGAAATATCTGGGCAGGGTTTTATTGAACTTTTTGGTAGAAGGTGAAGTCAAAAAAGTGATGAATGATTTTCATAAAGGTGATTGTGGTGGTCATCGTTTTTGGAATACTACAGAAAATAAGATATCGAGGGCTGGCTTTTTGGACAAGTTTGTTTTCCGATGTCTACAAAAATGTCATGAGTAGTCATGAGTGTAAATTTTTTCACGGAAAGAGAAAGCTCTGACCGCTTCCATTGAAACCAATTGCAGTTCAAGCACCCTTTGAGTAGTGGGGGCTTGATTTCATTGGCAAGATTCACCCTCCACCATCAGCTCAGCATAAGTGGATACTCATAACCATCAATTACTTCTCAAAGTGGATTGAGGCCATCCCCATGAGGCAATATACAGACACCGTCATTATTCACTTTTTGGAGAGAAATGTATTATCTCATTCTGGCTGCCCATAGAAAATTATCACCGACAATGTAGCCACCTTTAAGTCCAAAAAGATGATAGAAGTTTGTGATAAATATCACATAAGACTTGGGAATTCTAAAACATACTATCCTCAAGGAAACAGGTTGGTTGAATCATCAAACAAATCATTGTTGAACATAATCAAGAAATTTCTGCAAGAGAAAAAAAGAAATTGGCACAAAAAGTTAATAAATTTTCTATGGGCAGACAGAGTTAGCACAAAGAGATCAATCAGCATGTCACCCTTTTAGCTATTTTATGGTGTGGAGACAGCATTTCCCACTTCCTTAGCAGTGTCAGTGATGAAATTTTTTTAATAGATTGACAATGAGCCAAATGACATCCAATGAAGAATCAGTCAAATAATTCATTTACAATAGTCAAGGGAAGAAGTTTTCAATCACACTTCAAAGCTTCAGGAAAAGATCAAGAAGATCTATGACAAGAAAACCAAAGTTAATGATTTCAAATTAGGAGATGTTGTTCTTCGATGGAATGCCCAAAATGAAGACAAAGGAAAGCAGGTAATTTTGATAACCTATGGAAAGGTCCTTACAAGATTACAACATTCAAGGGTAATAAGGCATTTTTGTTAGAAGATCTTGTTGGGTGGGAAATTCTAGGAGGATCATTGAATGGTTGGTTCCTCAAACACAATCTCACATGATCTTGAAGAAAAATGTTCACTTTCATTGTAAATAACATTTTATTTTCTATCAAAGAATAAGGAAGTGGTCATAGAAGTTAGAATCCCAAGGAGAATTCCATGAGGCTTCTATGATCAGCTGATGTTTTCCTTTTTAAAATTCAAAAAGTCAAGTCATTTTTTTAGTCAAAGCCAATTTTTGTTTTAATTAGTCATTTCAGTTTTTCAATTTATTTCAGTTTCCATTTTTTACTCCATTTCCCAATGGATGAGGCTACCTGGTCTACGATATTCTTGACACCTCCTAAAAGGTGTTTCCATCCCCATATGGAGCAATGTTAGTGTCTAAATGTTTAGTGATAAAATACACTCTTTTAGGTTTACTTGGTAGAATTCCTTGGTCAAAATTTCATATTTTCAAATAGATTCTCAAATAAATTTTGTTCATTGAATGTTGTCTAGGTTTGATGTTGCTCCCTCTACCCACTCATATTCATAATAAATTTCAATGTCATATCATCATTTGAGTGTCTAGGGTCATAGATTAGTCAAAATACCAATCATCTAGGTCATGTTCTAGCACTTATTTTGTGTTTTCATCATAATGTCCAATCATGTTATGAAGAAGGCCAATAAAAGTCATGTTCACTATTAAAATCATATTCATTGGGATTTAGCAAAGATAGGTAATAAAACAAAGGCAGATTTTCCTTTTTCAAGAAGTATGCTACATGGTCAATTTAAAAAAAAAAAAAAAATCCTCAAAGTGCTTATGATTTTACTAAAGACAAAAGAAAATTTTGTGAGTTATAAAGGGAAATGAAGCTTTTTGAGTTCATTTCATCCTTTGGTTTTCAAAATAGCTACTCTCTCATACTCAAAACTCTCCACAGCCATTCAAAGATCGAATACAACCACCAAAAACTGATCCAGACAGCTCTTCGCTATATTTCTACTCCTCGCTACGCTTATGGGGAAGCCATGCTACGCTTTTGGAAGTTTGCTACGTTTTTGGCATCCAAGCTCCAAAAATCCATCACAAGGGTCAGTTCAACATTTCTCAAGGTTCAGGTGCTTCTATGTCAGTAAGTGAACATTCCTTAGCTCTTATTCAAGTGAATTTCTTCAGCAAAGGGTGGATTCCCTCTTCTAGGGTTTTCAGCTATGTTTTTGGTTTCATTGATGTTTAGCTTGCTTCATCAAGAAAACCCCTAGTTTCATCATCTATTAACCTTCACTCATAACTCATATATATTACCAAGTCATTCCATATCACCCATATCTCATATAACTCCCATTTTCACTCAAAACCTAGTTCTCACTACGCTTTTGCAGAGAAAACTAGGTTAACTCTGTGTTTTGACCCTTTTTCCCTCTTTCCCATACCTATTTCAAAAAATTTCACTTGCATTGTGTTGCTAACTCACCATCCTATCTCCCAAAATTTTATGGATTTTTCCCTAACTCCATTCCATCTCATCTCAGTCCCTAAACCCACTACAACATTGTTCTATGTTTTCCTAATTTTCACCTTCCCTTTCCTCCACAACATGTTGGGGTTTTATTTTGTTGAAAAACATCATGGAAGGTGAGAAGAGAAATAAAATAAGGGAGGTAATAATTCCAAGTTTGAGCCATCCAATTTGCAGGATATCAATGCTTCTCCCTATGGCAATAAATCCTTTGAAGAGATTGGTTGTTTAAGATTTTGTGAAAAATTTTCAGAGCTATGTTGTCATCCTCAATTGACAAGGCTTTTTTCCACCAGCTTTAGGATAGATAAGGCTAGCATAGCAAGGATTGAGTTCGCTTTATCAGAAAATTCCACCACCTTAGCAACAGGTATCCCAAACCATGGATAAATTTGGTTCAAAGGGATGGATTTGGACTTCGAGAACTATAAAATTTTCTTAAAACCACATTACAAAGATGCTCCTGAACACATCTTTCCCTTCATGCATTTTCTTGAAATATATTCCCCTTTAATGAAGTTGATAATGAATTATTTTACATGTGAAGGGATTTTCTCAATATTGTACTAGTACCACATAATGCTATTGATACATTTCACTGCCACCGAGCCACTCAGTTTGCCTCATTATCTATTATTCTGGTCAAAATGACTGAAAAAACACAAAGTAAAGGAAAGGATCACCAAAATAATTTGTTCAACCATGGTTTGATCAAGGTTATAGTCTTACATTATCTCTCAGAAATCAATATGTTGTTGGAAACATTCATGAAGTCATTTTCTTCGATGCCTACTACTAGTCCACCTATTTTTCAGAGCATACCATTAGCATCAATAAAGCCACGGCAGGTTGTCTCTTCAAGCATACAAGAAGAGGTTCCAAAGATGCCAAGGATAGAAGTCACTCAAACTTATGAGAAGGGTAAAAGGATGGTGTTTTCTCCTATTATCACCAAAGGTGTGATTTCACTTGAACCTACAACTGAGAAAGTATTAGGAGAAACCATGGAGCAGCCACCTATGCATGAGAGTGATTCACCCTTGTAGAAACACGAATAGCAAGCATATATGGAGCTTTACATGGAAAACAAAGTGGAAAATAAGTCAGCTGAGGAGATCATCAGAGAAAAATAATCAGAGATAGCAGAACCCAAGGAAAACCTCTCAAGGGAAAATTTCATGATAACATTCCTAAAACAAGAAAACATGCAATTGAAGGTGAAACAAATGCTCCTAAGAAAACCAAAGGCAGATATTGAGTCAAAGAAAGGTAAGCGCAAGTAGTGGTAGAGGTTGATCATTTTGAATACAAGGAGGTTGAGATAAAACCAAGGATTCCAAGAACAAGAGGATTAACCACGAAAAAAGAAAAAGAAACAATTTATCTCATTGTTGGTGAGGTAAATCCCCTCTGCAGACAGAGGCGATCCCACTAGCCCTAGAGTGGGTCTAGTAATAAACAAAACAAGCTATAATATTGATTCCTAGTTAACAAATGGACGGAGATTTGATAGATGACTTACCGGAGGTCCTATGCCGTTGTTGTCATCAAAAAGAGTGGCTACCTCTCTATCCTGGTTTGACAGATCACGATCCGCTTGCTTTCACACTCAGACACCTGCACACACACAAGAAACAACAACAATATACAACATACTAATTCACATTCGTGACTATTAGTCAGTCGAAGAGGAATAAATAAATTGCATTAAATAAATGACATAATACAATGATGGAACCAACACCATAGTCGAGTATATTAATAAATGAAAGGAAGAGTACAACCAAGCTTCGACGTCTCGGTATCCTCCAATAGGGGTCAAGCGAAGCGCATCTCACAAAGCCTCCTCGAGAATTCGGACGGGACTCTCTCTACAGAGTTCTCCTTGATTCTACCTTCTCAATAGCAATTACTCAGCTATAGTATCCTTCTCCAAGTTCAGCTAGATTTCATAAAGGGAGAAGGTTTGTTTTTATATAGGGAGAGGGAGAGGTTAGGATCCCTATAATTATGGAAGGGAGGCCTATCTTCAAGGAGCATTCCATGGGAGGTGGAAACCACTCCCTAAAGAGGGAGATCTATGGCTGATCAACTTAACCACTTCGATTGACTCATCCCTGAGGTGGTTAGAAGGAAACTTCCACCTCTAATTTTTAAAAAACATTCCTAAAACAGCTCAGCACGGGCACTGCACTGAGACAGCTCGGTGCAGATACTGCACTGAGACAGAACGCTAGGTGGCGCAGTCTCTAGTGAAAATCTTCCACATCAGTGCGAGGGGTGAATTAGCTACCTGCGCTAAGGCCAAAACATTGGTTTTGTGTGCTTTTTTGAGGAAATTTCCAACAGGAGAAATGATTTCCTTATGCAGAAGGATGCAAAGAAGGTGTTTGAAAAGTATGACACTGCTCACAAGTCATGGGAATGACCCTCCAATATGCGGGGCGAGGGATTGCAGGGATAGTGACAAAATGCTTTGTAACAGATGCCCCCTAAAGCATGAGGTCCGAGAGAGAGGGAGGGGTGAAATGCTTCATGAGAGCGCGTTCGACCCAAACACTGCTGTCATAAAACCTGCGAGTACAGATACAACTGATATGTCTGATACATGATATGTGGCATGGGCGCAACCATCCATAATAGAGTATATAAAAATTGAGATCCGAGGTATGGACGCAACCATCCAGCAATAAGGATCAACAAATAGACTTAGGTATGGTCGCATCCATCCAATCAGAAAAGTCATGTAATAAGTCATAGTAATCCACAAAGAACCCGCAGCCTGGATTTCATCAGACAAAACCCAGGGTCTTGCGCTCCATCTCGACCCGAAAAAAGTACAAATTTGAGCATGCGAATAGATGAGTTGAAGTCGAACATGTAGGAACATCGTATGATTACTAGAAAATAATGAGAGCTATTAACAGACGTGAGAGAAACCACCAATAATGAAAACAACTCTCAAGGTACAAAAGGTACAATCCACGGAATGTGAACAGTGATCTAGCATTGAACACCTGCAAAATCATTTGATCGAAGGCTGATGATGTGAACCTTGCATTAGATGCAAAGAACCTACCATTAAGGCATGCAGGCTCCAAGGTACCTGAAGGGAGTCCCTAGATCATCTTCCTGGAAAATGAGTTGAAGTCGACAGGAAGTGACCTAGTCGAAGGAGGGCCATGATGTTCCCCACATCATCGACACGAGACAAAGTAATATGATGATTTGAAAATTAGGACCAATAGAGAATCAGAGGGAGGTTGAAAATTGCAGAGGAAAAACTTCTCTTGAACATATCGGTGGCACGACACTGGATTTGGCAGTATTTGACATCAAGGGATCTGAGGTCATGGTGATGTGGCAAAGACCAGATGAGTGGTCAAAAGAGATTACCCAAACCCATGGAGGCAAACAAATGACGAAGTGAGATGTCCCCAACCCAACATGAATGTAGACAAGTGCCATGTTCAAGAGTGACATACTGTTGACTAAAGTCTAGTTCCATTTTCCCCCACCATTTCTGGCAAGTACCCCAATTATTTTTTTAAACAAGCTTGAAGGGGATAGCATATGCTTGCAATGTAAATTTGTCCTTCGGAAAAATCCAACGTAGTACATTTTACAAGCCCTAGGAAGGAGGAACTCGAGTAATGTCATGGTGACGAAGTCCAATGTCATCGGGGTTTAACGAGTCTGACAAAGGGAGAACTCGGCATCTTTTCATGTTTAGAGAGTTTGAAAAGAAGGAAAAAAGAAAACTCCAATAGTCCCTTTTCGTAGGTAGTATCGCAGATCCGAAAAGGTAGAAAATTGTGTTTGAGAGAACCTCTTAGTCGCGAGAGGCTAAGGTATTCCTTTTTCATAAATAATCCATCCCAGCCCAAAAAAGGGGTAAACGTATATTGGGTAGATATCGTTTCGCAGCCATTTAAAGAGTTCAAAATGACAAGAGTCTCAGCAATATTTTCAATTTTCAAGAGTCAGAAAAGAGTTGAAAGTTGACTCCTCCTGGAGGAACAAGTGGTATTAAGGGTAGCAACTAGCTTCTGTGATGGTCGAACTGCTCTGAACAAATAAAGGTCAAGAGGTTGGCTAGCAAGACCACCCATCGCAACGGTTCCTCAGGAATGGGTGAAACAACCAAGTGAAGGCATATGATCGGCCAAGCAGATAGTGACGACGGAGAGAGAAAAACAAGGCTCATCTAGAAAAATAGGCTGATAAAATAGCAACACGAGAGGTAAAATGGGAATGGTTTCATTTTTACACAAGCTTGAAATCAGGAAACTCTGCTTGAAGTTGGTTTCATTTTTACACAAGCTTGAAACAAAGATAAATTATGATTGAAACCGGTTTCATTTTTACACAAGCTTGAAACGGAAACAAACTATGCTTGAAAAAGTAAGCATGCCCCCAGCATAGTGACTCAATTCGTGGTACATGCCCCTCAAGCTTCAGTCCATATGTGATGAACGAAAAGCAGATGGAGTGAAGGTTCAAGTTACGATATCAGAGAAAGACTTGACTTGGATTTTACGAGATCTGAGCAAAGACTCGAATTGAATGGGAACGTGTTTCATTGTTTTAGCAAGGTTGACACATTAAAATAACTATCCTCAGAGCTAATTCATTTTAGAAGACGAACTATACTCGGGACACCTTGTTTCATTTTTTAAGGAGCTTGACACAAGACAAGGAACTCTGATCTGAAGGGCTTGTTTCATTTTTGAAGGAGCTTGACACAAGAAAAATGAACTATGCTCTGAGGACCTTTCATTACGACAAATAAGAGGTCATGGAGTCCAAGAGGTTTGCAGTTGATGGGAGAACAACATCTTGTAAATCAGGACACAATGCCCCCAACACATGATGCACAATGGCACTATCATTGAAAATGGGCTTGGGACAGGCAGCCACATAATTAACTTGCGGAAGGGAAGATACAACCGGTGGATAAATACCTAGAAGTGACGATGTTGAACCAGACGTCACGTTAGGACCAAAGAACAAAAGCTGATCAATGGTCATGATCTGACCTTTGTGTGGAAAATAAATCACACGAAAGAGGGAAGAGACAACTGCCCCCATGACATAAGTATATTCACGCCCCAGGAGTAAAATAAAATCCAAGGGGCCTGGAAAAACCATCACATCTATATGGATGGTTTTCCTTCCCAAAGTAACAGGAAACTTCGGAAGGATCCTTAACAATTGACCGGTTCCTCTGTTGAAAGCCAACAGATTCTGTGTAACAGGCATAAGTGGTGGAGAACCAAAAGCTTTCCAAGTATTGGAAGACGGAATACTAACAGACATTCCTTCATCTATAATAATGGTGGGTACAACCAGATCAAAGGTTTGTACCATTATCTCGAAAGTCACATAAGATGGAAGGCGGTATCCTGAAAATTGACTCCAATCAAAGGAAACGACCAAAATACTTGGAGGGGATACCATCGAACTAAGATGGTTTTCCCCTAGTGTTACCGGAGCAAGAGGAGCACTCTCCTGGACGTCCATCACAGGAGTAGGAGGAGAAACTTCTTGAACTACAGGGATGGAAGAATCTTTCTCCGAGTCCGAAGAATCTGAAGAAACAAGAAGAACATGAGGGGGATGAGATCCACTCTCAACAGAAAAGACATGATGAACCATAGGTGGGATCAAGTCGACCAATTCCATATCCAATGGCTGGTCAGGAACGGATTCCTGAATTTGAATTTTTGGGGGAGCGGAATCGACCAAGGATGACTCTTGACTGATCATGGACTCAACTAATGGAGGACTCAAAGAAATTTTCTGGTAACCAACTGGAAGGCAGGGTGCAGAAATAGTAAGGTTTTCCAACACTCTCTTGGCTTCATCCATGTATGGACAAAGGTGAATGGGATGATGCCCTTCACACAACTTACAGGGATTGGTAATATTACCCTGTTTCTTATGAGTCTTATCAGCACTAGTCGAATATGTGCCCCCAACCTGACTCTCGGAAGTCAAAGGCAATGGCGGAGGGTCGTTGGACCATGCTTCAAGCACCTTGGGAATGCCAGGGCAGTCTCGAAGCAGATGGTCTCCCATGCACAACATGCAAGGGAACTTGACTTTCCGTGGAGGGTTGGAGGGCCTATCAAGAGGAGATTTCTCAGAGACAGTAGCTGTACATTTAGCCTCTTGCTTATCGGACTTCTTCTTCTTTGTCTTCTTCTTCTTCTTCTTAGCCACCTATTTACTGGAATCCAAACTTTCACCAGGCGAAGTAGAAGAGGAGGCCAAAGAAACAGGAAAAGAAGGGGAGAGGTCCACCTTGGAATCAACATGGTGTTGTTCAGGTGGAGGTGATGTTTGAACAGAGATCGAGGCATTTGGGACCACCGAGGTCGAAAACAACCACACTGCCAGACCAATAGTTAACCCTGGAAGAGACAACGTTGCCATATAAGGAGCACCAATGTTCCCAAAAGCAGGAAAAGGACCAGGATTCCCTTTAGAGGGGATTACTTGGTTGGAAAACTCCAGAAAGGTTGTCATCAGAAACAACGGTAAAACAACACTAAGGAAGCTAAATTTAACCAGGAATATTTCGTGGGTAGTTAATTTTAAGACAGTGAAACCAAACTCTACGATTTCATCTTTTAAGAATCGAGAAATAGGAAAAAGGTGACTCGATCACTTTCAGTTTGAAATGAGCATGAAAGGAAAAGTGCTCTATGATCTTTTCAAATTTATGGAGTCAGTAAAGATCGAAAATTACTGCTCGGGTAATCTAGGTAAAAGGGTGTACCAAGTTTCTGTGAACTGCCATATACACCTTGGTAATCAAATGAAAGAAGAATTGACCAAGGAATTGACATACGTGAAGGTAGTCTCCCCGAATGTTGTTTTCGGTGTATCACGGTTACAAGGCGGTAGACTCAGCTTCCTACGGATAAACAGATTGCAACCTAGAGGGGTATCCCTTTATATACTCGATGCTACGGGGAGAGCAAGTCCATACTAATGGTGTCTGAAGCCAGATGGCGAGCGACAACTGCTAGGTTTAAAGACGCTGGAACACGTCTCTAACTTAGAACATTATATGTTTCTTTAGGTTTCAATGTTTCCTTAGGTTAATTGAGTAAATTTTAAGTTGATCTTGTATTTACGTTTTAATTCCAAGGTCTTACCGGATGTTGGATCTCAACAATCCCTCAATGCAAGCTACATGCAAAAGATACCATTTCGTTCTATGAAAAGCTATCTACGAGAAAGTTAGGAGTTTTCAAGTGATAGAAAATCATAAGAACAAGCAGAAGCATCCACTACAGTATCCGATGCAAGCTTAGAATGAAAATGAGAAATCTTTCCTAGAATTGTCCAATACTAGATATGCGAAAGACTTTCAATTTCACAATGCAAACAAGAATGCAAACAAATTTTTTTTTTTCAATGTAATAGAGAAAAAAGTGCACTAATTGACATGAAAAACAAACCAAAACACTAGTTCAAGAACATTAATGCTAGAGTTGAAGCGAAATAATTTCAATCAACCCAAAACAAACATAACAAAACTCAAACCAACGTTGCAATCTCTCAAATTGAAGAAAGATTTCAAAACAGACCCATGCAAGTAGTGTGATCAATTCTTGGAGTGACAAGAAGCAAAAATTAATGAAAGAGGCAAGAATAATTCAACCAATGCAATCACTCAAATGGATCAAGGGAGCTGAATGCAACCAAACCAGGAATAAAGTTGACTGCGAAACAAAAGACTCAAACTCCTACAAGAGGCTCAGCATCCAAAGCACTTAAAAACCCTAAGGTTGCGATGCTGATAGGAAATGGACAAACAAATGAAGGAAGAAAGCTGATCACAATAAAAAACAATCCCAAAGCACTCAAGACATACCTAAAAATAACCCAGAAGCAAAATTACTGACCAAAAATCTTGAAAACAGACCAAACCCTAAAACCTATAGGGGTCAGTGCGGCTGTTTGACTGTAATCAACACCAAACAGGGGATGGCACGGGCGCAACACTAGGAACTAGCGCTAATCTGCTCGACTTTCTGAACAAAAAGCGCACCAAGCTGGTTCACTTAGGAAAAAGGGAAATTTTTTGAAAGATAGAGGTTAGATATGATCCTCTGGGGTTGAACAAGGGTCTTAGACTTAGCAGAATAATCATAAAAGGAAAAATAAGTAAGCAAAGACCAAAGAGATGACCTAATGGATGAAAGAAAAACTCGCACTGATCCCTAGCAGAGTCGCCAATTTGTTGGTGAGGTAAATCCCCTCTGTGGACAGAGGCGATCCCACTAGCCCTAGGGTGGGTCTAGCAACAAACAAAGCAAGCTACAATATTAATTCCTAGTTAACAAATGGATGGAGATTCGATATGTGATGTCTTCCAGAGGTCCTATGTCATTGTTGACATCCGAAAGAGTAGCTTCCTCTCGCTACGGTTTAATGAGATCACGATCCGCTCACTTTCACACTCGGACACCTGCACACACACAAGAAACAATGACAATATACAACATACTAATTCACATTCGTGATTATTAGTCATTCGAAGAGGAATAAATCAATTTCATTAAATAAACGACATAACACAATGATGGAACCAACACCATAGTTGTTGGGAAAAATACTAAGAGGGGGGGGTGAATCAGTATTTAGAGATGACTGAAATTTTTTTACTTTTTCTTTGTCTTAAAACCATACGCTACTTTACTAAACCCAACACGCGTATACATGTAGATATCCTTAAGAAAAATTGCGTATGTCCAGAGATCTTATCATGCATTTAATTCTTTACTTAGGTCATTGCATCATTCATTCATCAGATATTCAGACTGGACCCACTCCACACATTTAAGTTGAGCATACATCAAACTGAAACTTATAACCCCATCAATTCATTCATTGAATCATTAACCAATCAACCAATAACTGATCTTTAATCATAATCAACTAGCGACACCAATCGATTATTCAAACAACCCGGTCTTTGTATGAGGCATCATTGTGGAACGGGTAGAGAATAGCAAAGCAAGATAGAATTTCGCTTCTCCACAGCTGTGGCAAAACCACAGATTCATACGGCACTTAGCTTTCTTTGAACCTGCGTATATACGCGCTTTCACATAGACAAACTTGCGTATACATCTGCACATATTTCAGGACTGACCTCATATTCCATACATGCTTTTTCTGAAACCACCCCGCGTATATACACGCTTTCTCTGCCACAAACCTGCGTATAGATCTGTAACTTTTTAGAACTATGCAGCTCTTCGGAACAGATAACTCAGATTTCATCCTTCACTTCAGAAAATATTTGCCACATCTCAGATCTAAACATTCCATAAACAGATCTAGAAAATACATAGTCATTTCAGATCTAGAGATCCCTCTTCATCATTTTCTTCATAGGTGCATTATTAATTCAGATCAATCAATAAATTGTTACCCATTCCATGCAGATATACTTCAGAGTGAAGTATTCATTAAAACCCAGACCTATGCACACTCTTGCACTATGATCTTCTTCTCCTTATATAGTTTTAGCCTTTATCAATACCATGAGTCAAAACCACTTAACCGCTGATGGTATTCCTGGATGGGATCAAATAGATAATCCAGTGCTCAATACAGTGGGCCAATACCATGGTAATGTCCCCTGGTTTTATAAATTCAGAGCGCAAATAGGCATACGCTACTTGGTACGTACTTTTCCACGTACATACGCTACTTTGCCTTTACAAACCCGCGTATGCTTTGTGACATATCTTATTCATCATTACTCTGGCACTTACTGGAATTTCTTTCTTTGTTACTTCTGAATTTATCTATAGATACATCAGATTTACATTATTAACAAATAGGTTTCTATCCAAAGTCAACTCATCAAGTTAGTTTCCATCAAGGACAACTTCATCAAGTAGGTTGCCATCAAGGACAACACATTACATCATATTGCCAACAATCTCCCCCTTTGGACTTGATGGCAACCATGATGGTGCTTGATCACCACAACAGATAGATACATTGAATATAACCATTATTCAAACACCATGATACTCTCCCCCTTTGACATCAAGGGCAAAGGGCGGATCAAAACCAAACAATGTTTTTCTTCTCTTGTAGAAAGAAGAGCTCTATAGATCTGATGTGCACTGAAGTTACCATGCTTGCTCCCCCTGAGTTCATGCTGAATCTTCAAACATATTTTTCAATGAAGTACATGACTCTATGACCTTTCCTATCACCAAGGACTCATACTTACATCAATGATCCAACCAAGTGGATTTACATATGTGACTCAAGTACCCAACCAAGTGGGTTTACACATTTTGACTCAACTACTCAACCAAGTAGGTTTACAAATTTGAAGAAGTCCTTACATGACTGAATATAACAATTTACATCATAGGTCTCAACATAACCTTTTCATCAAAATATAGAAATGACTTATACAATCAAGACCAAAGAATCTCAAGCATGAGATCAGACCACAACAAATAATTAGAATGCCAACAATGCATCCTTTCCATACGACCAAAGCTCCCCCTTAGCTTGTGCATCTTGAACACTTTCAACAACAAATCATCAAGGCATATTCATCAAATATCAGAGAATGAAACAGAAATATGAGAGCTGGAACATCACCAGAGATACCCAACAACACCGCAGCTATGCTCAAGAATGCTGACCCAAAAATTTTTTGTCATAAAACACCCATACGCGGTTTTCTTTGTATAAAATCATGTATATACGCGACTGTCCTTCAAGAAATCCTTGTATCCAGTTTAATCTTCTGAAATTAAGCAGATCTGATCTTCTAAGAGGCAGAGACAACTCCCAGCTTCTGTCTAAGATATTCAAATGCTTGCCTGGAATATATGAGAGAAGAAAGATAGGACAATGTAGCTGTGTTTTCAAGTGTCATCCAACAGTTGTAGCATAAGCACATCAGTAACCAAGCCTTTAGGCTCTTTGCAGCATCAACATATTCTTCCCAAGAGGAATTATCATACTAGAACAACTTCTTCAATAGACAATATGTGTCAAGCAATCATCCATGTGATCTGTTATCACCAAGATCTTCATGATTTATATTTATTTCATAATCATGATGTAACATGTGTAGTAATTATGTATAAAAGGTCTCAACCGTGACAAAATTCATCAGCAACAAACTCTGCATGATCTATCCTTATCTCTGCATCATAAGACTTCCATCTCATCCATGTGTGAAAACAAAATATACTCTTCAGCAAAAAGCAATCAGGGCTCATCCATAATCTCATCATAAGAAACCATGTATCATGTCATCATCATTTGAGCATGAGTATTACGAGAACTAAGGAATAAGTAGATACAATGCCAACAATGCAATCATTAGTAGTTAGACTGATGCTCTCCCTGAACCTGTGCTCCTGATCTTTAGCTGTCTTACAGTTTTTCTTATCAGAAAAACATACGCTATTGTCTCCAAAGGAACTAGAATGTATAAGCGGCTTTAGTTTATGAAACCCATGTATAGAAAGTGAAATACTGAAAATTTCACACTGCTTCTTCTGGATTTATACATTCTGTACCTGTCTTCTGTTATCACATTATATGCACTATTAGAAATAAACACAACCAGAATTATCAAACCAACCATGGGAATCGCCACATATTTCTCCCCCTGTGATGATACATTACTGATTCCTATAATGTATATCACTCCACTCCTACAGTCATTATGAGAAGTAAGCTTTAGAAGCGGAAGACTACAGTAGGATTATTATCCCCTACGTTTTTGACTGGTCCTCCTTCTTTTTCCAGCTTTGCTTGAAATTTCTTATTGTGTGCTGGAACTTATCCAATTTCTCAGATCTATTCATCATGCATTCTTTTTCTACATGTCCATACTTGTTACAAGCATAACATCTTGTGTGACTAGAAAAGTAAGCATAGGGATCATAATGTGTTTTTCTATTCATTCTTCTATTGCAATCAGCTGCTTTATGACCAAACTTGTTGCATGAAAAACAATATCCCTTAAAGAAACCTGAGTACCTTTCTGTGTAGAATTTGTTTGTTTGTGACTAAAACAATCTGCTTCTGCAATTGGATGCAACATGCCCATAATTATGACATTTAAAGCATTCAACATTATTGATCAAAGGAGAGAATCGATTGATGCTTCTATAGTTAGGAGGGAATGATTTCTTTTGAAAGTTCATGATTGTTGGTTGACCTTTCGTTTCTTTCAACACTTCAGGTTTTGCATGGATATCATTTGAATATTTAGCACTTTCTTGTGAACTAGATTCTCCTTTAACAGTTTCATGAAAACCAAGACCAAATTTAACAAAAGGAGACCTTTGACTACTAAGAATATTGTCCAGAATCTTAGTACTATCTTGAAACCTCAAGAGTTTATCTTTTTCTTCTAATTTACCTTTTAAAATGTTCACCTCAACCTCCAATCTTTGGCATTTCTTCTTCATACTTTCTTCGACCCTTCTTCCTTCTTCTACTTGATCATTCAATTTTAAAACCTCTTCTTTCAACCCATTTTCTTGTTCTTCAAAAGTTTGTAAAAGTTCTTCATTCTTCTTATTTGATTTTTCCAAATCTGTTTTGAGAGAGATGATTTCTGCTTCAAATATTTCACTTCGATTGGTTAATTTATCCTACAGTATTTGATACATTTCTATCTTTCCATTCATTCTAGAGATCATATCTCTGTAGATAGATTCTTTCTTTTTAAATTGATCTTCAACATTAATCTTGAGATTTTCTTCTAGACCCATAACATTACTTTCACTATCTTCGCCATTTCTTGCATAAGGGAGTGAATCACAAGAACAACAATCAATACCTGTTTCATCTTCTTCATTTTCTATTGTACATGTTTTCTGAGATATCTTCTTCTTTTGCTTCCTTCCCATTGTGACGGATCTCCTTCAAGCGATCAAGCTTCTGCAGAAGGACCTGCTCTGAAACCAATTGTTGGGAAAAATACTGAGAGGGGGGGGGTGAATCAGTATTTAGAGATGACTGAAATTTTTTTACTTTTTCTTTTTCTTAAAACCATACGCTACTTTACTGAACCCAACTTGCGTATACATGCGGATATCCTTAAGAAAACTTGCATATGTCCAGAGATCTTACTATGAATTTAATTCTTTACTTAGGTTATTGCATCATTCATTCATCAGATGTTCAGACTGGACCCACTCCACACATTTAAGCTCATCATACATCAAACTGAAACTTATAACCCAATCAATTCAGTCATTGAATCATCAACCAATCAACCAATAACTGATCTTTAATCATAATCAACTAGCATCATAATCAGTATTCAAACAACCCAGATCTGTATGAAGACATCATTGACAGACAACAGTAGAATAGCAAAATAGATCAGAGATTTCCTTCTCCACACTTCAGCAAAACCATAGATTCCATATGCGCTTTTACTTCACTGAACCTGCGTATATACGCGCTTTCACAGAGACAAACCTGTGTATACATCTGCACATATTTCAGGACTGACCTCATATTCCATACGCGCTTTTGCTGAAACCAACCCGCGTATATACACGCTTTCTCTGCCACGAACCTACGTATAGATCTGCAAACATTTTAGGGTTGTGCAACTCTTCAGAATAGATAAATAGCTCAGATCTTATCCTTCACTTCAGAAAATATTCACCACATCTCAAATCTAAACATTCCATAAACAGATCTAGAAGATACATAGTCATTTCAGATCTAGAGATCCCTCTTCATCATTTTATTCATAGGTGCATTATTAATTTAGATCAATCAATAAACGGTTACCCATTCCATGCATATATACTTCAGAGTGAAGTATTCATTAAAATCCAGACCTATGCACACTCTTGCGCTATGATCTTCTTCTCTTTATATAGAGTTAGCCTTTATCAATACCATGAGTCAAAACCACTTAACCGCTGATGGTTTTCCTAGATGGGATCAAATAGATAATCTAGCGCTCAATACTGTGGGCCAATACCATGGTCATGTCCCTTGGTTTTATAAATTTAGAGCGCAAATAGGCATACACTACTTGGTACGTATGTTTCTGCGTACATATGCTACTTTGTCTTTACAAACCCGCGTATGCTTTGTGACATATCTTATTCATCATTACTCTGGCACTTACTGGAATTATTTTCTCTGTCACATCTAAACTGCTCTGTAGATGCATCAGATTTACATCATTAAAAAATAGGTTGCTATCAAAACGCAACTCATCAAGTAGGTTTCCATCAAGGACAACTTCATCAAGTAGGTTGCCATCAAGGACAACACATTGCATCATATTGCCAACAATAGTCGAGTATATTAATAAATGAAAGGAAGAGTACAACCAAGCTTCAACGTTGTGGTCTCCTCTGACAGGGTTCAAGCGAAGCGCTTCTCACAAAGGCTCGTCGGGAATTTGGATGGGACTCTCTCTATGGAGTTCTCCTTGGTTCTACCGTCTCAATAGAAATTGCTCAGCTATAATATCCTTCTTCAAGTTCAACTAGCTTTCATAAAGGGAGAAGGCCTGTTTTTATAGAGGGAGAGGGAGAAGTTAGGATCCCTATAATTATGGAATGGAGGCCTATCTTTAAGGAGTGTTCCATGGGAGGTGGAAACCACTCCCTAAAGAGGGAGATCCGTGGTTGATCAACTTAACCACTTCCAGTGACTCATCCCTGAGGTGGTTAGAAGGAAAATTCTTCCTCTAATTTTTAAAAAACATTCCTAAAACAACTCGACGTGGGAATTTCACTGAGACAGAGCACCAAGTGGCGCAGTCTCTAGTGCAAATCTTCCACATCGGCGCGTGGGGTGAACTGGCTACCCGCGCTAAGGCCAAAACATTGGTTTTGTGTGTTTTTTTGAGGAAATTTCCAATAGGAGAAATGATTTCCTTATGCAGAAGGATGAAAATAAGGTGTTTACAAAGTATGACACTGCTCACAAGTCACGGGAATGACCCTCCAATATGCGGGGCGAGGGATTGCAGGGACAGTGAAAAAATGTTGAGTAACACTCCTCCATTAGGTCAGCAAAGTTTTTATGATTTAATTGTTGCTGAGATTGAGAAAGACAAAGAGTTATGGATTTATAGGGTGAATGATCATATAGATAATATCTTTAATAAGTCATAAAGAAACAATAATCTCCAAAGGCACATGGCGAGACACTACTTCACCAGGAACCAAATTGCCAAAATCAGGGTTAAGAATTTGAAGAGAAAGCTTAAAGAAACCCTAACTAAGCTAAAGAAAAAGGAAAAATTGGATTTTCTATTTGAGGCATCTCTAACTATATATACCATCATTCAAGGATGTTGTTAGCACTGGAATCAGCACTTGGATTGTGACAAGCGCCTGACCAGACACATCTTAAGCTCAAGGGCTTTTCTTATGACTTGATTAAGTTTTTTTTGTTTAAGTGGTTGGGTATCACACACACTGAAAGAGACTTTGAAAAACTAGGGTTCTCTCACACATATAAGGGCACTGATGTATAATGTGGTAGCAAGATTAGGTTTGTAGCTTTATGATTAGAAAATGGAAGACAACAACAAATATGTAAAACAGAGGTCTACTTTTAAGAAGAAATGATAACACAAATTCCAGACCTGTAATGTACAATGAAAGAAATATTTTTAAGAAATACTTATAAAAGTCTCACTCCACATTTAAAGGATCTCATTTCATAGAAATCTTCTAAATAACATTACAAAAACAATCAGGAATGCTCGAAAAATCAAGACTGATAAAAACGGATTGCTCATGTATGCTTTTTTAAAAGACTTACAAGAATATGAAACTGGAATCAATTCAACCTCAAGAGATAATTAGGAGTTGTCTTTTGTTAATGCTTAGTCTAGAATGCTTGATAACAAGAATTACAAAAACAAACTAATATTGTCTGAAGGTTCACAATACTGATAATCATAAGGCAGAACTGTGTAAACTATAATTTGGAATGAAATAATGAATAATTGACACATAAGAAGATGAAAAATACACACATCATACAAGTTGTGAATCCTCAAGATTGCTTCTGATATATTATGTATTTTAAAATATAACATGGTATGCAATGAAAGGTACAACCAACGAACGCTTTTCTCCTTGCATTACAAAATATTTATACAAAAAGGAGTTCTGCAAAAAGCCCCCAATAAAAGTGTAAATTTTTTTTATGAGACTTTAATACAACTCTGTACATATATTAGAGCTTATCCAAAAAATTAAAAAGGAAAATGAAATAGAAATAAAGAAAAAACATGGCATCATGGAGCTAGAGGTGGCTGAGTGCTCCTCGTACCTTGTCAAAAGCTGCCTCCATAAAAAGTGGAACACACTAACTGAAAAGAACACTTGTATACTTAAATTCAAAAATATAGGAATAACCAACTGGAAGATATATTTATTAGATGAAACTTGGAAAAAGCTCATCGCCATAGAGGTTATGTTCACTTCATCATCTTTAGTGTCATTCTTGTGAGAACAAAACCAAAAATAAAATTTTCTTCTCCATATACAAAATCTGAAAATAATAGCTACCTTTTCTGAAAAGGGTAGCTATATCCGAAAATTCTGAGTATGAACCAAAAATGAAATGTTCCTTCATATTTTCAAGCTTCTGTATATTCATTAATCATAGGTCTAATATAGAAGCAAAGATCCCGATAGCTTCAACTTTGGTTACCCTTTTGTTTGACCTCCTCTTCTGTGCTTTATTTTTCTACTGAGGCTTTTTCTTCTTAGTTTCATTCTCTGGGCTATCATCAATGTTTATGATTTCATCCCTAAGAGCGAGATTATAAATGAGTTTAATTATTAATCTGAGCTTGTTCTAGGTCTTGGTGCAAGGCTTTTGAATGTATGGGTTTGGAATATACAAAAGCCTCTTTCTACCATGTACGAATCTGCTTGACTGCCCTTCTTCAAACTCTGACTCAGTGAAATTTTTCTCATTGTTATCCTCCTCAAAAGATGAATATGAATGAATTATGGTTTTCTTCTTCTTCTTGGATGAAGAAACAATAGATGATAAAATCTGAGCTATGGTAGGTTCTTCTATTTTGATAGTCTTTGAAACTTTTCTTTTCCCCTTCTTGAGTGAAGAAAAGACTTGTGAAAGAGTAGGCTCTTTGAATGAAATGGCATTTTTTTGTTGAGTTTCCTCTCTAGCCTCTAGAACAGGGCTTGATTTCATGGCTTCAGGGATGACTTCAACTGAAGGTATAATAGGGCTTGATGCCAAGGCTTCAGGACTGACTTCCACTAAAGGTCCCTCTGTCATAATGAGTCTTCTCCTGTGTTTACCCTTTGAAGATGAAGTTTCCACCTCTTTGATTTTAGACATAGTGTTTTTTTCAAGTAGGGTATCTCTTTGTTTGAGTTTTTTTATACACTTCTGCATGAAATACCTCAAGGTCTATGGCTCCTTGAATGAATTTCTAGTGTAGATCTCATTTGCTGGTTATATTTTTGGTGTAGATGTAATGGTTCTAGCCTTTCTAGCTGAGTTCCTAGTCTGCCTATTAGATGACATTAAAGGTGGGCCAACTTGTGAAGGAGTTGATGTAGGGGTATTTTTTTACTGTTATTATTGAGTTTTTAGCTTTCTGGGCCTTCCTACACTTCTTCTTCTATAAACACTGCTAAATCCCTCATTTGTTAAAAATATCTCCCATGTAGTTCTTTTCTTTCTCAGGTGATAAACTACTAATATATTAATCAAACCTCTGTGATAGAGATTATGAAGAGAGTAGCCTGGGGTTTTCTGTATCTTTTGAGACATTGATAACAAGGATCTGTGAAGGAAAAAGGGTAATTCATAGTTTTGGCACTAGAGATATGGGCTAGAAACATCATCTGGTATTTGTGGATAGTTGAAAACCTACCCTCACAGGTTATGTAATGTTGTACAGTGGCAATGACATGCTACCACTCAGGTTTAAAGTATGAAATATGAATGGTAGGAGTCCAATAAATATGTTCATGCTCAGGCTTTAAATAAACATTCGAATTAGTTTTAAGGAGAGTTTTTTTATTCTTATGCTAGGACTGACCTGTTGTTGAAGTCTCTATTTCCCTTGCAATGATGGTTTCAGTAACATTTAAGGTATGAGACCCAATCCTAACCTTTTCTCCATCAAATATATCAGCAAATGCTTGAGCCACGACCACATTCCCACCTGAAAAATTCCTTAAAAACTGGTACCAACTTGCTGCTTTGAACTCAGACTTAGCATAATGATAAAAAAAATGAGTGTTATCTGGCTCTGAACGGTACACGTTACCTCCTTTGTCCATCATGCTTGTTTTTAACCTAACCACCAATGTACAGTTGTAAAATTAGGAACAATTACCCTCCACAAAACCCTACTTGTTGGCACTTATTAACAAATTGTTTTAAAATGGAGAATAGAAGTGTTTTATTGCAGTTGTCACAAGAGTGAATGGAGGTAGAGTTATGCATGACCTAAAACTCAGTGAGAGGGAATGACATGAAAACAGAAATGATTTAAACATGTTTCCAACTCATTTTACCAAACTCTATCACATTTATTAATTATTTCTACTCGTACTGCACTTTAACACATATACCCTTTAATGAGTAGCAATATATTTGTGTAACCTTAGCAGAAAAATAACCACCCTTTTAATGCATCCTCCAATGAAAAATAACCATCCTTTAGGTGAGAAACACCCCTTTCTTTCACTTGTCTTCAATTATTTGAATATCAATGTTTTTTTCATTTGAATAATGTTTCCTTTGTCTCCTTATACTAATTTTGCAAGTAATTGCTACCTTTTTTAAAAATACAGCTATTCCTGTATTTCTCATAAAACCATAACTTTTGAAGAAGATAGCTTCCTCTCAAGGAAAGAGCAACTAATCTTGTGTTATCCTTAACCGAGTTCATGATTCTAACATTTTGTCTTTAACCTTGGATAGGAAATCATAGTGAAAGAATAAGACTTTTTTATTTTTTGAGTTGAACTCATGATATTAACCACTAAAAGCAGCTAAAAGACCTATTTAAAAGAGACTTTACCCTAATGAATTTGTAACACAAATAGACTATTGGAATCGGAATTATTTTTGGATTTTGTTAAAAAGTGATAAATATTCATACAATTTAACCCTTGAGGGCTCTCCAACATGGGCTAGGAGACAAGAGAGGATCAAAGACATGACTTACAATTACGACCAAACTTTGAATTTTTTTTGAAAAATTGCAGTGCTAACAGTGGCTCCAATTGGGGATGAAGTCCTCCCTATGAGGCTTCAAGGATTGTAGATTCAATGTATTATATTTTCAGGACTTTTAAGTTTTAGAAGCTAATGACAGAGACTGATTTTTATTGACTTAAATGAAACTAACTCTAATTACAAACATAACCACCATTGGGCATGGAGTCTTATTGAGAACAACACTCCGAGTATTTACAATGGAGAGACTGACTAACTCAAAAAACAAATAAATTTTTGAGATAATGACCATTGAATGGACCTCCAGTTAACTGAACATCATCTAAATATTTCAGAGAAATGTATTATTTTCCAGAACTTGAGCAACTTTAAATAGCCCAAACCACAAATTATCAAACTTACCATGCTTCCCATGGTATTCTCTTCTTGTATCCCAGTGCAATACCAAATCATATTCCTGGAATATTTGTTGTTTTTCCCTTTTGCCAAAGACAAATTTTACTTTGGCTTTGTACTTCTCTGTTTTTTCCATCAAGGATTCCCAACTTTGATGAGCTTCTATCAATTGTAGCATCCTTCTCTTAATGGGTTTTGAATTATCAGTTTCATCTTGTAAAAAATTCATGACAGGTAGGGTCAACTGTAATGGCATGAAAACATCAGCACCATAAACAAGTTGAAAGGGAGAAACTTCAATTGATCTTTTAATACTCACCCTATCTGCCCAAAGAGCATGAACTAGTTGAGTATCCCAATTTTTTTTTTTTTATGTCATCATATTTTTTCTAATTATCACCAGAATCCTATTTGATTACTTAGCTAACCCATTACCTTGGGGGTAATAAGGTGTAGAATGAGTCAAATAAATATTATACTTCTAAAAAAAATTGTTCATCTTGGTAGATTTAAAAGCCATTGAATTTTTAGTCACCAACTTTTGAGGGCAGCTAAATCTAGACATAATATTTTCCAACACAAATTTAATTATTACCATGTCAATGGAATTTCTCGTTGGAATGGCCTCAATCCACTTGGTGAAATAGTTTTTGGCTATAACAATCCACCCGTGTTGTCTCGATGATGTCAGGTGAATCTCACCAATGAAGTCTAGCCCCCGCTACTGGAAAGGAGCATCTGTTGAAATGGGAATCATAGGTAGTAGGAGTAGCTTTTTTTTACCAGCAAATTTTTGACATTCAATGCAAGCTCTGAATTTAGCAAAAAAATTAGAGAAAAGATTTTACCAATAATAACCCGCTCTATTGGAACAGGGTTTCCTAGCCTCAATTTTGTCTAGTTTTGTAATATTTTGTAATATTTGGTCTAGCGCAGGGAGTTGGGGTGGGTCAAAACCCCCAATGAATTGTAATGAGTCAAAAGGGTAGACCAAGGGTCTGCAAACCATGGTTTGGGCACCATAGGATAGCGCATGATAGCATGATATAAATTGATGGATATGTCGCGTAGAAAGGGAGAAGAAAGAAGAAGTAAAGTTAGATACGAACTTGTGGATTTTTGGTCGATTGTCTGGATAAGGGCTCCTGTTGGATGTGTGCGCGGAGACCCTGAGTCTTGTTGTGTGCAGACCCCGCTGGCTGTGTGCGTGGGTTAGTAGAGAGAGTCTATAAGTTGTATTTGAATGGTAATGAATAAGAAGACCTTTTTCTGAATACTGAACGTTTTGTTTTATGATTACTGGCTGCGCACTGTGTTATTTATATATGTTCACTGCATACTAATGATTTTTGTGGCACACATGGATGTGATAATATATATGATGATAAATGCATAGATATTGTTAGATTTAAATGTTGTTGCTTCAGTTGATCTACTATTGCATGATTTATAAGTTCTGCTAGAATCATTCTGCTGGCACGCACTTAACGGGTCTTGGTGTAGGATATTGATCTGATTGATATGAAAGGACCCCCTTTAAATTAAATTTCTCTCTCTCAGGGTGCAGAAACCTAGTTCCATCACCCTCCCATACTACTTCGGGTGAGACCTTGGCCTACGTAGTAGGTCATTACCAAAAGGGCTAGTAGTATAGGGGTTTGTTGGCAAACCTTGAAGCTGATCCTGGGTCAAGACCCCTCAAGCCAAAAAATGGTTCTATTGCCAGGACCAGGAGCATTTTGAGAGAGAGATCGCTTAATTCCACGAGTTCATTGACAGCCATTATAGCCTGAGTTAGAAGATTGGTTCGAAAAATATATTCAGGAATTTTCCCTAAAAGAAAATAGGAGTAAAAATTTGTCCATAGAAGAGTGGAAATATAGGTATATTTTTATGGAAGTGCATGAAATCTTCTTTGTTTCGTTAGCACACGATTTACAAGAGTGGTTAGCTCAACTGGTGGAATTTCAGACTTGCTGGAAGGACGATCATTTCACACAGTGGACCCCCGAGTTGGTCTGTAAATTGGGGAACACTGGTAATAATATTAATAGCACTGTGGATCATTAGGTTGGCAGAATATTGGGTTGATTCGTGACGAAATTTTTTGTTGATCAGTTTGTGTCATATTCAGAAGTAGAACGAAGGTTCTTCAAAGGATTTAGAGGTAATTTCCTAAGAACCTTATTGTTGTTGATTAAAATTCTATTGAGCAAAAAAGGTGTCTTCTGTGGCCACACTGAGTAAATGACCTCCGATCAGAGTGGGAGCACAACACGAAGTGGTAAATACTACCGGGTTAATCAAGAAGGAGACAGGTTGGTATACAGTCCCTTGAGATATTCATCTGATCATAACCAAGAATGTTCTGCACAAAGGGGAACCAGCCCCCCGGCCACACCTGCATCGAATCCCCACAAGGGTAAAAATTCTCCTACGCCTCCCCCGCCATCATCAGAGGACAACATGGCTACGCACATGAAGTTTCCTACCTTCAAGGGCATAGGGGATGAGGACATGGATCAAGTCTGGTTTGTAGCCAAATCTATATGGACCGCGTAAAACGTGAACAATGATGATATCAAAGGAGCGCAGCTATCCATAGCATTCGAAGGAAGGGAACTGGATCAGTTCATGGGATACATTGGTCAATACGTGAATTCATCGATACAGGATATTAATAATGCCCTAAAGTAAGAATTCTGGAAGCCTGGGTCATACGCTCAGTGTTTAGTAGAACTAAAGAACTTTAAGCAAAGACCTACAGAGTCCGTTTGGGAGGCTAACCAACGATTAAATAAGGTTATCAGTGATGGGGAATTTGTCTACGAAGATAAGAATCATAAAGAGTGGTTCATCGCTATGCTAGTACCACATTTTTGTGGGCCCATGGGACAGCAAAAGATCGGCTATCAAGAGGAAGCGTTGGAAATAGCCATGAAGTTAGATGCTGCACCAAGGGATGATACGCAGTTCGCAGCTCTCCAAATCCAGAATCAATTGGAGGAAATGCACTTATAAATTCAGAGCTTGTGAAATGACCATGATAAGGAAGCCATCCCAGATGTTTGGTGCATACGTTGTAAGGGAGCGGGTCACACTAAGGATCAATGTCCACTGTTATCATACTACATGTAGGCTAGGGGTCCAAGTCCTCTATGACCCAGGGAAATGGTTGGACCTAGCAGTCCGATGCTATGGTGTGCTGACTGTCGGGTGGCGGGAAGACATAATATGGATGATTGTCTGCGATTGGGTGCTTATGTACCAGAATTGAAACAATAGTGGTGCATATTATGCTCATCTATAGGACATGACGAGAAAAATTGTCGAACCCTTCACCTTATGGTAGATAGGAGAAATTTATACAGAGTACAAGTTGACCCCTCATCACCACTTTCTCCTTCGGGACAGGGGGGGGATCCCTCGCACGAGGAAGGGGAGGAGAGAAAGTGGGGAGTGTTGGTCGAGGGCACGGACAGTTGATTTGTTACAACTGTGGAGATGTGGGACATTCGCACGAGATTGCCCAAACCTAGAATGCCAGTCTTGTAGATATTTCTAGCAGTTCGATCATGTAATTAAATATTGCCCAATGCTAATAGTGAAAATTCAAGAAAAGAAATAGAAACCTATGCAGAATGTGCATAGAGTTAAAGCGGAACAACAGGACAATGGGCCATGTATCAATATAATAACATGCAACGACATTTCCACAAGAGGAGATGAGGAAAACGTGGAAACTGAATAATTAATCTAGAAGGCTGAGGACAAAGCAGAAGTCTTAGACCTGAAAAGGGAGAAACAAACCTTCAACGAAACATAGAAGGAGGTTACTAACAATGAAACACCTGTCGCCAAAGGAGTAGTAGAGCTGAACGCAGACGAAGTAGTTAAACCTTTCCTCCAGGCATGCATGAGGCTATTGTGAAACCAGAAGGCTATAGAAAATCTCCAAGCCCTGATAGAAAACTGCAAAAATAATTGCTTCACATCCCGAGGTGAAAACTTTGAATAAGATATACAAAAATAAAAAAAGGACGGGATGAGAAATGCGCATGATTGCGCAGATTGGGGAGTATGAAATGGACCAAGTTATCCTTGAGTTAGGCTTGTATGCTAACGTCCTACCCAAGAAAACTAAGCAACGTATGGGAGAACCTAAACTGGAATGGTCTACTATTCAACTATGGATGGCTAATCAGTAGAAGATTATCCCATTGGGAAGACTGAAGAAGGTAGTGGTAGATATTGCAAGTGTTAAGGTCCGTGAAATTTTTTAGGTAATCTAGATAGTAGACGACATGGACCCTTACCCTGTACTCTTGGGTCTAGATTGGGCTATTGACATGGGAGGTATAATTAATCTTAAGATAAGAAGCATGATCTTTGAGAATGAAGGAACAAGGGTAATAGTCTCATTGGACCCAGCGGAGGGAGAACGATATACTGAATCTATTCAGGAAGAAGAAGATGTCAATCACATATACAAACTGACCACCCGGGATGACGACTGGATCAACCCCATGGCTGACGGTATGCTATGTTGGGAAAGAGATAGTGATTACTTATCTGACTCAGACGAAGAGATCGAAAACTAGAAAACTAACTGCATTATGTGTCTTCATTAAGATATCTTAAAATCACGAAGAGCTTCCGATGTATTTCCTCAGAGGTAAGATAACTACCCCACTTTGATGGCTCTGTTAATGTTGAGAATTTCCTTGCATCAATTGAGGCAAGCGTTCCTAAGAAACGGTGATTTTGGGCCCTATACTTGGCCATGTGCACAACCCCTACACACTTGTGGGAAACTCATAAAGAAAATTTCCGGGACTCGGGAGAATTTTGAAGGATGTTGACCTGTTGATTCCGTATACCAGCTAATCCACCAATAGAACCCTTCTTGGGGCAAGGATATCTACGCAGACACATAACTCACTGGCTAGAAGTATGGAATGAGGACATAAGGAATGAATGGGTCGATAGGTTTGTTCACACATTAGGACCAATCCCCACCTCTTGGTATTTAGACGTAGAACTACATCAACGCACTAGGCATTGGAATACGATGGCTGAAGATTTCGTAAGGACGTTTGGGCTAACGGGAGGTACCAAGAAACTTGATGAAGCCTTGCAGGATATAGACGCTCTGGTCTTTGGTGATGCCAGCCCTGAGCAGGAACGTGTTGCGCCAGCTTGGGATGCACAACTATAAGATATCATAAACTGTAGAAATCTATCAATGGAAGCATGTGATGAAGATCCTCGGAATATTATAATCGAAGGGTTAGAAGGGGAACGGGTTGTTTCAGGTCCATTACTGCAAACAATCAATGTCACCAAACCTCTGAAAATAAAAGAAATCAATATTGGTTCGGCATAACAACCCAAGATGGCCAAGATTGGGGATTACTGGGATGATGGCACGGTGGGAAAGGTCATTAAGCTGCTAACTAAATATCAGGACCTATTCCCGACCAAGTTATCTGAACTTAAGGGAATCATAGGAGATATGGGAGTGATGAGGATTACATTGAAGCCATATGCGCGGCTAGTCAAACAACGACCCTATTGCCTAAACCCAAAATACAAGAAAAATTTTAAGGAGGAAATCAAGAAAATGGTGGCCGCATGTATCATTGAACTAGTAGAGCAGTCAAATTGGGTAAGCCCCATGGTAGTCCATGAGAAGAAGACTAGAGGAGAAATAAGGATCTGCGTCGACCTACGAAATTTAAATGACGCATGTGTCCATGATCCATTCCCCACCCCATTCTCCGATAAAATCATAGATAACATAGGGGGTTAAGAGGCTTATTCATTTACTGATGGATTCTCAGGGTACCATCAGATGTGTATTGCACCTAAAGATCGTATCAAGACAACTTTCTCGACGGAGTGGGGATTATTTCAGTATATTGTCATGCCTTTTGGATTAAATAATGCCCCTGCCATATTTTCACGCGTTGTTCTAGCCGTGTTCAAGGAATTCATACACAAGTTCCTAGAAGTATATTTTGATGACTGGACAATGTTCGGATTAGTAAAGAACCATGTATCAAATCTGCGCATGATGTTGGATGCCTACAGGAAACACCAAATCTCGCTAAACATCAAGAAATGAATTTTTTGTGTCCCATTCAGAATTTTGTTAGGACACGTGGTATGTTAGCAGGGGTTGATGGTTGACACTGCCAAGATTGCGATTATCATCAACTTGGCAGTTCCAACCATGAAAAAACAACTGTGCTCCATCCTCGGCCACACAGGTTACTATAGAAAGTTCATATAGGGATACTCTTTGATCACTGCATCGGTGGAAAAGCTGATAAAAAAAGATGTGTCATTCTTCTGGGATGACGACTATCAGAAGAGCTTTGAGCTACTAAACGAAAATATGGTTACTGCACCTATCCTGATATTCCTCGATTGGGAAAATAACTTCCATGTCCATGTAGATGCATCAGGGATAACCTTTGGGGTTGTCTTGGCACAGCCTGGAGAAGGGGATATAGATCACTCGGTGGCCTTCGCTAGCTATAAGTTGTCAAGCGCAAAGTGTAACTATTCTACCACAGAGTGGGAGGGGCTGGAAATGGTATATGCCCTACAAAAATATAGGCACTATTTACTTAGAGGGTAATTCAAGATTTTCACAGCTCATTCAGCCTTAAAATACCTATTTAACAGGCCTGTGTTGGGGGGGAAATCTATCGGTGGTTGTTGCTTTTTCAGGAGTATGATTTTGAAACTATTGGGAAGCCAGGAAGGTTGAACGTCGGGCCGAACCACTTGTCTAGAATAGAGAATGGGGAAGAACCGACTAACTTGGATGATGGATTGCCTCATGTGCAGCTGTTTGATATTAAGGTGATCGACAAGCACTTTGCCGATATTCTCCACTTCTTGACTACAATTAAAGGCCCCGATGATTAATCGATGCCACAAAAGAAGGAGATCAGTTCCCATGAAACCGACTTCACTAGCATTACAGGACAGCTCTACAAGCTGGGGGCGGATGAGGTATTGTGAAGATATTTCCTTGAACATGAAAGGCTAGCTATTCTAGCCGAAGCCCACAGAGGAGTTATGGGGGGAAATTACGCAGGTAAAGCCACTGCACAGAAGATACTATGGGCCAAGCTCTAGTGGTCCACACTACATGTGGATGCCCACACGTATTTTTGGGCCTGTGACACATGCCAATGGACTGGGAAACCCTCACGCCGGGATGAGATGCCCTTGAAACCACATATGGCCCTGTGGGAATTTGAAAAATGGGCCATCGACTTTGTAGGCCCCATTAACCCCCCTGGTCATAAGCCAGGTGCTTGATATATCATTACGGCTACCGATTATGTTACCAGGTGGTAAGAAGCTAAATCTGTCAAGGATTGCACTGTGGAAACGCCGGCACACTTCATCTTTGAAAATATATTGACCAGGTTTAGGTGCCCAAGGATCCTGATGAGTGACAGAGGGACGCATTTCATTAACGAAATAATTAAGGCTCTGACTGAGGAATTCTAGATCCACCATGCAAAAAGCACCCCATATCATCCACAAGTGAATGGAACTGTAGAAGCATTCAATAAAATTTTGGAACATGCGCTCAATAAGTTTTGTAACACACAACATAGTGATTGGGACGTGCGCATCCCCTCTGTGCTCTGGGCCTATAGAACTACACATAAGAACCTCACGAGAAGAACACCCTTCTGCATGTTCTACAGGAAGGAAGCTATTATTCCTATGGAATACATCGTTCCCAGTTTGCACATCTCGACCTTCACAAATATGGCATATCCAGACATCTTGGAGGAATGCCTGGCACAACTGGTAGCGTTCGAATAAGATCGATTCATAGCCCAATTTCACCAACAAGTTCAAAAGGCACGGGATAAGCATGGCATGATCGACATATTTGGCAGAAGGTCTTTGCAGAGGAATAATTGGTCCTATTGTATGATAGCTAGTTCACGAAACACCCAGGGAATTTCCGATAGCACTGGTTAGGTCCATATGTGGTAAAGTAAATTACCAACGGTGGAGCAGTCAGATTGGCTACACTATGTGGCGATTCTCTGCCAGGATATGTTAATGGGAGTCAACTGAAACCATATCGGGACTCCTCGGTGCCGATCAAATTACTATATGCCTAGAGTAGTTTTATAATGGACACTACACGTAGGGATGGCGTGCAGGGATGGATGTGTAGGGATGATGTGCAGAACCAGAAGTACAGGTGGGTGCGATATCAGCAGAGGTGTTGTGTGCGGAAGAAAAAACTAGTCGCTGGCGCAGAGCAGGAGCATGGAAAACCGCACTTCCCGTTTGATGAAGTAGGTAACTGGAAATTAATGTGGTGATTTATGAGGACTTTTTACCGTTTCCGTAATAATGAAGGGAAATTAAGGATCCACTAGCTGGGTTTTTCTCACGGTGGCTATAATATGGGGACTGTTTGTTCTACGTGATTCAATTACTCATCTAGCTTGTTGCACCTTGGCCACTCTAATATATATCATCTTATCTATCTACTTGTCATCCACATGACTGAGCAAGCTACGCCATCCGACAGTAGCAACACTGAATTCATCTTCCAAGCAAGGATGACCGCTACCAACCCAAATGTGCCTCTGCCTGAAACAATGTCCGAGGACGTAGGATCCGATGAAGTCTGAGAAGTAACCCCTGTAGCAGAGGAAGTCGTCTCGACTCCTGCAACACAGAAAGGTAAATAAAAGGTAAAGCAGCCAAAATGGGTGGGTGGGAAGCCTCGTACTTCCCCTCGGATTCGACGCTCCCCCCGAAAAGTGCCTAAGAACCGATCACCTACCGCAACCCCAAACCTGATGGCGCTCATAAAAGAAGGCCTCCAGGTGACTCTGCTAACCTAGTTACCACCTTATGTTTGTCCGCAAAGAAAAACATCCCATATACCCAACATGGATGTCGTCCGCTCCTATCTTTAGATGCCTCTGGTCCCAGAAGAAGTGCCCCAACTGGGATATATGTTCGACCACTTCCCCCACATAAAGTTTGATGACCATGACCTGGGAAACCTGGACGCTTTCCCTTAGTTAGCTCCACACCTATACCTAGAATAGGTTGTCGAAGATGGTGTGCTTAGGGTCGAGCCAATGTTTTGGATCAAGGGATTAGCTGACGCAAGCATTTTGAACTTACTACACCTCCCCCATTTTGGTCGCTATAACATAACCAGCCTCGTTGTCCACCAACTACTGGTACTCATCCATGATGGATGCTTGTGGCTCCAAGGTCGTATACTGATTGATTTTGCTCTCATTCACTACATTACAGGCCTCCCTATGCATGGACCCAATCCTAGGGATGGCACGGGAAACAAATTTGAGCACCATACTATTGAAGTTGTCAAGGACAAGTAAAAGGTCAACTGCAACAAGCGGGGATTCTATATTGATACAATCAATGACCCAGGGATGCACATGGGCACTCTACTTCTAGCCTAAAAATTGATGCGGAAATTCCAGGCAGTGACTGCCCCTGCTCATTTAATTCAAATCGTCAGCCAGTGCGAAAAGGGAGTCTGCTATAATTGGTCCCAGTACCTGGTTGAATAATTTCTCGACAATGTGCACAAGGCTCAGGAGCAATTAAAATAGTTCTACTACTCGTGGTTGATCTTGCTAATCATCTTAGTTTCTTGGGAAACCCTGGAATAAGAGATCTTCCCCCCTCTTGAGCCTGGCATGTGCAAAGGAGCATGGTTTGCCCAAGCGGGCTATGGAAAACAAGACCTTATGGATACTCTATGATGGGGCTATCTTTGCGGCCATTGATTCCCAACCGCGCCTATCCCCAATAGTCTATGGCAAGTATAAGCATATTGAAGCATTTCAAGTAACCATGCACAATGTGAAAATTTGGGCCCATAAAGATCACACTTGGTATAATCTCCCATATATTACTACCGAGGATGAAATTGAACAGATAATAGCCACTTGGCCGCCGAAGTGGAAGGTCGCAGCCCCGCCAATCGACCTAGACATAGCAGGTACATCTGACCACAACGCAGTGTCAAAACCGACCGTTCCGCTCAGCCCAACAACAAAGTCGGTGATTATGGTCTCCACGCAGCAAGTGACCCCCAGAAGCACTATTGTGTAACCAGAACCAGACTCCCTGTCAGATCAAAACATTAAAAATGTTGATGATGTAGGTACGTCAGTCTTGCATAGTCTCAAGCGTCCCCACGGGTTATCTTGGGGCCATAGAAAGAAGCGTAAGGCCAATAAGACTGGCACCAACATGGAGGTTACCCTGACAGAGGATGACCTTGACCAGATTGTTGATGTTGTCACCACTACGTCTGCTGATCGATGGATTACTTGGGAAGAACAGCACAAGGTTGCTCTAGAAGTATTTCAAGCAGAACTATAGGCCCTTTAGCTCAAAGCGGGCACCCTTCAAGCAAGCGTAGATCAAGCGATGCAGAACCAAGTGAGCGTGGATCAAGCGAGGCAGACTCATGTGGCCTAGCCAGTCCCCGTTACAGCCCTAGAAACTGTCACAGACAGTTGTATCTTCCCTCTCCCCGATGCTTCTTTTATCATGGAACCCACAAAATTATGTACCCAAGTCTAGGCATGCCCATTCGTCGAACTTGATGTTAGTCGACTAGCTGGTGCACACCTGCATGAGCTATTAACCACCCTCACCAGTGAAATCCAGCACTGAGAACTCCACATACAGTAGCACCTCAGCAAGGCAAAAAATACCATTATGACTCAAGCTGTCGAAGCCGCTTAGATCCAGGCCACGCACTTCGCCACCACCGCGCAGCAAGCTGCCTTAGAATAGCTGATCAACCGGCTCTGGGAAGACATGCCAGAAGTTATTCCTACCTCTACTAAGCCACAAGCCAAGGTCAAAGGATTGGTAACTTCCCTGAAGGTGTCCTAGACTGAGTTATAGGTTGTCAAGGTTGATTTCGAACTTCAAATTGCATCGTTGCAGGCCAAGCTCCAGCCTGAGACCCCTCTGAAAGTGCGCGCCCAGTGAGCCGAATTAGTTATAGAATCCATGACCAATATCATGATGCAGATCAATTAGGGCATAACTCTGCTTTAAAATGTTATGGAATTATGGTCCCAGGTATAGCACGACCCTCTCCTCCGATAAATCGATCAGGAGTTGAATCAGAAGGAACAAGAATTTGACCAGCTGGAAGCTACGATGTCCACCCTTGTTCCAGCCCAATGCTTAGCCCATCTTCAAACCAGCCACGCACTTCGTAGTGAAATTGTGGTACTCTGGCGCAAGAAGAAATTACTCAGCGACCATCTGAAACCTTGGTCGGATGATGCCCTCAAGCTTTCGCAGGACTTAGATGGGGTGGTGCAGCAGTTGAACTAGACTCTCGATAATGTCACTGTGCCACGGAAGGACCGACCTCACAAAAACTGGTGGACATCATGCAGACTGCAACCACGCAGAGCCTTCGTGTTTTTCCTCTGCTCACTGCCGCACTAGAGTAGCTCAAGGAAAGGATGAAGACCCCACCAGTGCTGTGACTCGAGACGAGTCACAAGATTGTGTTGGGGGACTGTTGGAACAGGGTTTCCTAGCCTCAATTTTGTCCAATTTTGTAATATTTTGTAATATTTGGTCTAGCGCAGGGAGTTGGGGTGGGTCAAAACCCCCTTTGAATTATAATGAGTCAAAAAGGTAGACCAAGGGTCTGCAAACCATGGTTTGCAGACCATAGGATAGCACAGGCTAGCATGATATAAATAGATGGATATGTCGCGTAAAAAGGGAGAAGAAAGAAGAATTAAAGCTAGATACAAACTTGTGGATTTTTGGTCGATTGTCTAGGTAAGGGCTCCTGCTACCTGTGTGTGCGGAGACCCTGATTCCTGCTGTGTGCGGACTCTGCTGGCTGTGTGCACAGGTTAGTAGATAGAGTCTGTAAGTTGTATCTAAATGGTAATGAATAAGAAGACCCTTTTCTAAATACTGAACATTTTGTGTTATGATTACTGGCTGTGAACTGTGTTATTTATATCTTTTCACTTCATACTAATGATTGTTGTGGTTCACGTGGATGCGATAATATATATGATGATAAATGCATAGATCTGGTTAGATTTAAATGTTTTTTCTTCAATTGATCTACTATTGCATGATTTATAAGTTCTAATAGAATTATTCCATTGGCACGCACTTAACGAGTCTCAATATAGGATACTGGTCTGATCAATCCGAAATGACCCCCTTTCAATTAACTTTCTCTCTCTAAGGGTGCAGAAACCTGGTTCCAGCACCCTCCCATACTACTTCGGGTGAGACCTTGGCCTGCGCAGCAGGTCATTTCCGAAAGGGCCAGTAGTATAGAGGTTTGTTGGCAAACCTTGAAGCTGAACCTGGGTCAAGACCCCTCAAGCCAACAAGCTCTAAAAATTTTATTTGTGGTAGATTTCCAATAAAAATGTCACCACATGCCCCTGCATGTATCTCTATTATAACTTCTTGGGAATCAGCTTCATCTAGACATCTCAACAAAATTCCTACAGGGTCTTTCCAATAAAGATGATTCTGCATTATGCAATACTTGACAGCCTTCAATTTAAAAGCCCTTCTCTTTGATTTTTCATTTCTAGAGGAAAAATGAAATTTAACAAAAATTACACTATATCCTTGTACCAATTGGAACATAAGATATCAGGATGATCAGTTGTACCTTCTTTATCTGTTTCTTCAACTATTTCCAAATTCAGATTTAGAGCTTTGCAATTTGATTATGCCATCAAGCGGGCTAAACCCTATCCTTTTATCAACTTAGTAGGTTTGATTTCAATGTCAAATTCCATAATATTTTTCAACCATCTTCCCCTCCTACCATCTGTGTCAGGTTGCAACAATACATCCTTGACAGTAATATTTGGTACAAAATCAACGACCTTAGAATGCAACACATAAATTCGAAAAGACTTCAAATCCTTCACCAATACATATGCTTGTTTTTCAACCAAGTTTTATTTTAACTCAACATCCCTCAATGCACGGCTAAAAAAAGAAATTGGTTGCTCCATGCGTTACTTGTTCTTTTGAAGTAAACCTGTTGCAATAGTTTCTTCATAAGCATATGAAAATTTCAGAAAATCCTTCTCAAAATCACGGCTGATTGATACTAGGGCTTCATTCAAATCATATTTGATTGCTAAGAAAGAGTTTTTTGCTTTGTCTTGCCACCTGAACTCTGCATATTTCTTCAACAAGACATTTATATGCTTAATTAATTCAACAAAATTTGGAACAAAACGCCTCAAAAAATTAATCTTACCCAAGAATGACTGTAACTCTTTCTTATTTCTAGGTAAATCGATTTTATGAATTGCTTCAACTCTCCCTGGGTCAATGCAAATACCATTTTCTATTATTATATGCCCCCACAGTTTTCCTTCTTGAATGAAAAAGCATGATCTCTTTAGGTTTAAAGATAAAAAAAAATTTATGCACTTATTAAAAACTTGTTGCAGATGTTTTAAATGGTCATGATCAAATTTTGAAAAGACTGTTAAGTCATCTAAATAAATGAAAACAAATCTCTCCTTTTCTCCTGCAAAGGAAATATCCATTTCTCGCTGAAATGTTGCACTTGCATTCATTAAACAAAAAGGCATCTTATTGTACATAAAATTTACCTAGGGTGTAGTAAAATTTGTTTTCTCCGTGTCTTTCTTGTCAACTGAAATTTGATTGTATCCTGAAAATCCATCTATCATTGACAATCTCTTTGAACCTACGACTTTGTGCAAAATATGATCCATTTTTGGTAAATGATAGTTATCCTTCAGCAAACACTGGTTCAAATTGCGAAAATAAACACAAATTATGATTTCACCATTCTTCTTTCGAACCAGGAAAATATTAGCTACCCAATTGGAAACTATTAAAGGCAGAATTATGTTAGCTTCCCACATTTTTCTGATTTCTTTTTCAATAATAGGGAGCAACATAGGATTAATATGCCTTATCTTCTGTGCCACAGGTTTTACTTCTGATTTAAGAGGGATTTTATGCTCCATTATGCTTCTATTATATGTCTTCAAATCACTGTAAGACCAAGAAAAAATATCTGCATACTGCTTCAACAACTTGACATATTTAGTTCTAGTTTCTTCAAGAAGAAATTTAGAAACTTTAACATTTCTAGGCTAATTTTCAGTACCAATGTTGCAATCAACTGTACTTTCTCCATCTGTCTTTCTATCAGACTTTAAAAAGATGTCATTATTTTCAAACAAGCTTTCTAAGGAAATCAAGCCTTTAGGAGTGATTTTTTTTTTTCAAATAAAAAATGTCTTTTCTAGCCAAATTTTTTTTTAATGACTTATTGTTCTGACTTTTAGTTGTGTCTTGTTCATTGTCAATTTGAATGTCTGAAAACTCCACACATTCCAAAAATTTCTGAATTTCTTTATCATCTTCAAACATTTGCCAGTATTTGATATCGTTGGGAATGGAAGGTCTGCTTTTAATCTGAATATCATAAGTAGCTTTGACATCAAGAGGGACCTTAAAATTACTAGCAACAATGGCCAATGAATCTTCCATTTCATTTTCTTCTCTGGAAAGAAAAATCAAATTGAATGTTGAAAAACAATGTTCTATCAAATCCCAAACTTCATTTCTATAATCCTTCAATTTTGAATTTTTTACTTGATATTTATCTCTCACCTGTTGTACCACCAACTCTGAATCACCAAAAATAATCAACTACTCTAATCTCAAATCTTTTGCTGCCTTCATTCCCAGAATTAGTGCTTCATATTTATCAGTATTGTTAGTAGTGAAAAACTATAATTTATATGATAAAGATACTACCGACTGAGTGGGAGAAATAAGAAATATACTAGCCCCTGATCCCTCTCTTGATGAGGCTCCATCAAAATACAATTTCTAGATTTGTCCTACTTCTGAATTCTGCTCTTTTGAGATGAGTAGTTGTTATTTTCATTAATTTCAGGCTAAAAATTGTTGTCATCAGCAGCAAGGTGTAAAATAAATGATCCTAACTCCTTCTCTTTTGCATATATAGGATGGTTTGAGGGTTTTTTTGATCACTTATGATATAAGCCATCCTTGTTTCTCTATGTAATATTCCCAATTAGCCATGAGCTAGTTGGAATATTAATTTTTTCTTTTGCTTCTTAATTTGCTAAATAAGAGAGTATGGAGACCCATAAATATCCTTAGTAGGAACAAAATCACTCCTAATGTGAAAGGAGGTCATCTTAGCAGATTAATTAAGTACCCTTGTGTGTGAAAAGGGGTTGGAGCATGAAGACTGGGTCAACTTTGACCAAATCAACAGTGTTGTTATGGAGTAGTGGACATTTATTGAGGGATAGCGTAGTTTTGGAGGGAGATCTCATGCATGGAGATAGTGGCTTTAATGAGTGGAGCCAAGGGTGAGGAATCTCACCACTTATATAAGGAAGGGGATGGCAGCCATAGAGGGGCATGTTATGTTTTTATGTTTTATATTTTATGGTCTGTTTAGACTTGTTTCTCTCTTCAGTTGTTTAGCTAAAATTGCAGTGTTGTTTAGCACAGGGTGTTCCCGAGCAGGAATACCACCTCTATCCTTGGGGGACTTCTAGTGCCCACTCTGGAGGATTATTTGCACTATATTTCCACATTTAGGCATCAGGCCAAGCTACATCTTTATTCTTCAACGCATTTTCTGTTGAGATATGTGCTGAGTTGCAGGGTCCAGCAGTGGAGAATACATCTGGGTGATTTCTGATATAGATTTCATTAGAGGAAGGTTTCCTTCCATTGGGAGGCTAGCGAGGAAGGCCCTTGAGAATTATTGCAGCATTTGGCATCAAAACACACTATCATTTTCCCCTACAATGTATTTTTTGTCTTGGACTGTGTTATTTTAGGGAGGAGTTGTAGGGGTGGTTTCAGTACACCATCTGGGGAAGAGGTTTTCTAGAGAAGGGATCAGCCTTTCATCTAGAGAGTATATTGTAGGAGGATATATTATTTTCCATATTAGATCAGCCACATATTTCCATCTGTATTGTTGTAGTGAATCTTCAGCCCTAGGGATTTGGTTCATTTATTGTATATTGGTGTATTTCTGAAAACCATCTTGGGTTTTTTGTTGGAGGTTGTATAGAGCCTTGAAATTTATTTTATGTATCTTATGAAGCATATATCAGCCCTTTCATATTTTTTGTATTCATATGTTGTAGCAGTGCTCCTATGATTGCGCTGTAGCAGTCTTCCGACATTTTTGATATAGTAGCAACACCTCTTTCTTGAGGGATTTATATATTGGAGGCTTGTTGGATCTTGTTATATGCTTTTTGACCCATTATTTTGTACATGTTTGCTGCTATTATGATGAATAAAGGAGCTCCATATTGCTCTCTCATATTTATGCATTGATTTACACTACTATTTCCATGTTTATGCACTATATTCCTACTTTTCCCATTTGGGAATATTACACTCTATACAAACTCCTAGATTCTCCTCCAAAGACTGGAATAGTGGTGTATGTCATATCCATCTGAAGAGCGCCTCCCATATTTTTGGACCAAGATCTGGAAAGAGGCATTCCAAATCTTGATGGTATATTAACAACCACTATGTCCATCACTAGAATTTTCATAGGAAGTTGGGTAAGGGAAATTACCAAGTCTTTGATCAGTCCTAAACACTTGACCCTTTTAGAGTCAAGAGTGTAGAGGTCATGGTATTTTTTAGTGATTTCCAATCCTAATTCATCCATCACTTTCTTAGGCATCAGATTGTGAGAGGCCCCGGAATCTAATAGGCAGTTATACAACAATTTGTTATGAATGTTGAGTGAAAGATAAAAGGATGGAGAATTATCATCATTTTGATCTTGGACATGGCTGCCTAAAAAGATAGTAGGATTTTCATATTCAAGATTGACACAATCAGGAGAAAGGGATGGTTGAAGCATACTTTTGAATGACTCTCTATAGGCTGGATTTATCAACAATTCTAGGAGTGGGACTGTAATCTTGATTTTTTCAATTATGATTTGAAACTGAAATTGAGTGGAGTCAAATGTTTATTTTCTACAGTTGCTTTGATGATTGGGGCAAGGTTAGGTGATGAAGAAACATCATTAACCTTTTCTTTTCTCTTGGAAACAATTTTTTCAGCATCTTGTTTTTGTTGAGGCTATTGGACAACCCCTTTTGACCTCAAAGGATAATTTCTTGTCTTATTTTCAGGATGATTTTTCTCATTTTGAACATGAATATGAGCCTCATGATCATTTGAAAATATATTTATCGTATACTGATCTTCATATTATTTTAAAGTCAAACAAGTTGCATGTGATGTCTCCCTAACAAGAGTTATAACTTCATTCTCCTCTTCTTCTTCTTCTTGATTTTCTTTAGCAAAATTATTCAGTGGAGGTTGAATATTTTAATCATTAGGATTTCTCCTTGAGTGTTGTAAAAAATTTTCAGGCTGGAAGGGTCTCCTTAAAGGATCTCGATTTCTATTTCCTTCATTTTCAATGGGCCTAACAGTATACATGTTGTCTAACTCCAGTTTTGTCATTTTAGAAGCAAGATATTTAATCAAATAAGACATCTGATCTAGATTTTCTTCAGTTGTGAAAGTTTTAGAGGAATACGGTTTCTCCTCTTTCGTTTTCTTTTTATTCTTTTCCCCCTTCCCTTCTTTAAATTTCATCTTGTTTGAGGCCATAAGATTAGACTGCACTCCAATAGCAACCTTCTACATAACCACTAATGTTTTTGGTTTCTCAACTTTCAATCATAATGCAAACTTCGAGTCTAAGGCATTGGAAAAGGTAATCATGGTTGTGTTTTCAGGGGGTTTGACCTCTACAGGAATATTTTGATAGACTTTATTGAACCTCTTTGTAAAATCTGCCAATGATTCATCAGTCTTCTTCTTTAAAGCCCCAAAATCTATGAGATAATACAAGTAATCCTTCCAGTCACCCCATTGTTTTACAAACACTTCCTCCAAAGCATCTATTCTTGTTATTAATTTTGGTGGCAAATTTATGAACCACTTTCTAGCTTCTCCATCTAAGCTTTGAAAAAAAAGTATAGACCAAAAATTTTCATGTTCAATGTTTTTTTTATCAGCATAACTATAGAAGGAAACTAAATGTTCTTCAGCAGATACTCCTTCTCCCTCCCTTGTGTATTTGGGAAAATATTTCAGATAATCCCCTTGAGGAAGATGATGTAAAGGTTGAGGAAGGGCGAGTGGTGCATATATTGCAGCAAAAATCTGTTGCATCCTTTTAGGAGCAGGATGAGCCATGACTCGCTGAGGTACAAATGGAAAACTTGCTGATACAAAGGTTTGAATGCTGGAAATTTCAATTTGTGGAGTTGAAAATAATGGATTTTCAAAGAAAAGTACAACAAAAGGTTTTATTTCAATTTCTCCAAGAGAATCAGTTTCAGATGTTGATTCTTGAAGGATTGGGGCAGCTTCAAGTTTTTTTTGCTGGGCTAAAAAGTTAGAGACATTAAAATTCAAATTTTCAGAAAGGTTATCTTTTTTTTTATGAGAAGAAGATGAGCCAATAGCTGGGTTTTGAGACAAAGGAAAATACTCCTGTTGTGGGCTAAAAGAAGACTGATATTCATGATGAGTTTGAAGAAAAATCAGAATTGTTTTTATGTCTTCCTCACTTAAAATAACTCTATCTAGGAAGGGTGCAATTTCCAACACTTGTTATAATTCCCATTCTGTTAGCACAAAGGTTTCTAGCTTTTGGTTTTATTCACTAACACCTAAAACCTATGATTTATCTTCTTTCAGAGGAATGATATTTGTTTCTGATTTACTAAGTGATAACTGGGAGATACTTTCAGCTGAATATAGGCTAAAATCATCTACTTTTCCCTTTATGGAAGCAGTTTCAACTTGAAATATTTCAGGAGATTGCTTTGAAACTGAAATTTCTTTAGGTTGTGAGACAAATGATGGTGCCTTTTCTTTTCAAATTTATTTTGAATGCATATTTTTCACTTAATGTGATACAACTTCAGCCGATTTATGTTTCCCTCTTGCATCCTTAATTATCTTCTCTAGGTTAGAAAATGGAACCACAGGAGGTGATCTCTGATTTCTTCTTCGGGTAGGCAGTCTTGAAACCCATCGTCCTCTTTGTGGAGTCGCCAGGTGAACCAATTACAATCATAAATAGTGACTAGTCTTTATTCACCTTTAAAAAATAGTACTAGGCACTCATGCAAAAATTTTGGGAGAATACATAAGTTTAGAATGTTCGTCTACCAGCAGATGCACCAAAAGATGTTAGCACTGGACTCAGCACTTGGATTGTGACAAGCGCCTTGCCAGACACATCTTAAGCTCAAGGAATTTTCTTATGACTTGATTAAGTTTTTTTTTTTGGGAAAGTGATTGTGTATCACACACACTAAAAGCGACTTTGAACAGCTAGGATTCTCTCACACATATAAGGGCACTCATGTATAATGTGGTAGCAATATTAGGTTTGTATCTTTATGATTAGAAAATGGAAGACAATAGCATATATGTAAAACAGAGGTATACTTTTAAGAAGAAATGATAACACAAATTCTAGACCTATAATGTACAGTGAAAGAAAGCTTTTTAATAAAGACTTATAAAATTCTCACTCCACATTTAAAGGATCTCATTTCACAAAAAGCTTCCAACTAACATGAAAAAAACAATCAAGAATACTCGTAACATCAAGACTCATAAAAACATATTTCTCATGTATGCTTGTTTAAAATACTTACAAGAATACGAAACTGGAATCAATTCAACCTCAAGAGATAATCAGGAGTTATCTTTAGTTAATTCTTAGTTTTTAATGCTTGATAACAATACTTACAAAAGAAAACTAATATTGTATGAAGGTTCACAATAATGATAATCATAAGGCAGAACTATGTAAATTATAATCTGGAATGAAATAATGTATAATGGACACATAAGAAGATGAACAATACACACATCATACAAGTTGTGAATCCTCAAGAGTGTTTCTAATATATTATGTATTCAAAAAAATAACACATTATGCAATGAAAGGTACAACCAATGAACCCTTTTCTCCTTGCATTACACAGTATTTATACAAAAAGGAGTTCTGCAAAAAGCCTCCAATAAAAGTGTAAATCTATTTTATGAGACTTTATTACAACTCTCTACATTTAGTAGAGCTTATCCAAAACATTAAAAAGGAAACTGAAATAGAAATAAAGACAAAACATGGCATCATGGAGTTGTGAGTGGAGGTGGCTAAGTGCTCCTTGTAGCTTGTCAAAAACTGCCTCCATAAAAAGTGGAACCCACCAACTGAAAAGAACACATGTATAATTATCTTAAAAAATATAGGAATAACCAACTAGAAGATATCTTGATTAGATGACACTTGGAAAAATCCCATCACCATAGAGGTTACGTTCACTTCATCATATTTAGTGCCATTCTTGTGAGAACAAAACCAAAAAGCAGCTTTTCTTCTCCATATAGCTACCTTTTTTGAAAAGGGTAGCTATATCGGAAAATATTGAGTATAAACCAAAAATTAAATGTTCCTTGAGATTTTCGAGGTTATGTATATTCATTCATTGGAGGTCTAATATAGAAGAAAATATCCTGATAGCTTCGACTTTAGTTACCCTTTTGTTTGACCTCCTCTTTTGTGCTTGATTTTTCTGTTGAGTCTTTTTCTTCCTCATTTCATTCTTTGGGCTATCATCAATGTTTATGATTTCATCCCTGAGAGAAGGGTTGGAAATGAGTTTACTTGCTAATTTGAGCTTGTTATTGGGCATGGTGCGAGGCCTTTAAATGTGTGGTTTTTGACTATATAAAGGCCTCTTTCTACCATGTATGAATCTGCTTGACTGTCCTTCTTAAAACTCTAACTCAATGAAATCTGTCTCATTGTATCCTACTCAAAAGACAAATATGAATGAATTATAGTTTTCTTCTTCTTCTTGGCTGAAGAACCAATAGATGTGAAAATATGAGCTATGGTAGGTTCTTCCATTGTGATAGTCTTTGCAACTTTTATTTTCCCCTTCTTGAGTGAGGAAAAGACTTGTGAAAGAGTAGGCTCTTTGAATGAAATGGAACTGTTTTGTTGAGTCTCTTGTCTAACCTCTAGAGCAAGGCTTGATGTCATGGATTCAGGGCTAACTTCCACTGAAGGTAGAACAAGGCTTGATGTCAAGGCTTCAATGCTGACTTCTAGTAAAGTTCCCTCTATCATAATTGTTGGGTTGTATTAATCACAGCTAAATGACTAAAACAGTCCACATAAATTATCAATCCAAGGATGTCTTTTATTTCAATGACAGTCACACTGTCTGTGCCGATACATCCACCGAAAGAAAATCCAAATGAAGGAAATTGTTGCTGAAGTAAATGTTGGAAAGAAATCACTCATGTATAAATAAAATGATCTACAAGGCTGTGATCATGCCTCAATTAATCGTTCCTAGCATGCCACACAACAGTTACCCAGCTAGTATCTCTAATCTCACATGTGGAACAACATATAAAGTATTGGAATGGAATCAGATCTATTCACAGCTAAAACAAAAGAAACATCACTTCCACTAATACATAAAATAAATAGAAATATATATACACAACTACCTTAACGCTGCAATCCCTGCTAAAGAGGAGGACCCTTACTCCCTAGCAGGGCGCAGGTAGAGAAAGAACTTAAAGAAACTAAATCAGATGATGCATGTAACAACAGCAACAAGATAAGTTGTATTAATATGATCAAAATTATAGAGCCAAAGTAATGATGTTCTCTGCTAACCTTTCGACCTCAAGGGTCGAGAACTATATAGTGGTTACATCTCAAAAAAATGGGGGGTGGATCAGTCATGAGAATCTTATGATTCTCATGTTGATCAAAATAGAGTACATATGGTTACAACCAATTCTTAATAAAAGTCTCACTGGAATATATTATAATCAAAACTGCCTAGAGGCTGTTATCTGAAATAAAATACTTAATAATTTCTACAGCTATCACGATAAATCACAACTGTAGTGTAAAATCTAGATGACAGGTCAACATCAAGAGTTGGCAAGATCTATTCGATGCTACAGGTGTAACAACAATTCGTCAATGGGTCTGTAATAGCATGGTGTAACAGCGCCATGGTGTAATAGCTCACTGTAACAGCACACCTTTTAACTACTCCTGTACACTTGTGCTCGAGATATTTTTTTCTACAAATAGCATATGGAAAGACAAAAAAATACAATAGATCTTCTCCAAACATTCATCCTCAATTGCTCATAAAAAATACATGATACATCATAATAATTGATGAAATAGAAGAGTAATGAAAATAAGGTGAAACATCACAATTTAAGATAGTATGGTAGCAAAAGGAGGAAAAGATAGTCCTAATGGTTATAGTCATGAGGTCAAATAGGGGAAACAAATGTAGGAAATAAGTGCAAAACTAGCACCCAACATCTCCCCCCAATTGAAGCACTTGAATGTCCTCATGAAAAATCTCATCTCTCATGGGAGTATCTCCAGTGCAAGTTAGTGAGATCATAAGATTCAACGGTATCTTCATCTACAGACCTTTACCCTTGATTATCCATCAGCTTCCATGTCTAGGACTCTGATTCATACTTGTTCAACTCATAATTAATCTGATAATCCTCAATTAGCAGCAAGATCAAAGGGAACTTGAACCTTAACCCGATATAGGAAGCACCAAGGGTTTGTACTATATGTGCATATGCTGGTACATGTGTAATAGCCACCACAAAATTCTGGAATTAAAATGGGTCCCCCTTCAACAACTCAACACTGCTAGCTTTTGTGCATTTCAAGCACCCAGTCAAGTCTCAACTCTTCATCACTGAGAACAGATTGAGGCAGAAGTTCAAAATCCTTCTTCTATAGGTGGCAATAGGTTCCCTTATCCCAGGAGTACTCAAAATTCTTCTAAATTCCCGCCTTATCTCGACGTCTTGTCCTGGTTCTGCCCTGATCCATAATGTCATCTTATTTTCATTAGCATCCATATATTTGGTGGAAAAATGCCACTCAATCTGATTCTTCATGAAGGACAGAAAATCTCGCAACTACAGATCCCCCATATAGGAGAATATCATCACCACCATCTGCATACTCACATGCTCGCAAATGATATTGTGTAAGAATAACTCACACAACAAGATTTTCTCATCAAAATTAGAGGCACGAAAGACATCTAAGAATGTGCGAGTGGAAGAGCATAGATAAGGTCTGTCCTCCTTAGCAACTTTCATTTGGAACAGGAAGTAGTGTTCCCATAGAAAAATGGGGTAGGATGGGGAAGGTCGCCTGCACCCTAACATATTAAGGGCAAGGTCATGAAGTTTTTTCTTATCCATGGTAAGATCCTGAACTTGTTTTTGTAACAGCAACAACTATTCCTCCTACTTCTTCATAGCTTCCTTCCTCTTATAATTCTACCATCCTTTCTTCAACTCTTCTTTCATCCAATTTTCATGTAGGGCATCTATCTCCCTCCGATGTTCTTTCAGTGAAATAATCCCCTCCCGAAGGGAGATTGCTTCCTATTTCCACTTCTACAATTCGGAAATTAACAAGATTTTCTCAAAACTCCATCCCGACATGGTACCCGACGTTCTTCTGCATTCAATATCAACATCAATAATGGGTGTAACATCCTCTGTTGAATGGGTCTACTCCACCTCTGTTGTTGTTTATTGTGTAACAACAACTTCATCAGTGGGTTCTTATGTATCAACCCCTTCGTTTATGCCTAGAGTAGCCTTTGTGTCCATTTTTGTTTCTTCTATAAAAACAGTGGCCTCCACAGGTTCTTGTGTATCAGCCTCTATGTCAATTACTACAGGAGGCTCTGCTTTAACTATTGGTTCTTGTGTAACAGTAGTATCCTTAGTAGGTTCTTGTGTAACATCCTCTTGTAGTTATGTTTATGTTTCAATTGGGTTGGTGTTTTCCTCACAAACCTTATACCCTACTACTGTTAGTTCTTGAAAAAATGTCGTGCATACAGATACCAAGATTTCCTTCCCCCCAGATAATATTTGTTTCAATTCTTCATTTTCCTTTCTTGGATTTTCAAGTTCTAAAAGTAGGACGTGAGTTTCATCCTTACCTAATAAGGAGGGTTCTCTTTCTTCTCCTAATACTTCTACTTTTGTCTGCTTTCCAACTATGGGCAAAGGTTCTGTGGGAAAGTTAACTTTCACCCTTCGTTTTGGCCATCTATCCCCAATTGGTTCTTCAGTGGGTTCTTTCCCAATTCTGACCTTGGTAGGTCGAGTCTGGGTTTTAGCTTCTACCTAAATTCCTCCTGAAGTCATGGCCTATTTTCTCCAACTTGTCCTCAGCCTCTTTCACTTGAATACTTCCCAGGTCCTTCCTTGCTGGCTTAGGGCATCCAACACAATCAATTTTATGAGTTTTTGATTGGTCACACATGCTTCCGGATGTGCTTCTATTTTTACTCTCGCCGCCATATCCTTAATATTCCCTAATAAGTAGAATGGAAGGTTACTATTTTGCTGGTACCGAAGGTGATTGAGTAGAGGGAAGTGATAATTAAAAAAATGGTGGATATTCCCTCACAAGTGATGTATTTAATTAAAACCAAGGCAACATCATCCCATGGCTGAGGGAGTGATAATCTGTCAATTCCTCTTTGTTTCTTCTCCAACTTTCTTCTCCTTCTAGGAAGTATTCTTTCAAGGAGGGTTCATTTATTTTTCTATTAAACCACCTTCGTCCCTCTATTGGAAATGTAGTTACTCGGTTGATTACTTCTTCAATCACCTCAATTTGCAGACCCCTGACTCGGGTCAGGTTGTTATTCAAATTCTAGGTGAATTCGATTGCAACCGCCTCATCTAAGCCTTCCAACTTCTGTAAATACTCAATCCATCTAGCATCTCTAAATACCTGGTAGGCCTCTGGATATTTCTGCAAGGTGTCTATGGAATCTAGCTCGTGTCGAACTGTTGCTGCACCCATCCTGCTATTGTTTTTGAATTCGCTCCTTACTGCTCAACCCACTGTAATGTCACTTCACTGCTTTCTTCCTCTCGGCATCTTACTCTGCTTATTCCTGATGACGAGTTTGAAATGAGGATACAAGGCTTTCAGTTGAGGATGGTGATGGGAGGTGACGGAATTCACAGATTACCAATCGTACTTCACACAACACTTCATAAATGTCCCGTTATGGAAAGCAATGGGTTCTAAGTACACATGTTCTTTTCGAGCAGATTTAGTCATCATTGGTGATTGTGCTATTAATTTGGTGCATGTGTAATTGATAATAGTTTGTGAATACAGGTTTTTCAATGATTACAAGATATATTCCCCCCTGCTTTAATGGTGACGGTCGCCCATGGCCGTCACAGGCATATCATTACTTTTTCCATTAATCACCAAATCATAAATGATGACATTACATTTTGAATGATGTACCTGAAGCGACATGGAGGAGGATTTCGAATTGGTGGCATATTGTTTGCAATGATCATGGCAGTCACACTTAGATGCACAATTATTGATGTGATGCGAAGAAACATGAGAAACAATGTTTGTGGTTGTCGGCTGTTACATATGTAACGACCAAGATAGCCTTCAAATTATTCTTCAAAAAACATAATGATTAGAAGAAATTGGTACAGAAATAAAATCAAATGAATAACATCATCTTGTAAAATGTATCAGGAAGGAGGGATGATGTTTTAGGGAGGGAAAAAAAATGGGTGTAACAGCCGCCACAGGAGTGGTTTTCAACTGTTACAAATTGTCTGACTGTGCCCCGAAAAGAGGTTTTCATAGTCATTTTTTTTTTAACAGGTGTCAAAGCTACCACAAGGGTGGTTTTCAGCTGCTGCACTTATTGGAAATTCAAATTTCAAGTTGCATACGGAATGTTCCCCTACTGCTATAACATGAAGATCAGAGTCCGCAATAATGTTAACAAATGATTCCTTTGAAGTGGGTTGATGATATAACCTTAGATTGTGCCCATTAACAAATAACGGTGTCTTAGCACTGTCGATGGTGACCAATTGTACAGTCTCATTGTCAAAGACCATGTCTAATTTGTAAGAACCTAGCCATCTGGTGTAGAGCTTTCCTTTGAAATCCTTGAACCTTGAATCATTGAAGAGATCCCAATATCCTTTCTGGAAATTATTCTTCTTAATAAACCCATCATGCCATCTAGCTCTCTGCTGCTAAATGATCTCTGTCTTTTTAATAGCAACCAGTCATTTCTCTTCCAACTCATTGAGTTGGTTCAATCTTTGTTTCTGTGTTGTGCTTAAGTCCAAATTTACCTACAATTTTGTTCTTAATGTTTTTATCTTGAACTCTATGGGGAATAAAGGATTCTTACCATACACCAATTCATATGGTGAGAGGCTTGTATTGCTCCTCCATGTTGTTCTATAATCCCACAGCACCTTTGGAAGTTTCTCAGCCCAATTTCTTCGGTGGTTGGCTGCTATCTTTGTTAATATTCCCTCTATGACTTTATTGGTGCTTTCTGCTTGACCATTTGCTTATGGATGATAAGGTGAAGTGATTCTATGATGAATTCCATACTTATCAACCAACTTCTTGATCAAGTGAGATGTTAACTGAGGCCCTTCATCTGTCACTATCTCCATGGGTATCCCAAAGTGAACAAAGATATCTTCAAACTAGAAGTCTGAAACAACCTGCTCTGTAGCTCTAGTTAGTGCCTTTTCTTCGACCCACTTTGTGACATAGTTGGTGTAGACTAATATGTATGATTTTTGCAGTGATGAAGGATTAATTGGACCTGCAAAGTCCAGGGCCCATTTCTTAAATGGTTTTATCACTATATGAGGCTGTAACGGAATCTCATCTGATTTCAGAGGCTGGCCCATCCTCTGGCAGCTATCACATCCCTTCACAAACTTCTTGGCATCCTAGAATATCTTTGGCCAGTAGTACCCCATTGATAGTACTTTGTATCCGTCCTTTTTTCAGCGAAGTGCCCTCCACAGGGTTCCTCATGACAAGCTTTAAGGATCTCAAATACCTCATCTTCTCTAACACATCGCCTAATCTGATAGTATGGCTGAGTGTGATAGAGATTTCCCTCTATCCAGGAGTAGGTAGCACTTTTTTGTATAATATTCCTCTTTTGTTTGGAATATAAATGGTGTGGAAATTTTCCTACAGCAAGGTTATTGGCTATATCTGCATAGCACGGTGAGTGAGTAGAGATGGAAAAAATATTCATCTGGAAAAGAATCCTCAATAGTAGTGCATTCATCACATATAGTTAATCTAGAAATAAAATCAGCAACTACATTATCCTTTCCAGGTTTATCTAAAATAGTAATATCAAATTCTTGTAATAGTAATAACCATCGTGTAACCCTACCATTAGTAACAAGTTTGTTCATTAAAAATCGAATTTCAACATGGTAAGTGTATACAAATACTTGATACCTAGTGATGTAGTGCCAAAATTTGTTGATAGCATGCATTACTGCTAGGAATTCCTTTTCAGTCACTGTGTAGTTGAGTTCTGTTGGAGTTAGATTCTTGCTAATGTAATAAATGGCATAAGTTTTCTTCTCCTCCAGCTATCCCAAAACAACACCCACAGCTATGTCAGATGCATCCATAGCAATATGGAATGGAAATCTCCAATTTTGTCCTCGTAAAACAGGTTTTTCTATTACATAGTTCTTTAACTTCAGAAAGGCCTGCTCACACTTTCATGTCCACACAAATTCTGCATCTTTCGTGAGCAAGGAAAACATAGGATATGAAATCTTTGAAAAAATTTCTATAAATATCCTATAGTACCCTTCATGTCCCAAAAAATTACGTACCACTTTTGGAGTCTTAGGATTTGGTATTTTTGAGATTACTTCAATTTTTGCAATATCTACCTTGATTCCATCTGCCGAAATGAAATGTCCCAGCAAAATTCCCTCGGTCATCATAATGTGACATTTCTCCGTGCTCATAGCAACATTAGTTTGTTCACAACGTTCTAGCTCCTTTTCCAAATTGACTAATGTTTTCTCAAAGGCATCCCCGTAGGGTGTAAAATCATCCATAAATATTTCAAGACAGTTGTTCAAGATATTAGAAAAAACACCCAATATTTCCCTCTGAAAAGTTGTTGGTGCATTACAGAGGCCAAAAGGAAGGAATCTGTATGCAAAATTACCCCATGGGCAAGTGAAGTTTGTCTTGTCTTGGTCTTCCAAGGCAATCTGTATTTGATTATAGCCACTGAACCCGTCCAGGAATGAAAAAAACTTTTTCCCAGAGAGAGTATCCAGGACCTGATCAATGAATGGTAAAAGGAAATGGTCCTTTTGAGTGGCCTTGTTAATCTCTCTATAGTCTACACAGTCTCTCCACTTGCCATTCTTTTTCGAAACTATGACAAGCGGAGACACCCACTGACTATCATAAATAGGGTAGATGAAATTAGCGTTAAGGAGTTTCTACAATTCTTCTTTCACTATCTCCTTAAGTGCGGGGTTCATTCGGCGATGTGGTTGTCTAACTGGTTTTCAGTCCTCTTTAAGATAAATGTGGTGAGTGCATACTCAGTATAGTCCTATCCAAATGCCTTTTTATATTTTTGTAACAATTGTATCATCAATCTATTATGTTCAGCAGTCATATTAGGATTAATGTTTAAACATTTCCCAGGTTCGATTTCAACGGGGTTGCTGATAGTATGTGGAGTGGTTTTCAAATGTTTAATGATTAAATCATCTACCTCATCTCCTTCCCCCAAATATCTAATGGAGGCAACAGAGATTGAATTTCTAATAAAACCATTAATGATATCATCCTATGTTTCATCCTTAAAGTATTGTGCTTTTCCAAGCGTGAGGAGAGGTAGGGAAAGATCAAATTAAGGTTTAAATTGGTCTCACCAGGGACTAATCAAACCCATGTGAGGTTTTTCTGGAGCTAAAGGTTTAGGTTTTTTAGTGGCCTGCCCACTGAGATCACCATAGATCCAGGCCTACAACCAATATATGCATCTGTAGTGGCTAGCCACGGTCTTCCTAAGATTAAAATATGACCCCCAAGGTTTGATTTGGTTTGTAAAATGAGAAAATCAGTCGGATAATTCCAAGAAGCCACAGTGATAACCAGATCATCTATCATTCCCTCAGGCTTGACATGGGACCTATCTGCTAATTCAAGCACTGTGAGTGTAGGTCTAATTCCATGAAGTCCTAGGGAGATAAAGAGGTCTTTATTCATGACATTAATGGTTGTCCCTAAATCAATCAAAGTGATGGTTATGGGTTTTTCATCAATATGGACAGTCACTATAGGATTCCCTGGGTCATTATATTTAGTCAACAAAGGCTGATCAATCATGAGATTGGACAGTTTCCCCATCACATGGATAGTAGCAGGGTCTTTTGGTTTTCTTCCAGGATTTTTGACACACATGTCCCTCACTGTTTTAGCATAGATAGGTACTTCCTTAAGAGCCTGCAACAACGGAATCCACACATACAATTTTCTTAGTTCCTTGAGGAATTCAGATTCAGGTTGTGAGGTTGGCCCAGTTTCAATTAATCATTGAGGGTATTGAGGACCCTAAATGTTAACAGCTAAATCAGCTGTCATAGATGCACCAACCTTGCTCAGGTTTGTTGTTGTAGGAAAAACAGACCCTCCCAAGCTAGTTGCTACATGTATAACAGCAGGTGATGTATCAGCTGTTACATATGTAACAACTGCCTCATAATCGCTCATATCCTTTCTAGGTGACTCACATTCTTCTTCGGTAATAATGGGAGTATGTTCAGGTCTGATTACTTTTCACGATCGAATTTGAACCTCGTTGAGTCCAATAGGAGTAATAAGATAAGTCTGGAAGGTAACTGGAGCGTCAATACTCTGGGTTTCCTTATTATTCGGATTGGGGTTAGGTTACATAGGTAATTGGGGTCAAACATAAGGTGTAGGATTTTGAAGAGAAGGCAGTTGTAATTGTTGTTGCATTGGTAGTGCCATGGGTACTGGACCTTGGCCATTACCTCTCCAATTATGGCTCTAAGGATTGGGTTTCGATGGAGGATATTGCATTGGTGGAGGGGAAGGCCACTGGTTCCATGGTGAATTAAATTGTGTTAAGGAAGGAGTAGGATACTGCCATGGATATTGTTGACTATTATAAAAATTATTCCAAGGATAAAAAGAGGAAAAATTTGGAGGCATACCTGTAGGTTGTGGCTTCCATGCTCTCTTTGATCCGATGAAATAAGAAGACTATACATCCTCGCTTGATTCTTGAAGTACAACCTTCAGTCTGGGAAATTCAGGGCATTGATTTGTAGAATGTGCCAATTCACAGATATTACACAGGCTGGCATTATTCAATCCACATTCTCTTTCCAAATGTTTCTTTTTGCATGGGGGACAGAATATTGCTAAGGCTACTTCAGCTTCTGCTTATGCTTTCTTAACTTGTACCGTGGTGATCTGGGCAGAGAGAGTGCTAAGGAGGTCGGTTTTAAAATCCTCAAATAGATTTCTGATCTCTGTTATGGTTACTCCTCCACTTGTGGACTTTTATATCCAAACTGAAGGGTCTCGAACCAAAATTATCCCCTTGACCAATCCTCTTGAGCTCCACAGGAAAAGATTCATTATTTCTTCAAGTGGTTCTTGCGATATGTCTCCTTTTCCCAACAGATTCAAATGCTCCAGACAGTCACCTCTTAAGAATATTGGCATCAGAATTTCTGGGGCTAAGTTACTGAACTTAGACATTTGCAAATTGTAATGAAATCGCTCCACATAGTCTTTCAATCTATCCTCCTCCTTAGGTGCAATCCTAAAGATCTCTTCCTTCAAATCCCTGGTTCGACAGTAATCTTGATACTTAAAGAGAAAGGATTTCTCATGTCATTCCAGGTTCGAATCGTGCCAGCACCCAATCTCATTAACCATCTTAATGATGCTCCTTTCTGAGAAGAAGGGAATAATTTTAGCTTCTGGGCGTCTGAAGTGTATTCATAACCTCTACACAGCACATTGAATTCGAGAAAAAAGGTATCAGGATATTCAACATCCATCCCCTGAAAGGATGGTAGAGATGACAAAGGAATATTTTTCATAGGAGCCTCATCCCATGTCACTACTATTGGGAATTCAAAATTAACAGAGCTATTTGTCTTGACATTCTCATCCCCCATGGCTAATTATTCCTAATGGGATGAACTGACCTTGGAGTGTGAAGGAGATTGATAAATAAAATTATCAGGTTGTTCTAGGACTAGTTGTTTGACTGCACTACCAGCGTCCAAATGATAATCAATTAAATGATGTTCCCCACTGGTCTCCCCTTTTCCTTCAATTCTCAGATCCTGATCACTAATTTTCCACTGTTACTTTAGATCTGGAGTCTAGATATCAAGAGTGGATATGTTGTTCGAAGGGTGGTGAGGTCCAGACACGGAAGGCACCGATGCCTCAGGCTTTGATGTAGTAGCTGCTTTCTATGGTATTGTCTTCCTATTGTCTCTGTATGAAGTAGATTGTTCCTTTCTGCCCTTGAGATCAGATCTCCAAAGAATGTCTTTCTTCCCAAGTCTGCACCCTTGTTTTCCTTCTTACGACCCATCTTTCCTGTAGTTAGTAGAGTGGGGGGTGTTTATGGATTTTGATACCATCCTACTAGCACACATGGACCTTATTTGTATCAATTCATCCTACAAGTGCCTTAGTTTCTACAGTGGTGAGCCCACTCAAGACCATTAGAGAGATGTGTAGGTTCTTACCTCTCATCTTACCGGCCAGCAATTGTATAGCTGAAGACATCCTAAAAAAAACACCCAAATATTCAAACTTCTAAGTGTTCCAGCGAGACATTGGTGAGCCCGCTCAGGTATGTTAGAGTGATGCGCAGGTTCTTACCTCTCGTCTTATTGCCCGGAAATTGTGTCGCTGGAGACAAACTAAAAAACACACTAAAATTGAAAGTCTAAGTGCCCTAGTGTAGCATTGGTGAGCCCGCTAAGGTATGTTAGAGCGATGTGCATGTTCTTACCTCTCGTCTTACCACCCGGCAATTGCAGGCTGGGTACACTCTATCTTCTAAAAAACAACTCTGGTTGACTGGATTGTCACTGCCATCCCCGACAACGGCACCAAAATGTTGGGCTTTATTAATCACAGCTAAATGACTAAAATAGTACACATAAATTATCAATCCAGGGACGTCTTTTATTTCAATGAAAACCGCACTGTCTGTGTCGATACATCAACCAGAAGCAAATCCAAATGAATGAAATTGTTGTTGAAGTAAATGCTAGAAATAAATCACTCATGCAGAAATAAAATGATCTACAAGGTTGTGATCACACCTCAATTAATCTATCCTAGCATAGTTGTCCAATTGGTATCTCTAATCTCACATGTGGAACATCATATAAATTACTGGAATTGAAGCAGATCTATTCACTGCTAAAACAACAACAACATCACTTCCACTGATACATAAAATAAATAGAAATACATATACACAAATACGTTAATGCTGCAATCCCTGATAACGAGGAGGGCCCTTCCTCCTTAGCATGGCGCAGGTAGAGAAAGAACTTAACGGAAACTAAATCAGATGATGCATGTAACAACAACAACAGGATAAGTTGTATTAATATGATCAAAATTACAGAGCCAAAGTAATGTTGTTCTCTGCTAACCTTTCGACCTCAACGGTCGAGAACTATATAGTGGTTACATCTCATAAAAACAAGGGATGGATCAGTCATGAGAATTTGCATTCATGAGAATCTTATGATTCTCATGCTGATCAAAATAGAATACATATGGTTACAACCACTTCTTAATAAAATTATGACTGGAAAAATATAGATTACAATCAAAACTGCCTAGAGGTTTTAATCCAAAAATACAATACTTAATAACTTCTACATCTATCGCGATAAATCGCATTTGTAGCGTAACAGCTAGAAAACAAGCTAGCATCAGGAGTTGGAAATATTCGGTCAGCGCTACAACTGTAACAGCAGTTTGTCAGCGGGTTTGTAACAGCATGGTGTAATAGCGTCGTGGTGTAACATCTCAATGTAACAACACACCTTTTAACTACTCCTGTACGCCCATGCTCGAGATATTTTGTGCTACAAATAGCATCTGGAAAGACAACAAAAGACCATAGATCTTCTCCAAACATTCATCCTCAATTATACATAAAAAAGACACGATACATCATAATAATTGATGAAATGGAAGAGTAATGAAAATAAAGTGAAACAACACAAATTAAGATAGTATGGTAGGAAAAAGAGGAAAATATGGTCCCAAGGGTTATATTCATGAGGTAAAATAGGGGAAACAAATGTAGGAAATAAGTGCAAAACTGGCACCCAACAATAATGAGTCTTCTCTTGTGTTTACCCTTTGAAGAGGAAGTTGCCTCCTCTTTCCTTTTAGACACATTATTTTTGTCAAGCAAAGTATATCTTTGTTTGAGTTTGTTTCTACACTCCTGCATGAAATACCTCAAGGTTTGTGGCTCCTTGGATGGAATTCTAGTGTAGACCTCATTTGTTGGTTGTATTGTTGGTGTAGATGTAATGGTTCTAACCTTTCCGGCTGATCTGCTAGTCTGCTTATTAGATGACACTGAAGGTAGGACATCTTGTGAAGGAGTTGATGTAGGGGTAGGGTTTGACTGTTGTTCTTGATTTTTTAGCTTCCTAGGCCTTCCAACTCTTCTTCTTTTCTAAAAACTGCTAAATCTCTTATCTACTAAAAATTTCTCCCATGTAGTTCTTTTCTTTCTCATGTGATAAACTACTAGTATCTTAATCAAACCTCTATGATAGATATTATGAAGAGAGTATCGTGGGGTTTTTTGTATCTTTTGAGGCATTGATAACAGGGATTTGTGAAGAAAAAGGGGTAGATTCATAGGTTTGGTGCTAGAGATATGGGCTAGAAACCTCATCTGGTATTTGTCGACAGTTGAAAACCTACCCTCACATGTTATGTAACGTTGTATAGTAGCAATGAAATTCTTCCACTCAAGTTTAAAGTATGAAATATGAATGGTAGGAGTCCAACCAATATGTTCATGCTTAGGCTTTAAATAAACATTCAAATCAGCTTTAAGGAGATTTTTGTTATTCTTATGCCAGGACTCACCTGTTGCTGAAGTCTGAGTTTCCCTTGAAATGATGGTTTTAGTAATCTTGAAGGTCCGAGACCCAATCCTGACCTTTTCTCCATCAAATGTCTCAACAAATTCTTGAGCCACGACCAAATTCTCATCTGAAGAAGATAATTTCCTCTCAAGGAAAAAGCAGCTAATCCTGTGTTATCCTTAACCAAATTCATGATTCCAACATTATGTATTTAACCTCAGATAGGAAATCATAGGGAAAGAATAAGACTTTTTCTTTTTTGAGTTGAAATCGTGACCTTAACCATTGAAAGCAATTAAAAGACCTATTTAAAAGAGACTTTACCCTAATGACTTTGTAACGTAAACATACTATTGGACTCAAAATTCTTTTTGGGTTTTGTTAAAAAGTGATAAAGATTTATACAATTTAACCCTCCAGGGCTCTCCACCATATGTTAGGAGACAAGAGAGGATAAAAGATACGACTTACAATGACGAGCAGACTCTGAATTTTTTTTTGAAAAATTGCAATGCTAACACATGCCATGGACCAAAATTCAACAAGTTTTGAGCATTTTTGGTAATTTTGTGATTTTTGGAAAATTTTGGAAATTCCATTCTTGCAGAAGCGTAGTGTGGCCACACTACGCTTCTGCAAGAATGGAATTTCCAAAAACCACAAAATTACCAAAAATGCTAAAAAATGGTTGAAGTTTGGTCCATGGCATCTGTTAGCACTGTGATTCCACGCTACGCTTTTCCTCAAAAGGTCCAATGGAGGTTTTATTTATATGGTTGGATTATTTTTCAAGTGTACATTCCAAATATGGTTTTTTTTTTTCATGGCACCTCCTATTTTTGAAGAAAAACTTAAAATGCACCTTAATTTTCATGCTTCTACCACTTTTTTTCACTGCAAGCTACACTTCTGGAGTAAGCTTGGAAAAATGAAGTTTTGAATGCCTTGCAAGAGGTATTTTGTCAGTTTTAAGGTTGGGATAATGGATAGAGTACATCAAGGGCCACCTTGTCGAATATTTAGATCAGCAAAAATATGCCTTAAAGCCACCTAAAAATGCCCTCCAATTGCACGCTATGCTTATGACAGAACACGTTATGCTTCTGCCAGGCACGCGACGCTTTTGTGTTGGATGGTTTCTGGATAGGTCTCATTGCAAAATGGTCAAATATTCAAGGTTACAGTTGTCCCATGAGTTTTTTTGTGGATAAGTAATTCTATTTATGCCCCTCATTATTAAGGAATCTTGTAATTACTCAAGGAGACAAAGACTCCTAGTTATTAGCTAAATTTGGAGGGATTGTTTCTAACTTCCCTACAAACTAGGAAATGACTCATAGGGTGCATTTATGAAGTGTTTTGGATCAGGTTCCAGCCAAATGAGGTGGAAACTTCTCTATTTTCTATATTTACTCCAACTCAAGTCATTTTAGAGGTTGGATAGTTGATATTGGAGTGTGGAGCTAAGTGTACAATCTTTAACAATGAAATCAAAGACATGTTGCAGCTATAACTTTGGGACTCCAGTGGTATGCTTATTAGGATTATTTTTTCTTAGTAACACCATCAAGTTGAATGTTTATGCTTCCATGAAATCACATGTATGCTTCTATATGATCAATATTATGATTTTATAAACAAAATTCTTACTTTTTGTGCTATGTTTTATAAGATTTTCATAAATTTGTTAAACTTCCTATGATGAGTGAACTCATGTAATATGCTCATTCTGACTCTCTATTTTCAAACCCTAGACCACAATGACTATATAAGTGTGTTTCTAAGTATACCTACCTGGCCCTATTTTCATCTCTGCAGTTGTTAATTTGAAATCAGACCATAAAACCTAGACCTAGTTCCTAGACTGACACTTCCTATCCAGCAGAATTCAAAACAAAACCCTAATTCACTGAGCTTATATATAGCCTAAGGTAATTTCCTTTCCAGTCACCTCATTGACTATGAAATTGACATTGAGAGAGCCCTCTCTAGTTTGGTAGGGCTAGCTAACAAATCTAAATATTGGTTTGAGGTTACCTCCTTCAGTCTCCTTTCTCAGCCTTGGGAAATGGAGGGAGTGATAACAAGAGAAAAATTTTCCTAACACTCCATCATCCTCTTCATTTTCAGATGATCCAATGGAGATTATACAGTCAACAATAACAATTGAACATGGTGAGCTTAATATTTTCTCTAATTTTTTAGAAATTAAGCAGAAAAATGAAGTTGTAAAGGAAAACGTATACAATCACCTTTGGAAAGAGACCTCCACTTCAAAACACAGGTTGTTGACTTTGATATTGAAAAGGGAAGGATGTATATGGATTTATTATAGGCCCAAGTCCATTTTCCAAAAGCCCCTTCTGATTACGAAAATACCATATTCTCTTTCGATGTCAATCATATTCATAATATTGACCAAATGGATATGCACAGACAGCCAGGAGAAATTATTTTCTCTACAATGACTAACATTTCCATGGCATCGTCAAAATTGAGAAAAACTCTTTCAAACATCCAGTCACAATTAAAGATTGAGAAGCTTTCCTCTTTGGCCAAATATAATAAACTCAAATCCTTAGAAGATATAGTGATTAATATTGGATATGATCCTAAATATTTCAAATCCGTAGAATAAATCCTCAAGAAGAAGAATGCATACATTGCAGCTCCTCGAAAGCAACTCAAATTTCCTTCTATAGAGGATCCCCAAACCAAGGAGATAAAGGAAATTTAGAAAAACAGAGAGGAAATTCTCAAGCTTATCATTGAGCAGAACATTCAAATTAAGAAAATGGAAGAACAGATTTAAGGTATACTCAAGGAGAAGGAACTGTATACTCAGTTGGCCATGATTCCAATTTCAGTTGTACCCATTTCAATTGCAGGAACAACACCAAGTTCTTCATCAACAACAGCAGAGTCTACATCAGCAGCAGCTGATACAAGCAAACTTATGCAGGATTTGTCTCTTCAAAAGGAGGAAAATGAAAAACTTCTGGAGAAATTCAAGAATCTAGAAGCACAAAAAATAAAGAATCATACTCTTTATATGGAAGAAATGCATAAATCCCACAAGTTAACACAGAAAGTTTAGAAGTTAAAGAGTTAATTATTGATGGCAGATGCATTGACCCAAGCCAAGGAAAACATATGGACAAGAATAAGTCAGGCTATGAATAAGGTATGGCCCTCCTTACAAATTATCTTTGAACAGGAAGAACTGATCACTAAATGAAAAATAATCATTGAGTAGGAAAAAGAAACACTTAAACAAAAACCAACTGAAGCTTCAGATATGATTAAAGTGTTGAATTCAAAAAGAAAATATGAATTAGAGAATGTTCATATCACGGTCAGAAAATAAACCATTTTATAAATCAAGAAAGTTTTGCAAAAGAAGAATTTGTTAACTCGTTTGGAAACCAAGTGCCAAGCTTTGGACACTTTCACATCAAGTTCAACCTGATGAATCCAAGAGGATTGCCAGGATTAGTAGCACCAAATGATAGGTTAATCATTCTGGAGGAGTACTGTAAGAAGCTTTATACAATTGCAATTGATAAATCAAAATTTGCATGAATTAAATGTCATATGATAGGAAAGGATTTTCTGGAGGCTTTAGAGTTCGATTTAATAATCAGACATGAAATCAAACATATTTTTATCAATAAGACTACTTTTGAAAGATATACCGAAGTGGATGAAGTTTTCAGAAGATTGATTAAACTAGATATACCAAGTCAAGAAATATGGGATTACTTATGTGAAACCAATGAGTAAATTTAATCTCCAACAACATGCCAGAAAAATAGCACATTTTGGGGCCACATCATCAACCACTTCCTTGAAGACAGTGACAACTCGACTCAACATTTTTTGTGTTCCTATATTTTGATATTATTTTTTTAATTTTTTTAGATGCTTCTAAAATATAGAATTTAGTATAAATAATTCTCCATTCGAGTTAGCAAGGGTTTCACCCTTGGATGAGCACTTGTAAAGAATAATTGTATGAGCTAAGATCATTGATGATTAATGAAAGGATTATGTATTTGCTTCAAACAGTTTGTCTCCTTGTAAGTCTTTCTAGTTTACATTTCATTCTATTTTTTGCATATATTTAAGTTTTATGGAGATAAATAGGTAAGAGAAAACTAAATTTCAGTCTATCTTAAATCCTCTAAAGTTATAATATATTTTAGAGATTTATTTATTAGACTATCTCTATGTATAAGTCCCTCCACATCAATTAATTTTCGGTCATCTTCATAAGGTTATATATATTTTGTTAAGTTGTAAACATTGTTTGTAAGCCTTTCTTCCTTATGATAAACTAAGGATTCAATCTGAATATTTAGTTGATCATAGTTTCTTACATTTTCTACCTTTCACATATGAAAAATAAAATCATTGTTTCGAAGTAAAAGAACAACCCTTTCTTAATAGTCAATATTATTGGAAGTTTTAAACATATGCTTGTAATTTGTTCATTACATTGGTCATCCAAAAACACAAGTAACCTATAATTATCTCAAAGGACAACATCAGATTTGCGTCGTTTCCGAGGATACAAAATTTGATATATTTTCCCTAAGACAACGATAGCTATTCCTTTAAGGGTGAATAAATGACTAGGAAGGTTATAATATTTCACCTGGTGACTTCACAGAACCCAAACTGACTCCTTCAAGACATACCAAGTCTCACTCAGATTCTGAAATTGTTTTACCGTTTTTAGATCCAGAGAGACTGGTAAGACAAGCCTCTTTAAGAATAAGACTTCAAACCCCTTATTGTTCTTCTATACCACCTCATCAAGAGGATACTTTAGTCCCTGATCCATTAGATCTGGACCAATTCCTTTAAATTCAGAAGATCTACCACCTAGGGTACATGAACATATCTCTAAAGGAATTGATTTCCAGTCTGATCTATTGGTTCATTCATTAGAATCATATCAAATACCTGAAGTACCTCCTGAATCTCCCAAATCAGAGCATGATTTAAATTTGAACTCACCTGAATTTAAACCTACTGATTTCATTTCTCCAACATCTTATTATTTTCCATCTACTTCTGCTCAACCAGAAGATCTTTTTTCCTTATATTCAAATCCTTTATTTGAACCTAAAGAAGGAGAAACATAGGTTCAAAAATTGATCATTCAAACACCTTTAAAATCTTTAAGAAGATCTTCATCTTCATTTTTTCATCCACCTTATTTTACCCCTCCATCTTCACCTTCATCTTCAACTTCTAACTCATCATCTTCTACAACAACTTCATCATCTTCTACAACAACCACTATTGATTCCTCTTCATCATCATCACAAGGTATGGTTGATTTTCAGCCTATTTTTCAAGTAACATATGCTGATTTACAACTTCCAAATATACTAAACAATTTTCCTGATGGATACTTAAAACACCTTCCAATATTTAATGGGGAAACTGGTTTATCTACTAAAGATGATTTAGCGGCTTTATTAGACTTTGCTGAAAATATGAATATCAAATATGACAATGTATATATGAGATTGTTTGTTCAATCCCTAGAAGGAAATTTTAGGATTTGGTTTAGGCAATTGAGGACACACTCTATTTGAAGTTGCAATGAATTAACCACCACATTTAAGAATCAATGGGGGGTTAAAAAGGATCATGTTTATTTTCTAACAGAATTTGAAGAAATTAAAACAAACTATGGTGAACCAGTGGCTAATTTCATTAAAAGGTTTAATAAACTCTATCAAAAAATTCATGTTGATTATAAACCACCAGTAGCAGTAGCAAAAGTTAGGTTTTCCAAATATTTTGAAGATGACTTTGCAGTCATGCTTAGGGAAATAACATCTAATACTTTATAAACATGCAAACCAATGTCATTGAATTTGAAGCTAATATATAAGCTTCAACAAAACTTAAAGCTAAAAATGAAAAGGCTCAGAGGAAAATGAAAGCTAACCAAGAGGGTTCTTCTTCTTCCAAGTCTAAAAACCAAGATCAAAATATTGATGAAATAACTTCATTACTTAGGAAACTTCTAATAGGATTTATAAAATTGAAACTCAGCCAAGAGAAGTTCAACAAACTACTGCCAAACCACAAACTCAAGCTCAATTTAAGAAAGCCCCTCAGATTCAATTTTTTCAAAGGCCTAGTAATGATCAGCAAATTTCACTTCCTTTGTTGATTGATGATCAACAACCATATGAAAATACCCTTATGATCACTTAATATATAAATAACCTTGACAATTCATTTTTTCAAAAGGCTATTGTCTCTCTTCCTAAAAAACAACCTTCTCAAGAAGACCAAGAAAATTCACAAGTGTCTAAATATCAAGCCTTCACAGAATTCTTAATTGCATAGCTTAATAGAAGGTATGATTTAAGACCTAGAGTAGGGCCTGGAAGACCTCCTAAAAATCTTGTTATAATTGAACCACAGATAAAATATTCTGAAACCGAGACAACAAAAATTCAACCATTAAATCATCCAATTGAACTTCAATTGATAAAATTGTTTTAACTAATTTAAATGTTGAAAGGGAATTAGAGAGAATTAAGATTCATATTCCATTATCAGAGCTTTCAAAGAACCCTAGATATAAAAATTAAGCTACAAAATGGATTCAAAATTCAACTGTGGATGTTGAAGGGGATATAATTATCTTACAAGATGAAAATACCCCAGTGGTATTTGGTCCCAGCTCAGACATGATTGATGAAATAGTGCCTCCCTTCTATGTTACGTTTAAACCAAATGATTCCTTATTATATAAGTGCATGTTAGATTCTGGAGCCTCTCATAATACTGTGCCGAAGGTTATTATGGATCAACTTAATTTTGAATTTACTTGATCTGACCATGACTTATATACCTTTGATTCCAAAAAGGTACCATGTCTAGGACTCATAAAAGACTTAGTGGTAACTTTAGCCCAAATACATGTGAAGAGTGTGGTTTTAGACATTGTTGTCACTGATATTCCTCCCAATTTTGGAATGCTTTTATCAAGGTCTTGTTATGTCAAGCTTGGAGGAAGCCTTCAAATGGACATGTCTTTTGCCACTATTCATGTATATGGGGGGGGGGGGAACCTTATGTTATATAGGGAGGTTAGATTCATTAAAAATGTTTGAAAAGTAGATCAAGCTAGAAACCATCCTATTTATGCAGTTGACCAAGATTTTGGTTGTTTTCAACTATCTTCAAATAATTTGCAGAATTCTCAACTTAAAATTGAAGATGTTGTAGAAAACCAAAAAACTATCAAAACTGATATTTGGAAACTATATTTTGATGGATCTTGTTCAAAATAAGGATTTGGAGCTGGTGTTTTTCTTATTTCACCAGAAAAATAAAATATTACAAAATCATGTAAACTTGAATTTGATATTACTAATAATGTAGCAGAGTATGGAGCCTTCCTTCTAGGATTGGAGTTAGCTAGAAGTCTTAAAGTGAAAAATCTAAGTGTATTCAGTGACTCTGAACTCATATTCAAACAAGATAGGAATATTTTTCAAAAAAAGCATCCTAGACTTAGATATTACATAAATTAGGTCCGGGATTCAGTTGAAAAATTATTTCATGCATTTAATATCACAACTATTCCTAGAAATGAGAATATTCATGCAGACTCCCTAGATGTTTCAGCTAGTTCATTCAAAATTCCAGATCAAATGTTTTTGAAATATCAAATTCAAGTCAAATTTAGGCCTTATATTCCTGAAAATATTAAATATTGGAAAATATTTGAAGATAATGAATAGTTGAAATCTTTTCTACATGTTATTGATGATTTTTTTGTTTTGCAAATTGAAGAAGATCAGTCAGATATAAATGAACTCAATAAGGAAAATCAAACTTCTGAAATAAATTCAGAAATTGTTGACCACAATATCATTCATTTGTCTAAAAGATTTATTCCTAAAGGTATAGTCCCTCTCGAAAAAGTATTTGACCAAAATGATGTTCCCAAGAATCCACTATCAAATTCACCTGAGGAAGGTATTAAAGAATCTAATATTGGAACACTTGAAGAAATCAAGAACATTAAAATCTACGCATCTCTACCTCAGGAAGTAAAGAATAAATTTTTTAATCTTCGTAAATATTACAAGGATGTTTTTTCTTGGTCTTATGTTGAATTAAAAAGCTATGTTACAACCCTCATTGAGCATAAAATTCCTTTAAAACATGAAGCAAAACCTTTTAAGCAAAAATTAAGGAGAATAAATCTAGTATTTCTCCCTACCATAGATAAGGAGCTTAAGAAGTTACTTGATGCTCAGATCATAGTTCCATTAATTTATTCGGATTACGTAGAAAATTTATTTCTTGTTAGAAAGAAGAATGGGGAAATCAAACCATGTGTAGATTTTAGGAACTTAAAAAAGTCATCCTTGAAGGATAACTATCCATTACCCAAAATGGATTAGTTGCTTCAAAAAATTTTAGGTGCAAATAGACATTCAATGCTAGATGGCTTCTTTGGATACCACCAGATAATGGTGAGCCCAGATGATAGAGAGAAGAATTCCTTCACCACACCTTGGGGTAAATTCACATATGCCAAGATGTCCTTTGAATTAACTAATGCTGGAGGAACATTTCAGAGAGTTATGGACTTAGATTTTGTGTGTAAGACAAAAAACAAATTTGTTATATATCTTGATGACCTTACTGTGTTTTCTAACTCAGATGAGAAACATTTAAAACACTTGATGAAATTTTTTTACAATTGTAGAAAATTTGGGACATCACTCAATCCCAAGAAGTCTCTATTTTCCATTAGAGAAGGTAAATTTCTCGGCCACATCATTTCTCAGGAAGGAGTGGTAATTGATCCCAAAAGAGTTTCATCTATTCAATCACTATCACTTCCAAGGAACAAAAAGGAGGTGCAAAAAGGAGATCCAAGCTTTTACTGGAAATATTAACTTCCTAAAAAGATTCATTCCTGAATATGTTGAAATAGTTAAGGATATCATTGATATGTTAAGGAAAAACCATGAATTTAAATGGACATTACCATCTAGATATGCTTTTGACCAGATTAAAAAGGCCATTTTTGAAGCCCCAACTTTGGCCAACCTAATTATTATGAGCCCTTTAACACAGTTTCCTTTGCCTCTGAAACCACTTTAGTTGTTGTCATTTTGCAAAAGAATGAAGATGGAGAAGACCAACCTATTGCATTTTTCAGCAAGGTCATGAGAGACACAAAACTTAAATATGACATCATTGAAAAACAAGATTATTCCTTAGTCCAAGCTTTAAATGTAGAAATTTGAATAACTAATATGTTATCCACCGAGATTCTCCTGATCACACAATATTTTATCTTCATGCACAATACAGAATCTCTTCTACCATTGATCATTATATGTGGAAATAAAATCAATTTCATGCACACATTAAAACCATAAAAATTCACACATATGAACACAGTATGTAATGGGAAAGCTTAAAGATGAAAACCTCCAACTATCTTTATATTATATATGTCATATAGATCATGTAACAATCATCATACAAAGCTAATCACAAGCTCTCAGTATAATCTCCAATTGCTACACACTAATCAAGCTAGATCTAGCAAAACACATGCTCCAATCTCTACCACTTGATAGCCTGCCTCTACTGCGCAATCCCTGCTGAAGAATGCCTCTTGATGAGAATTAATTACCCCAGCCTTGCTCATGCAGTCTTTATAGGCATCTCTACTGAGTGTTGGATGCAAACCATGCATCACTTATAGTCACAACTGATAGTCACACTTGCCCTTTCACCTATCTTTGCACTGGTCTCCACTGAAATTGTCCATGCACTGTAGTTAACTGATGTATTCCTTAGTTGATTAATGAGTTTATAATTAGTGAATTAATTATTAATTAATTCACACCAATCTCACTAATTGTATCAATCAGTTAAACTAGATACAAATAGCTCAACTATGTTTATATTAGTTAAACTGAACACAACTCCATTAACTTCCTCAATCAACTCCACCAAACTCTGTCACATGAGTTCTAACTGAAGTATCTATGCAATAGCTCCATATAACCCTTAGGAATATTTTAATTCCTTCTTTCAGCTCCTGTGCCACATCTGTGCACTTAAATGAAGTGCTCCAAGAGAATAAGATAATGTTTAGAGTCCAAATATTACTAAGAGCTAATAATATTCGACATATCTATTTTTAGACTGGCAATCTAAAAATAGATTCCGCCCAATATGTCTAAAAATAGAAGTCCATCTATTTTTCCAACTTGACCAACCATCCACAAATAGCATCCTACAACTCATAGAATATGATCGACATGTCTAAAAATAGACTTTGCGACAAAAATCACCTATGTGGGCCCCCACCTAGTTTAGGTGATCAATTTCCAACTAGGATCAGGAATGATGTTTCAGGATGCCTCCTTCATTGTTTCTCATTGCAATCTTCAACATTAAAGGATTTCAAAATTTATTCCCTTCACTCAACCATTACTACTTATGTTCCCAAAAGTGTTATGAAATTTTTTTTAACTCAACCTGACATTGATGGGAGAAGAGGAAGATGGATTACCCAAATACTTGACTTTGATCTTAGTATCAAAACTACAAAATTGGTAAAAGGTCAAGGTTTGGCTAAAATTTTAGCTGAATCTAATTGTAAGGTTTTGGGAATGAATTCAATTTTTTAAATCTCAGCAGAGAATAATCCACATGAACCTTCTCTAAATGCAGAAGGGGAGAATCCACAAGAAACTTCCCAAGACTCAGAAGGGAAGAATCCACAAGAACCTTCATCTTCAATTCAATCAGTTCTTGTTTATATTGATGAGAAATTCTTATTGTCAGAATGGTACTCTGATATTGTACATTTTATTGTAAACTTTGAGTGTCCTTCTCAATTTTCAAAAATTCAATGTAAGGCACTAAAGCTAAAGGCCATAAAATACTATATCATCAGTGCAAATTTATATTAAAAGATCATCTCAATATCCTTTTTCTTTGCTTGAAAGAAAGTGAAATAGAAGGGATTATTGATCAGTTTCACGCTTGTATTTGTGGAGGACACTATGCCTAGAGAGCGACAACATATAAAATATTGAGAAAAGGATTCTATTGGCGCACCATGTTTGCACAAGTAGGAGCAAAGGTTAGGATTTGTACTCAATGTCAAATGTTTGCTAGTAAGCAAAAATTAGCAGCACTTCTTTTGGTTCCAGTACTAGATTCAAAACCTTTCTTATAGTGGGGATTGGATTTCACAGGGGAAATTCATACAACATCAAGCAACCAACATAGATGGATACTAACTGCAACATATTACTTTACCAAATGGGTAGAGGCCATTCTAGTTATAAATTCCACAGACACTGTAGTCATCAATTTTATTGAAGAAAATATTTTGTCGAGGTTTGGATTCCCCCAACATATAGTTACAGATAATGCAACAAAATTTAGCAGTGTTAAAATCATTGAATTTTGTAAAAAATATCAAATTCTGTTGTATCTCTCTACTCCTTACTATCCATGGGGAAATGGACCGGCAGAGTCATCAAACAAAAGTTTGGTAAAATTTATCAAGAAGAAATTAGAAGATCATAAAAAGATTTGGGGAAGTGGTCTCAATTATGCAGTTTGGGCTAATAGGATATCTCCAAAAAGATCTACAGGAAAATCTCCATTTCAATTGGTTTATGGTAAAGAAGCAATTTTTTCTACAAATTTAGTTTTCCCTGTTTTGAAATTTTTGCAAGAAGTAAATGAAGAACCTGATGATTTTTATAGGAGGATCATTCAAATAATTTAACTTAATGAAAATAGGGATTAAATTCAGTACAAACTTAGTAAATACCAGAACAAAATGAAAAGTATATTTGATAGAAAATCTAGAGAAAGAGATTTCATGGAAGGAGACTTGGTGTTAATATGGGATGCTAGGAGGTAAGATAGAGGAAAATATGGAAAGTTTGACAACCTATGGTTTGGACCTTTTAGCATTACATAATTCAAGGGTTATAAATCTTTTATCTTGCAGAACTTGGAAGGACAATTTTCTTCATTGCTAGTCAATGGAAGCTATTTGAAGCACTACATTCAGTATTGATGAGCAGAAGAGTGGTTCACACAATCATCATTGTATATTTACCATCCTGTTTTTATTTCAAAGTATGCTTGTTTTTTCAACAAAGACTCCTTTAGCCTAAGGAGAAGGCACTTAGATTTTCTATTTCTATGCATCCTACACGAGGAAGTAGTCCCAACTCCCTAGTTGGAGTCGATATTGTAACATTTCTTGTTTTGATAAGTTAGAAATTTTAGAAGAGAAATCAAAATTAAAAAAAAAATGTTAGGATTGAATGAATAGATGAAAATCCAAAAAATGTCAATACTCAATGTGAAAATAAATAATCATATAAAAAAAAATTAGGATCAGATGCTTTAAAAAATAAAGGCAAAAATATTTGAAAATGCTAGGCATAGATAGAAGCAATAAAATAAATGAAATTGCTTTGTTTCAAATAAGAAAAAGGGATTTTGTGTGCATCTTATTAGAATTCCACAACCCGAAAAAAAAAAATTGGTTTGAATCGTACTGTTTAAACATGATCAAACTATTTAAATTTATGCATTTAGATTAGGAAATAAAGTTCACCAAATTTGTTTAATCTTGGTTGAACATTAGACTTAGAAAAATAAAATGGCAGCTAGATTAAGTGTGCCTCAAATAGATTAGGATTTAATTATATTTTATTAAGGATTAATCACGTCCTTAGCAATTAATTATTTTGTAACAAAAATCATGTTATACTTTTTATCCTAAAGTCGCATACAACAAAACCTTTTTGTCGTTTGCGTTATCTTCGGAGAAGATCTCAACGGTCGTCATCTTCCCTACCCAGATCAATGAAGGGGAAGGAATTTCACACCCCCTTTCTTCGTTTCTTGTTAATGGAAATGGGAGAGGGGGGGGGGGGTCTGAAAAGTGATTTCACATTTTCCGGGCCCCTTGCAACATGTCACCTCCTGATCACTTCGCACTCCCCCCCCTCCCCCCGCTCTATACCACTCACCATCGCCTACCCCCTCCAAATACCACATATCCGCCAACATTCATATTGCCTTCTTTCCAACGTTCATATTGACTTCCTGTGAACGTCCATATCTAGATGCCCAATTTCCTCCCACCATGTGTAACCATTCCATTACATCTGGTCCCTTACTGTTATCGGCTCCTTACCGTTATCCGCTGCTATTATTGTAATCCACCCATCATTAAACCTCCATGGATTGTTCTCCAATAGTCATCCATCATAACGGTAACCTCTGCGTTAATAAATAAACATACACCATTCCTCGCACCACTCTTTTATTTTTTTGTTGTTCTGTCAAATTGCAGGTTTTCAGAGAAACACAATTCAGTTTACCACTCCGTTATCTATCTCTATTTAGAGGCATATCAGTATTTGCAGAGATCACTCTCTACAGGTATCATTTTATCAGATAATCCACTTTCCTTATCCTCTATAGAAAGAAATGGCACCAAAAGGGAAGGTTCGGAAACCAGTAATAGAGGAAAATCCAAATTTTTCCACAACCATAGAAAGTTGACCATATCCCATTAGCTGACCAATTTTTTAAGATCACAGACACAGAATGTGAATTTTAACTCTATGAATTACATCTCTAATTAAAACATAAATATATAAATATGAAAAATGAATTCAAGCTCTAGAAGACCTTATTTCCCCTGTTTACCTTTCCCCAACCACAAGAGTTTCCTGATTTAGTCACCTTGTGTCAAGCTAGATATGACCCTCTTAAGAGAACCATAATAGCTCAGAATGGACACATTCTGATTTCTATCACACTTGAAACCATAAACCAAATTCCTCTAATCCCACAGAATGATTCTCTTAGCCATTTTCCCAAGCTGCCCTCATGGAATTATATCATAAACTTACCTTTCCTTAGAGAGCTACGATCTTTGAAACCTTTCTTCCAGATGATGTTGAACTTCCGAAAAGAAATCCTCCTTATCCATCCACTATGTTCCTAGAAGCAACCAGGCACATTATTTCTTTAATTTCCTACTTTTTAGGCTACCAAAATGATAGAACAATAGATGAATCTATTATGGGTTACTTTTACATTTTTTCCAAGGAAATTTAGCCAGCATTCATGTACAATTACAGTCAATTCCTGGCTGATAATATGCATGAGAATATGATGAATTTAACTACTCAATGCATGTTCAAGTACACCTTTGTACTAGTTTATATGTTCCTTTTTCAGCAGGGAGATTTGCTACCAATAAATTTGCACAAACAATATGATCAAGGTATTAATCAATCAGTCATACATTGAAATTAATTGGTTAGGTAAATTTCAACTGAATTTTCATTTGCGGATTTTATTGTCTCTTTCATTCATCCATTTGCTCAACTTTTAATTAGTGAGAATGGGCCTAGGATTGGTTTAGAAATAAAAATAATTCTTCATATGAGTGATCAAGTAAAAATAGGTGACTGGTATTTTTACCAGAATTATACATAGATCATGGTATATGGCTATGAATTGGTACCTTACAAGCTTCCCAAATATGTTCCAATGAAAATTTTCTCTCTGGAATATATTAGGCAAATGATTAACATGGATGAGTTGCATTTTGTTTCAATTAAAAGGAAATCTCAATTTAAAATCAAGACTAAGGTAGGATCTTTCATATGCAACACCAGGACAGAAAGAGTTGAATCATATACTATCCTCAAGAGGATGAATTTTCAGCCAAGTTTTACTTGGTCATATGATCCATTAAGTACCATCTCTAACTTGAGGGTGGAGCAGAAGAAAATACCTTACAGGTACAGTACTAGGCCAGAAATTGAAAAATTCATGAACCAAGATCAGTGCGCAGAAAACACATTTCAATAAGAAGAGGAACAAATTCTTTCCACCTCCACTCTCCAAACTCCCATTTATCAAGAAAAGCAGCAAAAGAGGCCAAGAGAAGAACCATCATCTTCAGCAAACATTGCAAAGGAATTCATCATTCAATAGAAGAAACAGAAGACAAATTTCACTATCTCAACTTATCAAAGTAAAAAAGAGCTATAGATTATTGATTTGGGTGATGCAGAAGTTTCTATAGCATCAGAGGGAAATGTTCCTAACACTCCATCCTCCTCTTTAGTTTCATAGGAGCCAGTGGAGATTATACAATCAGCAGGAACAAGTGAATAGGGTGAGCCTAATATTTTCTCTAAATTCTTAGAAATTAAGCAGAAAAATGAAACTATAAAGGCAAATGTATATAGTTAGTTTTTGAAACATACCTCCACTTCACAGCACAGGGTGTCGACAGCATTTGATAGTGAAAATGGAAGGATGCAGATGGCTTTCTTACAGTCCCAAGTCTCTTTTCCAAAAGCCCCTTATGATTACAAAAAATACCATATTCTCTGTTGATGCCAATCAGATTCATCCTATTGACCAAATAGATATGCACAGATAGTCAGGAGAAATTATTTTCTCTACAATGACTAAAATTTCCATGGAAATGTCAAAATTGAGAAAATCTCTTTCAAATTTCCAGTCACATTTTAAGATTGAGAAGCTTTCCTCTTTGGCCAAAGATAATAAACTCAAATCATTAAAAGATATAGTGACTAAGATTGGATATGATCCTAAATATGTTAAAGTTGTATAAGAAATCCTCAAGAAGAATAATGTGGACATTGCAGATCTTCAAAAGCAACTCAAATTTCCTTCTATAGAGGATCCCCAAACTAAGGAGAGAGAGGAAAGTGAGAAAAACAGAGAGGAAATCATCAAGATTATGATTGAGCGGAACATTCAAATTAAGAAAATCCAAGAACAGATTGAAGGTCTACTCAAGGAGAAGGAACAATCTACTCAGTTGGCCATGATTCCAATTTCAGTTGTACCCATTTTAGTTGCAGGGACAACACCAAGTTCTTCATCAACAGTAGCAGAGTCTACATCAACAGTAGGCGATACAAAAAAACTTATGCAGGATTTTTCTCTTCAAAAGTATTAAAATGAAAAAAAATTGGAGAAATTCAAGAATCTAGAAGCACAAAAAATAAAGAATGATACTCTTTATATGGAAGAAATAAATAAATCCCACAAGTTAGCACAAAAATATTAGAAGTTAGAGAGTGAATTATTAATGGCAGACACATTGGCCCAAGCCAAGGAAAACATTTGGACAGAAATAAGTCAACCTATGACTGAGGTATGGCCCTCCATAAATATTATATTTGAACGGGAAGAACTAATCACTAAATGCAAAAAATTCATTAAGTAGGAAAAAACAATACTTAAACAAAAACCAACTGAAGCTTCAGATATGATTAAAGTGTTGAATTCAACGAGAAAAGTTGGATTAGAGTAGATTCATATCACAAACAGAACACAAACCATTTTAGAAATCAAGAAATTTATGCAAAAGAAGAATTTGTTAACTCAATTGGAAACCAAGTGCCAAGATTTGGACACTTTATTCCAAATATTTCACATCAAGTTCAACCTGCTGAATCAAAGAGGATTTGCAGGATTAGTAGCACCAAATGACAGGTTAATCGGTTTGGATGAGTACTGCAAGAAGATTTATACAATTACAATTAATAAAGCCAAATTTGTAGGAATTAAAGTTCATATGAAAAGAAAGGATTTTCCGGAGACTTTAGAGATTGATTTAATAATCAGACATGAAATCAAACATGTTTTTATCAATAGGCCTACTTTTGAAAGATATACCGAAGTGGATGAAGTTTTCAGAAAATTTATTAAACTAGATATACCAAGTCAAGAAAGATGGGATTACTTATGTGAAACCATAGAGTAAATTTCATCTCCAATAGCATGCCAGGAAAAGCAGCACATTTTGGGGCCACATCATCAACCACTTCCTTGAAGACAGTGACACCTCGACTCAACAGTTTTTGTATTCCTATATTTTGATACTATTTTTGTAATCTTTTAAGATGCTTCTAAGAGATAGAATTTAGTATAAATAACTCTCCATTTGAGTTATCAAGAGTTGCGCACATAGATGAGCACTTTTAAAGAAGAATTGTATGAGCTAAGATCATTGATGATTAATGAAATGATTATGGTTTTGTTTCAAAGAGTTTGTCTCCTTGCAAGTATTTCTAGTTTACATTTCATTCTATTTTCTGCATATATTTAAATTTTATGGAGATAAATAGATAAGAGAAAACTGAATTTCAATCCATCTTAAATCCTTTGAAGTTATAATCTATTTTAGAGATTAATTTATTAGGCTATTTGTCTGTATAAGTCACTCTACATCAATTAATTCTCGAGCATCTTCATAAGGTTATATATATATATATATATATTTTTTTTAAGTTATAAAAATTGTTTGTCAGCCTTTCTTTCTTATGATAAACTAAGGATTCAAGCTGAATATTTATTTTATCATAGTTTCTTACATTTTCTTCCTTTCACATATGAAAAATAAAATCACTGTTTTGAAGTAAAATAACAGCCCTTTCTTAATACTCAATATTATTGTTTAAAACATCTACCTGTAATTTTTTCATTACATTGGTCATCCAAAAACTCCTTTAAAACAACAAAATATTTTAGGTACTCTATCATAATTAATTAACCTATAATTATCTCTGAGGACAACAGTGACGGTGGAGGTGGTTTAACCTATGGATTCCCTTGGTTTTTTTTGGATTGGTTTATCCATGAGATCCCACATTCATGCTTGGAATATGGCACGAGGGTGACTGGATGAAGAGAAATTTGGCTCAGCCATGTCTATGGTTAGATGGTACATGGAAGTCCTGAACTTGGTTGGTTATTTCCTATGTATAATGAAAGCTAAGTTCTCTTGATTTTGTGCTTATTAATGTGTGGATTTAATGGTTTTTATCATGCTATTGTTTCCATGGTTTTATGTTTTCTATAAGCATCGTTAAATTACTAGTTCATGTGATGATTATTTCATGTATTTAATTTTAAATGTTAATATAATGGATGCAAGACATAATTGATGTCATATCAGTTCAAGGAAGAGGGTGGTGATCCTTCTTGTAATGTCTCTCATTATTTTCCAGTCATTTTTGCTTTGTCTTGTATTCTAGACCTATAGATTTCATTCATGCCAAGTATTTGACAGAATTTCATTCCTAGTTGGGGATGGTCAAGCCGATTCCTGGAGTCAGTTTTTGGTTTATTGGAATTTTCCTCATGTGTTTGATGAATTATATAACCTACAAGAAGTTCTAGGCAATTTCTGAGATTCTGGGCTTAAAAGGGGCCTTAAATCTCGTGGACACATGCAAAGGTCTAGGTGAAAGAGTCCGTAGACGCACGCATGGATATGTTGTGGGAGCATCCAGAGTCTCCAAGATGCACCCTTGCCCATATCAAGGGAGTGTCCAGGTTTTTTCCTCATTAAAAGTTAGTTGGACCTAGGGACAAATCAGCTTGATGACTGGGATAGCCTCTCAGGGCCCTGTAGTAGGTGCAGGGAGTCTATGTTATGGTTTTCCACGTCGATTCCACTTCCATAAAGTCACCAAGGAGGTTTATTATACTCTTAACTTCCCTCAACTCATGTTTACCCTAGTTGACCGGTTACTTGGGTAGATGTGAGGGGAGGTGTACGTTACACATGCCCTTCTTACATTAGCACTCCACCTAGTCCTTCCTTACAGGCATTTGTGCAAACTAATAAATCCTTCTCTCGATCATCTATTCTCAATATAGGTGCATGTTTGAGTAAATTCTTGATTTTTTCAAAGCTAATTGTGTTTGATGTTTATTTTAATTTAACTCCTTTCCTCTGCAGGGTTTTGTGATTGGATGCCAAACTTTTAAAATCTCTTGAATGAACTGCCAATACTACTTGACCAATCCCATGAAAGATATAACTTTTGTGACATTTCTTGTAGTGTACCAATCCATTATGGCCTTAATATTCTATAGATCCACGAAAAAGCCTTAATTTTAGATTACATGCCCAAAATATTAAACTTGTGATTGGAAGACATCACATTTTCTAAAGATTGGCATAAAGTTTGTGCTCTCTTAAAAACTAGAATATTATTTTCAAGTGATGTTCATGCTATTCTTTGGTTTTCAAATAAAGAAATATTGCATCCATAAAAACCAATACAAACTTATCCAAATATGGGATAAGGACATTTTTCATTAGATACATAAATGTGGCAAGGACATTTGTAAGCCCAAATGGTACCACCACAAACTCATAGTGCCTGTATCTCATTTTGAATGTTGTCTTATGAATATATTTTCCTTAAATATGATTTGGTGATAGTCAGATCTCAAATATATTTTCAAAAAATATTGTATCTCCTCTTATTTGGTCAAATAAATCTTAAATTCTTGGTAGTGGGTATTTTTTCTTTATTGTATATTTATTCAACTACTGGTAATAAATACACAATCATAATGTACCATCCTTATTATCTAAAAATAGTGTTGGTTCTCCTCGGGGTGACACACTGGATCTGATGCATTCTTTATCAAGCATATCTTTTAGATATAACTTTAAATCTACTAGATATGGCATGCACATTGAATATGGTGTCTTAGAAATCGACATTGAACCAAGTATCAATTCAATGGATATGTTGATGTCTCTCTTGGGTGGAAATATCGATATTATTCTTGGAAATACATTACTATATTGTTTTAAAATAGGGTGATCCTCAAGCCCGATTTTTTTGCTCTTTGTCCCACTGGTTTCTTAGACTATAAAAATTTCACACCCCTTTAGATTGCATTTCTTCACTTGTAGCCCTGAAATATTCCTTTCTGATATATATTTTCTCTCCCCCTATAATATATTTCCTTTTGTTTTACTGTTGAGGCACTCTAGTGATTTTTTATAACATTCTACTTTGGTTCTATGTGTTGCTAGTCAGTCCAGGCCAATTAAAATTCCATACAAACCCAATGGAAGTATGTTGATATTTGTTGTTGTGGGCATGCTATCCAGTTTTAAGTGGCATGATTCCACTAGCTTTGTCACTCTCTTCTCGGCTCTTGTAGCTAGCTGGACCAGTAAAGGATTGACATGTGCTTTCTTTTGCAAGGCACAATATTCTGCAATTTTTGGGATAATATAATTAAAATTATATATTAGACCAATTAAAATCAAAATTGATTAGTTAGTGACCATACCTTCCATTTTGATAATTGAAGCTTGATGATTTGTTTGCTAGTTATCTAATGTTGCATAAATTAGAGGCACATTATGAGCCACATCATTCACCATTGTTTCCTCTTGCATGTTGTAGAACCTCTTATTGTTTTATGTTGATGGTAAGGATAGTCCCTTTGTAGGTGGTATCCACCACATGTCCAACATTAGAATAGTCCTCTCTTAATTCCCTTGGCCTCATCTCTCATCATTTTAGTGATTCAATCTCTATTGTTAGCAAGGAAAACTCGTTTAAATTCCCCTCTGGTGGGGGTGGTGAACTTTTTATTTTCCCCCATCTACCTTCCCCCATAAAATTTTGATCATTTTCCTTTAAATATGGTTGTATCCTTCTTATTCCAATCTATTTGGATCTCTACCTTATCCTTAGATTGATCATAACAAAAATTAGATTTTGGGATGGTGTCTTATATGTTCTTGACTCATAAAACTCAACTATGTCTCAATAATATTGTGGTAACCAACTGAGGTACCTTTGAATCTTCACTTTCTCATCCTTGACGTATGACTCATACCTCAACAATTCTAAAAATTTATTAGTGTATTCATCAGCAGTAAGCTTCTGGAGATGTATCCCTAGAGAGATGGAGGGGTGAACTCCATTACCAATTGGTTGTCTATCTCTTATGTGTTTTGTGCTTCTTGATATGTGCAGTTCATTTAATTATGTTTATGTGGACTAACATGCTCATTTAAGCCTATATAAGCCATAGTCAATTAAAAGATCTTAATACCGTACACGATGGTTAGGGTAGTACTCGACCTGTGATCATATCAAGGACGCCATGTTAGATTAACATGAAGAATGTGTAGACATTCTCTTTCAAAAGGATCCTGACCAAGACATAGTAGAACAAAAAGCAGTTCTAGATGAAGCTTGTTAGTTGAATCCTCAGGGAAGTCCTAGATGAAGCTTGTTATTTGAATCCTCGGGACCAGAGATTGTTCCAAGATCCTTTTGTTGGCCTTTTAGAATCACATAAGGAAGGAGTATGCCATGCTATGAATGGTTTGTTGTAGAGTTTAAAGAAAAGTTTGAACACTGTTGTTCCATGGCAAGTAAGATGGAAGTGGCCCTTTTGTTTTCTCAGCCTACTCGAAAAAGCGAACAAGAATAAATCATGTAGTCATTTACTTGATTGGTTACATTGGAAAAAAGAGTTCACTTAGTGTATATATCATCCCCAAGTTAGGGTAGGGTAAGTAGGTGTGCAAATAAAACTCAGTACTCTGAGCATTTTTCCAGCTTTAGTTCCAGAATGTTGTTTTGTTTTCAGTTCAAGTATGTTCTGAACTTCATTTTTGCAGAAAGTGTTAATTTCATCTTGAAGAATAATAGCCATAGAGGTTGTGTATCATATTAAGTTACAGGTTTTGGATCAGGCCACTGATCTATGGTGTTCTTGACACCTCCTAAAGGAGATTCCATCCCCAGTTGGAGCCACTATTAGACTCTTGTATTTCACAATATCACCGGGTGACTGATTATTGCTTATATTTTTCATACTGAAAATAATATTCCATGGTTGTCATTTACTTCCAGAAAAATAAGGGAAAATCCTGACTGGCTGAAACATCAAAGGAATCAATCCGCCTTTCAACTCAGTGGAAAGGGGAAAAGGTTGTTGATAAAGTGTGATGGTAAGAAAACTTCATACTGCCCTCATTCATTTCATTTACCCTCTTCCTACCCTTCATTTTTCCCAAATTCTGAACTCCAATGCTTTGAATCTCATTTAAACCTCAAGACCCACATGCATAACCTTTTAGACTTATCCCTTATAAACCCACTTATATCTAAAGTCTGAAGTCTTAATGCTACAGCTCCGCCCATCCGTCAAACAGTCGTGATTTATAAACATTACCCCATAAACCTTATCGCAAAAACCTTTCGAAACCTTTCCTCACTGCCCATCGCACATCCCAATCGATGTTTTTTTTATGTTTACACGATAAGACGTCGCAAGTTAAGTAGTTTAAATTTCGATTTGGTAAAACCTAAATATTGTGATGTGCGGTAGACTGTAAACATTGTGATATGCGATAAATGTTAAGATATGAAATTTGCGATGCGGGTTGGGTCCCACCTTTTCACCGCACTTTGCACTTCGAATATTTTAGTGTTTACCTCCACTGCTTATAGAAAAACCTTCTAATTTGCAATTTTGATGTGGTCGGGTCCCACCTTACCTGCCATGACACCTCCTTCTCCCTGCACTTCACACTTTGCATCTATTAGTGTTTACCTCCGCCGCTTATAGAAAAACCTTCCTATTTTTTATTTTGATGCGGTCGAGTTCCACCTATGTGCCACATCATTCCACCTTTTAATCGCCCTCCACCTTTCCTCCTTCTCCACTCCTCTTCTCTGCATCCAACGATCCTTAATGCTTTTTGCATTCTCCTTCGGTCTTTGAACTTTAACCATGGGGAGGGGGTTTGAACTGGGCAGTATCTATTACCGCCAAATCCTCCACGTGTCTTCCTCTCATCATTTCGCACCCCCATCTCTATTACTGCTTACCACCTAAAACCCCTCCGAAAATTTGTTTCCACTTTCCTCCAAACCGCCGCCGTATTGATTTAACCCTTACCACTACTGATGTGCCACGTCCACTATCATCCCTTCACATCTAGGCTTATTGGTTTGTGCACTATTTTTCCACATGGCAGGAGGACTCAGGTAGAACCTGACAAGGAGTTAAAAGGAAAAGAGAGGCTGAATTTCACAAGGAAATAGACAAAAATGGTCGAGTTGGGCGTTTTGTGATATAACATCAGAAACCGAAGGGGCAGCAAACACATCAGCATAGCTATTGATCCAAGCAACTCATCAATTTAATAATCCCACAAAAGTTTTGGAAGATGAAGAGCCAAGGTGTCTGAGCTTTCCTCGCCTCTTCGACATCACACCAGCCAGATCTGAATCATTGCATAATTAATAACAGACTGCTAAATCCATTGTCATGTCCATACTTATCTTATCACCACTTGCATGATTCCACTTGTCAAGTTCTCCTTGAATTTAATAAATGAAAATCATTGAAGTATATAGAAGCAACCGAATTAAGTTTTATATAAATACTGCATGCATTAGCAGTATCAGAGAGGCCCATAAGGGTAAAAACATTGTAATAGACTCTGTTGGTTGTAAGCACTCTCTTTTGAATGAATGAATGAATATGTTATTTTCCATATTCTTGTGTTATGATCTGTGGTGAAGTGCTTCTCCCATGTAATTTGTGATTCTTCTGTTTTACATACTGTTGTTCTTTCTTTACTGCAAGTAGATAATTTCGTGTAGGATTTACCATGGGGTACCCTGCTCAGTCTTGAAACAATACATTATATTTTCCTCTGATACAGGAATGTAGAATTTAGAGACGGTCTGCTTTGTATTCCCATTGAACCTTAATCTCCTCCTCTTTTCCATTTCACAAGTTGTTAAGATCCATTGACATGGATAGCTTTCCTGGTTACACCTGACCTCAGTTATTCATCCATCTGAATTTTTTTTACACCTGTTTGACTCCATGGCCCAAGGGCCCCCTTATGCTGCCTCAAAAAAACCCCTTTGCACTAATAGCTAGCCTAAAATGCCCCCTATAAAAAAAGCTATATATAATAGAGAGAGCCCTCTCTGGGTCTAGGAAGGCTAGGTCCTAGACTCCAAATCGATTTGATGTTTCCCCCCGCAGTTCTGTCTTCAGCCTTCGGAATTTACGAGGTGCTAACATAATGGTGACCATACTAGGGAACGGAATTTATTTTCCTCAGTAACACTTATCAAGTTTATTTTTGACTTTGATGGTGAATAGAATTCAAACTCCAGAAGGTTGTTCCATTAACCTAGTGAATCCATCGGCAGCAAAATCTAGAAACAAAGATTCACTGGCGACTCCACAGTTTTCAGTTGACCTAAAGGCTCCACTGTTAGAAGAATCCATATTTTTTGCGAACATGCAGTGACCTCACTCTTTGACTAATTGACAAATATGGATTCAATGATACAACACAGGTATGCTCCAATGAATAGATATCACATTCCCAGGTTCCTACACAAAATGCCTCAGGTAAATTGGCAAAGAAATCTTCCTATTTTTCAAGATGAGAATGTTGATGATTATTCGTTACATCTCATTAAATTTCATATACATTCATGGAAGTTGAAGGTAAAATGGCATGAGGATTTCCTCATGAAGATGTTCATGGAAACATTAGAAGGGAAAGTGAGGGAATGGTATGAAGGTTTGAATCCTGGTAGTTTGTTTTCTTTAAAATATTTCCACAAGGTGTGTTATGAGCATTATAAAGAATATTCTCCATCGTTATCATTAGCTAAAAATTGTTGTGATCAGTCTGAGGATCTCATACAATACCTTGTAAATATTGATGAAGATCTAGGAAATTGGCATCCTGAGGATCTCTTAGAAGCAATTTATGAATTTCATTCTCAAGTTAACTTTCATATAACCAAGCGAAGTTAGTTGAAAATGAAAGCAATCAAGAAATGAAAGAATATCCACTAGACCTCTCTGTGGGGAAAAATTATCATTCATCTGCTCTTTTGTGTGAGGCTAAAAAGGACATTCGACCTCATGATCAGTCTTAACAAGAGAAAGAAAAAAAAAATTAATCCAAAGAAAACAAATACTACCTCCTCCTTTAACTGAATAAGAAATTGATCATATTCTAAGCATGCATCCAACCTCTAAATTTTTATGTAATGAAGAAATTATTTCTATTTTTTCTACTATTGATTTATGTACTGAAGAATTTCCTCGCCAAGAAACAGAAGAACAGATTGATATTGATGTTGTTCTACCTTCTCAAGAAGGCCTATTACCAGAAAGTGCTCCTATTCATCAAAATAATTTCCTTCAAACATAATTTAGCCAACTCAGTCGATACATATCATGTTTTCTTGAGGACAGCACAGTGGTATACAATGAGGATTGATCTAAAAGGACCTTCACACATGAAAAAATTTTGGCACCATGTTTGATTTGAAGTTGGTGACAAGTATTTAAGTGGGTGAAATTATGCTTATGCATTTAATTATGAATTTTATTAAACCCATTCATTATTGATATAAATGGTTAATATTTGTGAGAGAAATTTGTCTCACATATTATTAATTTAATGTAATTAGGGAAATTGGTTTTATTTGAGAAACCACCTCACACCAATTCTCTATTTTTTCTCAATTATAAGTTGAGATAATCAAGGGCATGGTTGGAAAGTCTTTCAGTGGTTTTGAGACTTTTCCCAATTATGGGCCTGAGATAGTAGGAGGTCCTACTTTCATGGAATTTTTTTTTTCCTTCCTTGTATTTAGGCCCTACAATTGTGGGTCTTGTAATTAATGTTATTTGTTAGAGAGTGGGTGAGGAAAACTATATATATTCCTTATGTAAGCCATGAGAAGGAGAGAAGACAGGAGATAACACTTAGCCATTGAGAGCCATAGTGCTTGGCTAATACTCGGACAGAGAGCTTGAATGTAAGAAATGTTACTTTGACGAAGGAATATAGAGGATTTGCATTCCAATTGAGGCAGATCAGAAGATGTAGCCCCAGAGAGATGGAAGGGTGAACTCCGTTACCAATTGGTTGTCTCTCTCTTATGTGTTTTGTGCTTCTTGATATGTGCAGTTCATTTAATTATGTTTATATGGACTAACATGCTCATTTAAGCCTATATAAGTCATATTCAATTAAAATATCTTAATACCATACACGATGGTTAGGGTAGTACTCGACCTGTGATCGGATCAAGTGGTATTAGAGAAGGTGGCTACTTTGCAAGATGCGCAGAGGAGTGAAGCATGCTAAAAGAGTACAAGAGTTGCAAGAGATAAATAAAAGCCTTCAAGCCAAAAATGCAGAATTTCGAAGACTATTGATTGATAACCAGGAGCTTCAAGAGATGCTACAATCCAAAGAGGATTTATTGTCTAAATTTCAGAATGTTGAGGTGACAGAAGCTACATCTCAAACCGAGGTATATGATGTCACTTCATGTTCTGTTCTTTCTCAATATGAAACTAATGTGGGCATGAAAATCCTCATGAAGATGGGGTATAGCGGAGGTGGGCTTGGCATAAATGGCCAAGGAATCACCCAGCCATTAGAGATTATACCAAGACAACCATTCGTAGGTTTGGGTTATGGATAGGAAGATAAAGGAGAATGATTGAAGGTAGCTGAAGCAAAATCCATCTCTTCATCACCTGATTCCAAGAAGGGAATCAAGCCACCTAGTTCTCATAAGTTCAAGGACAAGTCAAGAAGGTATGACATTCATTCAAATTCTTCTTTTACATATAAGAGAAGTGATCACTTCCATATATCTCCTAACCGTGATGTAGTTAAGAATCATACAAAGAAAGAGTGGGTTAAGAAGACAAATGTGCCTACAAGAAGGGAGACCAAGAAGAATGAGAACCTTATGAATCCTCCTATCATGAAGACATATTTTAATGTGAAATGACATAACTTCTGCATTTTATGCAAAATCAGTGACCATTGGGAGAAGAAGTGTTGGAAGTTGCACCCTGAAATTCACCACAAATCAAGCAGGCAGCTAGTAAAAGATCCCATGAAGAAGGAGGCTCCATCCACCATTCGAAAAGCACGCTTACAAGAAGAAAGTGCTTGGTGCCAATGTGGTAAGCAGTTCATGATGTTTCTGCAAGTTATATTTCTGCTCTTTTGCAAAATTTCGAGTTTTATGGGGGCGGGTATCTATTTTTTGATGGAAAATGCTCAATATTTTTCTGACTCGAAATCAAAAAAATATGGCACCATCGTGAATATCTTGACAAGAGGAATCCGATAGCACTTGAATTGTTGGGTATGTGTTATATTCTTTCCACGACTAGTCACGCGCGGGGGGGTCACAGGGGGGGGGCGATATACCAGACTTCACTATCAAGCTCGAAAAAATAATATTCAAAAAATGGAAAGAAGGTCTCAAAATCAATGGGGTCAAAGAAAGATTCTGAGAGAAAGGATTTAGAATTAGACCTAAACAAAGATGTCTCAAATTCAGAATTAAAGGACGAACTTTATGAAGAAATTAGCCCCGTAGGCAAGGAATTTGATTTCACAAGTGGAGGTATAGCCTTTCCAACTTTCATAGACTTTGTTTTATGCTTTCTTAAAAGAATCTCGGGGTCATTAATAATTGGTGAGGGATTTGGGTTTGGATTTGACCTAGTGTGTCTTTTGGGAGCTAGATTTTTTTAGAATTGGCACTTTGGCTCAAATTTAGTAACTCGGATTTCTTCGAATGTCAAAACTTGTCACCCATAAGTCTAACCTTCAATGAAATAAAATAAGTACCCCAGGGAAATTTTTTCAATCGCTCCTCAACAATGACACCAAAAATGTTATCACTCCCCCTGTTTCCTAAGGCTGAGAATGGAACTGAAGGAGATAACCTCAAATTAATCTTTAGGTCAGGTAGCTAGCCCTACCAAAACCAGAGAGGGATCTCTCAATGTCACTTTTGCAGCCAATGAGATGACTGTATATGTAATTATTTTAGGCTAGTTATAATTCTCATTAAATTGATGTTTAATTTGTTTTGACTTTTTGCTAGATAGGAATGATAATCAAGGAACTAGGTCTAGGTTTTAGGTATGATTTCAAAGATTAAGTTGTAGAGATAAGGATGAGGCTAGGTAGGTAAAATTAGGAACATACTTAATTTTTCATTGTATATAGGGTTTGAAAAGAGAGAGAGTTAGAATGAGCATGTTAAATGAATTCATTCATCAGAAGAGTAGAAACACATTCATGGAAATCTTATAAAATAGAGCATGCAAAGAAAGATTTATGTTCATATACTCGTAAGATTAACGTAAAAAAGCATGCATGTGATGAAAAGATAACATAACATTAAACTTTATGAGGTTACAGAGAAAAACAATGCTCAAAATAATACCACTAGAGTCCCAAGTTTATAGTTGAACCGTCTTTGATTTCACTGAAAAAAAAGTATGTACAATAGCTCCACACTTAAAATGACAACTATCCAACCTCTAAAATGACTTGAGTTGGACTAAATATGGAAAATATAAGTCATGGCACCTCATTGGTTCGAAATCAGATCCAAAATACATCATAAATGCACTCTATGAGTCATTACCTATAATTTAGGGAAGTTAGAAACCATCCCCTGTCCAAAGAAATCCAAGACAAAAGCATCGTACCAGTTAGCAGAAGTGTCGTGCCTCCCAACGGAAGCGTCGCACCACTTTGGAGCTAAATTTGACTGAATTTTAGGCATCCATTTGAAAATATGAAAGTTAGGTTAGGTAGCCTTGTGTGTCCTCTTTCCATTACATCCTTAAAACTGATAAAATTCCCTAGAAGGCCTTCAAAAATGCATTCTCCCAACCTCACTCCAGATGCATTGAATAGAGACAAAATGAGTGGAAAAATAATGAAAAAAGTGTTATTTTTCAAAAATGGAGGGTGACATGTCAACCTAATACAATAATTGTGATTTAGAAGCCAAAATAAATCTGACCATATAGAGTCTTCCTATTTGAATGCTCTGAGGAAAAGTGTTGTGTCACTGCGCAACGCTTCTGCAAAAACCAATTTTTCATATTTTTCAAAAAATCACTAAAAATGCTCAAAATGCTCAAAACCTACTAAAATTTGGTCTATGACATCCTTGAATGATGAGATAAACAGCTAGGGAGGCCTCAGAAAGTAGCTCTAATTTATCCTTCTCCTTAAGCTTAATTAGGGTTTCCATAAGCTTTTTCGTCAAATTCTTCACCCTCACCTTGGTGATTTGGTTCCTTGTGAAATAATATCTTGACATATGCATATGGAGGTTTTTATCTCTTTCTGCCTTCTTCAAAAGCTTCTCAAGATGAATATTTACCCTGTCAAACCACAACTCTTTATCTTGCTCAATTTCAGCAGCCATCAACTCATCAAAGGTTAGCTAGCCTAATGGAGGAGATGAATCTCTTTCTTTCTCTTTTTTCTTAGTTATCCCTCTTGTTCTTGGCCTCCTTGGATTTGTTTCAGCCTCTGTGTCCTCTAGCCTCTCAACATCTACCACTTCTTTTCCTTTACCCTTGTCTACCTCAGGGTTTACCTTTGGTTTGCTTTGGAGGAGATGTTTCACTTTCAACTGCATGTTTTGATGCTATAAGAAGGTAATCATGAAGTTTTCCCTTGAGAGGATATCCCTCAGCTCTATTATCTCTGCATATTTTTCCCTTATTAGCTCCTCATTTGTCGTGTCTTTCACCTACTCTACGATTTCAACCTCCATGGGTGTGTGTTCCTCATGTTGTTGCAATGGTGACTCATTTGCATGCATGATTGGATTACTATCATGACTAGGTGGTTGCTCTATTGTTTTTCTTCGTTCAGCTGTAGTTTCAGGTAAAAACACACTTTGATGGTCTTAGGATAAAAATCCATCCTCTTACCTTTATCAAAGGTTTGAGTGATCTCAACCCTAGGCTCCTTTGGAACCTATGCTTGCCAACTTGAAGAGCCAAACTCCTTTTGTTGTGTTAGTGTTGATGGTGTGATATGAATGATGGGTGGACTAGTGGTAGGCGTTGATGCAACTGTCTCCATGAAAGTTTCCCAATTCATATTGATTTCTAAGAGCTGATTCAAAACAATAACATTTACCAAACCATGGTGGAACAAACTAGGGTGATGTTATTTTCCTTTTCTTTGTACCTTTTCATTCATCTTGACCAAACTTTTGGATAAATAATTAGGATAGAGTGGCTTAGTATTAGTGAGGTGCATCAATAACCTACCATGTTACTGGTAAATCCTTGAGAATATCCCTTCACATGTAAAATATTTCATAATTTTCCTCATCAAAGGGGCATATATATCAAGTAAATTCCTGAAAGGAAAGATGTGCTTAGGAGTATCTTTGCAATGAGTGTTGTAGAGGTAAATCCCCTCTGTGGACAGAGGCGATCCCTACTAGCCCAGATCGGGTCTAGCAACAATCGTATCACGCTAAGGTGCAAGTTCCTAATTGCAATAGACCAAATAGCGAAGAAGGCCTACCTCGAGTCCAATGTTGTTGTTCGTAGAGAAGATAGCACTCTCGTTTCCTTGCTCCAGCAGATCACAATCCTCATGCTTGCCGCGATCGAACACCTGCACACACAAGAAACACGACAAACACAAGCGTAAAACCCAATATATGCAATTATGTATCAGTCATATTAGACACAACTCATGATCATAATGAAAAATATGAGTGGAACCATAACCAAAGTCGCTTATCATTAATTAATACAAAGGAAAATACAACCTGGCTCTGACGCTAAATCTTCCTTCGGTGGGTCGATAGCGGAATACGTCTCGATAAAGCTCGTCGAGAATGGGGACAAGCCTTTCCCTCTGGTCGTCAATCTCCTTGCTATTGATTTAGCTCTATGAGGACTATCAAGGCTCTTGCAGCATTCTTTAGGCTATGAAGGCTCTTGGAGACTAGATTGCAAAGGAAAATGGCAAGCTTATATAGATGGTGGAAGGGGAGTTGGGATCCCTACAATCATGGGATTGGCCCTATCTTCAAGGAAGCTTCCATGAGAGGTGGAAAACCACTTCCTCTACATGGAGATCCGGAGCCAAACCTCCCAACTCAATTTAGAGACCAGTTCAAGAGTTGGTTGGAGTCAATCTTCCGCCATTTATTTTTAAAAACACTCCTTATTAAGCCTGGCGCGGGTGAAACACTGAGACAGTGTGCCAGCTGGCGCGCCCTCTTTGGAGGATTTCCCCCATTGGCGCGAGGGCTGAACTGTTTAGTCACGCCAAGGAAAAAAGGCTATTTTAAGGGTTTTTCACAAGGAATTGTCTTCAGGGGAATGAATGTCTTTGTTTAGGGGAATGCCATGAAAGTGGTTTCAGGTCATGTCACTGCTCATAGGTCACAGAATAAGCCCTCCAATGTGTGGGACAGGGGATTGCAGGGATGGTGACAAATTTCTATGTAACAGATGCCCCCTAAAGCATGAGGCCCGAAAGAGAGAGAGGGGTGAAATGCTTGATGAGAACATGTCCAACTGAAAACACTACCGTTGGAAAAACTGCGTAGAGAAGTAAAACTGATATCTCAAGTACATGATATATATGTGGTATGGGCGCAACCATCCATAACAGAGTATACAATAATCCAGATCCAAGGCATGGACGCATCCATCTAGTAAGGATCGATAAATAGACTCAGGTATGGTCACAGCCATCTAGTGAATGAGTCATGTAACCAATCATGATAATCCACAAAATCGCAGCCTGAATTCTAACAGACAAAATCCAGGGTCTTGCACTCCATCTTGACCCGAACAGAGTACAATTTCAAGCATGCGAATAAGTGAGCTGAAGTCGAACACGCAAGAACATCGCCTGATTACCAGCCAATGATGAAAGCTGTTAATAGACGCGAGAGGAACCACCAATAATGCCAATGGCCCTCAAGGTACTATAGGTACAATCTACGGCATGTGAATCAATGAGCTGGCGTCGAACACCTGTAGAATCACTCGATCGGAGGCTAATGATGAAAACCTCACGTCAAATGTGAAGAACCTACCATTGAGGCATGCAGGCTCCAAGGTACTAGAAAGGAGTCTCTAGATCAGCTTCCCGGATAATGAGCTGAAGTCGACAGGAAGTGACCTTGATCGAAGGTGGGCCATAGTGTTTCCCACATCATTGATGCGAGACAGAGCAACATAATGTCTTCGTGAATCAGGATCGGATGAGAATCAGAGGAAGGTTGAAACTTTGCAGAGGTCAACTTCTCTTGAACATATGGGCAGCACGACAGTAAATTTGACAGTATTTGACATCAAAAGATCAAAGGTCATGATGACGAGGAAAAGAGCAGATGAGAGGTCAAAAGGGATTACCCAAACCCACAGAGGCAAGCGAAAAGCGAGATGAGATGTCCCCAACCTAACACGAATGCAGACAAGTGCCATGTTCAAGAGCGACATACTGCCAACACGACGATGATACTGGTTCCATTTTCCCCCACCATTTCTAGCGAGTACCTCTTTATTTTACACAAGCTTGAAGGGGATACCATATACTTGTAATATAATTCTGTCCTTCGGATGAATCCATCCTAGTACATTTAACGAGCCCTAGGAAGGAGAGACTCGAATATCGTCATTATGACTGAATCCGATGTCATCAGGGTTTAACGAGTCTGACAAAGGAAGAACTCGGCGTCTTTTCATGTTTAGAGAGTTTGAAAAGACAGTGGAAAAGTAAACTCCAATAGTCCCTTTTCGTAAATAGTTCCTCAGATCCGAAAAGGTAGAAAACTATGTCTGAGAAAACCTCCTAGTCGCGATAGGCTAGGGTATTCCTTTTTCATAAATAATCCATCCCAGCCCGAAAAAGGGGTAAAAAATTATTGGGTAGATGTCGTTTCGCAGCCACTTTAACGAGATCAAAATGACAAGGGACTCGGCAATCTTTTCATGTTTAGAGAGTCAGAAAAGAGTTGAAAGATGATTCCAAAATGACTTTTTCGTGTTTTTACCGAGTCCGAAAAAGTATAAAATACAACTCGTATCACCGTTCAAGTCACGTAAAAACCTGTTGCTGCACATTAAAGCAAGTGTAAAATCCATTTTTCGACAAAATATATTAAAATATTGAGAAAAATGACTTTTAAAACGTAATTTTGACTTCAAAAGTTATAAATATGCCACAAATGGTAAAAACAAATTTACTTTTACTTTTTACCTCATTTGGAGAGCAACAGTGGTCTTTTTTGTGTGCGAACTTGCGGTGGTGATTGCAATTGATACAAGACATCATCCAAATCTTCGTTTGTTCCAGGTAAGAGGTGCTCCTTTAAGCTCTGTTTTGATCCATTTTTTATGAATTTCCATTGTGCATCTGACCTCTAGAGGAGACCTTTTTAAATTTTAGGGCTCGGCCCATTGGCATGGGTATTGGGTACGGACCCACGCCAATGGACTTTTACTCACAAAGGGGTCACACCAACTGGTGTGATTGTTAGGAAAAGAGTCGTGCCAATGGCACAACATGGTTTTCCACTTTAGATTTCTAAAATGTGAGCCATCCATATGGATTTTTAAGTGTAACAGAGATATAACAAGGAATTTTTGACCATGTTGGTGCAGGTATCCAGGCACAATGGTTATTGAATGGAAGGAGAGGGAACATGGGGAAGAGGATGAAATGGCTATGGAAAACGAAGCTTTCATGAATGCACTCCGAGACTGTGGTCTCAAGAAATTCTTCCTCACGCCATGCTTACGAGCTCAACCTGAGCTATTACAATACTTGGTCATCATATAGGATGAAAATGAGGAAGTGTTCAAACTTCGGGACCAAGTATTAGCTCTTGAGGTCTCTGATGTTTACTTTATAACCGAATTGTCGCTCATAGGCCCAGTGCCAATCATAATGGATAGCAGACCTTCTGGAGAGAAAATGGACATGGTAATGGCAAGAGTGTGCCTAGGGGCACGAACAGGATCGGAAAGTGGGAAGGTGGACATCCACACCGTCCACGACCTAGCACTCAGAGTAGTGCTTCATACCATTTCGCGGGCTGCAGGATCGCAGTCCCCGCATGAGGCAACCAAGGCGCAGCTCCTATTATCCTCCGAGTGCATGAATCCTACATTGTTCGATTGGGCCACCGCAGTGACAACCAACATCAAAAGGCGGCTAACAAAGTGCAAGAAAGCCAAACTAAAGTAGTTTGGATACATTTCCATTCTGGTGTCGTTCATCCTGGAATGACTACCCATTTTTCAGGGCCAAGGGGAAATAGTTGCCGAGCCGATACCGAGGGAGTCGAGAATGGCTCGCTGGGTAGCATTTATGCCTAGGTCGGGAGGGGGCCAACAGATTTCCTGGAGGCCCAAGTTCTTTGTGTGGTTACGGTGTCAACTGATCGTGGTTGAGGATTGGCCCTATGCTGGGACTGATTTCACTGGAGACCCAGATCTCCCACTTATGGAGGGGGGTGACTGGGACAAGGAGCTGGGTATGACTCTCTTTTTTTTATTTTTATGTATTTATGATTTTTTTTTGTGATACATGCCTATTCTAACAACAGTTCTATGTGTATGCAGATGTTGGCCCAGAGAGATCTGCCGACATGTCGCCTATTGCACGGAGAACTCCTCTTGCATATGACCCTCATGCAGAGGGTGCCGAAGGAGGAGAGCTGATCCAAACCCTCGAGGGAATTGCCAGGGGATTCTAGACTATGCCTGGCTAGCAGATGTTCCGATGGCATATCAGAGGCACACAGTGGGGGTGCCTAGTCACCTCCACCAACTCCTGAGACGCTTGGTGCGCGCGGCGACATGTTACCACGAGCACCATGCTGATTAGACATCTAGGGCTTTTTCATGCATATATTTTTGAGAGACATGTCGTCTCCAGCTATATTAGGACGAACATGTATATTTTTTTATTTTATGTGATGTACACAAACTGCAAACTATTCGACATATATATCTATATATCTATTTCTGGATGGATCTTTTTACATATGATGATGTTTTTATAAGTTGCGCAAATTTCGATCTAAAACAAAATTAGCTACTGCATCTATTAATGTATTCATATGTCTAGGTATGTGTTGATATGTGATATAATCAAAATTTATTTCCAGTAAACGAATACATAGATACAGACGTAAAATGGATGGGTTTATTACTGAATAATGACCATTAAGTTGCGATACTACAAGTTGTGAGTCCAGATATACAATTAATTCACAAATACCGAGGTCCACAGCCTCGATTAATAATTCCAATATGGCACTATATTCTGCGATATTATTTGTAGCAGGCCCCAGACACACACCTTGCAAGTTGACCAACTGACCAGCAGGATCATAAATTACCCAGGCTACCAAAGACAGATTCATGGTACTGCGAGAGGCACCATCCGTGAAACCAACAAACAGACTAATGGACATCTGCATAATCAGGAAGACCCGATCAACAGAAATATTCTTACATCGCACACCACACCACACCAAAAATAACTCAAGCGTAGTATTTTTTAAGGTACAGCCCATTCCTAGGCTACGTCAACGGAACTCCTTCATAATCAATAAGCTCATAAGCCCCATTTTTCAATACTCATTTTACTATGTAGGGCCCATGCCATATGGGTTGGAACTTTCCTACTCCAAGTTTGTCGTGCGCTTGGTCGTATAGGAGGACGAGGTCCCCTTCGACAAAGGAACGTGGAGAAACTGATTGATCAAAGTGAGCTTTGACCTGCTTCTTCTGTGCTTCAATGACTAAGGCAGCCAAGTGACGGGTTTCATCTAGCCATTCCAAATACAAGAGATGCTCTTCTTCAAGAGAACTGTCAGGAAAAAGTTCCACAGCCAACTTTAAGGAAGGAATTTTGCACTCAACTGGGAGAGTTGCTTCCAGACCATACACCAATTGGAATGGTGTGAATCCGGTCGCACTCTTTGTTGACGTCTGGTAGGCCCATAGAGCTGAGAACAATTGGAGGTGCCAATTGGACTTACGAATACCAATTTTCCGTTGAAGCATTGTGACCAAAACTTTGTTCACAACCTCAACCTAGCCATTTTCCTGGGGGTAATATGGCGTTGAGCTATCATGTCGTAAGCCCAATCTTGATGTCATCTCATCCATCATATAATCTCTAAAATGAGTGCCATGATCGGTAAAAATGGCCTGAGGGACCCCGAAACGTGCAATAATGTGGTTGAAAATAAACTGGGCAGTTGTCTTACCATCGGCGACTAGTGTAGGCATCGCTTCAGCCCACTTAGTAAATTAGTCTACAGCGACGATTATATATGCATGCCCCCTGGCCGAATTAGGGTTACACGTCATGAAATATATGCCCCATTTCGAAAAAGGGCCTACGGTAATGACAGGGTGCAGAGGGAGGGGTGGCGCGCGCATCTTGCGCTGAAAAACCTGGCACGAATGACATTTTTGAACTGCAACAATATAGTCTTTGAATATTGACGGCCAGTAGTAGCTTACACACAAAATATTATGGGCGGTGGAATATCCGGACATGTGACTGCCACAGGTGCCACTGTGATAGTCATTCAAGACTCTTTCAGCCTCTTCCAGGGTCAAGCACCGGCAGAGCACCGAATCTACTCCAACCTGGTATAAGGTATCTCCTACAATGCAGTAGGGTTGAGATTGATGCCGAATCCGACGTCGAGCATATTTGGTAAACTCACACCGAAACATTGAAGTTTGAAGATACACAATAATGTCGTCATACCATGGATCAAGAGTACTGATAATGAAGAGAGTTTCGTCCGGGATATGATCCTCGGAATGGGATGGGGTGGAGTTTGTCGGGAGGGAGCAAATAAGATCCGCAAAAACCAGTGATTTGGTAGAATTAGTAGTGGTAAACTCTAAATCAAACTCCTGAAGGATGACGATCCATTTGGAGTACTTGCCCCCTAGTAATTGTCGAGATAGAATGTACGTCATGGGGTTTCAATCCAAAACCACAGTTACTGTACACAACAGGATGTAGTGGCAGAAACGCTGCATAACTTACACTATGGCTAATGCCAATTTCTCGACGTGAGTGTAACGTGTTTCTGTGTCGAGAAGATTCCGTGATAGATAATAAACAACATGTTCATTTCCATCATCGTCATCCTGCACCAGAACCATAGCTATGGTGCTAAATGCGGCGGATAAGTATAGAGTGAAGTCACGATGATAGTTTGGAGGACGAAGCAACGGAGCATTAACAAGTAACGTCTTAAGCTTCTCAAAAGATCGTTGAGCAATCTCATCCCAATGAAAGGGAACGTTTTGCTTTAAAAGACATGTGAATCCTTTGGCAACTTCCGCGTAGTTCGGGATGAAGCGTCGTAGGAAATTAGCTTTTCCCTGCAGACTCTATAGTTGGTGTAATGAAGAGGGTGATGGGAGATTGACAATAGCCTCGACCTTTAGGGGGTCGAGGAGAATTCTGTCCTTGGAGACTATAAACCCCAAAAGAAGGCCAGAATCCATGCAAAAAACGCATTTATGAGGGTTAAGCCGGATATTATAGCGTCTACAACGAAGGAAAATTTGGCGGAGGTGTTCGGGATGGTCCTCTCGCCGAGCTGAGTGAGCAGGCAGATCGTCTAGATAAGGCTGAACGATATGGCGTATGTCATGGAATGCGTAAGACATAGCACGCTGGAAAGTAGCTCCAGCGTTCTTCAAGCCGAACGGAAGCTTTTTATAAGCAAAGGTACCCCACGGATAGATGAATGCAGTCTTGTGTTGATCGGCAGGTAAAATATTTATCTGATTGTACCCAGAAAATTCGTCCATCAAGGAATAAATCTCACTCCCAGCACATTCATCAATGATTTGATCTATGAAGGGAGTGGGGTAATTGTCCTTAGGATAGGCCCGATTAATATCACGGTAATCAATGCAGACTCTTATAGTACCCTGATTCTTATCTACAGGGACAATATTTGAGACCCATTCTATGAGGGGAATCGGGTAAATGAAGCCTGCGTTCAGAAGTTTTTCAACTTCTGCTTTAATGGTAGCGGCTTTGCGAGGATGCACTGGGCGTAGGCGTTGGCGCATAGGTTTCACACCAGGATAGGTAGGAATCTCGTGCACTACTATGTTGGGATAAATCCTAGGCATTTCCTCATAGGACCAAGCGAACACGTCTCTGAATTCATGGAAAAGATTAGTATAAACTCATATCTCGTCAGGAGAACAAGTTACTCCCACATGTATGTTCTCAACTATCCCCGATTTGACGGAGATGTCAATCGGAGTGGTTTGAGTAATGTTGCTCAGGTTTCCCTCCGAAAGGACCTCATGTGTCAATATGGGTGTCTGGAGAGGTGGAGTAGGAACCTAAGATGCAAAACGCTCTAGACAATCTGACATTGCCCCCGGGCTGGGCATGAAGGAGGAACGATGATGTCCATCGCTCCAAGGCAGCTCCTCAAGAGACATTGTTTCAACAATGGCTTCGTCAGAAGGGAAAATCTCTTTAAGAGGATCAGGTGAGTCGGCCTCACCGAGCCAGGGGGATTGAGAATAGATATCTAGAGCCATGCTCGAGGGAGCATGTTGAGGAGAAGGAGGATCGAAAGCGGCAACGATTTCATAGTAATTAATTTCTACTGGAGTTAAGGGCATCGATTCTCCAAAATCAGCCACCTGTTCAGGCGAAGGGATGATCCATGGGTCATTAGACCGAGAGATCATATTGACTTGAACGGTGTGCGGTGGTGGCGCGGGAAAAATACCCATGAGGACGGGGTCCTTGAAGAGACCAGGTCCTACACTGTCAAGGGGATTGGGGATCTGATCCACGTAAGGAACATTGTTCTCAGAGGTGGAGGTGAAGAAAGACAACTAATCCACAGTAATGATTTTTCCCTCATGAGGGAACTTGAGAATTCGAAAGAGGGTGGACAGTACGCATAACATGGCGTGAGTCCAACTGCGGCCGAGAAGCATATTGTAGTTAAGCTTGGCATCAACTACTTCTACTTCTACGTTGGCTGTCTTCCCCTGTAACGTAATCGGAAAAATCTCAAGAACACCCAGGGGTTTTGATTCCCAACCATCGAATGCTTCTAAGGCATTGGGAGATGATGAAAGAGCCGGAGAGCCAATGGCCTTCCAACAAGTGGATGACATGACATAGGTAGAAGCACCTTCATCCACAACGGCTCTATGGATGTTAAGACCGTTGATCCTGAATTGAATAACAAGAGTGATTTGATGTGGAAGTCGGGGGGTAAAGTTTTCTAAGTCGAAGGTGAGAAGATTAGAATCAGTGGGATCAATTCCACTGATTGCAGACAATAGAGCTTTCCGTTGCGAAGGGAAACTTTGAAGAACTTCCAATGCAGACATGGCAGAAGGCGCCTGTGCCAGATCCTCAACAATACTGTAATGCTGAGTGGCACGGGCATTTGGGTTGTAGGAAGATCTTCGTAGAACACCTTTAGAGGGTGGCCTAACAACAGGTTCAGCATTGTGCTTCTCAATTTCCAAAGGACTGGAGACAGGTGGGGGAGGTGGGCCATCCACAACTTACTTTCCAGCTGCTTGACGTGATCCGGCATAATCCTTCAAATGCGTAGCAATTGAGACAAGTGCAGCACCATTCATCATAAATACCTGGGACCCAAATGGTGCAGATGGTGAAGGTTGTTCAACCATCTGGGTCTGTTGAGACGGGAACGGTTCTTTAAGAACTGCCGAAGTCCCTTTGGAGCCTTTTAGGGGACAATATTTGGTATAATGGTCTCCTTCACAGATGAGACAGGGATACTTCGGTTTATGTTGAGAATCGTCATCAGTACGAGGTTTAGAAGACTCTGGTTTTGGGGCGTCAAGTTTGGATTTTCCTTTTCCCTTCTTCTTTCCTTTGGAGGCCTTTTTCGTAGGATTAGCCTGAATGGCATTGACCTCCACAGTCTTGCCAGAATCTGGAGGGACGGGAGGAGCAGAATTATTGGAAGAATTGGACTTATGCTTCCCATTCGAATATTTTCGAGAATTTTGAGACACGGAACCAATAACACCATCCACCGCTGGGGTAGGTGGAGCTTTAGAGGTGCCCGGGCATGGAGCATCAGTCAAAATATCTTAAAGCGTGCTGGACTGAGAGTATACCAGATCAAGATACTGGGCACGCGCTATGGCTTGTTCTTCAGTCACACACGCCCCCATAGCAATATCTTGGGCGATTTTTCTAACGAATGAGGTGGTGAACCAATGAGTTAGTAGTTGATCGGGTATATCAAACTTGATCAGTATACGACGATGTCGCCACTCATGAATGTGATCAAATATGTGGGTGGCTTTATCCTGCTTCAAAGAAGTCAGGAGATGCGTCCCGGCCTCGTAACGAACAGGTAACTGGAAGTGATTCAGAAAATCCATGGCTAACGTATTGAAATCTTGAAAGATGCCACAGGGTAATTCAATATACCACTTAGCGGCAGCGCCAGTAAGAGTGCGCTAGAAGAGACGTAGACAAATTGAATCATCCACCCAAGATTTGGACGAAAACCACAGATGGTAAGTCATTACATGAGCTTGGGGGTCCTCTCCAGCTTTACCCTCAAACTTAGGGCAGTCGTCGGGTACCTTGGTCGGAACCGGAGGCCAATAAGGATTGTGAAGAATCGGATCATTGGTTAGTTTAGAAACATCTGGTAATTCCAAGGTAGCCAAGAACGGCAATTGCAGATTGAATGGCATGCCAGGCCCCCGATAAGGATCGGTACCTGTACTCCATGCTGGTTGAGCATATCCTTGTGCCCATGAGTTCTGTCCCGCGGGATTCTGACCATAGGGGGTATAGGATGTATAACCAGTTTGATTCAATTGTTGGTAACTAGTGAACGGGGTTTGATAACCACAGTATGGACCCTGATTATATGTGGGCCCTATTTGAGCAGTATGCAGATTCGGATGTTGAGTATAGGTCTAGCCGGGTTGTTGAGGATAATAGTTATAACCTTGGGGTTGGTTATAATTCGGTCGAGATTGACCTTGAGGATAGTAACCGCCTTGAGGTTGAGCGGGCTGCTGATGGGTGGGACCCTACTGAGCCTGATAATTAGGGTGCACCGGTTGATTTAGTTACAGCATTGAATACGTCGGCTGTTGGGGTAGGGTTGACAGGATGTGCAGGATGGCCTGGTTGAACAGGCTGACCCGGCTGAACAGGCTGCCCTGGTTGAATAGGTTGACCTGGGTGAACAGGTTGCGCCGGTTGTGAAGGTTGACCTGGCTGATGTGGGACACCAGGTTGTGCTGGTTGGGCCAGTTGGCTTGGTGGTGGAATGGAGCCAGGTTGAGCCTGGTAACCGGTTTGACCTGCAGCAGGACCATAAGATGATCATGGCTGATGTGCAACATTCAGACCAAGAGGATACTGCGGTTGCATGGGTTGGGAAGGTTGGACTTGCCCCCCAGGACCATATACCGGCCCTGGTTGGTACCCCAGTTGAGGCTGCATAGGTTGACCCGAAGGGTTGTAATATTGTCCTTGCGGACCATATAATGGCCCCTTCTGGATCGAAGGGTAGCCCTGTAAGGGCTGTCCTTGCGGGTCATAAGGATAGCCAAGCTGGCCCGAAGGTTGGCCTTGAAAAGGTTGTCCTTGCAGGTTATAAGATTTCCCAGCCTGGTTAGACGGAAAACCTTGAGCATGAAGGTGAGCCTCTAGAGCGGGTAAACGTAAAGGATTCCCGTACTCATCGTACTGATATGGAAAAACGTAAACGGGTGTACCGTCCTATGCATAATGTGAAAAATACGGGTGGTTGGGATCTTGAGAGAATTTTCCGACCTCGGGGTTCGATTGTTGTAAGGACAATCGATACTCCTCAGGAGAGATGTTCTCCGACATAGCAGATTCTATATAGACGTCTTTGGGAAGCGACACAGCCCTTACGGACTGAGTGGTAACAGCGAGTGTAGATGCGACCACATAGAGGGTGGGTCTGACGAGTACAGAAGTGACCTGAGGGGATGAAGTGATATGTGTCCTAGGAGACATCCCCAATGAAAGAATAATTGGCCTCGTAGAAGGAGTTGATATCCCCATAGAGGCGACGGTGATCATGATCTGACTTAAAGATCAATACCCTGCTGGAAGTGAAGGACCGGGCGAAGACATGACAGATAGCTCGAGGTTGTCTTCTGAGAAAAACTGGTAATCTTCACCAGACGTGGGAATTTCCTCACTAGGAGAATGGTTGGATGCACCCATATCTGAACCTACCGCTAGAGCTTGTAGCAGACGGCGAAGAATAGGAGGAATAACAGCAGCTAAAAAAGGCGAACCTGGTGTAAGAGGAGGGAAATGTTCCCCTACTCCAAATCTAGACCAAGCGTCGGATAAGGGCCAATTGAACTCAACTGGTCCTCAAAAGGGAAGCTCAGACAGAATCGGTCCCCCGTCGGGAAACTGGGAAATGATGGGTTGCTGATGTTCAGTAGAGGATTGAGAAACCTCTGATGAATCGTCTGTATATGGACTACCAGTATACGAAACTGAGGGTTTCTCCACTCTGACAGTAACGACAAGAGAAAAATATCAAACAAACACGGGCTGAAAAAGAATCAAGGCACACAATCAAGCGGCCAACAAGCAAAATCTAATAGGGCGTGTGATCGTGGGTGATTTATTTTACGACATTGAAACTTATAAAATTTACTGTTTCATGTCTTAAGATTCGAGAAATGAATGAAATATGACTCTATCTCTTTCAGTTTTGAAGCAAGCATGAAAGGACAAGTGCTTGGTGATATTTTCAAATTTAAAGAGTCATAAAAGATCAAAGTGACTACTCTGGTAATCTAGGCAAAGGGTGTACCAAATAACCGTGAACTGCAATATACACCTTGGTTTCAAAATGAAAGAGAAATCAACTACGGACTTAACGTACGTGCAGGCAATCTCCCCGAATGCTGTGTCCGGTGTATCACGGGTATAGGACGATAGACTCGGCTTCCTATGGATAAAGGATGGCAACCTAGTGAGGTCTCCCTTTATATACGCAACGGTACGGGGAGCACAAGTCCATACTAGTGCTGTCTAAAGCCAAGAGGCAAATGACAGCTACTAGGTTTAATGACGCCGGAACACGTCTCTAGCCTAGACCTCTAAATATTTCGTTAATTTTTCAATGCTGGCTTAATGTAAATTGAATAAATTTTAATGTTTATCTTCAATTATGTTTCAGTTTTCAGGCCCTATCGAGTGTTATGTCTCAAAATCTCCTAAATGCACACTACATGCCACAATATATCATTTCATTCAATGAAAGCTAATTATGAGAGAGTTAAGAGCTTTTCACACAATAAAAAAATGATCAGACAACAACCAATAATGTCTCTAATGCAGCTAATGGAAACTAAAAGCTTTTCTTTCAAAGTTACAAATCACTAATAACACAGAAAAGTTTCGATTTTCATTAACTAATCAAAGCAAAAGAGATTTTTTTTTATTTTCAATGTCTAAGAGCAAAGTGCACTAAACAAAATGAAAACTAACGAAAAGAGAAATTTGAGAAGGGATAGAAAAGGAGTAAAAACAAGCAAATTTCACTCAATGCAAACACACAATTAGACCTCAAATTGACAAAACAATCCCTCAAAACCAAGAGAATCCCAAAGACCGAAATGAACCACGTAATCTAGGCTCAAAGCGAGACAAAGCGGAATTCGAATGAAGAAGAAACCAATCACTCAAATAGCACAATAAAACGATAGACAACCACCAAATGAATGCAAAGAAGCAATCACAAATTTGACTGAACAGATAGAAACCAAAAACTCCCACGGGAGGCTCGACACACTATAGCACCTAGATGCCCTAGGGCTAGAATGTAAAATTAATAGAAACAGGCAAACAACCAAAGGATGAAGGTCACAGTCAGTCAAACAAGGCTCCAGAACACTCAAGAAGTCGTAAAAATGAAACCAAACACATAGATCAAGCTCAGAAAGCTCAAAACAGAGTAAACCCTAGCACCTTACAGAATTGGGGCGACTTTCAGGCGGAATCTAGCGCCAGAACAGGATTGGCACGAGTAATACACTAGAAACATGCGCCAATGGGCGCGAATGTTAGGCTAATAAGCGTGTCAGTCGAGTTTACTAAGGAAAAATAAAAAATAGAAATCCAAGAAATAGACCAGTGATGGTAAAGCTAAGCAAAAGCCAAACACACGGAAAGAGCCAGCCAAAAGAGCTGATCAAGCAAGAAAAGTCAAGAATTGATCGAAAAGACAAGACAATACTCCAAATCAATGTTTCCCCAGTGGAGTCGCCAATTTGTTGTAGAGGTAAATCCCCTCTGCGGACAGAGGCGATCCCTACTAGCCCAGATCGGGTCTAGCAACAATCGTATCATGCTAAGGTGCAAGTTCCTAATTGCAATAGACCAAATAGCAAAGAAGGCTTACCTCGAGTCCAACGTTGTTGTTCGTAGAGAAGAGAGCACTCTCATTTCCTTGCTCCATCAGATCACAATCCTCACGCCTGCCGTGATCAAACACTTGCACACACAAGAAACACGACAAACACAAGCGTAAAACCCAATATATGCAATTATGTATCAGTCAGAGAAGACACAACTCATGATCATAATGAACAATATGAGTGGAACCATAACCAAAGTCACTTATCATTAATTAATACAAAGGAAAATACAACCTGGCTCTGATGTTGAATCTTCCATCGGTAGGTCGACAGCGGAATACATCTCGGTAAAGCTCTTCGGGAATGGGGACAAGCCTCTCCCTCCGGTCGTCAATATCCTTGCTACTGATTTGGATCTATGAGGACTATCAAGGCTCTTGCAGCATTCTTTAGGCTATGAAGGCTCTTGGAGACTAGCTTGCAAAGGAAAATGGCAAGCTTATATAGATGGTGGAAGGGGAGTTGGGATCCCTACAATCATGGGATTGGCCCTATCTTCAAGGAAGCTTCCATGAGAGGTGGAAAATCGCTTCCTCTACATGGAGATCCGGAGCCAAACCTCCCAACTCAATTTAGAGACCAGTCCAAGAGTTGGTTGGAGTCAATCTTTCGCCATTTATTTTTAAAAACACTCCTTATTAAGCCTGGCACAGGTGCAACACTGAGACAGTGAGCCAGCTGGCACACCCTCTTTGGAGGATTTCCCCCATTGGCGCGAGGGCTGAACTGTTTAGTCACGCCAAGGCAAAAAGGCTATTTTAAGGGTTTTTCACAAGGAATTGTGTTCAGGGGAATGAATGTCTTTGTTCAGGGGAATGCCATGAAAGTGGTTTCAGGTCATGTCATTGCTCACAGGTCACAGAATAAGCCCTCCAATGTGCGGGACGGGGGATTGTAGGGACGGTGACAAATTGTTGTGTAACAATGAGGTTTCAGGAACATTTTCTATTTCACAAGGTCCAAGTCCATCCGTTTGTACCAAATTTCTCCATGGCTCGGGATACCTGTTGTTGAAGAAATAAAATTTGTTGATATGGTAAGTTGAATACTTGCTATGACAACCTTGTCCCTCCTGAAGCTAGTGGCAAAAATGCTTATGAATTGAGCATGACAGCCTACCTCCTTGATTCTCTCACTAAACCTCAAACAACCATTGTTTTCAAAACATCTCTTGGCATAAGGAGAAGCATTGATCTCCTGTAAGTTGGATGGCTCAAAACTAGAATGGTGGCATCCCTTATGTATCTTGTTTTCACACTCCATGGTGTTTTTCAACAAGATAAAACCCTAGCTAGATGTAGTGGGTAGGGAAGGTGTAGAATTAGGAAAACAGGGGATAGTGGTAGGGTGGTTTTAGGGAAAGAAATGAAGTGGAAGGAAAATAGGGAAAAATACCTAAAAAATTGGGGATATAGGGTGATGAATTGGCTTTAATATGCAAGTGGAATGTTTGTAAATGGGCATGAGGAAGGTGACCAAAAGGTCAAAAGACATGGTTTTACTATTTTCCTGCAAAAATGTAGTGAAAACTAGGGTTTCAATGAAAATGGTGGAAAGGAAGGATGTGAGTGATATGGAGTGTTAGGATAATGTGTATGGAAGGTGTATTAAGGTTGTAGATCATGGAATTAGGGTTTTATCAACTGAAACAAACCATATATGGAAAACACCAAAAACGTAGTGGAGAAAACCTAAGGAAGGAATTCACTCCTTTGCTGATGAATTTGACTTAAGAGAGGTAGAGACAGTATCCACTTACTATTTAGGAGGTGTATGAACCTTTTTGTAAGATGTTTTGAACCTTGGATGGTTGATTTGAAGCTTAAAAACCAAAAGCGTATCACATGCCAGAAACACAGTGCAACACCTCTAGAAGCATAGCACTACCTTCCAAAAGCATAGCACAGGCAATTTTGGCACAATTTCCTTGTTTTTCTTCAACCCTTGGTAGTTTTAGAGTATGATGATGAGAAGAGAGGAACTCTATCGAACATCAAAGGATGAAATGAGTTCAAGAAGCCTCTTTTCCTTTTATCACATCACAAAATTTATTTTTTGTCTTCTAGTGAAATCACAAACTCTTTTGAAGAAATTTATTTTTTTGAAAAATTTAATCAAGTAACATACTTTATGAGAAAAGGAAAATTTCCTTTACTTTTTTTCCTATATTTTCTAACTCCCTATATAAATGACTTGTATGGTGAAAATGATATTTTGTTCACCTTCTTTCATGACACAGTTGGACCTTATGGTGGTGAAAAAAAAGAGACCTAGACCCTGACCTAGATGAAGGTGTGATGAATGACCTAAGACCCTAGATGATAATGGATGACATGACCTCTGAAATTATGATGACCATGAATGGATGAAGGGAGTAGCATTTCAGACCTAGAAAACATTCAGTGAACAAAGTTTATTTTAAAATTGACTTGAAAACATGAAAATTTTACCTAGGACCACTACTAAGTAAACCTAAAAGAGTATTTTTTATCACTGAACATTAAGACACTAACATCCCATCAATACTAAACTTGTTGATCTGAGGTTTTTCACAAAACAAAAATTCATGTTAGTCACATAGAATAAAAGACATTTAATAATTCTATACGGGTTAGCAACCACATCAGTTGTAAATTTAAATAAGGATAACATATGCAATAACTAAAATGTTATAATAAATTCTATCTATGATCTTTTTCAGGTCCAGTGTTGAACCTAAACTATGATACCACTCTATATGTCAGAGCTCCAAAATTTATCTTTCAAGGCCTATCCATTCTAAGTGTTGAACCTAAGCTTTGATACCTCTTTGTAACACTCCCTCCCACAACTTAAAATATCTTGGTTTGTGGGAGGTATTACTTGCTATTTGGACCCAACCTCCAAGGTTTGTTATGAAGATAGGGTCTCAATAATCATTATTTTTAAATTTTTTGGAATTTAATTATGATACCACCACTATGCTCATATCGTCGAGATATTTTCGATGATATAAATTTTATCTCAGACTGACTCTCAGATGGAAAGTTATTCCCATTTGAAGTTAGACCAATGTTAAAGAGCCACATAAACTTGGATATGCCACATGGATACTTCATAGTCTAGTGGCACCACCACATCATCCTAATTAGGGTCCAGTTGCGAGGTAGGCACCCCTACATAGGGTTCCACTATGATTTTTCAAACCAGAACTGGAGTGTTTTTTCCACAGTGATTTCTCATTTTGGACCACCCTCCCCCTATTAGCTCATGATAGACTACTAGGGGGCCTCAGGGTGAATGAAGGTAATTGATCAGACCCTTACAATGATCATGCCACCATTGTGAGGTGGAAACCTTTTAATGTGGGACACACAGTGATAATACTCACATCGTACCCCCACCCACCCACCCCCCTTGTTAATTGTTAATGGACCGGGGGGGGGAATGAATGTAGATTTTTAATCCGGTCACCCCAAAATTTCATTGTCCAAAGTGGCCCACTCATTACAAAATGCAAAAATATCGATGTGATGAGCAATAGTTGGTCTCATAAGTTGGCATTCATGACAAATGGTAATGTTTCATGGTAATTGTTTCTACATATACCAACACTATTTCATTGCTAACGCCATCACAAAATGCTAAAGGGTTAAATATTGTCAACAAGTGGTGGGAAGGCTTGTCAGTTGTTGCATCCAACAAATGGACCTTTTCATAGCAGCTTTCACCATCATGTTATCGTTGTTTCCTATTCCATGTTATATCACATATGTGCCACAAAAACGAGCAGTGGGTGATGGAAAGGTTTTGTCTCAAAATTAATATGGCTCCACACCAACTCGCCACTAGCATGTGGAATCCATGTGGAAATTCCATGTCATATAGGTGTGTGGGACCCACCATGACCACTTCATGTTTTCCAATGATTTTATGTTATATTTGGTTCAAGAGAAATTCGAGGTGTTGCACCATTATCCAATGTTTACATTCCCTAGACCCTTGGATCTCCACATTCACTGTCATCTAAGGGTGGTCTGACCCGACATCCATTTGGGTCTTCATAGGGATGTGTGACCCTTTTTCCACCCTAGATCTTGATTCGCCATATTTAGTTCTATTTGGAGGAGAGCTAGCCTCAACCCCATTTGAGTCTTTTCTTATAAAAGTACCTCCATTCACATCTATATCCCTAGATATTGGATGTGTTCACTCCTCGCATAACATATCTGGTGTAGGGCCCATCGAATGATATCTAGATATGGTTTGAAATAGAATGAGTAATGGTCTAGATTTGATGTGGGTCATGCACAAGGATACTACACCTTGACGATCCCAAAATTTGAATGAACAGATTTCTACAAAAGGAAACAAGGGAAATAACAACGATTTCCTTAAGGAAAGAGCATCTTCTTGACACCAAATTTTTTGAAACTAAGTTCCAAGCCTAAACATATGCTCTCATAGGTACTTTACCATGTTAATCAATGAAATATAAAAAAAATTATAGTTGACTATAGTTCTCATTTATATATTTATAGGTGTAATTAAACTCACACAATTATTATATCAATCCTAAATTAGGTAATCAACAATTTAAACCAGACATTCATGTAATGATCAACATATAAACGAGCCTGAAATTCTTGAGTTTTAAAGCAGAGTAAACAATACTCATCATCCAAATAACCATGGGAATGTAACCCAATATTCCCATATTTGCTCACTGCTAGCACTGCAATTTTTCCAAATATTTTCAAAGTCTGGTCATCATTCTCCAAGGAATCAATCTGCCTTATCAGTTTGATTATAAGATAAAAGTGTCATTGTCAAAGTGTAGTGGTGAGAAAATTTCATTTTCTACTTTCATTCATTTCATTTTCCCTCTTTCACCTTTCATTTTCCCAAAAAACCCAAATTCCAACCTCTCATTTCCCTTTCAAAACACCTTTTTAACTCATAAAATTCAATTTTTATAGTTAAAAAGCAGCTTCGCACAACCATCAACAGCTATGTCATATTTCCTTTTTAACTTAGCATATATTTCTTTTATCGCAGTTTTTACCCGCACCAAAAAAAAACCTTGGTTATATCATATATTATATGATATAACTTACCACACTTAATAAACATTATGGACCCGTTACCTTTCATCGCAATCAGTTCTTCACAATTTTAACTCCCATTCACGTTACAATTTCCATTTCTTACAAAATCCCAAAAATGCGAGTTGTGGTATGGTCTAGGACCCATACTTCCCTTTAATATGCCTCAAATATGTTATAAAGCCTTTTTTTTGCTTCGGGCATCTTTTTATCATATTACCATGACTTAACGAAGTTTTCACTTTCTACTTTGAAAACCCATTTAAAGGGCCCCACCTAATTTTCACATCGCATTTTCACAAATTTCACTTACTGCATTCACTTCCACTCCCTCAAAACTTCTAATTTGTGATTTGTAGGCGGTCCCACTGTCTGTCATGACACGTCCCTCCGTTCACATAGCACATCGCACATCGCCAGTTTCAACGTTTAGATCTTGTGTTTCATAATAAAACTTGCAATGCACGATCTGTGATCGGTCCCACTATTTTGCCACATCATCACCCCATCGAAAATCACATTTTCTCCCATTTGTGTCTTAAGTTTAAATGCTCTCACCCCGATTTGCGATTGCGATATATGTCTAAAAGGTTTTCTCCTCCCGCTTATCATTCATTCTGCTCCACCTCTCCCCTATCAATTAAAAAATTTTCAAATGGTTTCTTTGTAATATCTCACAAAATGAACCTCTGCCATTCTATCCAAAAAGTTTCAAGTTTTCCACCAAAGAAGGAAAGGAATTGCGTAACAGTGGCAGAGTTTCTCTGAAACAGTTTTATACCACTACTCTCAGCACCAGCACATTTCTACAAGGCACCATGCAGCATTAAAGAAACAACCACACGCCATTTTCGTTGTTGTTTACACTTTTTGTGGAGTTGGTTGCACTAGAACAGAAGAGGAGTCTTCCCATATCCTGCCACATCGTACAAACCACTCCTAATTGTTCGCCTTAATGTTTTTTATTTTCATTATGTATTAAAGTTTTAGGATAAGCCTCACCTCTTGCACGAGGTTGTAATTACTTTTGAAACAGATTTTCCTTTTTCTATGGAAGATGACAGTATCATATTTTGCATATATATGCCAAACTGATATGAAGTTAGGGTTGGTTGATGGTTATTGAATTTTGACTTCTATGAACTATAATATTTTTTTTTGAATGAAATGTAATAATACTACTGAGGACTTATTACCAATTTGTTGTGTGTATTGTCTACTTTATTTGTGTTTCCATATCTCCTTTTGTAATATTCCAAAAATTTAGCCTTCATATAAATGGAATATTATAGTTGATTTTATCACTAGGTAGGTGAATAACTGGGTGGGGAGACTCATAAAACCCCTTTAGAAGGAATAATAACACTCCTAATGTGAAAGGAGAAAGAATAAGCAGTTGGATTAAGCACCTTTGGGTGTGAACAGAGACTGAATCATGTTGATTCAGTCATCTTTTACCAAATCAATAGCGTCATCATGGAGGAGTGGTCTTTATGATAAGACATCGCAGTTTTAGTGGAGGAAAACTTGCATGAGCTTGGTGGAAAGTATGGATGGGAAACAATGTGAGGAGGCTCTCGTGCTATATATGGAGGGGATAGCAACCTTTGTGATTCATGTTTAGATTATTATTTTGGTTTGCTTAACTTTTGCTTCCTCTTGTTGTTTAGCAGGTTTGATGTGCTGTTTAGCACAAGGGTGTTCTTGGTCGGGAATCCCTACCTCATCCTCAGGGAAGGAGAGGTTCTTTGAGCTTAATTTCCTCATTCTATTATTTTGGCCAAGCTACCTCCTTTAGCTATAGTGTAGATTTTTTTTAGAGTTGGGTTTTGTTGCAGGGTGCAGCAAAGGAGGATCACATAGAGATGCTTCTAGGCTTGTTTTTCAGTGGAGAGGTAGCCTATCCATTGGAGGATCAGCAAGGAGGGCTCCTGGTCATATTTTCACATCTTTGGCATCAATCCAACCATCTACCATCCCTCACAGTGTAGTCACAATTCTGAACTACGTTATTTTTGGAGGCATTTGTTGGGAGGGTTCATTGAGCTCATCAGGAGGGTCTATTTCTAAGTAGAGGGATCAGCCTTCTATTTAGAAATACAATTGGAGAAGGAAATCACCATTTCAGATCTGTCATAGCCTCATCTCATATCAGATCTAGTTGCATTGGCATATTAACCCCAGGGTTATTTGTCACATTGTACATTTCTTGGTATTTCTAGCAATCTTTTTCGAGTTGGCTAGAAATCGTGTATTAGAGCCCCCATATTCTTTGCTGGGAATTTCCTTTGTTTATATCAACCATATTTCATTTTTATATGTATTCAGTAGCAGCTACACTGATATAGATAGCATTTTCACTGCTCTCTGGCATTCTATACAGTTGTAGCAACTCATGTGTTGATTGTTCTACTCATTGGAGGCTTGTTTTATTTTCTTGAGTGGCTTGTCTCTCATGATATTTTTGTATAATGTTGCTGATATCTTAATAAAATGATGGTTGTATATTGATCCCTCTTATGTCATGCTCATATTTTTTGTGCTTTACATTTTTATGAGCTATATTGCTGCTATTTCCAATTTGGAATATTACACCTTTCTTCCAATTCCAGTTTGCAAATCATCATATTGTTACGTGTTTTTATTAGTCTCTTAATTTTGTTATGTGTTTTATTAGTTTTTTTTAGTCTCACGTAGTGAGCATTCCTGATAAAATATATATTATAATAGTGGAAGAGCATCACTCATGATAGTTAACCTTCATGATATTTTAGTGAGAATCTTGTCAGACTAGAAATAGCTTTCTCTCAATGGAATATTTTCAAATAGCTACTTTTGTAAATTTCTACTAAATCATTAGATTTATGTTTTACAGACCTATTGATTCTCCTCTCATCTTTAAATTTCCTTTCATCATAGGCTACAAACTTGCACCTTGCTACCACATCAAGTTATAATACCCTCTTTAGTAGAACTGTGGATTTGATTGAAATATCTCTTCAATAAATCAAAGCTTATACCATCTTCCAATCCTATAAAACAAAACATTAAAATTGATTTAGATTTTAAGATGTGTCTGGTAAGGTGCTTGCTGTAGTCCAAGTTCTGATTCCAGCACCAACAACTTTTGGTGCATCTGTTGGGAGACGAAGGCCTTGTAACAAAGTATTCTCCCGATTTTATTGTTATGAATTGTTGATAATCAGTTCTTGATGGTGAACAAGAATTGGTGACCTAAAGAAGACTGCAAATTTATTCACCTGGCGACTCCACAAAGAGGAAGAGGGGTTTCAAGACCTCCTTCTACAAGGAGGAATTGGAGATCTCCAACTGTGACTCCAGTTGTTGACCCAGAGAAAATCATCAAAGATGCTAAAGGAAAAAAGAGATCAGTTGAAGCCACATCTCGGTAAGTGAAGAAGGTACACAAAAAGTATGTTCCAAAGAAAAAGTTACCTCTTTCTACTTTAGATTCTAAAGAGGTTTTAGTTTCAAAAGATTATGTTGAAAAATCTCAAGTTGAAGCTACACCCCTAGAAAATAAAGTGGATGTTGTTAACCTAGGCTCAGCTAAAGGTTTTTCTTACTCATCACCTAGTAAATCTGAAATAATTATTGTTCTAGTCAAAGAAGGAGAAACTAAATTTCTAAGTATTGAAAAGAAGTCAGAAGAATTTGTGTTGAATGAAGGGGAATTAGAACAAGTATTGGCTATTGCACCTTTTCTTGATAGGGATATTTTGACTGAAAAAGACTTCAAGACTATTTTAAATTTCCTTCATACTCATCCTGAATACCAGTCTCTTGTCACCCCTCAGCAAGAGTATTTTCCTTTTCTCCAAATCCAGATGTTGGGTCATCTTCCTCTCATCCACTTGAAGATATTGTACCTGAAGGTCTTACTTTTAATTTATCTGATTTCCTTGCTCAGAAAAATAAAGTTGAATTAACTCAATCCCCTCAAGAGACAACTTTAGATTCTGATTCTTCTACTGAAGCAGAAGTCAAGACATCCTCTATTCATATTTTTGAAAACCCACTCTTCTCAATTCCAAAGCTTGAAAAATCATCTGAAGGCCCTCAATTTTCTGCTGCCCTAAATCAAAATTAGAATTTTCCAATTGTAATTCCTATTTCTCAAACAAATACATCAATTGTACATCAACAAAATATGGCTCAGCCTGCCCTTACAAGGATGCAGCAGATAGTGGTTGCAAGATATGTGCTACTTGTTCTCCCCCAACACATGCATTCACTTCCCCAAGGAGATTAATTTAAATATCTTCCAAAACACACTGGGAGGGAGGAGGAGTTTCTGCTGAAGAACATTTAGTGGCTTTCTATAGTTATGATGGCAATCAGAATATTGAACATGAAGATGTCTGGTCAAGACTCTTTGTTCATAGCTTGGATGGTGAAGCTCTAAAATGGTTTAGAAGTTTGGCTCCAAATTCAATTACAGGAATTGATGAATTAGAAGATATATTTGTAAATCATTGGGGTGATAGGAAATACTATGTTTATTATCTTACTGAATTTGGAACTCTGAAGAAGAAAGTAGATGAGTCTTTAGCTGATTTTACTAAGAGGTTTAATAATATTTATCAAAAAATTCTTGAAGAAATTAAACCCATTGAAACCACAACTATGATGAATTTAGCAAATGCTTCAGATTCTCAGTTTGCTTTATGGTTGAGAGTTGAAAAAACACAGACACTGACAACTATGCAAGAGGCTGCAATTGGAGTGCAGTCTAATCGCATGGCTTCTAATAAATTAAAAATGGAGGAAGAAAAGGAAGTAAAAGACAAAAAGAAGATGAAAGAAGAAAATCCTTCTTCTTCCAAGTCTCTTTCAGCATAAGAAAAGATCGATCAAATTTCCAATTTGATCAAGGAACTCGCCTCTAGGATGTCAAAATTAGAGGTAGAAAATAAACCAACTGCTAGAGCTAATCAAAATGAAGCTAATAGAAATTAGACTCCATTTTGAAGGCCTTTTCAGCCTCAAAAAATCCTACAGCACCCAGGGAGGAATGATAATAATCAAAATTTTCAGCCTCCTTTGAATAATTTTGCTGAAGAAGAAAAGCAAGGAAATGAGGAAGAAAATGAAGAAATAACCTATGTGGGAGAAACTTCACAGTGAACATGTTTTCCATTGCAGGAATATGAAGATAGATCAAGAAAAAAAGGAATATGAGACCAAAAGGTCTTGTTCAGCAGCCTCAACAAAAAACAGATTCAGATAAACAAGATGCTAAACAGAAGGCCAAGGTAAATGAGGTTCCTCCACCTCAAAATTCTGCTCCAATTGTCAAAATTATAGCATAAAATAAGAAATTAGTTCCAAATTATTTTAGTTCTATATCTGAATTGAATAAAATCAAAATTCCAGTTCCACTCCTGGAATTATTGAAAAATCCAGCATATAAAGAGTTTGTTGCAGCCTCCTCTCACCCCTGATTTAGTCAACCTTGAGGATGAGCATCCCACCATTTATTTAGGTTGTCATGTCCAGGACCAAAATGATGATAACTCACCACATTTCTACATGTCGCTCAATATACATGAAAAATTGTTGCATAGTTGTTTGTTAGATTCTAGAGCTTCCCACAATCTCATGCCAAATAAAGTGATGGATGAATTGGGATTAGAGATCACCAAGAAATACCATGACCTTTACACCTTTGACTCCAAAAAATTCAAGTGTTTAGGAGTGATTAAGGATTTGGTTGTTTCCCTTACCTAGCTGCCTATGAAAATCTTAATGATGGACATTATGGTTGTTGATATTCCTTCTAGATTTTGGATGTTACTTTCCAGATATTGGTCTAAGAAATTGGGAGGTACCCTTCAGATGGACATGTCATATGCTACCATCCCAGTATTTGGAGGGGAATTCGGAAGGTTGTATAGCGAAACTCAAATGGCCTATATCATTAGTGATCAGTACAATCCATCAAACCATCCCATATATGCTGAAGAAAAGGAATTGGGGTCATCAATTCTGCACCTTGATTCTGATGAAAATGATTTCCAACCTCAATTAAGTGAAAAAAAACACTTTCAAAGTGAAAATGAGCATCATTCAGAAGGAGGAAAGATATGGAAATTGTACTTTGATTGAGCCTCTTCAAGAGAAGGATCAGGAGCCGGTGTAGTCCTCATTTCTCCTACTCAACATAAGGTGACCCTATCATACAAACTATAATTTTCTAACACTAACAACACTACTTAGTATGAAGCACTTGTGTTGGGTATGAAAGCAGCAAAAGATTTGGGAGCAGAACAATTAATTTCCTTTGGTGATTAAGAAGGTGAAAAATAATTACCAAGTGAAAATTTTCAAATTGAAGAATTATAGGAATGAAGTATGGGATTCTATTGAACATTACTTTTCGGCATTTAATATAAATTTTGTCACTAAAGAAGAAAATCAAATTGTTGATTCACTAGCTATTGCTGCTAGTAATTTCAAAGTTCCTCTAGATGTCAAGGCAGTTTATGAGGTTCAAATAAAATAAAATAAAACCTTCAATTCCTGATAACATCAAGCACTGGCAAGTATTTGAATATGACAGAGAGATTTAGAAATTTTTGGAGTGTGTAGAAGAGTGTGCAGAGATACAAATTGATGATGAGCAGGAAATTGTTGAAAACCAAAATAGTAGCCCTTTTAAGAAAACTATGGCTGGGAAAATCATTATAGATTGAAAAACTAACTTTATTCCTTGTTGGACACCTAATCCTCTATGGGTAGGTGTGGAAGGCGAACCGTCACAAATGAGTCCAACTGACCTTGGAAGATGAATCCAAGAGTCACATTAATGCAATATAAATGTACATTTATGAGTAATAGAAATGCAACGAATGCCTATCTTTCCTATTTGTGTGTTTTATATTCTTATACACCATGTGTGTGTTTAACATGGTATCGAAGCTGCAAGTGTATTCCTATTCCTGCCCTACCTAATTATTGTGAGTCGGTGGTTTTCTGACCAACTCTATTTTTGGTGTTCCTGCCCTTGTAACTCCCTCTCTACCTCTCTGCATGCTCCTGGCAGAACTGTCTCACTGCCTATTCCAAATTTTGTGCACCATTCAGATTTCTGTATGCATTTCTGGCATACCCACAATCTTGAAACTGTCATCCACAAGGCTTCCTTTCCACCCATTACCCGACTCCTCCAACACGCAGTCTCAGCGCTCCACATTGTTACACTCTACTTATCCTAGGGCAGCACATGAAATAATCCCATTTTCTTTTCAAAAAATCCACATTTGTGGCTCTTAATCTTGGCTTGGCTTTATTTTCTTCATCTCTCTTTCGTGGAACGGGAGGAGTACTAAGACCACTGTTAAAAGAGCTTAAAATTTGATATGGAGGCATGCATGGTTCAGCATCAAAGCCCCAGTCACCATGCAATCCAATCTACTCAAATAGAGGGGTATTCGGTCGCTCTTCTTCTCTTATTTGTCGGTTTCTCTTCTTCGCTTAGTTGTGGGGTTGCATTCTGTTAGTGACCTATTAATATAGGATTCATAATTTTGACTTGACTGTTGGTAATCTTGTAAATGTGTACATACTTTTCCTTCTGCAATTTGTATTTACATATTCTGTGTTAAAAAAAAATAAAAAGGTAAAAAGTCCTAAAAGAACAATCAAAGGATTTAGAAAAAATAAGATACCCCAAAAGAAAAAATGAATAAAATGTGAAAGTGTGCAAGACCAAATGCCACTACTTTTACCTTTTACTATGGCAGAGTGTCAATAAATGCCATAGTCCATGATAAGTTAAACAGTCTAATCTTGACTTGTCATGTTTCAATTTCAATTGTTGTAGACAGAGAAATAAGAATTGTCATACAGTTTAATCATGACAATTCAGTAGTTAGGTAGAGAATAAAAGGGAATCCAACAATTTAATCTAGATTCCTGGATGAAATAAGTGTAGAATTAGATAGTTTAATTTGTTTTCAGAAAAAATAAATGTTGTAAAGGTTGCTAGCTCAAATGCACCTTATAAACATGGAAGAAAAAATGTTAGCATGATAAAATGGGTAGGTAGAAGACAGTGAGAAGCATCAATGTAAATATTATTCACCAGGGCTGCAAATAACTAACTTCCCCTCCCAATAGCCATTAAGCATTCTAAACTATCAATCAGAAAGGCTCAAGGCATTTCCTTGACTTTTGTTGGGACTGGAACCAAGGTTCTATGGCTAATTAGTTGAAAGTGTAAAATGTCTATATTAATCCCTAAAATCACATCATTCCATTCATGCATTCATTTCCCTGAAAATCCTAAGTAAAAACTTCATTTTTACTTAAAGATACTCTAATTCCCATTTAATTAATTTCCTTCATCACATCAAAACATTAAACTCTCAAAATTACATTTTATCATAAGTTAAAGTGATGAAGTTAGTATGATGCAAATTTGCCTTTAAACTTCACTTTACTTGGTTATGTTTATGTATTTTGAGTATACATTGTCCCATTTTCATATTAATTTTAACTTATCTATTAACTCCCTATAGAATAACCTTTTCCGATTTTATATAATTCCCTTTTATAAAATAACCCCAAAAACCCATTAATATAACTTTAGCCAAAGTTATTTATCCCCACATGTTTAAATAAAAACCCACATTATGTTAAGATTGCAACAAGATGATGAACTTAGTGGAAAGAAGTCGCCTTCACTAACTGGGCCCACAAGCTATTTTTGGCGCAAAGTCTATTTTTAGACATATCGATCATGTTCTACGAGTTGCAGGATGCTATTTGTGGATGGTTGGTTAAGTTGGAAAAATAGATGGACTTCTATTTTTAGACATATTGGGTGGAATCTATTTCTAAATTTCTAGTCTAAAAATAGATATGTCGAATATTATTAGCTCTTAATAATAACTCTTAATAATATTTGGACTATAAAAATTATCTTATTCTCTTGGAGCACTTCATTTAAGTGCACAGATGTGGCACAGGAGCTGACAGAAGGAATTATGCTATTCCTAAGGGTTAAGTGGAGCTATTGCATGGATACTTCATTTAGAACTCATGTGAGAGATTTTGGTGGAGTTGATTGAGGAAGTTAATGGAGTTGTGTTCAGTTTAACTAATCAAAACATAGTTGAGCTAGTTGTATCTAGTCTAACTAATTGATACACTAGTGAGAGTGGTGTGAATTAATTATTAAATTAATTCACTAATTATAAACTCATTAATCAACTAAATAATACATCAGTTAACTTCAGTGCATGGACAGTTTCAGTGGAGACCAGTGCAGAGATAGGTGAAAGAGTAGGTTAACTATCTGTTGTGACTATATCGTTGCATATTTTCAACAACCAGTGATTGGAGGAGCCCATGAGGATTGCGCAGTACAAGCCAGGTGGTTCAAAATTATTTATGAGCCATGCTACAGCATTGATTATGCAATAGAAGCTGGCTCTCAGGTGGCAGAGATTGGAGCATGTGTTTTGATAGATCTAGCTTGATTAGTGTGTATCAATTGGAGGTTGTGCTGAGAGCTTGTGAGGAGCTTTGTACAATGATTGTTACATGATCTCTATGAAATATAATATATATATAGTTGGGGTTTTCAACTTTAAGCTTTCCCATGAAATATTATGTTCATATGTGTGATTGTTTATGGTTTTAATGTGCGCATGCAATTGATTTTATTTCCACATGTAATGATCAATGGTAGAAGAGATTATGTATTGTGCATGAAGCTAAAATAGTGTGTGATCAGGAGAATCTCGGTGAATAATATATCAGTTATTCAAATTTCTACAAATTATACCCCCTTTGGCTAAATATATCATTATATAAATATCCCGCCCCCTATAGTTGTTAAATCATTCTGATTTAATTAACTGTATAATAAAAATATATGAAAAAATGATTAAACATGTTCAAATATGTGTTTAAAACAAAAATATTGAAGTTTTTTTTAAACTAAACTTCAAAACCCATTCCCTTGTTTATTTTCCCTTCCCTGACTCCCTTAACCTAAGGTTAAACTATAACCCTTTACAAATTTCCCAATACATATTCCATACCACAATATTAACCTTGGTTAAAATCCTTTGATACCCCACCCTTCCACTTGATTTATGTATAAAGCATGTTTTATATATAAAAACCTTCATATATCTTTCAGCCATCGGATTCAATATTGACCCTCTGATCCCCAACACCCATTTGATTCTACGGCTCCAAACAAACGTGATATTCTTATCCCCATATCCCTTCACATCCTATCACGCTTCTTCATAGCCACCCGATCATCCCTTCACAATCCAACGATTCTTGTCAAGCACGATACTTTTATTTCATAATCTTACCCATCCCATCGCGTCGTATGTCAACCATTGGATCTTCATTTACTATTAAGATCTAACGATCCATATTGCACCCGATAGCTCCAGTATTCGTCCCCACCACAGCCCATCACGTTAAGCGACCAACGTTTATCTTTCATCCGCCATATGTACGGTCAATAATCAATACCCTGATCCCACTACACTTTCCCCACATCTTTTCATTTAATCCTGACCATTCGCTTTTTAAAGTCTAATCTGACGGTGTATATCCCATATCGCGCGATTTAAGTGCTCGACTCATGTTTCAAAAAATTACGCGATATGAGTTGTTTTCCCAAACCGCCCCTTGTCGACGTGTCTTAATTTGATTGGATCGCATGCAAAAAGCTAAATTCCACTTACCACCTCATAGCTACGCGAAAACCACTCAAGCTAAATCCAAAACCGCTCCCGCCCAACCTGCAATAAATGTTATTGAATGTGATATGACTTAAGGTTTTATGCCTTGGTTTTTAGTTATTTTCATAAGCTTTTCATGTATTTACCATACAAAACACTGAGAAACCTCTCAACGCCATTTTTTAAGCCATTTATGAACTATTTTAATTTCTCAGTATTGTTTTTAGTCTGAAAGTTGTTCCCAAGAAATTCCACGACCTCTGCTAGCCAAGTTCGATACAATTGAAGATTGTTGCATACCAGCAACTCCTCACAGCCACAAATTATACTTCCCACAAGTATTTTTCACCATTTCAAACTGAAAATCCTTCAATTTCAAGGGACAATTCATCTTTTTAATTGCCATATCCTAAAATTCAATTGAATTTTCCATTACAGAAGTCCAAAAACCTCCAAAATACAGGGGAAACCCTATCAAATTTTCTCCAGAATCCATCCTTTCCATTTTAGCAGGTTTTTAGCCACTCCTTGATCATTTTCACTGCTGAACTTGATCAAATCCATCTTCTGTGCGTTAAAAACCCTTTTTATCATCCAGAACCCTGCTCAGAGTCCAATTTTTCTAGAAAAATCCTTCAAATACCCCTTATTTCCAAAAGAGAACTTAGCAAATTGTTTAAACTTGCTTTGTTCCGCTAAAAATGATTAAGAAACAAGTAACTCCCAAATCAGGAGACCCAAAATCTCAGAAGAAAGCCTCAACTAAGATACCTCAGCCTGAGCCTTCTAAAATTGATAAGCCCACCCCTGCACTTATTGCTGAGTCTACTAAAGTTGTTAGACCTGTTCAACCTCCATTAACTTCACAAGAAAATAGTTCACTAGTTAATCTTGATTACAGAATTTTTGATCCTTCACTTGAGTTCAACCTAATAGTCACAAGAATTCACGGACCTTATGTGAATTTGACAGGAAAAGAGCAGGGAAACCATTGAGAAAATCATATTTTTACCTTAGGGTGAAATTACAGGGTCAAAGTGTATCAGAGTCAAAGAATATCAGTGAATGCAAATTCTACTGTTGGTCATTTTTCAAAGTACAGCAGTAAAACAGTGAAAATCAAAGATAAAGAGTATCAGGATTGAAGGTGAAAAGGAGTGATCTACAAGCCATATTCCACGAGATAATGCATCCAATGCTAGAAATGCTCCCAGAAAATCATGAAATCATTTTTATTAGGATAATCAGTTCTATATTTTCTTGTAAAAGATGACAGCTTGCAAACTGTTTTGTTGTTGTCCCTCTTCTTATGTTATATTTCCTATTTTTCCTTGAAACATTATCTCAAACTTTGAGATATTTTGAAAACAATTCAATTGTATAAATACTTCATCTTTCAAAGTATTCAGGGTGGAATAAAATTTATCAAGACTACTATAGTCATTTTGCTGGATATATTGAAGTTTGTGTGAGTCAATCAGTAAAGCATCAGACTATAATTGATATTGAAGACATCATAACTCAGGATGCTTGTGCTGACCAGATAATTCTAGTATTTTCTTGTTTTCATTGTGTTGTCTTTAAAAAGTTTCCATACATTCATTTTAATGTTTTCTGTCTTTAATTATTAACTAGGAGAGTTTAAACAGGATTAGTGATAAAAAGCTCCCTGTTTTTTACTATTTCTTCATGTTTATGCTTTCTACTTGATAACTGGACTATAGAATTCTTAATTTCTCTTAGTCCTTGTTTGATCCCCTCCTTCAATCTTCATTTATGTAACTTAAGGATTCTTAATTTCCCTTTTGTTCAGATTTCACCCATTCCATCAAAAAATCCTATTCAAAAGCCTTTGAAGGTCATCTACCCTACCCTTAGTACATTTGCATCTTTAAGTCTTATTTCCTAGCTTTGTTTGCCTAGAAAGTTGACTCCCGTGCCCAATGGTCTGGTAGATCAATCTGTGGTTTACCTTGAAACACTTTTTATTCCCACCACATTTTCAAAACAAGTCCCACTGTCCACTCATAGCTAGCCTAAAATCCAATTATAGAACAAAGTTAAATCTTTAGGAGAGATCCCTCTCCGGAACTCAGAAAGGCTAGATCCCAAATTCTAAAAGAGGTTCTTGGTTACCCATGGTTTTCTTAACTACAAAAATCCTCATCCCACAACCTGAGAATTACTAGGGTGATAACATACTAGCAAACATACTGGGGAACTAACCACTCTCTAGTTTTAAGTTTAATCCTGAAGGAAGATTTTTAACCATATCTTTTCTACTTTAAGGTTAAGTTTAAAGGTTGTGGGTGTTTACCCAATAAACATTTTGGCTCCCAAGAAAGTCTATTACACTAGATCCAACCCTGATCCCAATCCTCTAGATATAGTAGACAATCCAGACCAGATAGGAAAAAAGAAAAAACAAATTGATAGTTCAGAGACTGAAATACCCCTGAAAAGAGTTGATTCTTTACCCAAAGAATTAGTAAGATTATCAGACATTGAATTTGATTTGAAGTTTGAAAAATCACTGTTTAGAACCAAGTCTGAAACTGATTTAAAGGAAATTTTTTAGATCCTGTTTTTACTTCTTATGTGAGTGAAAAACACAAAATTATTTTAGTTCCTACTAAATCAGAAAAAACTGAAATTCAAAGTCCAGTAAAAAGAGTAAATGTTACAAAAATTAAAGACATTGAAGAAGCTATTAAGTTAGGCAATTTTTTGTCTCAATTCAAACCTCCAGTTTCCCAACTATACACCACAGTCTTTCTAGCATCATATTCTACTCTGTATGCTACCACTTCATTTACAGATTCTACTGTCAGTTCACCTCAAGAGCCTTTAAGCCTTGAGTTGCCTCTACACCATAGGATCATATATTCATCATATCCTCAATCCACCGCTAGTTCATCAACAGATCCATTCATCCCTAAGCTGCCCTTGCAGCCTAAAGTAATATATCCATCATTCACTTAGCCCATTACAACTACCACGACCATAAGCACTAGCCATACTACTTTTTTTTCATCCCCTTTACCAAGATCTGCAAGTACATCCACTATTTTAATCAGCACTACTACTACTACTACTACTGTACCTCCCAATTTAGCAAGAATCCAAGCCATGGCAGTCAGATATGCTCCTTTGTTCTTACCTAAAAATCTACATGACATGCCCCAAAACTACCAAAAGGACATCCCATTGTTTGATAATTTTTCACATATCACTGCACAACAGCATATCACTAGAATGAATGATTTTTGGGAAATTTATGAAATAGATGAGTCTGATGTCAGAATGAGGTTATTTTCACAAAGCTTAACTGGAGAAGTGAAAACATGGTTTAGAATTTTAGGTGCTGGTAGCATAGCAGACCTGGCTGCATTCCATAGAGACTTCCTAAATAAATGGGAGAAAAAGAAGAATCCTATGCAAATACTATCTAATTTTGATGTTGTTAAGAGAGCCCCCAATGAGTCTGTACAAGATTTTTGCACTAGATACAACAGTGCTTACAATTCCATTCCTACAGACCTCAAACCCACTCCATATTCTGTGCTGCTCAAATTTCCTAACTGTTTTGACGTAGACATGGCATATCAACTTAGAGAAAGAGATGCAGAGACCCTAGAAAAAATGCAACTGAACACTGTAGGTGTAGAAATCAATATCCTTGCCAAGAAAGCCAGAATGAGAAACGAGAGAAGGGTTACTATCAAAGAAGAAGCTTCAAACTTAGATGGAAAATTTGATTTTATCAACAAAACATTAGAAAAAGTAGTTGAGAGACTAGATCACATTGAACTAAAACCACAATGGGAGAATCAATCCCAAATCCGGAATCCCAACTACAGGAAAAATAACAATCCCGGGAAAGGTAAAGAACCTTCCCCAGATTAGAATATAAGAACCCCATTCCATGAAAACTTTATAGAGAGTTCACAAAACAATGTTGAGGAGGAGGAAGACATCAACATAGTTATGGGGAAACATGAAAAAAATACAATTTTCCTCACTCAGGAGGACTAGGAACTCTTTGAGATTCAACAGTTCACAATGGAATCTGGAGAATCCTTTGATTATAAGCAAGGTTATGATTTTGCAATCAATGAAATTCATAGCCAATACAACCTTAGGAGCAAGAAAACCAATGATCCTACCATAAAGAACAATGCTCCAACCCAACAAAACCAAAACAAAAAGAAGATTGAGGCTCCTAAAACGAAATTTTTGCATATTCTTCCGAGAGAAAATAAACAAATTTCGAACCTAGCCAGTCCTAAAAAGCATCAAAGCCCAAGGATTGTAGATATTACTAATGAGGTGTCTCAATTCTCCAAAAATGCCCAAAAGGCTAATACCACAAAGACCACCAATTCAGCAATAGTCAATGAGCCAAAGAAGAATCCAGCTGACTCAAAATCATCAAATCCTAAATCTTCTGTTGAGAATCCCAAATCTGATAAACCATCTGCTAACACTCAAATTTTTCCTGAAAAAACAATTAAAGATAGTAGAAACCAAGAAACTCAAATAGAAGACAAAAGAAAATCTCAAACCAAAGGTAAAACTATTGAAACACAAGAAAAATCATCACAAACTACGATTCCAAAAGACGAAGTAATTCAAGCCATCAAATCTCAGTCAACATTTAACATGCAATCTTAAATATCCAAGTTAAAGATAGTTGTTCCCTTAGTTGAATTGGCTAAAAATGACTTGTATAGATCTATGATTTCTGAAGCATTGAATGTAAATGAAAATGAGGATACAATTAATATGAGTGAAGATAGGCCTGAATTAATCTTTGGTCCAAATGTAGATGGTAAGCATTCAGATGGGTCAGTACCTCCATTTTATTTAAGTCTTATTGTACATGATCAGATATTACACAATGTTATGCTAGATACTGGAGCTTCCCATAACCTAATGCCTAGAGCTATAATGGAAACCCTGAATCTAGACATAACCCGACCATATAAGGACCTGTTTTCATTTGATTCATCCAAAGTCCAATGCATAGGTTTGATTAAAGATCTGTGTGTAAACCTAGTTCAATATCCTGGTAAAATCATGATCATGGATGTTGTGGTAGCTGATATCCCGCCAAAGTATGGCATGCTTCTTTCTTGCTCATGGGGAGCAAAGTTGCAGGGATCTCTACAACTTGACATGAGTTATGCAACTATCTTGGTATTTGGACAGCCCAAAAAGCTTTACAGAGAAACCTTAATGAAGTTCATGATCAGTACTACTGACAGACCTACCATTTATCCAATCTATTCAACTCCTACTGATCTTGATTCCTTTATTCTCAGTAATTATGATCATGATGAAAATCAAATTGAACTCACTGATAAGAAACTTAAAATAATGGATGATTACATTGGTCATGAGGCTTTATGGCATTTGGATTTTGATGGATCTGTAAATAAATCGGGAGCTAGGGCAGGTGTATGGATTACCAATATTGAAACAAGCCATTCTGAAGGACATGCCTTTAGATTGAATTTCAAATGCACCAATAACATGGCTGAATATGAGGCTTTAATCTTAGGTTTGCAAATTATTAAAAAAATGGGAGGGCAAAGAATAATGGTCATGGGAGATGCTGAATTAGTTATCAAGCAAATAAACGCATAATACTCTATTCACAATCCCAGACTTGCAAGATACAGAGAAACAACATTGGAATTGCTTGATGATATGTTAGAATCAAAGTTTGCTATCATCCCTAGAAAACAGAACATACAGGCCCATTGTTTAGCAATATTTGCCAGCAGTTGTAAATTTCCATTTTCACCATTACAAAAATACACTGTTGAAATCAAACACAGACCTTTTGTCCCAGATAATGTGAAATATTGGCAAATTTTCTCAGAAGATGAACAAATCTACCATTTTTTTAATAATGAGCAAGAGTTTCAACGTTGCCAAATCAATAATGACTGTAATATAGATTCACCTTGTGATATAGATTCAAATTCTTGTCAAATAGATGATTTAGATAATTTATATGTACATAATTTTGATAGACCTACTATATTTACTCAGAGTGACATAGATGAATTGGAAAAAGTAGATATAGAGGAAATGATGGAAGATAACCCAAATTTGATTGATTTAAAAAATAACATTTTACCCAAAGGTTTAACTCCCCTAGAAGACTTGTTCGATTCCAATGATGTGCGCAAAAGGCCAAAAACGGAACCAGTCAAGTCTGATATAGAAGAGTATAACTTAGGGATAGATGAAAAACCAAAAATGATCAAACTGTCAAAATCCTTATCATTAGAAGAAAAGGTTAAATACATAGAGATTTTGAAAGAATATCAGGATGTCTTTGCATGGAGTTACGAAGATCTGAAAACTTACAACAAAGACATAATTCAACATAAGATTCCTTTGAAAGAAAATCAAAAACCTTTTCAACAAAAAATAAGAAGGATTAATCCATTTTTGTTTCCTTTTATCAAAAAATAAGTTAAAATAATGTTTGATGCATAAATAATTACACCAGTCAGATATTCTGACTGGGTATCTAATCTAGTGCCAACCAGAAAGAAAACAGGAGAAATCAGACTATGTATAGACTTTATAAATCTTAATAAAGCTTCTTTGAAAGACAACTACCCCTTGCCTAAGATGGATCATATTTTGTAGAGGGTGGCAGGTTCTTCAAGAATCTCTTTATTAGATGGTTTCTCTGGCTAAAATCAAATTCTAGTTCATAAAGATGATCAAACTAAAACTGCATTTACTACTCCATGGGGCACTTTCATGTACGTGAAAATTCCTTTTGGATTAAAAAACGCAGGAGCTACTTTTCAAAGGGAAATGGATATTGCCTTTGCAAAGGAGATCCATGAATTTTTAGTTATTTATCTTGATGATATTACTGTTTTTTCAAAAACAAATGATGAACACTTAGATCACCTGAGACATTTTTTTATCAAATGCAGAAAATATGGTATATATCTGAATCCTAAAAAGACTCTTTTTGGGCTAGAAGAAGGAAAATTGTTAGGTCACATAATCTCCAAATAAGGCATTAGAATAGACCCTACAAGAATTGAAGCCATTTTAAACATTCAACCACCAAGGAACATAAAACAACTTCAAGCATTCTTGGGTAAAATCAATTTTTTAAGAAGATTTATCTCTAATCTGGCTGAAATCGTAAAATATCTTAACAATATGCTTAAAAGGGACTCTTCAATAAAATGGACAATAAAGGCCAAACAATCTTTCGAATCCATAAAACAGGGCTTAACAAAGGCACCAGTCCTCATCAGCCCAGATTATACAAAATATTTCATAATCTTTTCCTTTGCATCAGAACACACTATAGCTGCAGTTCTTCTGCAGAAAAACAATCAAGGTTTTGAACATCCAATTGCATTCTTTAATAAAGCCCTCAGAGATGCACCCCTGAAATAAAATATAATGGAAAAACAGGCTTTGGCCCTGGTTAAAGCCATCAAAGATTTCAAAATGTATATACTTCATTCACATATCATTGCATATGTCCCTAATGCAGTAACTAAAGATATTTTGACACAAGATGGGCCTGATAGTAGGAGAGGAAAGTGGATATCCACTATCCTTGAGTACGATCTGGAAATCATACCAACTAAGCTCATTAAAGGACAGGGTTTGGCCAGGTTGATGGCTGAGTCAAATTGCAATTCCTTAGATATTAACTTCATTGCACAAATAGATGAACAGGAGGATATGGCGACTCCATTGATCAGTGAGGCCTATCTAGACTCTCCATGGTACTCTGATATTATCTTTGTACTAACACATTTACAAGCTCCTCCTGGGCTAACTAAAACCAAGGCAAGATTCATCAAACAGAAAGCAATGAAGTTTTGTATCTTGAATAATGCACTTTATTGGAAAGAAAGTACTAGGATTTTACTAAATTGTTTATTAAAATATGAGGCTGACAAAACTCTTGAGGAATTTCATGCAGGTGATTGTGGAGGCCACCTATACTGGAAGAGTACAGTAGACAAAATACTAAGAGCTAGTTTTTACTAGCCAACTTTATTTTATGATGTTAAAAAAAATTTCACCTCTTGCCATAAATGCCAAATTTTTGAAGGGAAAAAGAAACTATTGCCTTTACCTCTTAAGCCTATATCCACTGAAAAACCATTTCAACTATGGGGGTTAGACTTCATAGGTGAAATCCATCCTCCATATTCAGGCCAACATAAATGGATTTTAACTGCTACAGATTACTTTACCAAGTGGATAGAAGCCATTCCCACTAGGCAAGCCACTGATTCAGTTATAATCTCATTCATAGAAAGTAATATTTTGTCAAGATTTGGATGCCCACATAAGATTATTACTGACAATGCAGTAGCATTCAAATCCAAGAAAATGGTTTCTTTCTATCATAAATACCATATTACCTTAGGTCATTCCACAGCATATTATCCCCAAGGTAATGGTTTAGCTAAATCATCAAACAAAATATTAATCAATATCATCAAAAAACTACTCCAAGAAAACAAAAATACATGGAACAAAAAGTTGGTCTATGCCCTTTGGGCTGATAGACTTACCAAAAAAAATTATATTGGAACTTCACCTTATCAGATTGTTTATGGTACAAATGTAGTTTTCCCTTCTTCCTTGGGTGTCCCAGTCATGAATATTATCCAGGAATCATAGGTGGAAACAAATGATATTCAACGAAGAATCAATGAAACCATACATCTCCAACAAACCAGAGAGGAAGTTTTTGAAAGACCACAGGTTTTACATGACAAAATCAAAAATATTTTTGATAAAAGGGTTAAAGAAGATGATTTTTTCATAGGTGATCAAGTTTTGAGATGGGATTCACGAAGAGAGGATAAAGGTAAACATGGAAAGTTTGACTTTCTATGGCAAGGACCCTATGTGATATATGGTTACAGAGGTAATAATTCCTTTTTCATCAGAAATTTGGATGGAACTGAACTTCAAGAAGGACCAGTGAATGGTAGGATGCTGAAACACTACTATTCCTCAGAGTCACTCAAAATTTAGATTCATTTACTTTATCATTGTAAATATTCATATTCAGTGTGTGGATTGGATTAGAGATTTTATCTACAAAGTTGAAGCCCAAAGAGAAGGCCCTAAGCTTTGCAGTATAAGATGTCATAAATATGAATGGTTGCAGAAAACAGAAGACAATTACAAGATCACCAAGGTCAATGGATGAAGGCTACTGATCTCAAATTTCTTGACATTTCACCAGGAAATGCCATCCCCAAGTGAAGCCGATGTTAGTGACCTATAAATATAGGATTCATAATTTTGACTTGAATGTTGGTAATATTGTAAATTTGTACATACTCTGCCTTCTGCAAGTTGTATTAACATATTTTGTAAAAATAAAAATCAAAAATTCAAAAAGAGGGTAAAAAGTCCTAAAAGAACAATCAAAGGACTTAGAAAAAATAAGATACCCCAAAAGAAAAAATGAATAAAATGTGAAAGTGTGCAAGACCAAATGCTACTACTTTTACCTTTCACTATGGTAGAGTGTCAATAAATGCCATAGTCTATGATAAGTTAAACAGTATAATCTTGACTTGTCATGTTTCAATTTCAATTGTTGTAGACAGAGAAATAAGAATTGTCATACAGTTCAATCATGACAATTCAGTAGTTAGGTAGAGAATAAAATGGAATCCAACAGTTTAATCTAGATTCCTAGATGAAATAAGTGTAGAATTAGATAGTTTAATTTTCTTTCAGAAAAAATAAATGTTGTAAAGGTTGCTAGCTCAAATGCACCTTATAAACATGGAAGAAAAAATGTTAGCATGATAAAATGGGTAGGTAGAAGACAGTGAGAAGCATCAATGTAAATATTATTCACCAGGGCTGCAAATAACTAACTTCCCCTCCCAATAGCCATTAAGCATTCTAAACTATCAGTCAGAAAGGCTCAAGGCATTTCCTTGACTTTTGTTGGGACTGGAACCAAGGCTCTATGGCTAATTAGTTGAAAGTGTAAAATGTCTATATTAATCCCTAAAATCACATCATTCCATTCATACATTCATTTCCCTGAAAATCCTAAGTAAAAACTTCATTTTTACTTAAAGATACTCTAATTCCCATTTAATTAATTTCCTTCATCACATCAAAACATTAAACTCTCAAAATTACATTTTATCATAAGTTAAAGTGATGAAGTTAGTATGATGCAAATTTGCCTTTAAACTTCACTTTACTTGGTTATGTTTATGTATTTTGAGTATACATTGTCCCATTTTCATATTAATTTTAACTTATCTTTTAACTCCCTATAGAATAACCTTTTCCTATTTTATATAATTCCCTTTTATAAAATAACCCCAAAAACCCATTAATATAACTTTAGCCAAAGTTATTTATCCCCACATGTTTAAATAAAAACCCACATTATACCCCCTTTGGCTAAATATATCGTTATATAAATATCCCGCCCCCTATAGTTGTTAAATCATTCTGATTTAATTAACTGTATAATAAAAATATATGAAAAAATGATTAAACGTGTTCAAATATGTGTTTAAAACAAAAATATTGAAGTTTTGTTTAAACTAAACTTCAAAACCCATTCCCTTGTTTATTTTCCCTTCCCCGAATCCCTTTACCCAAGGTTAAACTATAACCCTTTACAAATTTCCTGATACATATTCCATACCACAATATTAACCTTGGTTAAAATCCTTTTATACCTCGCCCTTCCACTTGATTTATGTATAAAGCCTATTTTATATATAAAAACCTTCATATATCTTTCAGCCATCGGATTCAATATTGACCCTCCGATCCCCAACACCCATTTGATTCTACGGCTCCAAAAAAACACGATATTCTTATCCTCATATCCCTTCACATCCTATCGCGCTGCTTTATAACCATCTGATCTTCCCTTCACAATCCAACTATTTTTTTCAAGCGCGATACTTTTATTTCATAATCTTACCCTTCACATCGCATTGTATGTCAGCCATTGGATCTTCATTTACTATTAAGATCTAACGATCCATATTGCACCCGATAGCTCCAATCTTCATCCCCGCCACAACCCATCCCGTTAAGCGACCACCATTGATCTTTCATCCGCCAGATCTATGGTCAATAATCAATACCCTGATCCCACTACACTTTCCCCACATCTTTTCATTTAATCCCAACCGTTCGCTTTTTAAATTCTAATCTGACGGTGGATATCCCATATCGCGCGATTTAAGTGCTCGACTCATGTTTCAAAAAAATTACGCGATATGAGTTGTTTTCCCAAACCGCCCCTTGCCGACGTGTCTTAATTTGATTGGATCGCGTGCAAAAAGCTAAATTCTGCTTACCACCTCATAGCTGCGCGAAAACCACTCAAGCTAAATCCAAAACCGCTCCCGCCCAACCTGCAATAAATTTGATTGAATGTGATATGACTTAAGGTTTTATGCCTTGGTTTTTAATTATTTTCATAAGCTTTTCACGTATTTACCATACAAAACACTGAGAAACCTCCCGACGCCATTTTTTAAGCCATTTATAAACTATTTTAATTTCTCAATATTGTTTTTACTCTGAAAGTTGTTCCCAAGAAATTCCACGACCTCTGTCAGCCAAGTTCGATACAATTGAAGATTTTTGTAGACTAGCAGCTCCTCACAACCACAAATTATACCTCCCACAGGTATTTTTCGCCATTTCAAACTACAAATCCTTCAATTTCAAGGGAAAATTCATCTTTTTAATTGCCATATCCTAAAATTCAATTGAATTTTCCATTACAGAAGTCCAAAAACCTCCAAAATACAGGGGAAACCATGTCAAATTTTCTCCAGAATCCATCCTTTCCATTTTAGTAGGTTTTTAGCCACTCCTGATCATTTTCATTGTTGAACTTGATCAAAGCCATCTTATGTGCATTAAAAACCCTTTTTTATCATCCAGAACCCTGCTCAAAGTCCAATTTTGCCAGAAAAATCCTTCAAATACCCCTTGTTTCCAAAATAAAACTTAGCAAACAGTTTAAACTTGCTTTGTTCAGCTAAAAATGATTAAGAAACAAGTAACTCCCAAATCAGGAGGCCCAAAGTCTCAGAAGAAAGCCTCAACTAAGATACCTTAGCCTGAGCCTTTTAAACTTGATAAGCCCACCCCTGCACTTACTACTGAGTCTACTGAAGTTGTTAGACCTGTTCAACCTCCATTAACTTCACAAGAAAATAGTTCACTAGTTGATCTTGATTACAGAATTTTTGATCCTTCACTTGAGTTCAACCTAACAGTCGCAAGAATTCAAGGACGTTATGTGAATTTGACAGGAAAATAACGGGGAAACCATTGAGAAAATCATATTTTTACCTTAGGGTGAAAGTACAGGGTCAAAGTGTATCAGAGTCAAATAATATTAGTGAATGCAAATTCTACGCTGGTCATTTTTCAAAGTATAGCAGTAAAATAGTGAAAATCAAAGATAAAGAGTATCAGGATTGAAAGTGAAAAGAAGGAGTGATCTACAAGCCATCTTCCACGAGATAATGCATCCAATGCCAGCAATGCTCCCAAAAAATCATGAAATCATTTTTATTAGGATAATCAGTTCTATATTTTCATGTAAAAGAGGATAGCTTGCAAACTGTTTTGCTGTTGTCCCTCTTCTTATGTTATATTTCCTATTTTTCCTTGAAACATTATCTCAAACTTTGAGATATTTTGAAAACAATTCAATTGTATAAATACTTCATCTTTCGAAGTATTCAGGATGGAATAAAATTTATCAAGACTACTATAGTCATTTTTCTGGATATATTGAAGTTTGTGTGAGTCAATTAGTAAAGCATCAGACTGGAATTGAGATTGAAAACATCATAACTCAGGATTCTTGTGCTGACCAAATAAGTCTAGTATTTTCCTGTTTTCATTGTGTTATCTTTCAAAAGTTTCCATACATTCATTTTAATGTTTTTCTGTCTTTAATGATTAACTAGGAGAGTTTAAATAGGATTAGTGATAAAAAAGCTCCCTGTTTTTTACTAGTTCTTCATGTTTATGTTTTCTGCTTGATAACCGGACTATATAATTCTTAATTGCTCTTAGTCCCTTTTTGATCCCCTCCTTCAATATTCATTTCTGTAACTTAAGGATTCTTAATTGCCCTTTTGTTTAGATTTCACCCATTCCATCAAAAAAGCCTATTCAAAAGCCTTGGAAGGTCATCTACCCTGCCCTTAGTACATTTGCATCTTTAAGTCTTATTTCCTAGCTCTGTTTGCCTAGAAAGTTGACTCCATATCCTAATGGTCTAGTAGATCAATCTATGGTTTAACTTGAAACACTTTTTATTCCCACCACATTTTCAAAACAAGTCCCACTGTCCACTCATAGCTAGCCTAAAATCCAATTACAAAACAAAGTTAAATCTTTAGGAGAGATCCCTCTTCGGAACTCAGGAAGGCTAGATCCTGAATTCTAAAAGAGGTTCTTGGTTACCCCTAGTTTTCTTAACTAAAAAAATCCTCATCCCACAACCTGAGAATTACTAGGGTGATAACACATTCATTGATTCTTCATCATTACTTAGAAATTCTCCAGGTACTGATATCATCAGCTCGGCATCATTAATGTTGTTGCTTGTCTTAGAGCTACCATTGATCCATTCTTTGAAAGAAAGTTGTTGTTTTAAATCTTTAGGTGACCATTTGTGTTTATCCTGAGATGAATCTGCGGGGTTTTTATTATTGTCATCACAGTTCTGAGATTCCCACAATATTTTTCTAGACATGACTTTCCAAGCAGCAATGTTGTGACCAGAGAAAAGGCAACGGGACCCCAGAATTTCATTAACCTGCCACTGGCGCTGGCAGAGAGTGAGAAAATCAATGGCCGAGGAGGGGGAAGGTCCATCCACCCCTTGAGAAGTCGCACCATCGCCTTGCAAACTCCTCCACAACTTCATCATCGCTGCAACATTTTCGTCAGTGGCTGGAAGGCATGCTTTTTTAAGTGACGCTAATACTTGGATTTTCTGAAGAGTGCCAACTTTACTCAAAGATAAATTATTATAAGCTCGGAGCATATTTGGCTCCTTTTGTTCCATTAGAGACAGAAATTTTTTCCAGCCAATCGACTTTGCAAACATGTGGGTCCTTGTGCGCCGCAAAAACTCATGAGCATAATGTCGTGGAAGCCTTCTCTTTTGCATGGCAACCTGAAGGTCCTCAAGTGTTACTTGACCATCACCATCTCTGTCTAAATCTTCAAAGAATTTCCGACCTTCAGTTTGAGTGTATCTAAAGAAGTCCTGAACAAAAAAAAAAAAAACTTCTTCTTATCTGGGTAATCATGAGAAGATCTTCCAATTCGAGGCACAAGCTCCATAAGTTCTGTCAATGAGACTGCAGACAATATGGACCTCACTTTCTTGGAATTCATTACTGATAGGTTGAATATCCCAGTCATAATTTTCTGTGCACGATTTCTTTCAGTTTCATTAGTTGTAATCACCTGGCCTCTGCTTTCTTCTTATGCAGAGGAATCCCGTAATAAATCTAGCATTCCTCCCATCCTTGCAAACTTTAAATTAGCTAAAAAGGAATTGTCATCTCGTGTATCTCCTTTCAAAATGGTTTGTAAATAATCCATGTCCTTAAAAACTGGTAGAAAAAAAAATAATTGTGACCTTTATTCATGGCACAAGACTGTTATGGTTTTGTTCTAACATTGGTACCACTGTTATCTGTCTGATCATTTATCTTGCCAATTTTCAAGAAAGAAAAGGGTTTTTGAAGTCATTTGTATTTTTTTTTAAAGTAATTTGAATCACATTGTCAATGGGTACATTATCGGTTGAAGCCAACACCCTTCATTTCTTGAGCTTGAGGTGTTTGGAAAATGACCAAAATTTATGAAGTATTATAGTGTTTTGAAACTTTGATACAATATATTGTTGATGACACAATCCAAATCAGTAAAAATTCTCTTTTTAATATTCAAACTTCCTTGCAAGATGCACAAGACAAGATTGAGTTTTTGCAGTTGGAGTCTCAGCTCCAGCAAGATGAACTTCAGCAAAAGAGTCATCATTTTGAACCTTTTTCTATTCAGAAAATTGAGAGGGACTCCCATCAGCACCAAGAATATAAAGTTGCAGTCAATTCACATTCAGTTCCTTGTACAAGAGTAGATTTACATGCAAATGCAGTAGCTCAGCCTGCACCTCCCAAGCTCATCATCAGACCTTGGGAAGAGCTTGTCCACAATAAGCACAGAACTGGTATTGGATATGACAAGGAATTGTCCTTTCATATTCTGGACTACTCCAAGCCCATCAAATTTCAGAGTGCCAGATTTCTGTATGACAGTACACATTCAACTGTTCTAGATCATGCTCCTCTTCCACAGCAACAACAAAAACAAATTATGAAATGCCAACACTGTGATCGCATTGGCCATATGAAAGATCATTGTTTTGATCTTCACCCATGCAAGCACTATGATCGGCACACCCATTCTTCACACAGATGCTTCAAAAACAAGCCTCCTGCAAGAACAAAGATTCTCATTGGATGGATCGCTTCTTGGCAATGGGCATCAACAGCCAAGAAGATTTTTAAGTCACATGTCAGAACTTGTTCTAGAATATTGAACAAACTTGCAGTTGATTTTTCACCATCATCTCACCTTGTACCTGATGGGGGGGGGGGGGAATGGTGGTCATCTACAAGCTTCGACGCCACATCAAGTGATCCTGAGCCACAATCTCTCATTCCAGATTTAGAGTTGTAGCCAGAGACACAGTAGTTCAAGCGAGCCTGAGCCACAATTCATCATTCCAGATTTAGAGTTGTAGCCAGAGACACGGATGCCCATGAGCATGCCTTTGGTTGGTGGACAACCTTAAACCATCTATGTGAGGTTGATATTCTTCCTCTTTCAGAACACTTCCTCTAGCAGAAGACTTCAGCTTCTTGCCAGTTTTGGTTGAGTTCCAGGAAATGCATCAAGAATTACAGTGTTGGTGGTCATCCTTAAACCATCACAGGTTGTAGACTTCCCTTCTTTTAGGTTGAAGGTCTCCCTCTTCAAATATGAGGGACACTTCCTCTAGCAGAAGCACTCAGCTTCTTTCCAATTTTGGAAGAGTTCCGGGAACTGCAATAAGCATTGCGTTCCAATGTTGGTGGTCATCCTTAAACCACCTCTTTATGCCAACATTTTAGAGAGATGATTCAGCCTAAGTGTTGCCATGCATACTTTGCAGATTTGTATTACAACTCTCTTCTTGGACTCACACATACCCCTTCGGATTAAGGGGGGGAATGTTGGACACCTAATCCTCTATGGGTAGGTGTGGAAGGTGAATAGTCACAAAGGAGTCCAAGTGACCTTGGAAGATGAATCCAAGAGTCACATTAATGTAATATAAATGTACATCTATGAGTAATAAAAATTCAACGAATGCCTATCTTTCCTATTTGTGTGTTTTATCTTCTCATACACCATGTGTGTGTTTAACATTCCTAAGGGTTTGGTTCCTTTAGAAATATTGTTTGATAATAATGATGTTTTTCTCAAGCCTGAAAGCAAGATTGCTAGAGAGAGTACAATAGAGTGTAACATTGGTACAAAAGATCAGCCAAGATTAGTCAAAGTGTCCAAATTCCTTCCTCTGGAAACCATAACAAAATATATCAAACTACTGAAGGAATTTGCTGATATTTTTGCATGTTCTTATAGTGAGTTGAAAACTTATGATAAGAGCATAATGGAGCACAAGATCCCTTTGAGAATAGATGCAAAGCATGTAGCACAAAAAATTAGACACATCAATCCCATGATGCTTCCAATCATTGAGAAAGAAATCAAAAAATTATGGGAAGCAAAGATTATTCTTCCTTTGAGATTTTCTAACTGGGTAGCTAATATGGTGCTAGTCCGAAAAAATATTGGAGAAATAAGGATTTGTGTTGATTTTCGCAACCTGAACTGATGCTCCTTAAAAGATAACTATCCACTGCCCAAGATGGACTATATATTGTAGAAGGTTGTAGGATCCAAAAAATTGTCAATTATTGATGGCTTTTCAAGCTATAATAAAATTTCAGTTGACAAGAGAAAATACAAAATTTACCACACCCTGGGGCACATTCATGTAAAACAAAATTCCATTTGGTTTGATGAATGCAGGTGAAACCTTTCAAAGGGCAATGGATATTTCCTTTACGGAAGAAAAGGATAGATTTGTGGTCATCTATTTGGATGACATCACAGTATATTCAAAATCTGATGAAGACCACTTGAGACATCTGAAGCAAGTTATTGACAAATGCAAAAATTTTGGTTTGTCCTTAAAACCCCAAAAATTCATCTTTTTTTGTCCAAGAAGGTAACTTATTGGGACATATTGTAATACAAAGTGGCATCTGTATTGATTCAGGAAGAGTAGAAGTTATTGAGAAGATTGGTTTGCCAAGAAATAAGAAGGAATTGCAGTCATTTTTAGGGAAAATCAATTTTTTGAGGCGTTTTGTTCCTAAATTTGTGGAGCTTATCAAACATATAAATGTTTTGCTAAAAAAATATGCAAAATTTAAGTGGCGAGATGAAGCAAAGAATTATTTTTCAACAATTAAGTCTACCTTGACTGAAGCACCAGCTTTGATTAGTCCTGATTTTGAAAATGATTTTCTGATTTTTTCATATGCTTCAGAAGAAAAAATTGTAGTTGTCTTACTACATAAGGGTTTGGAGCATCCAATTTCATTTTTTAGTCGTGCTTTAAAGGACGCTGAATTAAAGTAAAACTTGACTGAAAAACAAGCATATGCACTAGTTAAGGCTTTAAAGTGTTTTCGAGTTTATGTGTTGTATTCAAAAATAATTACTTTTTTGCTTGATATCACTGTTAAAGATGTGTTGTTGCAGCTAGATACAAATGGAAAGAGAGGATGATGGTTGATCAAGATTCGGGAATTTTATTTTGAAATCAAACCAACTAAATTGATAAAGGGTTGGGGCTTGGCTCGCTTGATGGTTGAATCTAATTGAAAAGCTTTAAATTTGAATGTAGAGGCAACTGAAGGAGAAGATGGAGAAGGTAATGCTAATTATCCTGAAATATTTAATTCGGATTGGTACAAGGAAATAGTTTACTTCTTGTTAAATTTCAATTGTCCACCTGAAATGGAGAAGTCTAAAAGGAGAGATTTTAAACTAGGAGTTGTGAAGTATTGCATTTTGGAAGACCATATTTACTGGAAAGATCCTGTTGGAGTCTTGTTAAGATGTGTAAATGAAGCAGACTCCCCAAGAGATTATGACAGAGATACATGCAGGAGTATGGGTGTAATATCCCAAAACAGGGAAAATCTACAATGTTAGGAATATGTAATAGTATTCCTAAATTGGAGATCCAGCAATATGTAAACACAAAATGGAAATAGCAGTGAACAAAATCATACCAAAATGTATGAGAACCATAAAACCATTTTATTGTATATATATCAGCAGCAAATAAGTAAAATACGCATAAGATGATCAAGGCAAACAAGCCTCCCATGAGTACACATGTGAATAGTGAAATGTTGCTGCATAGCAGGATGTCTATGGATAAAAACTGTGCAGTCAAAGAGAGATAAATTCTACAGGAAATAAAAAACATCATATATATGCATATATATGACTGATACAATGAGGGGAGATAAAATCTAAGCTCCCGAATATTATCCCAAGTCAATCTTGGAAAGATTGGCTGAAATATGAAAAACTGCAGAAATGTCAGAGTTGCAGGGTAGCAGTTGCAACTCAAGAACTGGAAATGGAAGGAGAATGATGAAGATGCTACATCAGATGAATAATCCTCCTCCAATGGATCTCTCAAGTGAAAGTCTGATCCTATCACTGAGGATCTCACCCTCCAAACAATCTGCAAAGCCCCTACTGCAAATGATCACTGGAAATAACGCAGTCTCTGAGGGGTACTGCGTTGTAGGTGCAAGGGAATGAATTTTCCCAATGCTAAGATCTAAAATAAGCTCTGAAACCTTCCTCACTAACCTTCCAGTGGAATGGAAGCAACCTCCTCTGAAAAACAGCTCCGGAATGGTGTTGTGGGACCTCCACTGCGACACCCTACAACATAACGTTATACTTGTGCAGAAATAACATTGTAGCTAAAGGAGGTGGCTTGGACTTGAGCCAGAATGTGGAGAATGAAGTGAAAGATCCTTCAAGAGGCCTCTCTTGGAAGGATAGGGATTCCTAAATAGGATATCCTTGTGCTAAACAGCACTGCAACTCTGCTAAACAGCAGGAGACTGCAAATAGTCTAAGCAGACCACAAAATCAATAATACATAACATTAGAAACAATGGTTGCATTGCCCTCCTTTTAAACAAGTGAGAAATCTCTCCCCATGGGTCCCACTCCTTAGGGTTTCCTTCACCAAGGAAACTTCCTCCCATTCACACTGCGATGTCTCTCCAAGTGGTCTCCACCTCTTATCCCAACGCTGTTGACTTGGTCAAACTTGACCTTGTCCTCATGCAAATGTCCTCTTTCATACTTGAGGGTATGAAATCTAGCTCTTCTGAATATCCCTTTTCATATTAGGAGGGATTTTATTCATTCTTCTGCAATGTATGGGCCTCCTTACCCATTTATTTACCTCCTATGTGTAAACAGCAAAATTTAATATTCCCTTTAGCTGTATGCTAAAGTGGGAATATTATAGTCCTCCCCTCCCAGATTTTGCTTGTCCTCAAGAAACTGCAAAGCTAAAACTGAGGGGCCTTATTTAGGCATGAGGTCTAATAAGATTTTGGATCTACCATCCCCATATGAATCTCCCATTCCCAAGCAATCATCCATACAAAGTGAGTCACCTCTCAACATGGCAACTCTTGAAAATGCTCCTCCACCTTGAGCTCCGGCAATGTAGGTGGGCTGAAAATATGATCTTGGTAGACAAAATAGTCTACCCCACATTTTCCTCCTCTCCCCTTAAGATAAGTGTAGAGTTTCTATTGATCCTGGGCTGCAATAGTGTTGCCCTCAAGTGGCAAGAAGGAAATGGGATCCTCAAAGATCTCCTCTCCAACATTATGAATCATGTTGGCCCAAATATCCCCATATATGATCAGTTGGAAATCATCATCATATGGCTCACCTCATAAGGAAAAAAATGTGTTTCTATGGTGGCCATACCATCTCCCATGATCCCCTTAGAACATGTAGTGAAAAAGGTGTGGGGAATTTCTCCCTCAAAGGACACATCCACCCAATGTTTCTCTCCCCCAATCATGCTCCCAAGAAAAGAAATAAAAATAGCAATAAAGGGAACCATGATGAGAATCATACTTGCTGACATGTGAAGTAATGTATAAGGACAATGGTCCCTCAAATGCAACCAGTGCAACTTGACCCTTAGCTGTAATAGAGAATGACAAAGAGCGTGGTTTCTCAACCACCTGCTTGTTGCCCTATTCTCCTCATGTGTTTGGAGAAAGTTAAGAATGTATTGTGCCAGGTGATTATGTTCTCCACAAGAAATATCCTCCCCACATCCTCCTATGGAGTGATCATCTATAATGGCCTTAAGTAGACCACAAAATCTAGAAGGAAGAATATTCCTCCTTTGAGAAAATTCCTGCACGTATATGGTTAAGAAATGCATACATATATGCAAATTACTATGCAAATCAACAATACCCTTACCATATGTTTTTCTCATACAAATGGAGTGGCTCATAGATGAGTCTCCTCTCATCCTCAAAGAGAAAAGAGTTGGTTGTGCTAACTCCTCCATCTCCATATGATCCATGCATCTCCTCATATGCTGATACATCTCCTCCTCAAGGCCCTTCCAAAAATACCCCTCCATGATGGTGTGGTATGCTCTCATAGAACAAGTGGGGCTGAAAAGGAAATCCTCATGAGCTGATTGTAGCAACTTCTCCTTAAGCTTGGAAGCTCCAGATAAGAAAATCCTACCATGATAGTAGATGGCCCCTTCTCTCACTAAATATCCATCCTCATGCAATTGGTCATCCAGTATCATACAAGTGAAAAGATTCTTGGAATACTGCACCAATAGCTGGGAATTCCAATATGGATCTATCCTCCATAGTGACAGTGCTGAAAATCTCTCATGAAGAGCATTTTTCATATGGTCATCCTCCTCTTTGACATCTCCCATGCCAAAGATGCAAGTTGGAAGGTTCTTATCTTTCCCCTATTGCTTCTTCCACATCGCATAATCTGAAATGGGAGTGGGTAATGATGATGTTGAGAGAATGCTCCCTCTCTCCTTGAGTCCACCCAAGACTCCCAACATTGTACCAAGCTCCCCCAAGGTCCCCACTCTTCTGGAATAAATGATTTATACCTAAAAATGTGAAGCATCCATCCTCCTCTGTTGATCTAGTGGTCTCCCTGGTGTAATGCCTCCATGCAATGAGATATCATCATCAAGAGTAGACTGCATATATGAAGGGGTAGATTTTCCCTTGCCCTCACTGCGCAATCCATTCTCCCTCTTAGGTGTATCAACCTCCTAAAATGTATAGGGGTTTGTACTCCTCATCACATGATGTTTTTCATCATCCCTATCTTCTCCTTGTATCTCCACAGTTCCACACCTCATCATCAATGGCACATGTAAAACATGAGTTGTGCCTTGATATCCACACATGAGATCCTGGGGACTCTCTTGTAAAGATACAAGAATCCCTCTGGTTGGAGAAAGAGCTCCTCCTTCCTCTACATGATGTGCTAGATCAACTCCAGATCTGACAATGTTATTGCCCTTAGCCTCCTCAACGTGAATGGGCAACCCTCCAATGATTGGATCCTCTTTCAGAAAAGGGATCTCCTTGCCTCCTTGTGCCAAAATACAAGATGAAGGTCTTTCCTCTAGCAAATTATAATGCAAGATGTCAGCCTCCTTTATGGTCTTCTGAAGTGGTTTTGAGTCTATGGTTTCCTCCATCATATGCAAGGGTTTTGTTTGTTTAAATTTGTTTGTCTCCTCCACATGTGTTTCAAAATTCTTCCTATAAAATCTTTCCACCAAAGTTTTAATGAACTTTGCATAGGAAGAATTATTTGCATTCTTTAAATAAAAGGACTCAAATATCCACCATGCATGGGCCTTACCTCCAAAATGCAACGCTGCTACTCTGATGGCTTCATCTTCAGAAATTTGATGCTGCTGCAAAAAGGTGTCTAGCTCTTCCACCCAAGCCCTAGCTGAACATGTAGAGGAACCATCAAAGGTAGATAGAAGAAATATATCCACATTATGTTGCCTACTCCTCCTCACCTTGATCTTGAAAAACTTCGGGAAAGTGATATGATATCTAAACTTCTGAGTTTGAGATTCATATTCATGCAAGAAACCACTAAGAGATCCCCTCTTAGACATTCCTTCTTTCTCCTTCCCTCTCATGGAAAAACTGGCCATGTGACTGTGTTGTGCATCATAGGGTGTAGCTGCATGCTCACACTCCCCATAAAAAAATCTAGAGTTTGATTCAATCTCAAACCCTCTTGGAGATCATGTATACATCTCCCTCCTTATCTCCTCGAAATCTTCATGAATGCTCTTTACCGATCTTGGAAGAAGCTTTGTAAGCCTATCTTCCTTTCTTTCTCCACAGAATGGAGTCTTCACCTCCTCTCTTCTGGATAGCATGTTTTCTGAGTTCCACAGGCTGAGCCAATATTATGCTCTGATACCACTGTAATATCCCAAAACAGGGAAAATCCACAATGTTAGGAATATGTTATAGTATTCCTAAATTGGAGATCCAGCAATATGTAAACACAAACTGGAAGTAGTAGTGAACAACATCATACAAAAATGTATTAGAACCATAAATCCATTTTATTGTATATATATTAGCAGCAAATAAGTACAATACACATTAGATGATCAAGGCAAACAAGCCTCCCATGAGTACACATGTGAATAGTGAAATGTTACTGCATAGCAGGATGTCTATGGATCAAAATTGCGCAGTCAAAGAGAGAGCACTGCTACAGGAAATACAAAACATCATAGATCTGCATATATATGACTGATACAATGAGGGGAGAGAAAATCTAAGCTCCCGAATATTATCCCAAGTCAATCCTGGAAGGATTGGCTGAAATATGCAAAACTGCAGAAATGTCAGAGTTGCAGGTAGCAGTTGCAACTCAAGAACTAGAAATGGAAGGAGAATGATGAAGATGTTGCATCAGATGAATAATCCTCCTCTAATGGATCTCTCAAGTGAAAGGCTGATCCTATCACTGAGGATCTCACCCTCCAAACAATCTGCAAAGGCCCTACTTCAAATGATCACTGGAAATAACACAGTCTCTGAGGGTTATTGCGTTGTAGGTGCAAGGGAATGAATTGGCCCAATGCTGAGATATTCAATAAGCTCTGAAACCTTCCTCACTAACCTTCCAGAGGAATGGAATCGCCCTCCTCCGAAAAACAGCTGCGGAATGGTGTTGTGGGACCTCCACTGCAACACAACGTTATACTTGAGAAGAAATAATGCTGTAGCTAAAGGAGGTGGCTTGGCCTTGAGCCAGAATGTGGAGAATGAAGTGCATGATCCTTTAAGAGGCCTCTCTTGGAAGGAGAAGGATTCCTAAACAGGAGATCCTTGTGCTAAACAACACTGCAACTCTGCTAAACAGCAGGAGACTACAAACAGTCTAAGCAGACCACAAAATCAATAATACATAACATGAGAAACAATGGTTGCCTCGCCCTCCTTTGAAACAAGTGAGAACTCTCTCCCCATGGGTCCCACTCCTTAGGGTTTCCTTCACCAAGGAAGCTTCCTCCCATTCACACTGCGTTGTCTCTCCAAGTGGTCTCCACCTCTTATCCCAGTGCTATTGACTTGGTAAAACTTGACTTTGTCCTCATGCAAATGTCCTCTTTCATACTTGAGGGTATGAAATCCAGCTCTTCTAAATAACCATTTTCATATTAGGAGGGATTTTATTCATTCTTGTGCAATGTATGGGCCTCCTTACCCATTTATTTACCTCCTATGTGTAAACAACAAAATTTAATATTCCCTTTATCTGTGTGCTAAAGTGGGAATATTACAATGGGAGGGCATTTATATTGGAGAGCCACTGCAAACAAAATCTTAAGAGATGGCTATTATTGACCAAATCCTTTTCGGATGTTTTTGCGAAAGTCAGGAGCTATGCCAAATGTCAGAAATTCACTATTAAACAGAAATTGCTACCAATACCTCTCATCCTTATTTCAGCAGTTGTTCCTTTCCAACAGTGGGGGCTAGACTTCATCAGTGAAATTCATCCACCTTCATCAGGACAACATAGATGAATTCTCATAGCTACAGACTATTTCACTAAATGGATTGAAGTTGTACCAACCAGAAATGCTACTGATACAGTAATTATTAAATTTTTGTTGGAAAATATTGTGTCAAGATTTGGTTGCCCACAGAAATTAGTAACTAATAATGCAATGGCCTTCAAGTCTACTAAGATGTACAGATTTTGTCAGCATTATGGGATTGAATTAACTCATTCCACGCCTTATTACCCTCAATATGTTGGCAATATGATGCAATGTGTTGTCCTTGATGGCAACCTACTTGATGAAGTTGTCTTTGGATAGCAACCTTTGTGTTAAAGATGTAAGAATGATGTATCTACAGTTCAGTTAAGATGTGACAGAGAAAATAATTCTAGTATGTGCTGGAGAAATGATAAATAGAATATGTCACAATGTATACGCAAGTTTCTAAAGGCCAAGTCGCGTATGCACGCAGATAAGTACGTCCCAAGTCGCGTATGCCCTTTTGCGCTCCAAATTTATAATACCAAGGGGCATTACCATGGTTTTGGCACACAGTATTGAGCGTTGTATGGTTTATTTGATTCCGTCCAAGAATACCATCGGAAGTTTTGTGGTTTTGGCTCATGGTATTGAAAAAGGCTAAATCTATATAAGGAGAAGAAGATCATAGTGCAAGAGGGTGCATAGGTCTGGGTTTTAATGAATACTTCACTCTGAAGTATATCTGCATGGAATGGGTAACAGTTTATTGATTGATCTAAATCAATAATGCACCTATGAAGAAAATGATGAAGAGGAATCTCTAGATCTGAAATGACGATGTATTTTCTAGATCTGTTTATGGAATGTTTAGATTTGTGATCTGGCAAATCTTTGCTGAAGTAAAGGGTAAGATCTAAGATATTTATTTGTTCTGAAGAATTGCACAGCCCTACAATGTTTGCAGATCTATACGCAGGTTCGTGACAGAGAAAGCGCGTATATACGCAGGTTGGTTTTAGAAAAAGTGCGTATGGAATATGAATTCAGTTCTGAAATATGTGCAGATGTATACGCAGGTTTGTCTCTGTGAAAGCGTGTATATACGCAGGTTCAGTGAAGTAAAAGCACGTATGGAATCTAGGGTTTTGCTGAAGTATGTGGAATGAAATGTCTGATATGTTCTGTTGTTTTACTGTTATCTGTCAATGATGTATTCATACAGATCTGGGTTGTTTGAATGTTGTTTATGCTACTGATTATGTTGATTAAAGATCAAGTTGTTGGTTGATTGGTTGATGATTCAATGAATGAATTGATGGGGTTATAAGTTTCAGTTTGATGTATGTTGATCTTAAATGTGTGGAGTGGGTCAAGTATGAAAATTGATGAAACGTGGTCCACAATGGTGTTGAAGGTCGAAGCCTTCAGTGAGGGGGTTGTAGCTCCCTTCCAGTGGTAGCTGGTAAACGAGAGCAGGGGGCAGTAGCTCCCTTCCAAGAGAGGCTAGTAAACGAGATCAGGGGGTTGGAGCTCCCTTCCAATAGTGGCTGGAGAACGAGAGAAGGTTGCAGCCTTTTGCAGGTGGATGCCTGCGTGCTGGTATGAGTCTGCGCCAGTACAAATTGTAAGAAGTTTTCTTTATAATAAATATTGAAGACAGAGATGACAGCAGCGGTGGTTTTCTCCCGAATTGGGTTTCCACCTAAAATACTGGTGTTCATGTGTGTTTCTTATGTGTGATGGTTTATTTTGTTATTACTGCACATGCTTACTGCTTACTAAACATCTGATGAATGAATGATGCAATGATCTAAGTAAAGAATTAAATGCATAACAAGATCTCTGTACATACGCAAGTTTTCTTAAGGATATCCGCGTGTATACGCGAGTTGGGTTCATTAAAGTAGCGTATGGGTTTAAGAGAAAGAAAAAGTAAAATTTCGATCGACTCTAATGCGATTCACCCCTCTCAGTATTTTTCCCAACACAAGATAATGGATTGGCTGAGTCATCCAATAAATTTTTGGTAAGTATTATTAAGAAAATGTTGCCTGTAAATAAGAGGAATTGGGACACTCAGTTGATACATGCTCTGTGGGAAGATAGAGTAAGTGGTAAAAAAATCAATTGGAATGTCTCCATTTCAGCTTTTATATGGTATAGAAGTTGTAATGCCTTTGAAATTAGCTATTCCTGTGATGAAGTTTTTGCAAGATGAGGTTGATAATGAAATTCCAGTCCAAAGGAGAATGTTGCAATTGATAGAGGCACACCAAATCAGAGAATCGTTGCTGGAAAAAGTACATAAGTATCAGGCTAAGAGCAAATCAGCAGTTGTTTCAAGAGAATTATTTGTTGTTGTGTTGGGATGTTAGGAGAGAAGACATGGAAAGCATGGTAATTTTGACAATCTGTGGTTTGGGCCATTTAAAATGGTTGAAGTGTTGGGTGTGGAGACTGATTATCTTGTTTACTTTGTATCACAGCGTTGGACCCCTGTACCTTAAAAGGGGCGGCAATGCTGCCTGTAATTAATCGCTGTCATGGAGGGTCCAGGGGGGGGGCATCGCTTTTCAGAGCCCCCCCCCTAGCAGGGGTTTCGGGGGCAGCACCCCCGAAGCTAAAAAACAGATGTAAAATTGCCTTGTAAAAGTATGGTAATTTCTAGTCAATATGGGCCGTTCATTAGGCAAATGATCTGATGGTAGAAGTTATGTTTAGATTAGGGTTTTTGCCCTAAAAGGCAACCCCTTGTTTTTATGAGGGCATTGTATTGCGGCTGTGTATCGTATGTGTGTATTCTCAGAGCGAGAAACAGAGAGGGATACTGTGAGAGAGAACAGAGGATATTACAGCGGATCTGTTGTAGGTTTTGTCTTTTCATTTTTGCTGGATAATAGAAAGGAAGGACTGGCTATTCGGGGTGGACGTAGCCCAAACTGGGTGAACCACGTATATTTGTGTCTCTCTAGTTTTATGTGTTTTGTGTGATTTTATTTTTCGCATATTTTATGTGTTGCATTGCTCCATAATATATAATTTTCTAACAACTGGTATCAGAGCCAAAGGTATATTTGGCTAATAAACTCGCAGGAAAGAAGGGTTCCCGGTTCGAGTGGGAGGAATGGCGGATGATGGTAAGTTTAGGGTCGAGAAATTTAACGACCAAAACTTCCCACTGTGGAAGATGCATATGGAAGATTATCTGTATCAGAAATATCTGTACCTACCATTGAGCGGAAAAAAAAAGAAGTCGGCGGCCATGACAAATGCAGAATGGAACATTCTCGATAGAAAGGAACTCGAAACAGTATCGTTGTGTCTTGCGGCGTCAGTCGCCTTCAATATTTCGAAGGAAACAACAACAGAGGGTTTGATGCAGACGTTGGCGAAACTATATGAAAAACCCTCAGCCTCAAACAAGGTATTTCTTATGAAACGACTATTTAATATGAAGATGTCGGAAGGTGGATCTGTTGTAGACCATTTAAATGAATTTAATACAATTACCAGTCAGTTAAGTTCTGTAGGGGTAAACTTTGATGATGAAGTTAGAGCTCTGTTATTCTTGTGCTCATTGCCAGAGAGTTGGAATGGTTTAGTAATGGCCATTAGTAACTCTTTCTCTGGATCTAGTACTTTAAAGTTTGATGATGTTGTTGGTGCTATCCTTAGCGAGGAAATGCGACGGAAAAGCTCCGGTGAGACATCAGGTAATTCTTTGAGTGCAGAGTCTAGGGGAAGAAGAATGGAAAGAGGAAAGAGCTTGGGATATCACAGTAAATCAAGGAAAGGTAGATCCAAGTCCAGATCAGGAATAGTGTGTTGGAATTGCGGAAAGAAAGGACACCTAAAGAAAGACTGTAGATCTCAGAAGGGAAAAGAAGGAGACACACAGCAAGAAAACAATCATGAAGCAAATGTGACAGGTGATGTGTTACAAGATGCTTTGATTCTTTCTTTCGAAAATGTTACTGATTCTTGGGTTGTAGATTCGGGGGCTTCATTCCATGCCACACCTGATAAGAAATATTTTCATGACTATGTTCAAGGAGATTTTGGACAAGTTCGTTTGGGTGATGATAAACCCTGTAAAATTGTTGGAATGGGTAAAGTTCTTGTAAAACAATAGAATGGAAACCAATGGATACTAAAGGAGGTAAGGCATGTTCCATATTTGAAGAAAAATCTGATTTCAACAGGGCAATTAGGCGGTGAAGGTTGTGTGACAACTTTCACAGATAAAAATTGGAAGGTCACCAAAGGAGCCCTAGTAATAGCAAAAGGCGAAAAGGTTGGTACATTGTATTTATGCAATGGTATTTCTAACTCTGTTAATGCTTTAACTTCCAAAGGAGAAGATGCAGCATTATGACATCATAGGCTCAGACACATGAGTGAGAAAGGGATGAAAATTATTCACTCAAGAAATTTGTTGTTAGGTTTGAAGAATGTTGATTTGGATTTCTGTGAGAATTGCATTTATGGAAAACAAAAGAGAGTCATATTTCTCAGAGTTGGGAAAGAAAAGAAGAGAGAAAAATTGGAGCTTGTGCATACAGATGTATGGGGACCTGCTCAGGTATCATCTCTCGGTGGCTCTCACTATTATGTTACGTTTATTGATGATGCAACTAGAAAAACTTGGATTTATTGTATTCAGAATAAATCTAATGTATTTGATACTTTCAAGAAATGGAAAGCTTTGGTTGAGATTGAGACAGGAAAGAAGTTGAAGTGTCTCAGATCAGACAATGGAGGTGAATATTGCGGCAAAGAGTTTGATAGGTACTGTTCAGAGCATGGAATTCGTAGAGAGAAGACAGTTCCAAGAACACCACAAGAAAATGGTGTGTCAGAAAGGATGAACAGAACAATCATGGAGCGTGCAAGGTGCATGAGATTGCATGCGGGATTGCCTTTACAATTTTGGGTAGATGCTGTAGATACTGCTGTTTATCTAATAAACAGAGGGCCTTCAAGTTCCTTGGATGGTGGTATTCCAGAGGAAGCATGGACAGGTAAAAAGGTAAACTAATCTTTTTTAAAGCCTTTTGGTTGTGAGGCCTTTGTCCATATTAATAAAGAAAATAGAACAAAGCTTGAGGCAAAATCAAAGAAATGTACCTTTATTGGATATGGTGCTAATGATTTTGGTTATCGCTTATATGATTATAAAAATCACAAAATCATTAGGAGCAGAGATGTAATATTCAATGAAAAGGTCTTGTATAAGAATCAGTTGCAGGAAAAGAAACAGGAAAAAGAAAGCAAGGAATACACGGTTCTTGATGAGATAACTGAAAAAGTAAAGGTGCCTGAAAATAATAATAATCAACAACCACAATAGCAACAACCACTACAACAACAACATGCACCTCAAACACCTGAAAGTGGTGTTAGAATTTCTACCAGGATAAGTAGACCCCCTGAACGATACTCTCCTTCATTATATTATTTATTGTTTACTGATTCTAGTGAACTCGAATGTTATGAAGAAGCAATGCAGGTTGAAAGAAGGAAGAAGTGGGAGCTATCCATGGAAGAAGAGATGGACTACTTAATGCATAACCAGACTTGGGACTTAGTCAGGTTGCCTGCAGGTAAAACTGCATTGCAGAATAAATGGGTTTACAGGCTGAAGGAAGAAGATGGAGGAAAACATAGGCACAAAGCTAGACTTGTGGTGAAGGGGTTTGCACAGAAGAAAGGTATTGATTTTGATGAAATATTTTCTCCTGTTGTTAAAATGACTTCAATCAGAACTATTTTAAGTCTTGTAGCAGCAAAATATTTACATCTTGAACAGTTAGATGTAAAGACAACATTTCTCCATGGAGATTTGGAGGAAGATATATACATGCAGCAACCAGAAGGATATGAGGTAAAAGGGAAAGAAAAATTGGTGTGCAGGTTAAAGAAGAGCTTGTATGGCTTAAAACAGGCTCCAAGGAAGTGGTATCTAAAATTTGACAAGTTTATGTCTAAACAAGGTTATACTAGATGTCACTCTGATCATTGTGTTTATCTAAAAAGGCAAAATGATGGCAGCTATATTATATTGTTATTGTATGTAGATGACATGCTTGTTGCGGGATCTAACATGCAGGAAATAAATGTGCTCAAAAGAAAATTGGCAAATTCATTTGCAATGAAGGATTTGGGAGCTGCAAAACAAATCCTTGGTATGAGGATAACTAGAGACAGGAAAAATCGTAAATTAACATTGTCTCAGAATGAGTACATAGAAAAGGTGTTGAAAAGATTTAATATGCATAATGCAAAACCAGTTAGTACACCTTTTGCTAGCCATTTCAAACTTAGTAAGGAGATGTGCCCAAAGACCCAAGAAGACATGGATTATATGTCTAAAGTTCCATATGCATCAGCAGTTGGAAGCTTAATGTATGCAATGGTTTGCACAAGGCTTGATATTGCACATGCAGTGGGAGTTGTAAGTAGGTACATGAATAATCCAGGAAAAGAACATTGGATGGCAGTAAAATGGATTCTCAGATATTTGAGAGGTACCACAAATCAAGCATTATGCTTTGGTGGTTCAAACATTGCTTTACAGGGATATGTTGATGCAGATATGGCAGGTGACAGAGATAACAGGAGGAGCACTACAGGATATGTATTTACTGTAGGTGGAACAACTGTCAGTTGGGTTTCAAAAATTCAAAGTGTTGTTGCACTTTCAACAACAGAAGCAGAGTATGTTGCTGCTACAGAGGCTAGTAAAGAAATGATTTGGTTACAAAGGTTTATGGGTGAATTGGGTAAGAAGCATGATATGGGCACGCTATACAGTGATAGCCAAAGTGCCATTCATCTTGAAAATAACTCAGCATTTCATTCCAGGACTAAACACATACATCTCAAGTACCATTTCATACGGTCAGTATTACAAGATGGAGAGTTGAAGCTGGTAAAGATACACACTAGCCAGAATCCTGCTGATATGCTAACAAAAGTTGTAACCAGGGAGAAACTGAGAATGTGATCAGTTTCAATTGGTCTTCAAGGATGACGATGAAGATGAGGAATAGCCAGGTCCAAAGAGGATTCATTTTCTAGCAAATGAAGCAGTGGTGGAGTTGCTACAATCAGTCTCCAAGTGGGAGATTGTTGGGTGTGGAGCCTGATTATCTTGTTTACTTTGTATCACAGCGTTGGACCCCTGTACCTTAAAAGGGGCGGTCTAGGGTGGGTGGCAGTGCTTTTCGCCGCCCGTAATTAATCACTATCGTGGGGGGTCTAGGGTGGGCGGCAGTGCTTTTTGGAGCCCCCCCTGGCGGGGGTTTCGGGGGCAGCGCCCCCGAAGCTAAAAAACAGATGTAAAATTGCCTTGTAAAAGTATAGTAATTTCTAGTCAATCTGGGCCGTTCATTAGGAAAATTATCTGACGGTAGAAGTTATGTTTAGATTAGGGTTTTTTGCCCTAGAATACAACCCCTCGTTTTAATGAGGGCATTGTATTGTGGTTGTGTATCGTATGTGTGTATTCTCGGAGCGAGAAACAGAGAGGGAGACTGTGAGAGAGAACAGAGGATATTACAGCGGATCTGTTGTAGGTTTTGTCTCTTCATTTTTGCTGGATAATAGAAAGGAAGGACTGGCTGTTCGGAGTGGACGTAGCCCAAACTGGGTGAACCACGTATATCTGTGTCTCTCTAGTTTTATGTGTTTTGTGTGCTTTTATTTTCCGCATATTTTATGTGTTGAATCGCTCCATAATATATAATTTTCTAACATGAAGTTTTGGAGAATAATACTTTTCTGCTCAAACATCTGGATGATGATCAGCTGACTGGAGGCCTAGTCAATGGTCATTTTCTTAAAAGGTTATTTATTTAGTAAATTTGGTTGAGTCACTCCATTGTAAATATATGGTTTCATGTGTCAATAAGCTCCATGCCCAATGGTACTTATGTCTGTATATATGGTCAGTCTTAAGCCCAGTTAGTCAATGGTCAGTCCTAGTCTTAATTTTCAAGAAGTCTTCTGAGTTTCAAAATTTTTTAAGGCACTGAGTCTACAGTCCTTGAAGCCTCCCAGGGAGGACTTCATCCCCAATAGGAGCCACTATTAGCACTGCAATTTTTCCAAATATTTTCAAAGTTTGGTCATCATTCTCCAAGGAATAAATTTGCCTTTTCAGTTTGATTCTAAGATGAAAGTGTCGCTATCAAAGTGTAGTGGTGAGAAAATTTCATTTTCTACTTTCATTCATTTCATTTTCCCTCTTTCACCTTTCATTTTCCCAAAAAACCCAAAGTCCAGCCTCTCATTTCCCTTTCAAAACCCCTTTTTAACTCATAAAATCCAATTGTTATAGTTAAAAAGCATCTCCGCACACCCATCAACAGCCATATCATATTTCCTCTTTTAACTTACCATATATTTATTTTATCGCAGTTTTTACCTGCACTGCAATAAAACCTTGGTTATATCATGTATTATATAATAACTTACCACACTTAATAAACATTGTGGATCCCTTACCTTTCATTTCAATTGGCTCTTTGCAGTTTTAACTCCCATTCACGTTACAATTTCCATTTCCTAAAAAACCCCCGAAATGCAAGTTATGGTATGGTCTAGGACCCATACTTCCCTTTAATGCGCCTCAAATATGTTATAAAGCCTTTTTTTTCTTCGAGCATCTTTTTATCATATTACCATTACTTAACGAAGTTTTCACTTTCTGCTTTGAAAAGTCATTTAAAGGGACCCACCTACCTTTTTAGATTGCATTTTCACAAATTTCACTTACTGCATTCACTTCCGCTCCCTCAAAACTTCTAATTTGCAATTTACGGGTGGTCCCACCGTCTGTCATGACACGTTCCTCCGTTCACATCGCACTTCTCCAGTTTCAACGTTTAGCTCCCGTGTTTCATAATAAAACTTGTGATGCGTGATCTGTGATTGGTCCCACTTATTTTCCACATCATCACACCATCGCAAATCACATTTTCTCCCATTTTTGTCTTAAGTTTAAACGTTCCGACCCCGATTTGCAAATGCGATGTATGTCTAAAATGTTTTCTCCTCCCACTTATCATTCATTCCGCTCGACCTCTCCCCTATCAATTAAAACTTTTTTAAAGGGTTTCTTTTTAATATCTCATAAAATGAACCTCCACCATTCTATCCAAAAAAATTTGGGTTTTCTGCCATTACAAAGGGTTTTCCACCAAATAAGGAAAGGAACAGCAAAACAGCGGCAGAGTTTCTCTGAAACAGCTTTCTACCACTACTCTCAGCACCAGCACGTTTCTACAAGGTGCCAGGCAGCATTCAAGGAACAGCCACACGCCATTTTTACTATTGTTTACACTTTTTGTGGAGTTGGTTGCACCAGAATAGAAGAGGAGTCTTCCCATAGACTACCACATCATACAAACCACTCATAATTGTTAGCGTTAATGTTGTTTATTTTCATTATGCCATAGCACTTTGTATTAAAGTTTTAGGATAAGCCTCACCTCTTACACGAGGTTGTAATGAATTTTGAAAAATATTTTCCTTTTTCTGTGGAAGATGACAGTATCATATTTTGTATATATATGCCAAACTGATATGAAGTCAGGGTTGGTTGGTGGTTATTGAATTTTGACTTATATGAACTGTAATTTTTTTTGTGAATGAAATGGAATAATACTACTGAGGACTTATTACCAATTTGTTGTGTGTATTGTCTACTTTATTTTCGTTTCCATATCTCCTTTCTTCCAGTTCCAGTTTGCAAATCATCATATTGTTATGTGTTTTTATTAGTCTCTTAAGCTTGTTATGTGTTTTATCGGTTTTTGTTAATCTCACATAGTGAGAATTCCTGATAAAATCTATGTTATAACAGTGGAAGAGCATCACTCATGATAGTTAATCTTCATGATATTTCAGTGAGAATATTGTCAGACTAGAAATATCTTTCTCTCAATGGAATATTGTCAAGCTGCTACTTTTATCAATTTCTACTAAATCAGTAGATTTATATTTTATAGACCTATTGATTTTCCTCTCATCTTTCAATTTCCTTTCATCATAGACTACGAACTTGCACCTTGCTACCACCTCAAGTTACAATACCCTCTTTAGTAGAACTGTGGATTTGACTGAAATCTCTCTTCACTAAATCAGAGTTTATATCATCTTCCAATCCTATAAAACAAAAAATTAAAATTGCCTTAGATTTTAAGATGTGTCTGGTCAGGCGCTTGTTGCAGTCCAAGTGTTGATTCAAGTGCCAACACCCGCTTCGCTGGTTTAGCTAGGGTAAACATGAGTTGAGTGTCACCATGATAAGACTCAACCTCCTTTATTACCTTAAGGAAATGGATTCGACAACTTAATACCTTAATGACTTCCCTCAGGAGTTCCAAGAGAAACCCAACCCCTCCAGGTGTCCAACCCTTGAGATAACTCTCTTTTTAACTGAACTAGAGTCTCAGCTACTCCCTTGCTAAGGTATTCAAGCAACTATATCCCTCCAGTCACTGCGATAGGCCTGCTTACCAGTGACTGTGGACTTTTCCATTCAATTCTATGGTAGAAACCATGAATTATGAGCCACTTTTTCAGGTTCGGAACTTAGGCCTCTGCCCAAAACTCAATGAAACTTCCAAAAATGATGAATTACATATAGACAAATCTTATAAACCAAAAATTAAACCACGACTTGACCCGACCTCTCCCAATTGGGACTAACATTTTGTTAAACACTTGGTAAACATGCAACCTATAGGTCATGAATGAAAATATGAACATAAGGATCTAGAAACATATCTGAGGTTTAATAAGAAGCACCAATTCCTTCTCACAATAGTTGTCATAACACAAATTAGGTCTTGCATTCATTATTCATTAAGTTACAACTAAAAACATGAAGAGAGTGATGACTAAGATCTGTCATAAAACCATGCTTATAAATAGCATATAACTAGATAAATACCAATGATAGAACAACCATTTAAGGCATAAAAAAACAAGTTCATTTACTCATCAAAACCAAGAGAAACTTAGCTCTTGTTAAACATAGGCAAAATCCAACTAGGTTTGGGATTTCCACGTACCACCCAACCATAGATTGGGTTGAACCAATTCTTTCTTTCATCCAATCACCCCCACGTGATATTTTAAGCATAAAGGTGGGATCTCATGGGATAAAACAATCCATAAACAACCAATGGAATCCAAAGTTTAAACCACCTTGTTACACCATTTTTTGGTCATCTAACCTATTATCATTAGATGGACATAAGTACACCATGTAAGACCAATTTTACCCTAAGTAAAATTGCTTTCACTATGTAAAATAACTTAATAAAACACATTTATTAGGTTGTTTATGGTCTAAACAGGAAACCTCAAGGGGAAATATTAAACAAATCTACATTTGTTTGGTTTTCCTCATGGAATAATCAATTAAACAGTAATTTAATTATTATTCCCGGTCATATTTAACCCAAAATAAAGAAATTAATTAGATAAATCCTTATTTATCTTATTATTTTATAGGAATAATTATTTAAACCTTATTTAAAATAATATTCCTTGTTAAATTTGACTAAATCATTTATAAATAATTGAATAAATCATTATTTATTTAATTATCATTCAACCACTTCCTTAAAATGATAAATAAATCATTTATTTATTTATTGTTTACAAATAAATGGATTTGACCCAAGTCAAATTCCTTTCCCCTCCAAAAAATATAATAAAATATTTCATAAAAGGTGGATCTAGATTTGGTTAATATTATTTTAATCATGCACCAAGATCTAGAATGACCTAATATTTTGTTATAAATAAAAGGGTTTTCCCTACCATTCATCACCTTTTTTTGCCTCTTAGATCACTCTGGATATATACTCTTGGTCTGACTTTGAGCCATTATCACTGTCATATTTTCTATTATTTACTTTGTGAGCTCCCTTTGAGTTCTATGTTTGTCTGGGTTTTCTACACCAACAAGAGAGAGAAATTCTAGATCTGAAGTGTTGAGGACTTCCAAGAACCCATCCCATTGAGGAGAATTGGAAACACCTTTCTTGTTTTCCTCCCAGGTGCCATTAATATAAAATTCTTCAAAAAATATTGTTCTTGTCTTTTCTATTGGATGCATGGAGAAAAACCTTATTTTTACTACTTAATTTCTTTTTATGCATAGATCTGGATTTTTGAAGCATTTGTCTTGATCAACTAACTGCAGATTTGAAGATATTAGAAGCCATATTTTGTTGTTAGGGATGTTTTTTATGCACAGCTAAAAGGGTATTTTTTCGTACACTTACACTAAGGATTCATCCTAACAACTGGCGACTCCACACGGGTTTTCAATTACGACCATTTTCGTTTTTCATATTCCTGCATATCCTGCTGCTTCAAACCCTAGGGTTTCTCTTCAAAAAAAAAATTTCTTATTTTTATGTTGTTTTTCACCTATAAAACCCTAAAACATTAACATTTCTAACTTCCATGTGTTTCTGGCCCTATTGCGCAAGTAACAGACATCAGCCGCAACTGTGACGACAACTTTTTCTAAAATCTGCCGCCGAGAGACCTGGAAGTGCAGGTCGCACTTTTCGGCCCAAAACCTGTGACCTGGACTGCAGGACACACATTCCAGCCTCAAAAATGTGACCTGGACAGAAAACAGGTTAGAACCTGCGACCTAAACTTTTTTCTGCAGTTTTTCTGAAAGTTTTCTGGGTTTTTCTAACGCTTCTGTCAAGGTTGTCCAGCCTCCGTCTCCGCCTGTTTAGACATGTTCTTGTTCTGTTTTACTCAACTAAGTGGGAATCTAGCCCCCTAAGGCTTAAGTACCCTCCACTTTTTGTGGAAGAGTTTTTAGCTGTTGCAAGTGTCTAAATTTTTCAGAGTTTCAGCCATTTCTTTTACAGATCTGATACCTCATCTTCAGATCCCTTTTAGATCAGCTATTTTTCCATCCAAATCACCTCATATAGTTTTTTTTGGGTTTGCCTTTAGGGAAACCTCATTTTCCTTACTATCTTTAGCATTTTCCCTCCTCATTTACAGAAACCTTGCCTCTGTCTCTTTGTTGTTTTCTGCACCTCTTTTAAGTAGATTTATCCTTTAGATCCTTGTCTCTCCCGACCTTAGATCTATTGGCTTATTTTCAGTGTGTTTTGACTAGATTTTTTTCCCTCTGTTAGACTAGTTTTTGAGAGACCCGCCTCCTTGGGTTAGATTGATGCATTGATAGTTGTTAATTTTATGGTATTTCAATATTATATACTATTCTCTGCAGGTTTCTTTTCAGTTACGCAGCACACTTTTTCTTTTGCTCTCAAAACTTCTGGGTTTAAAAATTAAAATTAACGCATGCCACACACTCACCCTAAGCGAAGAAGAGCCTGGTTAACACTTCTAGGCAAAGACTTTAAACTATTGTAAAATCAATTGACACTGCACCTCTGTGCCCTTGTTTCGACATTGTAATCACTTGATTCTGCACCTCTCTGCCCTTGTTGGTCGTTCTTATTCTCTCTGTGCCATGTTTTTGTTGTCATCATTACTCACCCAAGGCGTATATCCCAAAGACTTCTTGGCCTTCATCCTCAGTTTTCTGTTGGTCGACCTACTCCTTCCCGCCATCGTCGAGTTAGTCCTCCTCCGAGTCCATACTCTGACTCCTCTTCTAATTCATTGGGTTCTCCTTTTACTTCTGTTTCTCCCCCTGTCACCTTCACTATGTCTGGTCTAGGGCCTAACGCTAGCGGTAATCCCGGCCCTACTGCCGGGAATGCTACTAGCGGAACCGCCACAAGAACTACCTCGGTTGTCCCCTTGCTCCCTTACATGACAGGCCTCAGTCTCCCTGATTTCAATCATTTGATCAATGACCCTATCCGCCACGATGTTGGTTGGCCTGCTATACCAACCAAGCTCCCCTCTGACATTCCCAAGTTCGAAGGCCTTGCTGGAGAAGATCCAACCAACCATATCTAATCTTTCCACATGTGGTGCTCATCCAATTCCATTACCGATGATTCCATCCATCTTTAGTTTTTCCAACGCACGCTTACAGGCGAAGCTTCTAAGTGGTATGTTGATCAGACTGCCTCTTCCCATACCACCTTTGCGACCATTTCTCAAGCCTTCTTATCTTATTTCCAGCTCCCTCTCTGATACGACACTGGTACCAAACTCTTGACTTCTTTCCATCAATCATCTACGACCCGCCTATCCAACCATGTTCAAGAATGGTGGAGAAGAAAGATCTTATGTCGAGATCCTACCTTTGAAGATCGTGTCTACATGGACTGGTTCCTTAGATATCTCTTGCCTGCCATCGGAAAATATTTCACATCGCATTTCCCTCAAACTGAAGAAGCCACCCTCCAAATAGCCTTGAAATATGACCTGATCTATGCTCAGTCTAGTTATTTTTATATTGTCCTTCCTGACCTCCCCAGACCCGGTGGTGCTAATGCCCCGGGGGCATCTCATTCTGCCAATAGTATCATTGGAGCTCTTTCTCATCCGTACGCTCAACCTCCTATGGGCTATGGTCTCCCTCTGGGAGGGGCCAGCACCTCCAGCACTTTTCCCCCTCTAAGTAGCATGTATCCAAGGTACGGCATGCCTCATCCTTTTGCCCAACCTCCTACTTACCTCAATGTTACCCAACCTAACCATTATCCTTATCCACAGCCTGGTGCTCCAACTTCTCCAGCATTTGCACCTCCACCTCCCTTACCTTCTCAACCCTAGCAACAGCAACTACCACCCCCTCCAGGAAATTATTTACACAGCAAGGCGCAACTAATCGTCCTTCCTCTCAAAGGAAGAGGAAAGGCAATCAAAACCAATCTGCCCCTGGTACTCATGGACCTAATCCTCAAGGTATTAACTCTAACGCTGCTAACCAACAATAGGGCACTCAGCCCAAGCCGGATAGGCCTATTCGTACAAATAAGCCTTGTTCGTGTTGCAGTGTTTACGGTCATTACACTCACGATTGTCCCCTTTTACCACAGATGCAGTAGATGTGGGAGTCTCAAGCCACATTGTGAGGACAGCATGCCTCCCCTACTACTCCCCCCAATGTGGCCACTACTCAACTGGCTGTGTTTACCAATTCTTTCCCCCAGCAAGGATTCGTGGCTACCCAACCACCTAACGGATAGGTGGCCACTCAACCTTGCCCTTTTGGTTCCTCTGATTACCAGATCCTCATGATGAAATCTGATCAACCTCTAACCGTTGACCTTAACCTTCAAACTCGGTCTCGTCAGTACCCCAAGCCTCCCACTCCGTTTATCCCCGAGTCCCCTTCTTCAGGTTCTACAGAGCCTCTTTCGACATCCAATGGTCCCTTGCATATCCCTCAGCCCAAAGTTGAGGTTCATACCAAGATTTCTAAGGGACCATTACGCTAAAATGTTGCTTCTAGTCGAGCTGCTCATTTGTATATCATAGTAGATGATTTGGCACACTCTCCTGCTACCATTTCAACACTAGAACTCCTCCAGTCATTCCCTTCTCAAAATAAGGATCTACTATACGCCATGGGCACTGTAGATCCTGCTGATGACCAATTGATTATTTTCGATGCCCATCAATCAGAACATATTCCTCTTCTTGCTTCCGTAGCCTTCCAAATCCCAGTCAAAATCTGGAATGCTAACGTTTCTCGGTGTATCATTGATGAGGGGGAATCCACCTGTGTGATGTCCACTTCGGTTTGGAAACAAATCGGATCTCTTGAGTTGGCCGCTTCCACGATCACCCTTCAAGCGTGGGATGGCCACGCCTCCCAGCCCATTGGCCTATTCTGTAATTGTCCTATCACTCTTGCGGGAAATACTGTTTGCGTTAACGTTGAAGTCATCAATGCCCCTCTTGATTATAACATTATTTTGGGACATAGCTACACCTATGCCATGTCTACTGTCCCATCTGTGGCATACCAAAAGATTTCTTTCCCTCATAATGGAAAGATAGTCACCATTGACTAGTTGACGTATCATGAGCCAAAATCTCAAACCCCCCCTGAGTCGACCATCTCTTCTATAGCCAAAGGGAAAACTGTCGATTCTTTGACCAGTGTCTCTCCCTACGTCTACAAAGACTCATCTTTACTTGGAACCTTCCCTAGTCTTCCTCCTCCTCCTATCTCTGATCCCAGCTTATCGAATGTTTTCATGATGCAATCGTCTCGAGTTGCCCTTAAGCGACCCGCTTCGGCTAGTCAGCAACCTCAACCTCGCCTGCCGCAACCTGCTCCTCGCCCTTTGTCTCAGCCAGCTGGACCTACTCCTTCTGTCCCTTCTCCTACAGCTGGTACCCATGAGTCCCTTTATCTTCTCGATTCGGTTCCACCAGGCCTTAACCATCTTGGAGCCGTCCCACCTGGTCATTACCCCGCTGGTTAGATACCTTTCCTTGCTCCCCCTCCCGGAATCTATTCAAATCCCATCATTGCCACCCTTTCTCTCCCCAACTTGACCCTGGACCGATGTTGCCCATTCCAAATTTGTATTCCTCGGATAGATCTTTCTAACGAGGTATGGTACGCGTCAAACGGAGATCGTATGCCAAAGTTACGCCCCTGGGAAGTTGAAACACCAATTTACCCAAACGGGGCCCATAGTTTTGGCGCTTCATCTCCTAGGGTTAGGGTTTTGGCTGTTTAAGATTTCCCATTGTTTCTAAATAATAAATAGGCCCTCGAGCCTCATTGTAACTCAGTTCAGAGGCCTGTAGCCGCCACATCTCTTCTCAGAGATAGCTACCGGCGCCCTAGCTAGTTTTATTTCCATTCTGTCTGTAAGCAAATTTCAGTTCTTTGATATTAATGAAATGAAGTGTTATTTCCGCTGCATCTCTGTATTTATGGTTATGTGTTTATTCTGTTGCGTTTCTGCATAAATCCGGATCAGTGGTATCAGAGCGGTCTGCTTTTTCTCGATCCTTCTTTGCATGTCCCCAACGAGGTCGGGGTATAAGGAGCTAGGGCTTGATCTGGTGGAACCTTTGCAAGATCGGCCTCGCAAACCTCGACGGACGCCCATGGGGGATGAAAAGAAAGATGAGGGAGCAGGAGATCCTATCAAAATATTGCTCGAGGAGGCCCTCGAAAGACAAAGGAACGTGATGATGGATAACTTTGCTCAGATCCTTCAACGGCTACCCACCGGCGGCGCATCTGCATCCAGCAGCCACTCTGGAAGCGCGACTCCTTTTAAGGTACAAGTAAATTTTGACATTCCCATATTTGAGGGTCAAATAGACGCAGATGTTGTAGATAAATGGTTGAATCTGTTAGAAGGATATTTCTCGGTTCATGACTTTTCAGACCAGGAGAAGATTATTTTTGCACTCCTCAAAGCTACCCCCCATGTTAAGGACTGGTGGGAAACCTACTGTGAGAACAAAGACCAGACAGAACCCTCTCTGTTCTCGGCAGTACCAACTTGGAATTCTTTCCGAGACGCCGTCAAGGAACAATACTATCCTGTGGGGAGCTATGAGGACAAGTACATACAATGGACCACGCTGCGACAACAAAGGGATCAAGATGTGCATGAGCTGACGAATCTGTTCCATACACTGCGCACAAAGTTGGGTATCAAAGATTCAGAGAAACATCTGGTGCTAAAGTATCGCAGCTGTCTGCACAAATACATTCAGGAGGAAATGGAGTTCCTTGACATCTCCTCGCTTGATACGGCATACCGGTATGCTGCCAAGATTGAGCAGAAATTCAAGCAGAAGAAGCGAGACTTTGGATCTGCGAATCAAAAGCAAGGGAAAGGTGCTTCCAAACCGCAGAACAAAGGACCGAGCAAAGGCATGGCGGCTAAAGACAACTCATCGAAGCCACAAGAAAAGAACAGCACCGCAAAGCCAAAGAAGGACACGGGAAAGTGGTGTGAGTTCCATAAGAGCTCCACTCACAACACAAGTGAGTGTCGGGCAAAGCAGTCGCTAGTGGCCGAGATGAGGGCTTCTGAGTCAGATGCATGCTCTGACTCCGAATCAGAACCTGAAAAGGGGAATGAAAAAGGGAAACAGATTATTGATGCGGAGCCCAACACCACTGTTGCCACTGCAAAGATCCAAAAGGAGGAACCGGAAGATCCAGAGGAGGAGGAACGTCTCTTCCACTCCCAGATGTGGGTAAAGGGCTCCCCGGTACGGTTCATTGTCGACAATGGGAGCCAAAAGAACCTCATTTCAGCAGACGCCGTGAAGCGGTTGGGCTTGCCGACCACAGCTCACCCACATCCATACACCATCGGGTGGCTTCACCAAGGACGAGATCTCCGCGTCGGCCGGCAGTGTCGCCTTCCCTATAGCATCAAGCCCTTCACGGATGAGGTATTATGTGACGTTGCTCCTATTGATGTTTCTGATGTATTATTAGGACAACCATACTTGTGGAAGCGTCATGCTGTGTATGAGTCTCGACCTCGTGCTGTTATTATTACTATGGGAAATAAGTTGTACAGGATACCAGAGGTACCACCTCCTACGACTATCTCTTTGGTTACTGCAAAACAATGTAGTAAGCTCATTTCCCAAACCAGGAAATTCGTTTTCTTGATGATCCGCCCCCAGGGCAAGAAGAAGACTGTGGCCACGACCTCCAGACAGGGCTCCTCTGCACAACAACAACAAATGGATAAGGTTGTGGAGGAGTGCGGGGACATATTCACCTCACCCACAGGGGTTCCTCTCATTTGTCGGAGTCGGCTGGGTTGATCGACCCCGGTCTGCCAAGCTACCTAATGGACCGTCTATCGTAGCTACGTACAGAGAATGATGAAATCAAGAGGCAGATTCAAGAGCTGTTGCAGAAAGGTCACATCAGACGAAGTTCATCGCCCTGTGGGAGCCCAATCGTGTTGGTAGAGAAGAAGGATGGGACGTGGAGACTCTGTATTGACTATCGGGCGCTGAACAAGATCACTGTCCGGAATAGGTACCCAATCCCACGGATTGATGACCTTCTGGACCAACTCAAAGGTACAAAATATTTCAGCAAGATCGACCTGAAGTCTGGGTATCACCAGGTACCAATTGAACCCTCCGATGTGTGGAAGACTGCCTTCAAAGCCAAGGAAGGCCTTTTCGAATGGCTGGTCATGCCTTTTGGGTTGACGAATGCTCCCGCCACCTTCATGAGGATGATGGATGACATTTTGCGGCCATTCACCAACTCATTTGTAGTGGTGTACTTGGATGATATTCTGATCTTCAGCCAGACTTGGGAAGAGCACCTTCACCACATCCGACAAGTCCTCCAAACACTGCGGAAACACAAGTTGCGTGCCAATTTGGAGAAGTGCACTTTTGGCATGACCCAGGTTCAATATCTGGGATACATTATTGATGAAAGGGGGGTGCATGTGGATCCAGCCAAGATCCAAGTCATTCGGGATTGGCCAGCCCCAACCACTATAACAGAGCTTCGCAGCTTTCGGGGTCTTGCTAATTTCTATCGGAGGTTCGTGTTGGGATTCTCTCATATCACTTGGCCCTTGAGTCAAGTCACCAAGGGAGGAGCGAGAGCAAAAAATTTTTGGTCGGAACCTCAACAGAAGGCGTTCACAGAACTGAAAAACCGCCTCTGTTCTGCCCCAGTGCTCACTTTACCGGACTTGCAACAACCATTTGAGATCGAGACAGATGCCTCTGACTATGCTATTGGGGCAGTTCTTACTCAACAGGGACATCCAGTGGCATTTCACAGTGAGACATTGTCTGACACAGTTCGCAAGTACCCCACATATGACAAAGAAATATACTCCATTGTGCAAGCTTGTCGACAATGGAAGCATTACATTTTGGGGAAGGAAACAATTATCCACACAGACCACAGGCCCCTGCAGTTCATACAGACACAAGGGAAGTTGCAGAATGATCGCCATCAGAAGTGGTCTACATATCTGCAACAGTTTCATTTGAACATAAAGTATAAGAAGGGTAGCACCAATCATGTTGCAGACTGCCTCAGCCGACCACCGATCGTGGCGCTCACCACTGTGCTCAACTCTTGTGGGCACGAGACTTCTAATTGGCCGCTTCTCTATGAGAGTGACCCAGAATTCGGCCACACTTACAAGGCACTCTTGGGGGGCACGCAAGTTCCAAATTTTCACCTCCAAGATGCACTTTTATGTCACCTGGGACACCTTTGTGTTCCTTCAAGCGGGCCTGCCAAGATGATATGGGAAGCACACTACAGTTGAGTCGCTGGGCATTTCGGGGTCGAGAAAACAGTAGCAATACTACAGAAGTATTTCTATTGGCCGAACCTTGGAAAGGATGTCGAGAAGCACATCAGATCCTGCACTGCTTGTGCCATTGCCAAACCGACCATCAAGAAGCAAGGCCTATATACTCCACTACCTACCCCTAGTCGACCGTGAGAATCCATCTCCATGGATTACATGTCGGGCCTGCCTTCTACTAAGAATGGAAATGACTGTGTTTTCGTGGTCGTTGACAGATTCTCGAAGATGGCCATCATGGCGGCCTGTAAGAAGAATATCACAGCAGAAGCCACTGCTAAACTCTTCTTTGAACGAGTGTGGGTGCACTTTGGGATCCCACAGTCTATCATATCGGATCGGGATAGCAGGTTCCTCAGCACATTTTGGTCCAGCCTCTGGTCGATGTTGGATACCAAGCTCACCAAGTCCACAGCTTTCCATCCCCAAACAGATGGCCAAACAGAGGTCGTCAACAAAATGATTGTACACATTCTGCGCATGTACAATTCAAAGAATCCACGCACATGGGACGAGAGCCTCCCTTATGTACAACATAGTTATAATCGGGCTCTCCACAGTTCAATCGGCCATAGTCCCTTTCAGGTGGGCTTGGGATTCCAGCCACTATGCCCCATTGACGTAGCCATGCCATTTGCAGCTGCTCAGGCCAATTCAGCTCATGTCCGAGCAATACATGGGCCTTGTACTTCGGTCAGTTACGTATTGCTATGTTTGGGTTTAGGTCTAGGTCCTTAGTTTTTAGATCTAGGTTAGATTTTTAACCTTAGATTTTACATGTATAAGGTATTTCACCATTTTAACCCAAATTCGTACACATGTCAACCATGAAATTGAAGAACCTTTCTTGGCAAAGCGCCCAATTGGCAGTTAGATGAACAGGACATGGACCTGGATTTATTGGACCTCTCTGCCCATCTGCACTAAAAGATCCTCCTGGATTGATTGGCGACATGCATGTCAAAAAAATGCATGACAAATTATGTTGCTCATTAAAATTATGTTACAAAAGCTTCACAAATCTTAGATATTTTAATTTTTGATTTTCGTTGTAACATAACAAGAGATCAAAGTTTCGCACTTCTGTTTGCATTAGCCCATGGCACAATTATCCCACACAATTATGGTTCTTAAATTATCAAATATACTTAATATTAATCACTTTGCATAATGCATTAATGAATAGTTGCGGTGCAAAGTGTGGAGAACCATATTTTTAATTGGAGCTTTTTTTGTGTAGAGCTTTCATTGTAAGAACAAGGAAATTATGGACAATGAAACATTGATCCCTCCAACTTGCATGGATTCATAAATGACATTGAATTTGATTTCATAATAATATTAATTTTTTTCAACAATTGATATAATTTATTATTAAACAATTCGAATTGGTCATAAAGTTAAATTAATTTAATTAATTTTATGAGTTTTAGTTTTATATTTTTTTAAGTGGAGGTTTCCTTGTGTGGAGCTTTCACTGTGCGGAAGAAGCTTCCTCTCCATAATGAAAGTTTTCATCGTAAGCTCCACACAAGGAAGTTCCCTACAAATCTAACATAGTGAATAAATAATAGGAGAATAATATATGTCTTAAGATTTCATTATGCAATTATACTTCTGTACAGGTGCAGAAGAAGCTTTCATTATGTAAAGTATGAAGATAGGGGAAAGGCACAATGTAAAAGAAGGAGAAAGGGTGAGCTAAAAGTGTGGATTGTAGAGGAGCGGTGAAAATTTTCATTATGCAAAATAGAGAAGGGAAATGGATGTTTTCATTATGCAGAGTGTGAAGGGACAATGAGCATCAGATGTACTTCTTAGGAAAAATGATTCAAATTAACAAATTCTCTTGTACTCGATTTCTCCACGGACTCTTTCTATTGCACTTCCTCCATAACCTTTCTCCTTCCTTTGCAAATCACAAAATTAGGCTTCCTTGGGAAAAATAAAATTATCCTTTTTGTACATTCCTGACTTCACATATTAAATTAGTCTTATGCAGAGTGTGGAGGAAGAAATCTTATTCACATGATTAAAAATGTACTTAATTTAATATTTCATAATAATAATTAATGCATAAATGTAGAATTATAATTTATTCAAAATAAAAAAACGATGGTTTCAAGCAAGTTGTATAAGTTCATTGGGCATAAGTTCACTGCACATATTTCGGAGGGACAATAAACATTTACAGTGTGCGAAGCGTAAAGGGGCAATGAAAATTTAAATTGTGAGGAATATGGAGGGGAAATGGACATTCGAATTGTGCAGAGTTCCTTATATTTGCACATACTCCTTTTGCAATTAAATTATGTTCATGAAAATAACTATGGTTAAAGAGGTGTCTAGAATAATTAAATCGATGCTCTATTTAAAAACTCGTCTCCCAAGATTTCTTTGGTGCACAAATATATGGATTTTTTAAAGACATTTGGCATAAATACTCAAAACTAAGGGGGGCTCAACATATATGTGGAGGAAGGAGAGAGTGTGTGTTAAATCTGCATGCGGAGGGGCAATCAACATTTTCATTGTATGGAGTGAACAATGAAAGCCTTTCCCACACTTTTTCATTCTAAAAAAATTAAAAAGATTAATTCTACCTACACTAAGAATGTGTTTTTTTGGAACAATAATTATTTATTTTTCGAGAAGTTCTTATTATGCTTATCAAAAACCTGACTTAGTTTTATATTTTTGTAAGAAGATTTTTGCTACTGCATAACTTTCATTGTGTGGAAGAAGCTTTCTCTACATAATGAAAGAATTCATTCTAAGCTCCAGAAAATAAATGCTCTACACAATGAAACATTGATCCCTACAATTGTAGCTACCCTACATGCATTCATAAATGACACTGGATTTGCTTGCATAATAATATTAATTATTTTTAGCATTTGATAAAATTTATTAATAAATAAATTTATTTTGGTCATAAAGTTAAATTAATTTAATTTATATTTATAATTTTTAGGTTTATAGTTTTTTAAGTGGATCTTTCCTTATGCTAAGCTTTCACCATGAAAAGAAAGCTTCCTCTGCACAATGAAGGCTTTCATGATAACCTCCGCCCAATGAAAGCTACCGACAATGAAACATTTATCCATACAACTATGGCTTCCTTGCATATATTCATAAATGACATTGAAATTGATTTCATAATAATATCAATTGATAAAATTTATTATTAAATAAATGTGATTTTTTCTTAAAGCTAAATTAATTTAATTTATATTTATGATTTTTAGGTTTACTGGACATAGTTAATAAATGAAAGTAGATTAATATATGTCTTAGGATTTCATTATGTGATTATCTCTTTGTACAAACGCATAATAATATTTCATTATGTAGAATACGAAGATAAGTGATAGATACAATGTAGAAGAAGAAGAAAGGGTGAGGGAAAAGTGTAGTTTGTGGAGGAGAAGTGAACAAATACTCCTGCACTCAATTTCTCTCCACATTCTTTCTACTGCACTTCCTCCATAAACTTGCTCCTTCCTACGAAAATCATAGAATCAACCCTTTTTGTACATGCATCAACTCCGCATATTAAATTAGTCTTATGTAGAGTGTAGAGGAAGAAATATTCTTCACACAACTCATTAAAAATTCACTCAATTTAAAATTTCATAATAATAATATTTAATGCACAAATGTGAAATCACAAATTCAAGAGAAATAAACATTACAATTCATTTGAAATTGAAAACCAATGACTTCAAGCGAGCTACACAAGTTCATTGTGCAGCTTTTCAATGAGCAGTAAACATTTACATTATGTGGAGTGCGGAGTGGAAGTGAACATTTTGATTTTGTGGAGCTCCTTATCTTTGCACATAGTCCTTTTCCAATGAAGTTATGTTCAAGAAAATAAATCATATTAAATATGTAAGTATGTAATACTTAAACTAGTGTTTTTTTAAAAAATTGTTGCCAAAGAGATCTTCGGTGCACAAATATATGGATTCTTTAAAACAATAGATATAAATACCCAGAAGGTAGGGGAGAGGAGGGCTCAAAAAATATGCAGAGGAAGGAAATAAAAACATTTTATATCAAGCAAATGTATACCAAGAAATTGAAATTTCATAAAATTAATATATAAATTTCATTTCTAAATATAGAAAGAGCTTTCATTATTAAAAATAGGGAGGTATGGGGAAATCACAATGAAATCGTTTCTCATGCTGCCACATTCTGCACAAATTTAAATAATTAAAATATTCAGCATTATTGAAGCTTCATAGAAAATAGAACTACTAAAATTAACAAACTCTTAACTGCATTTCTAGAATGTATTCTTTCCAAATGTATGTATGACATATTATAGGAGATCAAAGCAAAAGCTTCAAATATTAAGCAACACAATCACAGTAACAAGAATTGTATCAAGATTCAAATTTTAATTATCATAGCAATGATTAAAATAAATACAATACATAGAACATATATCTGAAATACAAATTTGTTCTCGATCACTCATTCTCATTGTGATTAGTAGGATAATTTTATATATAATGTAAAATTTAAAAGAATATCATCAAAAACTTATGTTCTGTTAATGTTTTTGGGAAATGTCACAAAATTCATATGAATAAAAGATCTTACACAAAACATTAAGAAATCTAATTTTCTTGTGAAGTCGTTTATATAGGTAATGAAAATGCTCAACAACTTAGCTCGTGAGCTCAGTCACTATGTTATTATGACATATTCTCTTTAACTATCTACTCTTACATTCCAAGGAAAATGAGTAAACAAAATAAGTCATATATTATGTCTGAAACAAAGATATCTAGTGTAAGGAAAACACATGTAGATGAAAGAGATTATGTAACTAAATCTACATTTATGTTTGATGTCGAAAGAAACTATGAATACCATCCTACCTAGTCATCAAAGTAAATGTGTTCATCCTAATGGAGACTTGGATTGGGTCCCCGTGAACCATAATATGGAAAAATACAACTGCAAAAGAAAACAAGGAATTGCATTAAGCAATTAGACTAGGTGACATTGACACAGTTAAAAAATCCCAGTAATTAAATACTAGTAAATAGAAATTGAATGTGTGAAGATTTAAGGACACATATAGTATGTGAAAGCATATACAGTAATTGTTTCACTCTCAGTTTTATTTTGGATCCATGATGTTTTCAACGAATCTCTCCATAATAGCTTTAATGGAATCTTTGATTGGACCGATTATAATGTCTAGCTTAACATGTTGATTGAATATCTACTTCTCAATTTCTGTAGCCTCTTTTTGTAATTGAGAATCTAAGACAAAATTATCTTCATTAAAACTAATAAAGTTAATTATCCATTTGTTACTTTGATTGTAATAAAATCAATTATATCATCAAACTTTGCTACCATTGACTTTTTTAGCCTTTCCAATTTGTGGCTATTGTTGTACCTTTTGTGATCAAATTATAATCACATATGATGTGTGTAGCATTTAGATCTTGAACAATTTTCACCGCCTTAAAAAATGCAACACCTCTTCTATTATTTATGCTTTTACATTCAAAAATAATGTTTTCTAGTGTTCTGATTCTTTTAGACCATCTAGCTTTGATTTGCTTCATCGATTAGCATTTGAGAGTTATCTGTTTTTTTTCCATATCAGACATCAATTCAATCCTTCAACTAAAATCAAGTAATTCATTGTTAATGAAATTGTTGTCCTCATTAACATTACTTTTAACCAAATCAGAAAATGAGTTGATTTCATGTCCTAAACATAGCAGATCAAAAGTTTCTTTCCATACATGTTCAATGATTTCTAATCTTTGGAATATATTATTTATAATATGAGATTTGATTCCATTAAGAAGTGTCAGGGCTTTATTAGCTCCATGGGACATGTTGGAAGTAGAAATTGCATATGGTACTATCTGTATTGCGAATGGAGTCATAATCAAAGGACCCAGATTTAGAGAATTTTCTAGCTCTTTTATTCTTACTTTCAGTATTAGGTTCTCTACTTCTTATTGGACAATAGACACTGCAAGTTCATTACCAGTATCTTCATGGAATCTCATTAGTCGATTGGGTGCAATTCTAGACACATCAATATTCGTTTCCACTTTATCAATAATTTTTTTATTATGGACCTTTACTTTTTCAATTTTTATCTTTTTACTATCCTTGTCATAGTTTGCATCTTGTAAAGTGACATGGAGATCATTGAAAGTAGAAGCTTATTTGGAAATTTTATCTATTGTTTTATGATTTTCTGCTAAAAAAGTATAGACCCAATCATGTAGCATAACTCTTTCAATTTCCATGTTCACAATTTTTTCAATGCCTCATGTTTTCAGGGGAATTTTGGATTTGGTTGATTCAACGATGTTCATTTTTTCTGGAATGAATTTTCGACAAGGCTCTTCATCATCTCTGCCATTTGATAGCTGACCGTGAGTCACTTTTGAATTTGCAGTATCTTTTCTCTTTGTTTAACTAGAAGTTGAAGTTGAACAAGTTCTCGATATGCAAGGTGAATATTATTATGGATGGTTTCGTCCTCTTTGCTTGTACTTTGTTTTTTGTTGATGCTCACTTCATCAGTGATTTATATAATACACATTGTTAGTTATTGATTTTTTCTTAGAGCACCGTGTCTCTCTTCTTTTTTCTCTACAACTCTTGTAAACAATTTTCCGTATTTAACAACACCTAGATGTTTGGTAAATAGGTCCTTTGGATCAAAGCCTCCTGAGGCTTCAACTCCTTCTAAATTAAAATAATGCAAAGAATTTATAAGATCTACAACATGAGCTACATTCTTCACAGTTACTTTTCCAACAGTAAATAGCGAAGAAATAAATTAGTTTTTCATTTTTTATTCAAATGTAAACAACCAATTGTTGAATTGTATAGAGATTTTAGCAACAAAATGCATATCTATAACAATTCTTAGAAGCAATAATATTTTAACTTCAAAACAATAACTTAAAATAGTTGTATTATTTTCTCTTTCTTCATGTACCCCTTTTCCCCACATGAAAACTTGGGCTTGGTTAGATATTTGATAGGGATCTAATATTTTTATTTTCTAAATGATTTACTTTACAAATATATATTGGATTAGACAAAAAATTGAAGTAGCTCCCTAGTTCCATAATATGGGATACCAAAAATACATCAATTCTTCATTATAATTGAATTTAGGTTTATGCGTTAAGTCATGAAGGACATGACTCAAGACAAGGGTTATTATTAGATATGCCATCATGAGAAATCTATTGCTCTTGAAAAAATTCACTAACTGAAAATCTGATTCATTTGAAATAAGATTAGCATAGTTGAATAGACAAAATTTTTATATGAATAATCAAGTAGATAAAGAATTGATTTTGGGACATTTGTCATAGTTTCCTGGCCCGTCAAATAGGCACAAAGCCAACAAAATTTTGTAACTGAATGTCTAAAAAAAGTAATATTTACAACGAAAAGATTAGAAGGAACTTGATAAGTTGGTGAAATGAATTCTTGAATGATGTTCCTGCCCCCTACTTGTGACCCCCAGAAAAAGAAAAAAAGAAAAAGAAAACTAAACTTCAGACAATTTTAAGCATATATTTGGATTTGGTAGCTTGAATACACATCTGAATGCCTTTAGATTCAAATGAATATGAGTCTTCTTGGCTACTAGCATTATTGTTCTCATCTTTGAATCAAAATTTTGTGCACAAAAATAAACAATTTCTATGAAATTAAACATCGCTGGAATGCATGAAACATTTGCTAATCTACTAGACCAAATATTATTTCTATTCTTCTTTTCCACTGATAGATTCACAAATCGTTGATACACAGGCGACCACTAAAATCTATCATCTATAAGCACGAGTGAGTTAATGATATCAGTGCAAAAAAATTATTTCATTCCTGTGCTATCCATTTTCGCTTTGTAATTTCAAAACATTCTATCAATGAGTAACATTTTCAATTCCCTCTAGTATAGTTTTATTGATGCGCTGAAATAATCACCATTTGTTACTATTGCGTATGTGAAATCTATTTCACTCGACACTCTCAATAAATTTTAATTGAAAATAGAAGATCCTACATTTACAAGAAGTAGTGGAAATAATTGACGTAGTCTAAATAGGCTACAATTTCACCCATAAAACAATAGAAATTGTGGCATGATTTTAGAAAATATGGCATAAATTTTTGAAACCACGGGTTGCGGCTGGAAAGATTTATGATTTTGGGTACCCTAGTGATTGTTCATGGTGCCGATTCCATTTATGCCTTAAAAATTTCAATTTAAACACTTCCACATTTAGAAGTTTTGAAGATTTTTTCACTGGTTTCTGGCAAGAAATTTTCTTTCTAGGTGAAATTGTGGCCTCAATAGAAAACACCGAAATAAATCTTGAAATTATAACACTCGTTTGAAAATTTTTGCTTTCTCCATTTGTGTTATCTGTTACTAATTTGTGTGTGAAATCTATTTCACGTAACAGTCTCAATAAATTGTAATTCAAAATATCAAAGTTAGCGTATACAAGAACTAGTGGAAATAATTCGCGTAATCTAAACAACCCACAATTTAGCCCATAAAACAATAGGGATTCTGACATAAATTTTAGAAAATCCAATAGAAATTTTTGAAAAAATGATTATAGCTCTCAAGCTTCAGGATTTTCGGTGCCCATAGTCGTTATGAAAAACACCCTCCAATTGTTTTTCCCACACTTGAATTTTGAAATCTACTGTGGATCTTGCTATTGTTCATTCCGTAGTTATCTCTTTTATGATTGAAGTTTTGGTTGTAAGTGTCAAAGTCACCTTCTCACACATGCTCAATCCATAATGCATTAATGGAACGCATTCCTTCACGAAATCTTGAAGAGGCATGGCACAATCCATCAAGACAATGGCTATGCATTGTTCAACCCATGTAGATAGTTAGTGCGCACTGTCGTTGATAGTCTCTCACTTTTGGTTGTGTTTGTACTTCCATCTCGGTGACCTTTTCAAAGAGCTTGTCACTTTTACCTGTATCTCTTCCGTGATGTCGTTTTCATGTTCACGACTATCTCCTTTGATTGTTTTTACATATGATCATATTATCTTCGCTTTGGAATGCGTCTTCTTCATCGTCATTCGTATATCGCAAAGTGTCTTTTACACTTTTCTCTTCATATCACAAGTGTCATTGTTTAGCATGCTAAGTGTCGCATATTGTACAAAAGCTAGTTACGGTGGTTTCAAGGGGTAATATTTTTGTAAATGTGTCAATCTTACCATGTAAACATGCGTCACACTCATTTCCAAAGTTTGAAGCACTTTTGCAAAAGCGTTGTCACTATCGTTGCAAAGTGTATCTTTGGTGTCACACCTAGAGTGAGCTATCACAATGTTTCCGCATTGGGGAAAGTATTTTAAGTATGAGGTTTCGCGAGTGCATTATATTATATATCATTTTTTGGGATTCAAGCTAACAGTGAGTAAGTCATTCATGTATGACCATTTTCATGAGAGGAAGTAAATGGCGACTAATTTCTCATGATTTTTGAATAATCATAGCACTCATTGCATCGCTAAGAGACGGGGGTGAAGAGTGGGATTGAAATTAATGAAATGAATCACACAACATCAATCATCACTTAGGGGCTTGCACCCAGCGAACTAGGAGGTCACCCATCCCAGAACTCCTCTGGCTCCAAGCGCATAAATGTGGAGTTTTCCCCACAATCAAGCCCACTTAGCTTGCTACCCCATTTGCAAAACCTTAGCAAGTATTTTGCCTCATGAATCATTCGAAGAGATCCCTTTAGTCTTTTTATTTTAAGTATGAGGGGTTTCCGTAGTGCATTATATTATATATCATTTTTGGGATTCAACTGCGTTAAGTAAGTCATTCATGTATGACCATTTTCATGAGAGGAAGTCGTAACTGACTAATTTCTCATGATTTTTGAATAATCCACTTAGCACTCATTGCATCGGGTGATGCTCACAGGGGTGAAGAAGTGGGATTGAAACTAGTGAAATGAGTCACACAACATCAATCATCACTTCTGGGGCTTGCACCTGGTAACCAAGACTTCCTGAGAGGTCACCCATCCCAAAGCTCCTCTAGCTCAAGCGCGCTTAACTGTGGAGTTTTCCCCACAATCAAGCCCGCTTAGCTTGCTACCCCATTTGCAAAACCTTAGCAAGTATTGTGCCTCATGAATCATTCAAGAAGAGATCCCTTTACTCTTTGTATTTTAAGTATGAGGGGTTTCCGTAGTGCATTATATTATATATCATTTTTGGGATTCAACTGCGTTAAGTAAGTCATTCATGTATGACCATTTTCATGAGAGGAAGTTGTAACTAACTAATTTCTCATGATTTTTTGAATAATCCACTTAGCACTCATTGCATCGGGTGATGCTCATGGGGGTGAAGAAGTGGGATTGAAACTAGTGAAATGAATCACACAACATCAATCATCACTTCCGGGGCTTGCACTAGTTAAATCATGAGAAATTAGTCGATTCGGCTTATCTCCTGAAAATGGTGTATGTGACTTACTGTGCCTTGATTGAATACAAAAAATGATATGAGGAAAGTATGTTGTTCACGTGTTTTGAGTATTTTGTGTTGTGTTTCGGTGAAATAAGTGTTGAAAAGTGTAACTAGGATCAGTCTTCATATTGACTATGTATATGTATTAATGTAAAATAATACAGATATAATAAAATATGTTCTTGGTATGCTTGCCTCATGGGTTTCATGAGCAAGGTTTTATTTAGGTCAATAGACTTCTTCTTGATGTCTATTAGGATTTGTCTTCTAGTTATAAATGTAATTAAGAGTCATGTAATAACTATGACCATTGCGAAGAATTCTATGATTTTATCATGAGCTACACAGCGTGATAAAGTGTGGATTAAAGTGCTATTATCGTGCTAAATAAGTTTGGGTTAAGGTGCATTGAAGAGCAAGATAAATAAATGTGTTAAGGCAATATATGATTGCGTTAAAGGGTTGCCGTGCAAAAGTAATCGCTGAGTTAAGCTGAGGTCTAACATTGAAGAAAATAAGACAAGGATACACTTAGCAAAGTTAAGTGAAGATTCAAAGGAAGAACACTAGTAGAGACCAAGTTCTCTAAGGTAGTCTTGACAGTCTTTGATCGATGCGGGAAGTGCAAGAAGAGGATCGCTCGAGGCTTGTTTCACAATCAAACCTACGGATAGATAAGTTTTCCTAAGTGTGGTGGACACACCTAGAACAAAAAATGAAAGACACTTGACCTTTTCCTTAATATAAATAGTGAAGAGAAGAACACCTACTTGTGATCCTTCACTATTCTTTGTCTCCCTTTTTTCACTCCCATTGCTCCCAATCGAACTAAACTCATTTGATTGGTACCTACGATTACTAACAAAAGAGAGAAAATGACATAAAGGCATATGATATATTCATTAAAATCAAACTAAACTGATTGCATTTGAAAATACATATATAAAATCATGAACACATGTATTGGGAAAATAAAAAATCACTTTATTATAAGATAGAAGGAAAAGTTACAACCATTTGGATCGATTCGATGTCCAATTCCAACTCTCTCAACTTCATTCCATCCTCTATGCATTGTTAGCATTTTGGCCCTATTTTTTATCCAATTTTGCTTATTAAACACACTTAATTTCCATTATATCCAACCATATACCATCCATATACACCTTATTTTGACCAATTTATGCATATTCAGGTATATAAATTATGTTTTTCAATTTTTAGATGTTTTTACAAAAATTGGATTTTAAGTGCATTTTTGGACAGGACTAAAAATTCTTGTAATGGCTTCATTGAAGTCATACTTGCAGGACACCTGGGCACGATATGAGCACATATTTAGAAATCTTGGGAACCAAGGATGGACATGTACCTATTGGTTTGGTCAAATCAAGCTAAAACAGGCCCGGTTAAAGCTGGTCAAACAGAACCTATCATTCAGGAAATCCCTAGGAAATAGGCCAAATTTAGTATTTTGTGGGATTTTCCAAATTTTGAGTGATTGGATGGATGAGCTCGACCAAGATAGATGGTATAAGGATATCCATGGTTTTTAAAGACATTTTAGTCAATTTTGTTTCATATTTTCTATTTAATCCAAGAACATTGAAGGCATGAACATGTAGAATTTGTATGATTTCACTTTGATATTTTTGAACCTTGTGAGTTAATTGAAGAAACTAGTTCTATCTTCTTTATGATGTTCAATGTGGTGAAAGATTGATTGAGTTCTAGTAGTTGAGAATTGCTTTCAGTGTGTGAGACAAGGGTGGAGGGCCCCCACACTGAGCTAAGTGCACTTTCTGGTTAATTTAGCTGAAATTTCATAAACTAGTTTTTTCATGTTTAAATCAGTTAATTAGATGTATGATGATCTATTATGTTTTTTGATGAATATTAATCTAAGTTGTAATCTACATTTGAAGGGTCAAAACAATGTTTAAGTTAAACTCTCCTTCTATCTGATCAGAGAATAGAAACTAGAATTCATCTTCCTTGCTTTTGTTTAAAGTGATTTTTTGAATTTCCAGTTTTCACACAATGGCATTAATGATGAATGAATTTATAAAGAAGGACAATGTTGTATCTTAAGAGACCATCCCTTGGCTATGGTAGGGAATCAGTGCTTAACACATTTTGTAAATGTATGTCACAATTATAATATCAAATGGCCTCTACTTGACACCTTTGGAATCTAATTATTTAATACACTCAATAATCTGATATAATGAAAGCCTTCACAATGCCATAAACTGTTGATATCCGAATGAAATGAAAAGAATAACTGTAAAGGAAACTTGAAGTGATATGTTGAGAAACATAATATATCACTTTTCAGTTTCAGAGGAAATTCAAGGAGAGAGAGGAAACTTGAAATAATATGTTGCAAACACAGAATCTATTACTTTAAAGTTTCATCAGGATTTTGTGAAGAAAGAAGAGATGAGGTGAAGGAGCGCAAATTAAGGTTGTTTAACTCTTAATCACAGATGTAATTAAGAGACTGACAACTACATTACTTCACTTCATTCAAAGAGGAATAAACACAGAGCGAAACTCAAAAGAAATATCAACATCAACAGTTGCAGGAAACTTGATATTCTTTCATTTATTTCTCAGAAAATTCAGTACCAAATTACCATTCCTCTAGAGATCCAAAAACTCATAACCTCTTTTATTTATTTCTATCTACTTAAATACATCACATTGCTTCGTAACTCGTGAAATTATTGAAACTATTTGACTACCTAAACTGTTAATATTACTTCTCCAATCATACTTGAGAAAACAAATTAAAACTAGAAATATTGCTCGTTTCTTGTAGATACGATGTTGCGTGTGTCCTCTCGAAGTGCCAGTGTCCTTTAAAGCAATGATGCAACAGTTGCATAGCTCTGTAATAGCGCCTTAATGCATTTCCTTTATGCCCCTGTGCTTCAAACGATGACAATCATATCACCTGCTACCCGACTCTGCCTCTTTTCCTTTGATCTGCGTCGGGTCACTTACCCGAGTTTTTCTTCCGCGTTTTGCCTATTTCTTCATAAAATGGCACATAATCGCATAAGCTCGGAATTGAAATCCTTTAAATTTCATCTTAGAGCCACATCACATTCGTGCCAACATAGCACTTCACATTTCACTGTATTTAACTTTTCCTTGGCGTTTATCTTTTAAAACTTGTGATGTGTGCTATGTGATTGGGTCCCACCTGGCATCACACATTGCACTTCGATGACTTTATCAGTTACCTCCCGTGGTGATCCTTTAAAACTTGCCATTCACGATTTGCGATTGGGCCCCACCGCATCACACATCGCACTTCGGTGATTATAACACTTACCCTTTTCCCTTAAATTTTAAAAATTGCGTTGTGCGGTATGCGGGCTAGGGCCACTCATCTGCCACGTCACCGCCACGTCATCTGCCACGTCATCTTGCCATGTCGCACTTCGCATTTCGCTGACTTTAAATTTTCCTTAACACTTATCTTTTAAAACCTGCGATGTGCGCTATGTGATCGGGTCCCACCTGGCATTGCACATTGCACTTCAGCGACTATATCACTTACCTCCCACGCCTATCCTTTGAAACTTGTGATTTGCGGTTTTAATCTTCATGCGTCTATCTCTCCCTCTAATTACGCACTTTAATCCCCAACCATCATTTTCCCTTTGCGCCTCCTCCAAAACTCTTAAGTGTTTGAGGGAAATGCCCTTTCTATGCCTTTTGGAAATTAGTTTGTTTTCTCCACGGTGTAACCCTCCTAATCTTGTCGGTGTTCTTTTGTTGGTCCCTCTAATCTTATCGGTATCTATCATCTTTGGTCCCTCCTAAGCTTGCAAATGAGCCCGACTCGACCCTATTCGGTGTGCTATGTTCTAAATGTTCCCATCGGTTTGGCTCTTGAACTGCTCTACATGTGAATGAGCCCGACTTGACCCACCTTCACATCTCATCATGTAATGTTAATGTACCAATATATAAATCAAAATTCTTCTATGACACAAATTTTTTTACATTTTCTATCATATATGATTTTTTGGTGTTTTGAAAAATATTTCAAAGGTAAATGAAAATGAGCCACATGATGCCATGATTCTTGCTATAAAAAAGATCTTGCATATAATATAGTGTCTGCTCACAGCATGACATTCTCATCTAATTCTTCACAAAGTACATTTGATTTAGCTCAAAATATACATAAAGAAAAGAATATACAAACAAAAATATTGATATATAATAACATAAAATTCAGATTCAAACTAGTTGCCCGAATATTACATTTGTGGGCCTCTCGACTCTCAGCCTCTTCAAAAAATCTCACTGATTTTCTCTCTATCTCTCTTTGTATTCCTCACTTTGTTCTTCATCCTCACATAAGATTCATATTTATACATAATTATGAATTAACTCCAATCCATGATTTGCTCCACACAATTATCAACTAAAATCCAAAATAGATTTATCCCTTATTTGACTCAACTGAGTTCCATTGAAGGAATTCCTAATCCCTAAACTATATACCTAACTCAACTCCACTCATATTCTCAATTATTAAAAGAATATTTACAATAATCCTCACACTCATATTTTTCTCTCTTAATTTATTAAAATGAGCATAATAATTTATAAAATAATTAAAAAGATATCACCCCCCCCTACTTACACATATTTTAATAAAAATCAAGCAGGATGCTCCTGCATTAGACTCCCCATGTAGAGAAGTTTCCATAGACTCATGTCTATGTGGTCTGTCACTTTTTTGTAATAATGTGATAGCCACAAGTCTTAATAACTTGCTCCCTCTAGGATCCCAAACTCTGTTTTGCTGCTGTCCAATTTTTGCTGCAAATATTATTGTAGATATTGCTCCAAATAATCTTTCTTTGGACATTGTTGTAGATGTTGCTGCCTCTTCCATAACTTCATTTATTTTTCCTTTAGTGTCTGCAATTTCTTTCTCTGACATAATTGTTTCCAGCAAGCATTTCAGCCATTCCCTTTGTACTTGTTTTATTTCAAACATATCATCAATATACTGCAATTCAGTTTCAACATAACCTTCTTCTTCTTCCTTGACAACCTTCAATGATTGTATTTTACCTCTTTGATTGATTCTGAAAATCAATTCATCTTCTTCAAACTTTGTATCTTCATTCAAGACAACTCCAAGAGATGGATTGTCCTCTGCAACATCTGTAAAAACATTCAAATTATTAACATCAAAATTACAAGACCCAATGGTCTCATTTAATGATCCAGTCACTAAATCTTCTTCTTGCAGTTATAAGTCTCTTCCAGGACTTAGAAAATCTTCACTGTCTTCCTTCCCAATTTCCAGGGTTATCTCCATTGTGCCAATCACCATGATATAATGGTGATCCTTCACTATGTTTTCAGCTAAAATAGTTTCCTTTTCATTAAATTCTCTGCCATTTTCCATTTGCTGTCCTTATTTGCCTACATAGTTAACACATGAATTATCGGTATCAAAATTACAAGATTTCAATGTCTCTTCCTCCTCTAGAAACATCTCAATATGCTGCTTTGAGTTTTCATTTAACTCCCTTGTCAGCACATCAGTATGTTGATTTAAATTCTCCATGAGACTGTCAGCTAGTATCTTTTTCATATCATCTGTTTCCAGAATATCTCCCTACTCTTGTTCACACAATGAACTCCTTTACTTTTCTGAATCATTCTTACATCCTTATCCTCTGTTTCTTAACTATCATTCATGACAATTTCTTTGTCTTTCACATTCAACAATTTATCTTGAGTATAGATCCTCTGCTTTTCCAACTCTCTTCTTTGAAGATCTAACTTTCTATATAGATCAACAATTTCAATGGGAGTAGAATTTGGAAACTTTACACGACTTTCCATACCTTCACTTGTTGTTGACCAATAATTAGATGACCCTTCTTCCTCTACTTCAATACTTTGTTTCATATTTCCATGAGACCCCTCTGTCTCCTTTTCTTTCTGAGATCTTGCTATCTCAGCATTAATCTGAACAGATTTCAGATTCAGCTCCTTCTCTTTAACAAACTCTAAGGCTCATTCATCATCATATGATGTACCTGCAATCATACAAAAATCATTAGTTTTAAAACCACAAGAGATTTCAGTCTCATTTGCTTCTCTTGTCAACAATTCTTTTGAACTATTCCAATATTCCATGAGATCTTCCTCATTGATATCTTCACCCAGGATTTTACCCTGTTTTGGGCCACAAATGGAAAATTCCATTTTCAACTCAGCCTCTCTGAGTTCTTCACATCTCAATTGCTCACTCACCATATGCTCGAGCTTCCTCAGCTCCTCTGTCAACTGTATGTTTACCTGTTGTTCCCTCTTTGTGTGTAGTCTCTTCCATTTCACTTTCTTCCTCATGGTCCAACCATGTCTCTGATCTTTATTTCTCTGCAACAATTCCATCAATAACTCAAGGTGAACTGTTATCTCAACTTTCTCCCTCTCATACTTTTCATTAGTCAACTACTGACACATGCCATTTGCCTTGGCATTTTCCTTCTTCTTTCTTCTGTTGCGCTCTTTCTCAGAACCTCTGAAATGACTATCAAAAATCATCTTCTCCTCCTTTGTGAACTTCTTTTATTCACGTGTGGATTTCATTCAATCCAATTTTTAGCAAGCCTTCCTACTTTCCATCCAACAATGCAAGCTATCTTCCTGTGCTCGACCTCTTATGGTTCTCTTCCTTGGAATCATTTCTGGAAACTCTCTTGCTTCTCTTTGCTACAAACAACAACTGTAGTATTTCATGTGTTACAATAACCAACTCTTTGGGTGTTGGGCTCCGCCGATCATGCACCCAATTACATTCAAACCTTTGACTTGGTTTATGACTCTTTGACTCCAGAATTTACATCAAATCTTCATCTTGGCTGAAAAATACACCCTCTTGTACAATAACTCAATGGTTTAACTTGAATCAAACTATCCAAATTTTCATTTGACCTTAACATCTCATTCGACTTCAAGGCTTGACCCAATAATTACAATAGTGGATATTTTTACTCTAATTCAAATTATACAACATACCAATTAACATCCACCCTTAACACATTTTCATGATGTAAAATCTTCACTCTCTCTCATACTCCATTCTTATGAAAATATCATCAGTCACCCATTATCACTTCACATGATACTTAAGCCTTTAAATTGAAATGCAATCCATTTTCCAAGATTTATTTTATGGTGAAAATAAATAAACTGTTTAATATTCAAAAATACCTCTTTGAAATGAATGATCATACCTTATGCTCCCTTCAAGGTTATTAATAAACCTTCTCTTTGAAATTTCAACTCTCTGGATTTCACTTTCCTGTGTTGTCTTTATCACTGTAAATATTCACATGCCACTCATCATATTAGTCTAAATAGTTTTCATGCACTTCCATGCACCATACAACTATACATTATAAATTGTACATCAATTCACATCTCTTCACTTGTGTACATAGAACAAGTTTTTCATGTTTTCAACCTCTTTGATGAATAATGTACAACTCGTACATTGTGTTCATCCTGAACAACACCTCCTTAGGCGCTGCCATATGATGGTAAAAACAAATATTCTACAATCATTGAGAAATTGTGGTTTGTTTTTGTTTTCAACCTTAAACACAAATCAAAAGAATTCTCCCATTTCCAACTATAAGCCTTTGTCCAAAATGACGCAGCCAAAACTGTGAAGAACCCACACTATGAATAATAAGCCATCTAAAATGCATGTTTCTCTTTATATCACCCAGGATAGCGCATTCTCCTTTTCCATTCATTTAAGCTGAACTTAATTTCCTTTAAAATTACTATGGTGATAAAACCTTATACATCCTCATTTAAAATATTTCCACTTTAATTCTAATTATGGTTTGAACAACATGTTGATATATATATAAATTATTCCCTAAAAAATTCTTCTCTATAATTTTGATTTTGGTTAAGAAAAAATGTCAACATATAAGATGCTTGCCCCACAATTTTACTTAACATACCTTTCCAATTTTCTGCACCCTTCTAATTTGTCTGAGTGAACCTACTCTCAACCCATTGACTAGTTTCTTCACAAGCAAGATCTCCAAATGTGCTTTCAACATTTCTGTCTATGCGGATTGAAAATTTGCAATTTTAGTTTTACTTCTCCATGCCTTTAATTATCGCAGATCATGATTGTGCTTGCAATCATTGAGATCCACCAGTCTCCATCTCTCCTGACACACAACTTCCTTTCTATAGTACAAGCTTGGATTCATTACACATCACCTTAACTCCGAGTTAATTCTCCACATATGATGGAACTATTCATTCCTTACCTCTTAGTGTGCAACTCTAATTTCCATACGTAGAACCAATGAGTCTTATTTGAAACTCTACAGTTCACAATTTCCTTTTATAACTTCATTAATTAACTATGAAAACATCATCTCATTTCAAATTTTGATATAACCAATTGTCATCGTTACCATCCTTCTTGATGTGGACATAATAAAGTGGCTATGTTGAAAATGTATTACCAAATATGGAACAACGTACTTGGAAGAATAAATCGAGTTAACACATAAACCAAATTAGTTGCACCCAAGTCACGTGATTTCAAATTGGATGTATCTTGTTTGTTAACACAGATATCAAACACTGCTGAGTTGCCTTCTTGTTTGAGACCACCGTCCACACAAATCATCACAAATCCATCAAAAAAACATAACCAAACAATACGATGTCAACTGGTTAAAAACATATCGGAATACACTATCGATATTAAAGGTTTACGCAACCTCCACGGGTCTGTGTGAATGCCTTATGTAGCCTCCATGGGTTTTTAAACTGCACCCACTTATGTCATACCACAGGGCCTGTGATATCATATGGACGCTGCTACCATATGCCACAGATCACAGAGAAGTGGAGTCCGTGTATGTGACCTCGTCGCATATACCATCTAATACTATGAAGACTGTCTTGCTCCCATGGGTCTTGTGTTAATATCTACGCAGCCTCCATGAAAATTTAAACCGCACATTCAACCGCATTTGCAAGTCACCCTTCACCATTCCGTCGAGGCTGTGACAATGCAAATCCGTGTTGCATAAACCATCACAGCAACCAAAGAAAATATAACCAAAAGCAATACAATTATGGATCTTTATTGCATACTATTCATTACCGTGACTCCACAGTCTATGTTTAAATGGTTTACGTAGACTTTAAACCACATACCCCAAGATATTACCATGTGCCATACGCTGCTATTACCGCATGCTATATGCTTCCCATGAGTTATAAAATGCGTTGCCTGTGGTAACATTACCTGCGTCCACATACCTAGCCGCAACTACGTTACTGTTGCTCCCTCACTCAGTCTCCAAGAATTAAATCAAAATGAAACTTGCAGACTACAAGTTTTGGTTTCCAATTTGGAACCACACCAAGCACTTACACTCCATAATGCACCAATTGTCCTGCGTTCACAACTCTCATACAACATATACATATATAGTTTGCAGACTCAATGCATCACAATATTTTACATAATTCAATCAACTCTCTCTCAGGCAATCCAACCTACTCTCCTCGGTCACAACAAGAAATCAAATAGAACAGCCTCAACATAGGAGAGACTCATCCTCAAACTCATCTCCTTAGGCTCTGATACCAAATGATGCTAGGATTCTACTATAAAACAGACCCTAGCATATAATAATGTCCATGCTTCCTTATTCATCAAAATACTTAAGAAAACTCTTCATTAAAACTACATTTGATTCAACTTAAAATGTACATAAAGAAAAGAGATCCATACAAACAAAAATACTGATATATAATAACACAAGAAACTCCTTGGCCAAATATTACAATGGATGGCCTCTCGACTCTTGGCCCTTTTATAAAAGCTCTCAAACCATCTCTCTCTCTCTCTCTGTATTCCTCACTATTTTTCATCCTCACACACTCCTCATATACATAATAATTAATTTATTCCAATCCATAATTTCCTCCACACAAATCTCATCTAAAATCTAAATTAGATTTATCCTTTTTTGGACTCAACTAAGTCCCGTTTAAGGAATTCCTAATCCCTAGATTATCTAAACTCCACTCATATCCTTAATTTATTAAAAGAATATTTACAATAATACTCACTTACAATTTTCTCTCTTAATTTATTAAAAATGAACAAAATAAATTATAAAATAATTAAAAAACCTCAACCCCTAAATCACACATATTTAATAAAACAAGCAAGATGCTCTTTGCATCAGAACAACATACGACTCCACCTAGGGATAGTTCTTTTTTCCATGGAAGAGCCTGTCCATTGGGTATTAGGGGGCGAGTTGGCAGTGACATGTGAATAATGAGAAATCACGGTATTACAACGTTCCACGAAGTTGTGCTTCTCTCCACCTAGATCTTCCAAAATGAATGTGTTATTTGACCTTGCCTCAGAGATCTTGTATGGACCATACCAGAGGTCAAATTTACCATGCTTCCCCTTTTCTTCTCATCTGGTGTCCCATCTTAGTACCAAATCTCCTGCTTGAAAGAGAACTTATTTTGATTTTATGTCAAATATAGACTTCATCTTTTCCTGATAAGTAATCAAGTTATTCTTGACTTTGTTTCTATTTTCACTTGATTCAATTAGTTTGTTCAATCTTCTTACTAGAGCATTCGGTTCTTCCCGGGGCTTCTTGAAGGAAAGAAATCACTGGTTTGGCCAGCTGAGTAGGAAATATCGTATGAGTTCCATAAACCAGTTCATAGGGAGACTTCCCAGTAGATCTCTTGGTAGTGACTCGAATTTCCCAAAGGGCATACTTCAACTTCATATCCCAATCCTTCTGATTCTCGGAGATTGTTTTGTTCAAGATTCTAACCAATGTCTTATTTGAAGACTCTTCCAATCCATTCCCTCGGGGATGATATGCTATGGAATGTGATAAAATCACATTATATGTTTGACAGAAATTAATGAAACGAGAAGAGTTGAATACTTGAGCATTATCAGTCACAATTTTGACAGGACATCTGAATCTTCTGAAAATGTTTTCCTCTAGAAACTTCATCACCACTTGGTCATTCGCCTTCTTAGTGGGTATTGCTTCAACCCATTTTGTAAAATAATCAGTGGTAGTGAGAATCCACTTGAACTATCCGCTTGATGGTGGATTGATCTCTCCAATAAAATCCAATCCCCATTGCCTAAAAGGTCCTTCAATAAATATTGTGATGAGAGGTAATGGAGCAAGTTTTTTCTTTTCAGAAAACAACTGACACTTCTGAGAACTTATGACCAATCTATAAACATTTGCAAACAGGGTTGTCCAATAGAAACATGACTTAAGAATTTTATGAGTAGTGACCTTCCAACTATAATTTCCTCCACACGGACTCTCATGATATTGTTTGATGACTTCAATAGATTCTCCTTCGGTCAAACATAACAGCAAAATACCAGTAGGATCTTTCCAATATAGCTTTGCTTCTACAATAACATATAGCTGAGACTTGATCTTGAGAGCTCCGTATTTTGTTCTATTCAGTGAATTTAGACAGGCAAAGAAACACAAGTAATGCACAATATCTTTATACCAATCATAGCACAAAAATTTGTATTGGATACCTATTTTGAACTTGATTTGACCCTCTTCATTTATAGCTCCATCCACTGGTGCTAACAGATTAATTCCCAAGGCTTGAAAAATTGTCTCTGTCAACAACTTCGCTAACCCCTATCCCTTGACCAGCTTGGTGGGTTTGATGTCCAAATCATACTCTTGGATTTTTGCTATCCACTTCCCCCTTTTTCCTTCAAGATCACTTTGGACTAGCACATCCTTCACAACAGAATTAGGAACATAAGCAATTATTTGGTACTGAAACACATAAGTCCTGAAGGCTTTCAGTGCTTTGACCAAAGCATATACTTGTTTCTCCAGAATATTGTATTTGAGCTCAGCATCTCTGAGAACTTTGCTGAAAAATGCAACTGGTTGCTCCTTATTGTCTTCATTTTTCTGCAACAACACAACAGCAATAGTAGTGGGGGATGGAAATGAGAATACCTAAAAGGCTTTTTGATAGTCTGGGCTAATCAAAACTGGGGCATCCTACAGTGCCTCCTTTATTCTAGAAAATGCATCTCTTGCTTCCTTATCCCATGTCACTTCTGTATTTTCTTGAAAATATCTGTTATACTTCTCACAGTCTTAGCATAATTGGGCACAAAACTCCTTAGAAAGTTTATTTTTCCTAAGAATCTCTGGATATCCTTCTTGCTTCTGGGTAAAGGAATAGTCTAAATGGCTTCCACCCTTGCTAGGTCAATATTTACTCCTTGTTTAGAAACTATGTGACCCAATAATTTACCTTCTTCTAAGGAAAATAAAGTTTTCCTGGGATTTAATGACATACCAAACTTTTTTCACTTTTCATTTTTTTTTTGCAAATGCTCCAAGTGTTCATCATCTGACCCTGAGAAAACAGTTATATCATCCAGATATATAACTACAAACTTGTCACCAACGAAGGCTATATCCATGGCCCTCTAAAATTTTGCACCTCAGTTCATAAGGCCAAATGGAATCCTTTCATACATGAAGGTTCCCCAAGGTGTAATGAAAGAAATCTTCTTCTGACCTTATTTTTTCTACTGCTACCTGATTATACCCAAAAAAATTGTCAACCATAGACAACTTGTGAGCTCCTGTCACCTTCTGTAATAAATAATCCATTTTCGGCAAAGGATAATTATATTTTAGAGATGATCAGTTCAAGTTCCTTAAGTCTACACACAATCTTATCTCTCCATTCTTATTTCTTACACGGACCAGATTAGAAACCCAGTCTGAATATCTGAGAGGGACTATAATTTTCGCCTGCAACAGTTTCTTCACTTCTTTTTCAATTGTAGCTAATAGCAATGGATTGATATGTCTGAGCTTCTGTCTGTGTGGTTTGAGCCCTTCCTTCAATCGAATATTATGTTGATTGATGCTTTTTTCATATGTTTTCAGGTCTTCATACAACCAAGAAAACACATCCATATATTTCTTAAAAAGATCGATGTATCTTTCTTTGTAGTTTTTGGGAACACCTTTGAACAATTTCACTATTTTGGGTTCCTGTTGAGTTCCCAAATTACAATATTCCATCTCTTCTTCTTGATGTGTTTTATTTGAATCAACAACAACATCATTAGCATCGAATAATATTTCAAGGGGAACTAACCCTTTGGGGAGCACATTACCTTTCAATCGGATAATCTTCTGTTCACCTATTGACTGCTTAAGGTTTCTTATTTTTTCTTTTTACTCTGTTTGTTCTTCCTCTTGGTCTATCTCAACGTCTTCAAAGTTTCCAATCATGGTTAGGAACTGACTTATCTATTCATCATCGTCAAAAACCTGCCAATGTTTCACATTGTCAGGGATAGAAGGTTTATGCCTAATTTCAATCTCATACCTTAACCTTGGATTTACTGGAGGTTTGAATGTGATCGCTACAACTGCTAAAGAATCAGACAATCTATTCTCCTCTATCGGAATATATTATAGATTGAATGCTTCAAAATATTTTTCTACTAGATCCCACACTTCATTCCTATATGATCTCAATCTCGGATGCTTGGTTTGACAATGATTTTTAATCTTCCTTATTATCAATTCAGAGTCACCAAAAATTGAAATACATTGAACTCCCATCTGTTTAGAAACTTGAAGGCTTGAGATTAAGGCTTCATACTCATCCACATTGTTTGTTGAATCAAACTCTAGTTTAAAAGAGAAAGGCATGAGGTTACCTTCTGGTGAAATTAGCATGAATCCATCACCTGCGCCCTCCTTGGAGTAGGCACCATCAAAGTAGCACTTCAAAATATTCCTTGAGTGTAGCTCATTATTTACAACTACTGAAAAGCGTTGCTTCCCTATGTATTCAAAAAATTCTACATCTTCATGCAGCATGAAACAAGAAAGGTCTTCTATTTCTTGACTATAAATGAGGGAATTTCCTGCATCTTTCTTGGAGGTAGTCTTCAAAAACCTTGTTTCCCTATACAACCTCCTTTCTTCACCATTAAAATCCAGAATGATAGCATAAGTGAAATCTAATTTTAGTACAACTCCCAACTTTTCTCCCCGAGATCTTGACAGGAGCATTCCAAACCTGGCTGGGATGTCAGCAACCACTACGTCCATGACTATACTCTTTGCTGAGATTTGTGCCAACGAAACTGCTACATCTTTAATTAACCCAACACATTTCACCCTTTTAGAATCAAATGAATATAGATCCCTATAAGTTTTAGTAATCTGCAAGTTAAGTTCCTTCATAACGAAAATGACATGAGATTATGGGACGTTCCTTAGTCCAACATGCAATTATGTAGAGTATAATCATGAAGTTACAAAGAAATATAGAAGGGTGGAACAAAGGGATCTATTTCTTCTACATGAGGACCAAAGGTGACCACTAGCTTTTCTTCTTGTAAGTTCACTATGTCACTTATGCCTTTCACTTGTGTGAGATTAATAAATTCTAAAATTTCTTTCTTGTAAGTTAGTATTTTGGCTAATTCTAGAAGAGGCACCTAAATTTTGACCTTCTCCAACTCTTTTGTCAAATTGAAAGCATGAGTTTTCTTAACGTTCTTTTCAGGTTCTTATTCACTCTTTCTAGAATTTTCTTCTTGTTCGAGTACAGGAACAACTCTCTCCAAGATATTAGTGTCAACTGATTTGTTCTGGGACGATTCACCCTGCTGCACATTTGTTCTATTAAGTGAATTTACAGGTTGTTTCTTATTACTGACTTGTTTCATAGGGTCCTTTTGTAGTGGAGTCGCCATTGGAGGAGGAATGGAACCTTTTTTTTCACCTTCATTATCCTGCACTCTAGATCTCTTTCTAGACCTCAAATCATACTTTTTATGTAACTCAGCTTGCATGAAATCTGTGAATTGTCTACAATATTCATCCATTTCATCTTTATCAAAAGAGACTTCAACTTCAACATATTCTCCCTCACAATATTTCTCTTCATCCTCTTCTATTGCATACATATAAGATACCTGATCCTTGGCCTCCCTTCGGTCATCTTCTGTTGGCTCTTTGGGTGATGCTTCTATATATAATGGAGCTTGAACCTGGTCTTGATCTCTTCTTTCCCTATGCAAGATTTGCAGGCAATGTATTCAGAATTGAGGGTTAAACCCCCCTCGGTTTTGTTGTACTTGTCTTTGCGAGTTTTTATTTTCCAATTCCATCTTAGCTAGCTTATTTGTCAGTTTTTTTATCACCTTAGTCATATCTTCAATTCTTATATCTTGTGATGATTCTTCTTTTTCTTTCCCCTTCTCTTGAAATGGTTGTTTCCCTTTCGCCTTTCCAGCTGCAGTCATATTAGCTTCAATCTCTAAATCATATGTCTATATCTGCTCAAGAGTATGGGCTCTTCTATCTCTCAATGTAAATCTAAAATCAGCTTCAAAAGCCCTAGTAAAAACTACCTTTTCTCCTACAAGTGGGGGCTTCATCTCTATAGGTAAACTATTGTACAATTTGTTGAATCATCTTACAAACTCAGAAATGTTTTCATTAGGCTTTCTTTTAATTTCATTAAACTCTATCATTGAGTAACCATGATCTCTCTTCTCTCCCCATCTCTGAGTGAATTGAGTTTCTAAATCTTCCCAATCATTTATGGAATCATTTGTTAAGCCTTTGAACCATTTCCTAGCCTCTCCACTTAGAGACTACACAAATAGTCTCATAGTCTCATCACAACATCAATATGTTCTACATTTAGATTCTCAGCAAAAGTGAAAAGCAAGGGTAAATGTTGTTCTGCAGTTACTTCATCTTCTCCAGTGAAACAAGGAAGTAATTTGAGGTATTATTGAAGCATGGCATTCATTGGTTGTGGAAGATTTAGTGGTGCATATCTATCCCTAAAGAAAGCTGGTGCTTCCATATTAACAACTTGGTTAACTTCTCCTTGAGTGGTTGAGGTTGATGAACCTGCTGTGAAAGTGAATGAAGGTGGAGGAAAAATTGATATGGCGGTGGGATGATGGACAATAGAAGGGGGACCAACAACTATATTTGGTTGAGCTTGAGTGGAGGTAAGAGAAACAGAATCGAAAGAATGTTCTTCTAACTAAGGTTCTTGAAAATAAATGGGTGTGGAAGGAGTATCTTGTTCCAAGAAAGGGAGTTCCTTGGAAATATCTTCAAACAAAGAGTTATGAGAACTGTTTCCAGGAGCAGGCAATGCAGGATTAGGTATTGAAGGAGTTTCAGGAAAAGTAGGGACTATTTGTTGTGAGCTATCTAACCTCGTGTGAGGCCTTTTGAAAGCCAGAATTTTGAAAATAAAAAACACAACCGAATATTTCCTCCTCACTGAAAAACCAGAGGAAATAATGTGAAAAACCCAGGGAAAATAAACTTTTTTTCTTCCTCCCCGGCAACAGCGCCAGAAAATGTTGTATCTCAAGAAATGATCCCTTGGCTGTGGTAAGGAATCAATGCTTAATACATTTTGTAAATGTATGTCACAATTATAATATCAAATGGCCTCTACTTAACACCTTTGGAATCTAATTATTTAATACACTCAATAATATGATATAATGAAAGCCTTCACAATGCCATAAAATACTAATATCTGAATGAAATGAAAAGAAGAATTGTAAAGGAAACTTGAAGTGATATGCTGAGAAACAGAATCTATCACTTTTAAGTTTCAGAGGAAATTCATGGAGAGAGAGGAAAATCGAAATAATATGCTGCAAACAAAGAATCTATTACTTTAAAGTTTCATTAGGATTTTGTGAAGAAAGAAGAGATGAGGTGAAGGAGCAAACATTAAGGTTGTTTAACTCTTATTCACAGATGTAATTAAGAGACTGACTGCTACATTAATTCACTTCATTCAAAGAGGAATAAACACAGAGCGAAACTGGAAAGACATATCAACATCAACGGTTGCAGGAAACTTGATCTTCTTTCATTTATTTCTCAGAAAATTCAGTACCAAATTAAAAATCCTCTAGAGGTCCAAAACTCAGAACCTATTTTCTTTATTTGTATCTACTTAAATACATCACAGTGGTTCGTAACTCTTGAACTTCTTGAAACTATTCGAATACCTAAACTGTTAAGATTACTTCTGCAATCATACTTGAGAAAACAAATTAAAACTGGAAATATTGTTCGTTTTGTTGAATTTGATGTTGTTGATGCGTCCTCCAAAAGCGTTGAGGTGTCCTTTCTGGTCATGATGTAGCAGCTGCACAACTCTGTAACGACACGTCAGTACCCAACTTTGCCTATGCCCCTGTGATTCAAATTTTGTCAATCATATCATCTGCTACCTGAATCTGCCTCTTCTTCTTTGATCTGCATCAGGTCACTTACCTGATTTTTTCTGCCGCATTCTACCTATTTCTTCATAAAATGTCGCATAAGCCCGGACTTGAAATCCTTTAGATTTCATTTTGGAACCACATCGCGTTTGTGCCAACATGGCACTTCACATTTCGCCATATTTAACTTGTCCTTAGCGTTTATCTTTTAAAAATTGCGATGTGCGCTATGCGATCGGGTCCCACCTGGCATCACACATCGCACTTCGACAACCTTATCACTTACCTCCCACGGTGATCCTTTAAAAATTTTGATTCGCAATTTGCGATCGGGCCCCACCACATCGCACATCGTACTTCGGCGATTATAACACTTACCCTTCACCCTTAACTTTTAAAACTTGCATTGTGCGATATGTGGGCCAGGGCCACGTCGCACTTCGCATTTCGCTGACTTTAACCTTTTCCTTAACACTTATCTTTTAAAACCTGCGATGTGCGCTATGCAATTGGGTCCCCCCTGGCATCGCATGTCGCACTTCAACGACTTTATCACTTAACTCCCGCGCCTATCCTTTGAAACTTGCGATTTGTGGTTTGCGATTTAATCTCTGTCGTCTATCTCTCTGCTCTAGTTCTGTGCTTTTTTCCCGACCATCCGTTTTTCCTTTTGCGCCTCTTCCAAAAATCTTAAGTGTTTAAGGGAAATTCACCCTTTCTCCACCTTTGGGAAATTAGTTTTTTTGCTCCACAATGTAACCCTCCTGAGCTTATCTGGTGTTCTGCCATGCTGGTCCCTCCTGAGCTTTGGAATGAGCCCGACTCGACCCTGTTCGCCGTGCAATGTTCTGAACATGCCCATCGGTTTGAATCTTGAACTGATCTGCACGTGAATGAACCCGACTCGACCCAGCTTCACATCTCATCACGTAAAGTTAATGTACCAATATATAAATAAAAATTATTCTATGGCACACAAAATTTTACATTTTCTATCATATATGATTTTTTGGTGTTTTGAAAAATATTTCAAAGGTAAATGCAAATGAGCCACAACACCCTCCTTGGGAAAAAATTATTGAGAAGGGATATTACAGTCCTCCCCTCCCAAATGTTGCTAGTCCTCAAGAAGCTGCAAGGCTAGATGCTATAAAATCTGTTCACTCTCCCAAGTGGCATCCTCCACCGACAAATCCTTCCATTGAACCAAGTATTCCCGGATGACCCTGCTCCCCAACTTCCTTTCCTGTGTCTCCAAAATGGCTTTTGGTTTCAGCACCAAGTGTCCCTCATCATCCAAAGGAGGAAATTCAATGGCTATCGTAACCTGAATGACCTTCTTTAGAAAAGAGACATGAAATACGTTATCAATATGACTCTCTGGCAGAAACTCCAACTCATATTATACCTCCCCAACTCTCTCAGCAATCTTGTAATGCCCATAGAAGTGGGGCTTGAGCTTCTTGTACCCCTTCAGCTTTAGTGACGACTGTTGGTAGGGTTGAAGATGTAAGTAGACCATATACCCTACCTCAAACTGCCTCTCCACCCTGTGCCTGTCATCGTACAACTTTAGCTAGTTTTGTGCCACCTATAAGTTGTCCTTGAGAGCTTTGAGAATATCTTGGCTCACTTGCACCTAGTCCTTCGCCCCAGGGGCCCTTCTATCTCCAAAAACCACGTCAGAAAAAGAAAGTGTATCATACCCATAAATAGCTTTGAAAGGAGACATACCAATTGAAATATGGTAGGTGGTGTTGTAGTAGAACTCCCCTAGGTGAAGCCATTTAACCCATGCTCTCTACTGCCTCATTTCATAATTACGCAAGTATCCCTCCAACCACTTGTTTAGGATCTCGGTATGCCCATCATTCTAGGGGTGATAATTAGTCCTGGGTGTAAGCCCAGTCCCCACCAATATAAACAACTCCTTCCAGAAAGCCCCCATAAATTTTTTATCTCGGCTACTGACTATGGTCTTTAGAAGGCCATGTAGCCGGACCACTTCTCAGAAGAACAACTCTACTACTTGGGAAGTAGAAGACCTCGAAAGGGTAACGAAGAAGTGAGAAAACTTGGTTAGTTTTTCCACCACCATGTATATACAATTTTTTCCCTTTATAGCTGGAAGCCTCGTGATGAAGTCCATGGATACACTCTCCCATTTCCTCTTTTGGATAGGGAGTTGTTGAAGTAGCCCAGTTGGGTGTGATAGCTCCCCCTTATTCCTCTAATAGACTACACACTCCTATACATGTCTCAAGAAATACCCCTTAAGTCCCCTCCTTGAGAAACACTCCCTGATGGCACTGTGTGTCTTGAGGAACTCGGTGTGTCTTGCTAGAGGGGAGTCATGTGCTGCTTGCATAATCTTCTCCTTGAGCTAAGATTCAAGCACCAAGTAGACCTTGTCCTTGTAATATATCACATCGTCCATCACTATGAACCTATCATCCCCACATGTGCCATCTAGTATCTCACAAGTATACCTATCCTTGGAATACTCAACCAAAAGTTGATCCTTTCAATCATGAGTGACGTCCATTAAAGAAAATGTTGTAGGCCTCTGAGAGAGGGCATCTACTACTACATTATGCTTGCCCTTGACGTACTCAATCTCAAAGTCATAGGCCTGGATTTTACTCACCCACTTCTGTTGTCTCTCCTGTAATGTCTGCTGCTCTAGGAAAAATCGAAGATTGTTGTGGTCATTCTTCACCTTGAACTGGTTTCCCACTAAATACTTCCTGAATTTGGCCAGTGAATGCATCACGACCAACATATTCTTGTCATAAGTAGAGTATAACTGCTCATGGCATAGCAATTATCTACTCTCAAAAGAAATATGATGGACCCCTTCTGTCAACACAACTCTAAACCCTTCACCAAAGGCATCACACTCCAACACAAATGACTTTGTGAAATCCGACAAAGCCAAGACAAGACAACTTCTCATGACCTTCTTGAGGTGCTAAAAGGCCTCTTATGCCACTTGATTCCACTCAAAGTCCCCCTTCTTAGTCAAATCTGTGAGGGGTGCAAGTTGTGAGAATCCTCTCATGAACCTCCTGTAGTACGTGCAAATGCCCAGAAATACTGTCAAATTAGTCACATTCCTGGTTGTCGGCCAATCTAGAATGATCCTAATCTTTTCCTAGTATACCTTCACTCAATCCTCGCCTATCGTGTGCGAAGATACAACATCTCTGTCATCCCAAACTCACATTTGGACATCTTCGCGTACAATTGTTGCTCCTAAAGTATGCAAAGTACTTCCTCCAAGTGTTGGAGGTGCTCCTCCTCGGTCTCGTTGTAGATAAGAATGTTGTCAAAGAAGTCAAGGACAAAGCTTTGCAACTACCCACAAAACACATGGTTCATACAGGACTGGAATTTAATCAGAGCGTTCGTTAGCTTGAAGGGCATAACCAAAATGTTAGTGTATCCATAGTGGCAACGAAAGACAGTCTTAGGGATGTCCTGCTACCTCACCTGAATATGGTGATACCCTGAGCGCAGAGTCTATCTTAAAGAAGTATCTCGCTCCCCTAAGCTCATCCATCCACTCATTAATGCATGAAATGGGGTATTTATTCTTCAATGTCTTCTCGTTGAGGGTCATGTAGTCAATGCACATGTGGAGAGTCCCATCCTCCCCCTTCACCAACACCATGAAAGAATAAAAATGACTCGAGTTGGGTCTTATGTGCCCCAATCTCAAAAACTCCTGTATCACCCTCTTGATATCATCTCGATAGGATTTTGGATGCTTATACAGAGTAGTAATGACTGAGTGCACCCTCTCTATCTCAATAGTGTGCTCGAACCCTTGGTCTGGTGGTCTACCGAGAGGAATTTCCCCAAAACTCCCTGGCGTCTCTCCAACAAGGCTAGTATGTCTGGATGAACAGGTTCTGTCGGAGCCTCTCTCTTTGAAATCCTAAGCTCCATTGCCCACTCTGTTGGGTGCTAGTTTTGTAAATTTTTCCTACACTTATCTTCCTTATTTTTCCTCATAACCATAACCAATGGGAGTATCTTTACCCCTTTTCCTATCTTTTTACCCTAATTTGTGTTGTTTCACCTTGCTTTCGTTACTTTGCCAATTCACCAATTATTATGATATATCATACATTTTTATGACTAATTGATGGTGAATGTTTGGAGAAGATCGATGGTCTTTGTGTTGTATTTTCAATTGTCATTTATAGCACAAAAGGTCCTCAGCACGAAGTTCACAGGAGTAGTTAAGAGGGTGTTGTTACAACAAAGTGATGTTGTTACACCTTGCTGTTACAGACCTGCCGGCAAACTGCTGTTACACTCTACTATTACAAACTCATTGGCGAAATGCTGATACAATTGTACCGTTGACTGACCTCGTCAATAATTATTGTTGATCTGTCCTCTGGCCGTTACACTACAATTTTGATTCCATTACGATAGCTGTAGAAGTTGTTTAGCATTGTATTTTTGGGATAACAGCTTAAGGGCAGTTTTGATTGTAATCTTTTATTTTCTAGTCAGAAATTTATTAGGAAGTGGTTATAACTATATGTGTTCTATTTCGATCAGCATGAGAATCATAAGATTCTCATGACTGATGTATCCCTGGATTTTCTGATGTAACCACTATATAGTTCTCGGCCCTAGAGGTCGAGAGATTAGCGGAGAACAACATTATTTTGGCTCTATAATTGTGTTTAGATTAATACAAATTATCTTGTTATAGTTGTTATATATGTTATTCTATTTAGTTTCCGTTAAATTTCTTTCTCTACCTACGCCCTGCTAGGGAAAAAGGGCCCTCCTTCTTAGCAGGGATTGCAATGAATAAATTAGTTGTGGGTGTGTAATTGTATTTCAGTTTATGTATCAATAAAGTTTTGTTGATGTTGTTCAGCTGAGAATATATTTGTTTCGATTTCAATACTTTATATGATGTTACACATATGATACTAGAGACACTAGTTGGGTACTTGTTGTGTGGCGAGCTAGATAGATCAATTGAAGTGTGATTTCAATCTTGTAGATCCTTTTATTTCTGCATGAGTGATTTATTTTCAGCATTTACTTCAACAATGATTTCTTTTCTTTAGAATTGCTTCTGATTGGTGTATCAGCACAGATAGTGCAACTGTCATTGGAATAAACAGACATCCCTGGATTGATAATTAAATGTGTTGTTCAGTCATTTAACAATGATTTATATAGCCCAAAATTTTGGCGCCGTTGCTGGGGATGGCAGTGATGATCCAGTCAATAAGAGTCATTTCTTAGAAGGGTAATTTCTGTGTGTTTTCATAGAGAGTCTCCAGCGACACAATTTTCGGGTAGTAAGACGAGAGGTAAGAACCTACGCAGCACTCTGACAGACTTGAGCGAGCTCACCAATGTCTTGCTAGGACACTAACAGGTTGAATTTCTGAGCATTTTGTTTTTTTCTTAGAGTGTCTCCAGTGCCACAATTGTCGGGGCGGTAAGACGAGAGGTAAGACCTTGCGCATCGCTCTAACAAACTTGAGCGGGCTCACCAATGTCTTGCTGGGACACTTAGGAATTTAATTTTGGGTGTTTTTTTTAGGGTATACAGTTATTGGGTGGTAAGACGAGAGGTAAGAACCTGCGCATCACTCTAACAAACTTGGGCGGACTCACTGTTGTAGAAATTGAAGCACTTATAGGATGAATTGATACGCATAGGGCCCATGTGTGCCAGTAGGACAACATCAACATCTAAAAACACCCCCCACTCTACTGACTACAGGAAAGATGGGTCATAAGAAGGAAAATAAGAGCGCATATTTGGGAAGGAAAGCATTCTTTGGAGATATGCTTTCAAGGGAAGAAAAGGAAAATTCCACGTCATACAGAGATAATAGGAAGATAGGACCACAGAAAGCATCTACCATATCAAGGCCTGGACCATCGGTGTCTTCCATGTCTGGACCTCACCATCCTTCGAACAAAATATCCACTCTTGATATCAAAACTCCAAATTCAAATCAGCAATGGAGAATCATTGATCATGATCTGAGAATTGAAGGACACAGAGAGACCAGTGGGGATCATCAGGGACCTGAGGAACAATGATCAGTTGATCATCAATTGGACGCTGGTAGTGTTGTTAAACAGTTGATCCTGGAGCAGTCTGATCCTTTTATTTGTCAATCTCCAGTGCACTCCGAGGCCATTTCATCCCATCAGGAAGAATCAACTATGGGGGACGAGAATGTCAAGACAGATAGCTCGGTTACTTTTGAATTCCCAATAGTAGTAACATGGGATGAGGTTCCTATGAAGAATATCCCTTTATTATCCCTACCATCCTTTCAGGGGATGGCTGTTGAAGATCCTGATACCTTTCTATTCGAATTCTATGTGCTGTGTAGAGGTTATGACTACACTTCAGATGCCCAAAAGTTCAAATTATTCCCTGCTACTCTGAAAGGAGCAACATTAAAATGGTTTATCAGATTGGGTGCTGGCACGATTTGAACATGGAATGACATGAGAAAGGCCTTCCTATTTAAGTATAAGGACTACTGTCGAACCAGGGATTTGAAGGACGAAATTTTCAGAATTGCACAAAAGGAGGAAAGCTTGGAAGGCTATCTGGAGCGATTCCACTACGATTTATAGAGGTGATGAGGGAGCATTTGGCTTAGAAAGCTCATTGTACTTTAGTAGACATAGGGGTCTTATGATTTCAATAAATTTAGATTCCTATGTATTAAATTAATGTAATTATTAATGTTTTTGAGTGATTTTAATGAGAGATATTTAGAATTGGAATTAATTAAATATTGTGAGGCATTTTGTAAATATTTTCGAATGTTGGAGAACATGAGAGAATTAGGGGATAAGAGATTTGGAAATTAATTGTAAATCTTAGATTAGGAATTGGTTTCATGATTTTGTGGATGACAGAGGATCCTTAGGGATTAGTTGAGTCAAAACAGGACGTAGAGGATATTCGGGATTTTGTTGAGAAGATAGATTATCTGAACCAAAATTGGTTACAAAATCTTTTGTATAAAATGATAAACCTCAAGGCATTAAAAAATAGATCATATAGGAGGATAAAAACGATCCTTAGATAGGATTAGATAGATTTTTATTGTATCCTATGGGCATAAAGAGACAGAGGCCACTGATATAGAAAATCAGGCCAGAAGAGAAATTCTGTGTAAATATTTGATTGTTAATACAAAGAACTCAATTTCTGAGTTTGTAAGGAGTGTAGTGTGTTAATTAATTTATAAATGGGTGTATGCATCAAAGTATTCGCATAACATATGTGTGCAGGTGTGTTCGAGGAGAACCAAAGATAGAAATTGAATTCACATGGAGTTCGATAGATTCCCTTCTGGAAGGCTGTGTGACTGTAAATGAACTTTCATTTGGAAAATGTTAAATCGGATGATTTGTATAAGACAAAGAAGGAGTCAATTCATTTGAATTTAATAGTGGGGTTTCTATGTGAAATAACCTTGATGGAATGAAATCCAAAATTTGTGAAACAACCAATGATCTAAGCATGTGCAGAAAACTGGTGTATAGCGTGCAGAACTTTGAAGTGGTCTTCAAAAGGTGGTAATGGTATATCACATAAATAAAAGACGGTAAGTGGTATTCTTCTGTATCGTGTGATAAACTTCAGGAGGAGCCACAGAGCATGCGATGGCGATTAAAAACCAATTTTATCGCAAATGTTTGAAATGTTAACTACCTTGTTGAATTAAGTGCGATACTCAGCGATATCCATCGGATCCGATACAACAGATTAGACGGTGGAGATTTGAAGCTAAGGGAACCTCGGTAAGTGGGGTAAGAGCGAAGATTGAAATATGTACAAAGGTTTATGTTATTACATGGGAGATAACATAGTGTTTGAGGTTAACGAAATTCCGCCAAGTGTATGTGATATTTTATTAATACGGGCATGTGATAATTCGTTTAACTAAAGTGTAGAGTTATAAGAGTAAATCCTGAAGGGAAAATGTTTCCGATAAAGGTCTATAAAGGTAAGAAATAGATGGGCAGAGTAATTCCTATAGGTTTAATTTAAAGATTTCAGAGTTTGGATAAAGTGGATTTTTACCATGATAATGTGAATTGAAATCTTGGGAAATTTAGTATATGATTACTATGGGTTTTTGCGGCTTAGGTTGCATTATTTTGGTAGCAGAGCAGATTAATGGTAACTTTTATAAATGAATATTGCAGATTTGACTATGCAAAAGACATTTGACAATGAAGTAGAACGAGGAGATTCTATGTGTGGTAGTGATTAAATAAAGAAAATGTGCTATGTAGATTAACAGAGTTATGTTTTGAAAGATGTGTATACAGGTAAAATGGTGATTACATAAATGAAGAGGAGATCAGATTTGAATCTGATAGACAACATACACTTAGAGATAAAGTGTAGCAGAGTATTGGAAGAATTTGCAGAAGCAAGGAATTAGAGAACAATCCATTCAAAGTGAAAATGAGCGGTGAAATAAGATCACACAAAGATCTTGAAGGTGAGGTGTTATGTGTTATTTTAATCTAGTTTGAAGATTATGTTTTCATAATTCAGGTTGCAAACAGATAAAGAGAATCTCAATAAAAGAAGATTACAGTCTTAAAAGCAGTGATGAAGGAAGATGGTAATAATTTCTGAATGAAAGCAAAGTAGAGCAGAACCTTGAAGAATTCCAACAGAGATTGGATATAGGGGACAATTTTGTTCTCAAGGGAACAGATGAGTTAAAGCCTAAAAAGAGCAGGGAGAAATTCTCAAAAGAAGGTTCCATTGAAGGGACTAGTGTTTGCCAAAAGACCAAATCCAGAGAGAAGATTGGTGAGGTAAGTTGTAACAAGGAGGACTTGTTATTGCAGAGGCTTAGTGCATATCACAGTGAATGAGTGAAGAACTCAGGAAGATAGAGAACAAATATGACTACTGATAGTCATAGCAAAGATGACAGAGGTTCTGAAGAAAGATCAACAAATAAGGAGATACTAAAGACAGGTGATGTTGGAAAGATGGTATGCATAAGTTTTGATTAACTAATGATATTTTGCAGATTGAAATAGATCAAATAAGTTACATGTTTGTATGAGACAACCAACCGAGATATAAATTGATTACAAAGGTATGAAAGTTTGTAGCAGTTGAATAAATGGCAAAGTTTGGCACAAGACTATAGCAGTAAAACTGTAGGAAAAATTTTTGGAAGTTCTTAGAGATTGTAGCATAACCTTATTCCAGTTGAGGCTTAGAATATACAGGGACAAAGGAGTCCTTAAGAGAAGTGAGTATAGAAACTAGCGAGAGAGCAAGATTGCTCAATGCAAGTTCTAAGGAAAAGAGGACTTGGAAATCAGACAGAGGAGAAGTTTGGTGAGAATATCAACTCAGAAGGGAAGTTGATTTGTTGCAGGAATAGAAGCTCACACAGAAGTGAATATGGCTATGGAAATTCATATGGAAGGTTCAGAAGAAGGCTACAAGATGAAGGGAAAAGGTGCTAAAGAAATTCGCAGGAAATGGATGAGTCAAGAAGAGCTTGACAAAGAAATAGCTGAAATAAGAAAAGAATTTGATGTGTTAAGAATGTTGATAGAAGAAAATCAAAGACAAGGCTGGGTATTGAAGGAAAAGACAGTGAAATGGTCTAAATTACAGAGAAGGCTACAACAAAAACAAGTGAAGCAATTGATAGAAAAACTCAGAGAAGCAGAGTCAGAAATGGAAGTTTCCATTTCTAGACCAGAACAAGGTGAAATTCTGGGTGAAGATGAAGACTAGAGATCTGTGAAAGATCTTATGAATTATTGTGATAATTCAAGACAAGAAGAAGTTTACCTTGATGAAGAAGGAATTATTGATGATTTCCTGAACTGTTGGGCAATTTCAGATTGTAAAGCCTTGTATTTTTGTAACTAATGATTTTGATGTGATTACAGGTTATGCAGAGGATGAGAAATATTTTGAAGCTGTCAAAAGTATGGAAGAGTATATTTCAGAAGATAAATACTCTGAAGCAGAGAGTAACGATGAAGAATGTCTCTTGAATGAGAAAATACGTGACTTGTTACAACAGAAAGAAATTAGTAATGCTTTGATATTTGAAGCTGTTGCAACACAAGAACAATTTCTTGTGGAAGAAGGAAATGAAATTCAGTCTGAAGATTTGATATGTGAATAAATAGTTGAGACTGTTAAGCCTTGTAATTTTCAAACTAACAATTTTTGTATAAATGTAGGAATTATAAGTAATGATGAAGTACTTAAGAAATGTCAAAGAGAAATTGCATTTTTGGAGTATTTGCTGGAAAACTCAGAGTATGGCAGTATGATTACAGAGGAAGGAATTCACAGTTATGAACCAGGACAGAGAGAAATCATTAGAGCAGATGATGTGGAGGAGAGACTAGTTGACAATCTCAACAATTCTTTAGAAAGTTCTTTAAATAATCAACACACTGAAGAGTTGATAGAGGGGGAAAACATAGCAACAAGCTAAAATGTTGCTAGAGGAAGAAGAGACACAAAGGTCTTATGATTTTGATTTTACTGATTGTTTTATGATTACAGGTTTTGTTGCAGATGCTAGAGAAAATTTGACACAAGTGAACAATCAAGTAAAGAAGAAAGAAGAAGAATCTATGGAAGTATTTAATCCATGGAACAAAGAGATTAGAGTGTTGGAAAGAATGTTGGAAAGTCAGGATTTCATGCAAGAAGAGGTAACTATGGAAGAGAAAGAGCTCGAAGAAATGCAGAATGTGAAGATGCAAGAGTTAGATGACAACAACAAAAAACTAAAGCAAAGAGAAGGAGATGGCAGTAAATGGCATACTATGTACCAGTCCAAGGAATTGTTGAATAAGGAAGACAAATAAATTGACATAAGTGACAATCGAGAAAAACTTATCAATTGTAGTAAACAGAAGCAAAATATTGTCTTAAAATGCAATGTAGCAGAAACTAAAAAGGTGCAAGACACCAGTAACCGAGAGGGGAAGGATGAAAGGGCGGCAGTAAGAATAAAAGCTCAGAAATCAACAGGTGAAAGTAATCAACAATCAGAAGATATATTAGACAAATAAATTGAACTGATAAGAAGGATAACGATGAAAGTGTTTTAGAGGAAGACAACAGCAGGAAAGCAAAGAAGCAGCAACAAGAGAAAGACAGTAGCAGACTGTAAAAACATAGCTAGTGGAGCAAAGCAACATAAAGTGTGGAGACCTGGAGAAAACCAACAACAACAACAATAAACGAAAAATTACAGAACAAGGCATGGGATCCAAGAAGACAAAGATTAGAAGCACATGATCAGGAGATCATGATTATTTTCAACCTTAGGAGTCTGATGCAGGAGCATTTGGCTCAGAAAGCTCATTGCACTTTAGTAGACATAGGGGTCTTATGATTTTAAGAAATTTAGATTCCTATGTATTAAATTAATGTAATTATTAATGTTTTTGAGTGATTTTAATGAGAGATATTTAGAATAGGAATTAATTAAATATTGTGAGGCATTTTGTAAATATTCCCGAATGTTGGAGAACATGAGAGAATTAGGGGAATGAGAGATTTGGAAATCAATTGTAAATCTTAGATTAGGAATTGGTTTCATGATTTTGTGGATGACAAAGGATCCTTAGGGATTAGTTGAGTCAAAAGAGGACTTAGAGGATATTCAAGATTTTGTTGAGAACATAGATGATCTGAACTAGAATTGGTTACAAAATATTTTGTATAAAATTGATAAGCCTCAAGGCATTAAAAAATAGATCAGATAGGAGGAGCAAAACGATCCTTAGATAGGATTAGATAGAGTTTGATTGTAGCCTACGAGCATAAAGAGGTAGAGGCCACTGATATAGAAAATCAGGCCATAAGAGAAATTATGTGTAAATATTTGATTGTTAATACAAAGAACTCAATTTCTGAGTCTGTAAGGAGTGCGGTGTGTTAATGAATTTATAAATGGGTGTATGCATCAGAGTATTCACACAAAATATGTGTGCATGTGTGTTTGAGGAGAACCAGAGATAGAAATCAAATTCACATAGAGTTCGATAGATTTCCTTTTGGAAGGCTGTGTGACCGTAAATGAACTTTCATTTGGAAAATGTGAAATCGGATGATCTGTATAAGACAAAGAAGGAGTCAATTCATTTGAATTCAATAGTGGGGTTTCTATGCGAAATAACCCTGATGGAACAAAATCCAAACTCTGTGCAACAACCAGTGATCTAAGCATGTGTGGAAAACTGGGGTATAGTGTGCAGAACTTTGATGTGGTCTTCAAAAGGCAGTAATGGTATATCGTATAAACAAAAGACGATAAGTGGTATTCTTATGTATCGTGCGATAAACTTCAGGAGGAGCCACGTAGCATGCGGTGGGGATTAAAAACCACTTTTATCGCAAATGTTTGAAATGTTAACTACCTTGCTGAATTAAGTGCGATATGTAACGATATCCATAGGATCCGAGACAACAAATTAGACAGTGGAGATTTGAAGCTAAGGGAACCTCGGTAAGTGGGCTAAGAGCGAAGATTGAAATATGTACAAAGGTTTATGTTATTCCATGGGAGATAACATAGTGTTTGACGTTAACGAAATTCTGCCAAGTGTATGTGATATTTTATTAATATGGGTATGTTATGATTTGTTTAACTAAAGTGTAGAGTTATAAGAGTAAAGCCCGAAGGGAAAAAGTTTCCGACAAAGGTTTATAAAGGTAAGAAATATATGGGCAGAGTAATCCGTGTAAGTTTAATTTAAAGATTTTAGAGTTTGGATAAAGTGAATTTTTACCATGATAAAGTGAATTGAAATCTTGGGAAATGTAGTATATGATTACTGTGGGTCTTTGCGGCTTAGCATGCATTAAGAGGTCTAAGTTCAGTAACTTAGATCCAAAAATTATAAAGAAAATATTCTTAAGAGGTTTAAGAGATGATTGTCTGGAGCATATGAACATAATAGGAAAATGGGACATATCACAAGAAACGTTTGATGAGATAATAAAGCTTTGCCTGCGTAACTCAAGAGGATTAATCATGGGGAAAATTTCAGTTCGAGACCCTTCATTTCGGATACAGAAGTCCACAAGTGGTGGAGTAACCAAAGCATAGATCGGGAACTTATTTGAGGATTTTAAAACCAACCTCCTTAGCACTCTCTCTGCCTATATCACTAAGGTACAAATCAAGAAGGCACAATCAGAAGTTGAAGCAGCCTTAGCAATATTCTGTCCCCGATGAAAAAAGAAACATTTGGAAAGAGAATGTGGACTAAATAGTGTCAACCTGTGCAACATATGTGAGTTTGCGCACTCTACAAATCAATGTCCTAAGTTGCCCAGACTGAAGGCGGTACTTCAAGAATTAGGCGAGGATGTTCAATCTTCTTATTTTATTAGATCAAAGAGACCATGGCAGCCACGACCTACATGTATGCCTTCAGATTTTTCTTCTTTTTATCCTTGGAATAATGTTTATAATAGTCAACAATATCCATGGCAGTATCCTACTCCTTCCTCAACATAATTTCCTTCACCATGGAACCAGTGGCCATCTCCTCCACCAATACAATATTCTTCATAGCAACCCAATCCTTGGGGTCAGAACTGGAGAGGCAATGGCCAAGGTCTAGTACCCCCTCCAATACCAATGCAAAAATAGCAGTTACAACTGCCTTCTATTCAAAATCCTACACCTTCTGTCTGACCCCAATTATCTGTACAACCTAACCCCAATCCAAATAATAAGGCAGCCTTGAGAATGGACGCTCTGGTTACCCTCCAGACTTATCTTATTACTCCTATAAGACTTAAGGAGGTTCGGCTTCGATCAAGGAAAGTAATCAGATATGAACATACCCCCATTATTACCGAAGCAAGTGAATCACCCAGGAAGGATATGGATGATTCTGAGGCAGTTGTTACACATGTAACAACTGATACAACACTAGTTGTTACATTTGTAACATCCAACTCAGAAGGGTCTATTGTTCTTACAACAGCCAATCCGAGTAAGGCTGGTACAACTGTGGTAGCTGACTCAGATGTTAGCATTCAGAACCCCCATACCCTCAATGATTAACTGAAACTGGGCTAGTCATACAACCTGAATCCGAATTCCTCAAGGAGCTGCAAAATTTGTGTGTGAATTCTGTTGTTACAACCTCTTAAAGTGCCTATCTATGCTAAAAAAATGAGGGATCTATGCGTCAAAAGACCTGGGAGGAAACCTAAAGACCTTGCTACTATCCATGTCATGGGAAAATTGTCCGATCTTATGATTGATCATCCTTTGTTAACAAAATATAATGACCTAGGGATCCCCACAATGACTGTCCATATTGACAATCATCCCATAACCAATACTTTGATTGATCTAGGGGCAACTATTAATGTCATGACTAAAGACCTCTTCATCTCTCTAGGACTTCATGGACTTAGACCTACACCTACAGTGCTTGAACTAGCAGATAGGTCACGTGTTAAGCCTGAGGGGATGATTGAAGATGTGGTTATCACTGTGGCTTCCTGGAACTATCCGGCTGAATTTCTCATCTTACAAACCAAATCCGACCTGGGGGGTAATCCTTTAATCTTGGGAAGATCGTGGCTAGCCACTGCAAACGCATATATCGGATGTAGGTCCAGATCTATGGTGATCTCAGATGGACAGGCCACTCAGAACCTGAACCTTTATCCCCCAGAAAAACCTCATATGGATTCGAGTAGTCCCTGGTGGGACGAATTTGCACCTGAATCTAATATTTCCCTACCTCTTCTCATGCTTGGAAAAGCACAATACTTTAAGGATGGAACAAAGGACAATATCATTAATGGTTTTATCAGTAATTCGACCCTTGTTGCTTCCATTAGAGATTTGGGAGAAGAAGATGAGAAAGATGATGTAATTATCGAACATCTGAAAACGACTCCACTTACTATCAACAGTCCCATTGAAATCAAACCTGGAAAATGTTTAAACATCAATCCTAACTTGACTGCTGAACAAAAAAAATTGTTGATATAGCTGTTACAGAAATACAAAAAGGCATTTGCATGGGACTATACCAATATGAAAGGAATCCATCATTCCCTATGCACTCACCACATTTACCTTAAAGAAGATTGAAAACCCGTCAGACAACCTCAGCGCCGAAGGAACCCCGCACTTAAAGAGATAGTGAAAGAAGAATTGCAGAAATTATTTAATGCTATTTTCATCTACCCCATTTCTGACAGTCAATGGGTGTCTCCGCTTGTCATAGTTCCAAAGAAGAATGGAAAATAGAGAGTTTGTGTTGACTATAGATAATTTAACAAGGCCACTCAAAAATACCATTTTCCTTTACCATTCATTGATCAGGTCTTGGACACTCTTTCTGGAAAAAAAATCTTTTCATTTCTAGATGGGTTTAGTGGCTATAATCAAATATAGATTGCTCCAGAAGACTAAGACAAGACAACCTTTACTTGTCCATGGGGTTCTTTTGCATACAAAGTCCTTCCCTTTGGTCTCTGCAATGCACCAACAACCTTTCAAAGGGCAATATTAGGTATTTTTTCTGATCTTTTGAATGACTATCTTGACATATTTATGGATGGTTTTACACCCTATGGGGATGCCTTTGAGACATCATTAGCTAACTTGGAAAAAGTGTTGGAACGTTGTGAACAAACTAATGTTGCTCTGAGCACGAAAAAATGCCACATGATGATGACCGAGGGAATTGTGCTGGGACATTTCATTTTAGCAGATGGAATCAAGGTAGATCCTGCAAAAATTGAGGTAATCTCGAAAATCCCAACCCCTAAGACTCTAAAAGAGGTACGTAGTTTTTTGGGACATGTAGGATATTATAGGAGGTTTATAGAGATTTTTTCAAATATTGCATCTCCTCTATTTTCATTACTTATGAAAGATGTGGAATTTGTGTGGACAGGGAAGTGTGAGAAGGCCTTTTTAAAGTTGAAGAACTGTGTAACAACAACACCTGTTTCACGAGGAACAAAATGGGAATTGTTGTTTCATATTGCTACAGATGCATCTGATATGGCTGTGGGTGTTGTTTTGGGGCATATGGAGGATAAGAAACATTATGCCATTTATTACATAAGCAAGAACTTAACTCCAGCAGAACTCAACTACACTGTTACTGAGAAGAGATTCCTAGCAGTAGTGCATGCTATCAACAAATTTCGACACTACATCACCAGGTACCAAGTATTTGTACACACTGACCATGCTGCAATTCGATTTTTAATGAATAAGCCTGTTACTAATGGTAGAGTTACACGATGGTTATTTATGTTATAAGAATTTGATATTAATATTTTAGATAAACTCGGAAAAGATAATGTAGTTGTTGATTTCCTTTCTAGATTAACTATAAGTGATGACTGCACTGCTATTGAGGATTATTTTCCAGATGAGTATCTTTTTTCCATCTCTACTCACTCACCATGGTATGCAGATATAACCAATTACCTTGCTGCAGGAAAATTCCCACACCAATTGTCTTCCAAGGAGAGAAGGAGGATTATACAATAGAGTGCTACCTACTCCTGGATAGAAGGAAATCTATATCACACCAGGCCAGATTTTCAGATTAGGCGATGTGTTAGAGGAGATGAGGTATTTGAGATCCTAAAGGCTTGTCATGAGGAACCTTGTGGAGGACACTTCGCTGACAAGAGGACAGGACATAAAGTACTCTCAACATGGTACTACTAGTCAATTATATTCCAGGATGCCAGGAATTTTGTGAAAGGATGTGATAGTTGCCAAAGGATGGGCCAACCTATGAAATCATATGAGATGTCATTACAGCCTCGGATAGTAATAGAACCATTCGAGAAATGGGCCCTAGACTTTTTGGGGCCAATTAATTCTTCATCATAGCAAAAAGCATACATATTGTTCTGCACCAATTATGTCACAAAATGGGTCAAAGAAAACGCACTAACTAGAGCAACAGAGCAGGCTATTTCAGACTTCCTGTTTCAAGATATTTTTGTTCGCTTTGGGATACCCAGAGAGATAGTGATAAATGGGGGTCCTTAGTTCACATCTCATTTGATCAAGAAGTTGGTTGAAAAGTATGAAATCCATCACAGAATCACTACACCATATCACCCACAAGCAAATGGTCAAGTAGAAAGCACCAATAAAGTCATTGATGGAATCTTAACAAAGACAATAGCCAACCACCGAAAAAATTGGCCGAGAAACTTCCAGAGGTACTGTGGGCTTACAAGACAACATGGAGGAATACTACAGGCTTCTCACCATATGAATTGGTGTATGGTAAGAATCCCTTATTCCCCATAGAATTTGAAATAAAGTCATTAAGAACAACATTGTAGGTCGATCTGGATTTGAGTACAACACAGACTCAAAGATTGAACTAGCTCAATGAGTTGGAAGAGAAATGGTTGGCTTCCATTCAACAGACAGAAATCATTCAACAACAAAGAGACAGATGGCATGATGGGTTTATTAAGAAGAAAAATTTCCACAAAGGAGATTGGGCTCTTTTGCACGATTCAAGGTTTAAAGATTTCAAAGGCAAGCTCTGCACCAGATGGCTAGGTCCTTACGAAGTGGATACGGTCTTTGACAATGAGACTATACAATTGGTCATCATTGATAGTGCTAAGATGTTGTTACTGATTAATGGGCACCGTCTAAGGTTATATCATCAACCCGCTTCGAATGAATCATTTATCAACATTGTCGCAGACTCTAATCTTCATGTTACGACAACAGGGGAACATTCTCCTATGCAGCCTAAAAAACTGAAATTCCAATAAGTGCAGTAGTTGAAAACCACCTTTGTGGTAGCTATTACACCTGTTTAAAAAAATAATAATAATTAAAAAAAATAACAAAATAAAAGAAAAACAAAAATAAATCTCACTGTGAAAACCTCTTTCCACGGTGCAATCAGATAGCTAGTAACAGCTGAAAACCACTCTTGTGGCGACTGTTACACCCATGTTTTTCTTCCTGAAACATCATCTTCCCTTTCTGATCTATTTCATAGGATAATGGTATTCATGTAATTTCTTTTTCTGTACCAATTTCTTCTGATTATTATGTTTTTTGAGAATAATTTAAGGGTTGTCTTGGCTGTTACACATGTAACAGCCAATAGCCAAAAATACTATTCTTTATGATTCATGCCATAAATAGAAATAACCGTGCCAGCCAAACACAACAACATGAGCGCTGCAAGCAGGATGCTGCCAATTCAAAGTCTTCCTCCACGTCACCTTAGGTATGTCATTAAAAAGGTAAATGTTGTCATTGATGATTTGGTGATTAATTGGCAAAGTAATGATACTCCTAGGGGAGGGGATATGAATTGAAATCATTGCAAAAAGGTCGTAATCATAAATATCTATTAAATCCACATGCACCTAATCAATAACAGAATTGCTAATGATGACCGAATCCGGTTGGAAAAGAGCGTGTACAAAATTCCATTACTTTCCATAATGAGCCATTTATGAATATTAGTGTAAGGTACGATTCGGTAAATCCGTAAAAGCCATCACCTCCCATCAACCTCCTCGAATGAAATCTTGCATTCTCATTGTAAACTCGTTGATTGGGATAAGCAGAGACACCGAGAAGCAACGAATTCAAAGAAACAGTGATGTTACAGCAGGGCTAAACAACAAAGAAGTGAATTTAGAAACTCAGTGATATTGCAGTGTGGTCGAACAGTAAGAAGCAAATTTAGAAACAAACAACAGAGATGGGTGGAGCAGCGGTCAAGCACGAGCCGGATTCCATGGATGCCCTGCAGAATTTTCCAGAAGCTTACCATATATTCAGAGATGCTGGATGGGTTGAGTTTTTCCAGAAGCTTGAAGGCTCAGACGAGGCGGTGGAAATTGGATTTTCTCAGAACTTGAACAATAATCAAACTCGAGTAAGGGGCATGCAAGTGGAGGTGACTGAAGAGGTAATTGCCTGGGTAACTTCATTACCAGTAAAGGGGAAAAGGTGGTTTAACAGAAAAATCAATGACTCCTCCTTGAAAAAATACTTCCTAGTAGGGGAAAAAAACTGGAGAAGAAAGGAAGAGGAATTGACAGATTGTCACTTCTTCATCTTTGGGAAGATGTTGCCCTGGGCTTGATCAAATATATCACTTGTGAGGGAAGATCCACGATAGTGTTCAACTATCACTTTCCTCTGCTTAATCACCTTTGGCACCAACAAAGAATTAATCTTCCATTCTATTTGCTAGGGAACATCAAGCATATGACAACAGCAGTGAAAACAACAGCAGACCCAGAGGCATGTGTGACTAATCACGGACTCATTAAGCTAATCGTGCTAGATGCCTTGGGCCAGCAAGGAAAGAATTCAAGCGAAAAAGGCCAAGGACAAGCCAGGGGAAACAAACCACGACTTCAGGAGGAAGTCAAGTAGAGGTGGAAACCCAGACTTGGCTTGTTGGAGTTAGGATTGGAAAAAAGCCTATTGATGAACCAATTGGCAACAGAAGACCGAAACAAAGAGTGAAGGTCAGCATACCTGCAGAACCTTTTCCTACGGTCGAAAAGAAGATGGAATTAGAAGTTTTAGAAGAAGAATTGCAACCCTCCTCATCAGGTAAGGACGAAACCAATGCCTTGCTTTTATAAATTGAAAATATAAGAAAGAAAAATGAGGAATTTAAGAGGAAATTATCTGAGGGGAAGGAAATATGGGTGTCTGTATGCATGACATATTTTCAAGATTTAATGGCAACAGGATATAAGGCCCGTAGAGAAAATGTCATCCCAATGGAAATATAAATAGAATAGCAGGAGGTTGTTACATAAGAACCTGCTGAAGACACTGCTCTTACACAAGAAACGGAAATTAAAGAATAGCCTCCTATAATAATTTACCTAGAAGCTGACCCGCAAGAACCTGTGGAGGCCACTCCTATTGTAGAAGAAACAACATTGGACACTGTAATGTTCCCAAAATTAGCATGAAGCTAATTGGAACATTGATTTTGCTTATATCATCTAGGATGTGAATAAAATGGGTGAGAAGACCCATGAGTAGGAATAAAATCCCTCATAGTGTGAAAGGGATCAATATAGTAGCTTTATTTTTCACCTTCCAGTATGAAAAGGGGAAAATGCATGAGGACAAGGTCAAGTTTGACCAAGTCAAAAACACTACCAAAGAGGGTGTGGATTGCTTGGGAAGACAACATAGTTTGAATGGGAGGAAGATCACTTGGTGGAGGAAAATGTAATGTGTGGGGTCCAAGGCAAGAAGGTTTTCGTTTACATAAAAGGAGGAAGAGGCAGCCATAGACGATTATGTTGAGTATTTCATTTTGGTCTATGTAGACTCTTTTCATTCTCAAGATGTTTAGTAGAGTTGCAGTGGAATTCTTGTTTAGGATTCCTTATCCTTCTTGAGAGGCCTCTTGGAGGATTGCACTTCATTCTTCACAACTAGGCTCAAGGCCAAGCCACCTCCTTCAGCTACAACATTATTTCTGCTGAATTATAACGTTGTGTTGTAGGGTGTTGTAGTGGAGGGTTCCATAACACCATTTCCTTGGCTCATCTTTCAGAGGAATGAGCTTCTATTCATCTGGGAGGATAGTGAGGAAGGTTTTAGAGCTGATTTTCATATCTTGGCACCAGGCCAAGCATCTCCCATATACTACAGCGCAGTCCCTCTCCTTGACTTCGTTATTTCAGTGTGTATCTGCAGTGGGGGTTTGCACCACTATTTTGGAGGGTGAGATCTTCAATGTTAGGATCATCTTATCACTTGAGAGATCTGTTGGAGAAGTTATATTTAAGATTGTGCATGATCTTCAGCCATCTCCATCCATTTTCTGAGTTACAGCTGCTATTCAGTCTTTGGGACTGCAACTCCGGCATCTTGCCAAATTGTAGATTTCAGCCAATCCTTCTAAGGATTGTTGTACTATTGTTTCCAGGGGTTGAGAGCTTGCTCCCCCACATTTCTTGAGCCTTATATGGTTATATACTTGTATTATGATTCAGCATGTTGCAGTGTCTCCAATAAAGTACGTCATTTTAGCCTTATGACATTTCTGTGTAGCAGTGTTTCTCTATTCTCATGTACATGTCTCATTGAGGCTTTCATTGCCTAGCTTGAGTGATTGATTACTCAAATTATTGTATACATTTTCTGCTATAATATCAAAGGGAAGGCTATTTACATATTCTTGTCTCACAACTAATAAAATAACGATGTTATTCCATCTCTTTTTCAATAATTGTTGCAGTCCCTTCATTGGGCACTTTTTCAAGACAACTAGGTGTGGGAGACCTGTTTAACCTACCTAGAGTGATTTCTTTTGAACCTCCTCTTGGATTTCGGTCTTAGCTACATTGATATAAGGGATCTAGGTCTTGGTTTCAAATCCTGTAGCATTCATTCCTGAAAAATACATTTTTCAAGCATGTCTTGCTAACAGATCCCATTTTGGGATATTACAGTGGTATCAAAGCATATTTCTTGGCATAGCCTGTGATTTTTTGCCAAAGAGATCATAATATTGAAGAGGAAGGTTTTTCTCTCATCATATTTCAGATCCATGAAGAACCTCCCCAAGGAGGATAAGCAAATAGAAGAGGAAGAACCCTGCACTTCCTATTCTCATCAAAAAGGAGACAAAGAAATCAGTAAGAAAAAGACTCCATCCTTTGGAGGAGAAAAAATGGATAGGCTTACAAAGCTTCTTCCTAAATTTGTACATAAAATTCATAAAGATTTAAATAAGATAAGAGGGGAGATGAATGGATAATCTCCAAGAGAGTTTGAATCTAAAGAAAACTCTAGATTTTCATATGAGGAGTGTGAGCAAGCAGCCACACACCATAATACACAGTGCAGTCACATGCCCAGATTTTCCATGAGAGAGATGGAAGGAGGAGAAGAGGTTGCTAGGAGGGGAACTCTTAGTGATTTACTGAAAGAGTATGAGTCTCAAACTCATAAATTCCGAGATCATCTCAGTTTTTCAAAATTTTGCAAGATCAAGGTGAAAGGAAGAGAGCGGCAGGATAGATTTCTTCTATCTACTTTTGAAAGTTCACCTACATGTTCAGCCAAATATTGGGTGGAGGAGTTAGATTCCTTCTTGTAGCAGCACCAAATCCCTGAAGATGAAGCCATCAAATTTGCAGCGCTTCATTTGAGAGGTAAGGCCTATTACTGGTGGATCTTTGAATCCTTTTCTTTAAGAAAAGTAAACACTACATCTTATACAAGTTTCACTAAGGCATTAGTGAAAATATTTGATAGGAGGGTTCATGAGACACATATGGTAGAGCTAAACAAGGATACTCAAACAAAAGCCTTGCATGGAAACTCAAAAGCACTTCAGGAAGCCATGGAGGAGGCTGAAAACGTGCACCATACCTTGCTGGAAGAAAGACTTTCATCTCACACTTTGAGCAAGGGAGCATGGAGATCTCCTTTTCAAAGAGGGATCCAATCATTGGGAGGTTTCCCATTCATGTTACAGAGGTTGAGGGAAACAACGCTGTCACATATAGAGATTATCTAGTGCCTCATGCAGAGGAAGGAGGAGCTCTTGCTCCAACTAGAGGGATTCTTGCATCTTTGCAAGGAATTCCCCAAGATCTCATGTGTAGAGATCAAGGCACAACTCATGTTCTACATGTGCCATTGAGGAGGATGTGTGGAACCATGGAGACACAAGGAGGAGGTAGGGAGGAGAACCAGCATCATGGAATGAGGAGTACACACCCCTATCCACTTTAGGAGGTTGATGCACCTAAGAGGATGACTGGATTTCACAGTAAGAGCATGGAAATATTTTTCCATTCATATATGCAATCATCTCTTAATGATGATGTCTCATTTCATGGATAAATTTCACCGAGGGGACCATTGGATTAGCAAAGGAGGATGGATGCTTCACACGTTAAGGCACCACTCATTGATTTCAGAGGAGTGGGGACCTTGGGAGAGCTTGATACAGCGCTGGGAGTCTTGGGTAGGCTCAAGAAGGAGAGACATGACTCTTTTGAAGAGTTAGCACAGCCATCTCTTCTCTCTTTGAGGATGAGAGGAGACTCATCTATGAGCTACTTCCTTTGCATAAGAAAAACATATGGTAAGGGTGTTGATTGTTTACATGATGATTTATATAATGTATGTATATGTCCCTTAACCATATATGTGCAAGATGTTGCTCCAAGGAGGAGCATTCTTTCTTTTAGGCTTCATGGTCTACTTGACGCCATAAGCATGATTGATGGTCATTCCCTAGGAGGACTTGGGGAGGAGGTGTATTATGGAGGACATGCTCACTTCACACCATACATCATTCACTTTCTCCATACTTATGAGGAGATTGGGGCAGCAAGCAAGTGGTTGGAAAGCCACACATTTTATCAATCTCTATTACAGTTGAGAGTCAAGCTGCGTTGGTTACACTTGAGGGACCATTGTCCTTCTCACTTATTACATATGGCAGCAAGCATGATTCTCATTTTGGCTCCCTATGTTTCTATTATTTCTGTCTTTATGAGGATCATGTTTGGGAGAGAGACACATTGGATGGATGTGTCCCTTGGGCTAGAATATCTCCATATTTTTTTTAGTAGATGTTCTAAAGGGAGCATGGGAGATGATATGGCCACCACAGAAACATATTTGTCTCTTTATGAGGGGGGCCATAGGATTGAATGGACTCCATATGATGGTGACTTCCAACTCATCATATATGGAATGGTTTGGGCCAGCTTGATTTGCAGCGTTGGAGGAGAGATCTTTGGAGATATAGTCCTCATTTTTCCACTTGATGGCAACATTGCTGCAGCCCAAGATCAGCCAACACTCTACACTTATCATAAGTGGATATATGCATGGGGTGGGCTACCTTTTCTACCATATTCAGATTTTTAGCCCACCTACTTTGCATGAGCCAAAGGTGGAGGAAAATTTTCAGGAGTTGCCTAGCTGGGGGGTGACTCATTTTGCATGGCTAATAGCTTGGGGATGGAGGATCCATATGGGGGAGAGATTTCCCATTAAATTTTAGATCCCATTCCTCAAAGGGACCTCTAGACATCACTTTTTTATCCTCTTGAGTATTTCACCTTTACATGATGATAGCTTGATAGTTGACTTGCATGCTAAGGAGGAGAAATATGGAGATTTGATTGATGAGATAACATCTTTTTACTTGGAGGAGTTCATCATCCATGGATGCTACAGGGAGGGGAGGAGAAATAGTTCAATTCTATCCTTGCACTTGCTTGAGGACAAGAAATATTTGAGAGGGGAGTACTATAATGTTCCCAAAATTAGCATGAAGCTAATTGGAACATTGATTTTTCTTATATCATCTAGGAGGTGAATAAAATGGGTGAGGAGACCCATGAGTAGGAATAAAATCCCTCATAGTGTGAAAGGGATCAATAGCGTAGCTTTATTTTGCACCTTCTAGTGTGAAAAGGGGCAAATGCATGAGGACAAGGACAAGTTTGACCAAGTCAACAATGCCGCCAAAGAGGGTGTGGATTTCTTGGGAAGACAACGCAGTTTGAATGGGAGGAAGATCACTTGGTGGAGGAAACCCTAATGTGTGGGGTCCAAGGCAAGAAGGTTTTCATTTTCATAAAATGAGGAAGAGGTAGCCATAGAGGATTATGTTTGAGTATTTGATTTTGGTCTATGTAGACTCTTTGCATTCTCGGGCTGTTTAATAGAGTTGTAGTGGAATTACTGTTTAGGATTCCTTCTCCTTCTTGAGAGGCCTCTTAGAGGATTTCACTTCATTTATCCACAACTAGGCTCAAGCCCAAGCCACCTCCTTCATCTACAACGCTATTTCTGTTGAAGTATAATGCTGTGTTGCAGGGTGTTACAGTGGAGGGTTCAACAACACCATTTCCTTGGCTCATCTTTTACAGGAGGGAGCTTCTATTCCTCTAGGAGGATAGTGAGGAAGGTTTCAGAGCTTATTTTCATATCTTGGCACCAAGCCAAGCATCTCCCATCTACTACAGCGCAGTCCCTCTCCTTGACTGCATTATTTTAGTGTGTATCTGCAGTGGGGGTTTGTACCACTATTTTGGAGGGTGAGATCTTCAGTGTTAGGATCAACCTATCACTTGAGAGATCTGTTGGAGAATGTATATTTCAGATTTTGCATCATCTTCAGCCATCTCCATCCATTTTCTGAGTTGCAGTTGTTATTCAGTTTTTGGGACTGCAACTCCGGCATTTTGCCAAATTGTAGATTTCAGCCAATCCTTCTAAGGATTGTTGTACTATTGTTTCCAGGGGTTGAGAGCTTTCTCCCAAAATTTCTTGAGCCTTATATGGTTATATATTTGTATTATGATTTAGCATGTTGTAGTGTCTCCAATAAACTGCATCATTTTATCCATATGACATTTCTGTGTAGTAGTGTTTCTCTATTCTCATGTACATGTCCCATTGAGGATTTCATTGCCTAGCTTGAGTGATTGATTCCTCAAAGCATTGTATAAATTTTCTGCTATAATATCAAAGGGAAGGCTATTTACATCTTCATGTCTCATAGCTAATAAAATAACGTTGTTATTCCATCTCTTTTTCAAGAATTGTTGCAGTCCCTTCATTGGGCACTTTTTCAAGACAACTAGGTGTGGGAAACTTGTTTAACCCACCTAGAGTGATTTATTTTTTACCCCCTCTTGGATTTCAGTCTTAGATACATTTAGCTAAGGGATTCAGGTGTTGGTTTCAAATCCTATAGCATCCATTCCTGAAAAATGCATTTTTCAGGCATGCCTTGTTGACAAATCCCATTTTGGGATATTACAGACACAGAGGCTACTCTAGGTGGAAACAAAGGGGCTAACACACAAGAACCCACCGAGGAGGCTGATGTTACAAAAGAACCAGCAGAAAAGGTGGAAAAAACCCATGTAGCAGAGGCTGGTAGACCCATTGTTGATGAAGATAGTGAATGCAAGAGAACGTTGAGTCACATCTCGAGATGGAATTATGAGAAACTCTTGTTAATTTCTGAGTTACAAAAGTCAAAACAGGAAGAAATATCCCTTCGAGATGGGACGATTTCGCTAAAGGAACATTAGAGAGAAATAGAAAATTTACATGAAAGATGGATGAAAGCAGAGTTGAAGAAAGGATGGGAGAATTACAAGAAGAAGGAAGCTTTGAATAAATAGGAAGAACAATAGCTGTTGTTATAGTAGTGTTAGAAAAATTAAATATTACGGAGCAATGCAACACATAAAATATGCGGAAAATACAAGCATACAAAACACATAAAACTAGAGAGACACAGATATACGTGGTTCACCCAGTTTGGGCTACGTCCACCCCGAATAGCCAGTCCTTCCTTTCTATTATCCAGCAAAAATGAAGAGACAAAACCTATAGTAGATCCGCTGTAATATCCTTTTTTCTCTCTCACAGTCTCCCTCTCTATTTTTTGCTCTAAGAATACACATACATTACATAACCGCAATACAATACCCTCATAAAAGCGAGGGGTTGCCTTCTAGGGGAAAAAACCCTAAACTAAACATAACTTCTACCGTCAGATCATTTTCCTAATGAACGGCCCAGATTGACTAGAAATTATTATACTTTTACAAGGAAATTTTACATCTGTTTTTAGCTTCAGGGGCACTACCCCCGAAACCCCCCGCCGGGGGGGGGGGGGCTCCATAAAGTCATCGTCACCGCCCCCCCCCCCCCGGACCCCCCACGACAGCGATTAATTTACAGGCGGCATTGCCACCCCATTTAACGTACAGGGGTCCAATGCTGTGATATAAAGTAAACAATATAATCAGGCTCCACACCCAACAATCTCCCACTTGGAGACTGATTATAACAACTCCGTCGCTGCTTCATTTGCTGGACAATGAGTGCTCTTTGGACCTGGTTGTTTCTCATCTTCATCGTCATCCTTGAAGACCAATTGAAACTGAGCACGTTCTCAGTTTCTCCCTCGTTACAAATTTTTTTAGGATATCTGCAGGATTCTGGCTAGTGTGTATCTTTTCCAGCTTCAACTCTCCATATTCCAATACTGACCGTATGAAATGGTACTTGAGATGTATGTGTTTAGTTCTGCAATGAAATTTTGAGTTCTCTTCAAGATGAATGGCACTTTGGCTATCACTGTATAACGTGCCCATATCATGCTTCTTACCCAATTCATCCATAAACCTTTGTAACCAAATTATTTCTTTACTAGCCTCTGTAGCAGCAACATACTCTGCTTCTGTTGTTGAAAGTGCAACAACACTTTGGATTTTTGAAACCCAAATAACAAATGTTCCACCTACAATAAATACATATCCTGTAGTGCTCCTCCTGTTATCTCTGTCACCTGCCATATCTGCATCAACATATCCCTGTAGAGCAATGTTTGAACCACCAAAGAATAATGCTTGATTTGTGGCACCTCTCAAATATCTGAGAATCCATTTTACTGCCATCCAATGTTCTTTTCCTGGATTATTCATGTACCTGCTTACAACTCCCACTGCATGTGCAATATCAGGCCTTGTGCGGACCATTGCATACATTAAGCTTCCAACTGCTGATGCATATGGAACTTTAGACATATAATCCATGTCTTCTTGGGTCTTTGGGCACATCTCCTTACTAAGTTTGAAATGGCTAGCAAAAGGTGTACTAACTAGTTTTGCATTCTGCATATTAAATATTTTCAACACCTTCTCTATGTACTCATTTTGAGACAGTGTTAATTTGCGATTTTTCCTGTCTCTAGTTATCCTCATACCAAGGATTTGTTTTGCAGCTTCCAAATCCTTCATTGCAAATGAATTTTCCAATTTTCTTTTGAGCACATTTATTTCCTGCATGTTAGACCCTGCAACAAGCATGTCATCTACATACAATAACAATATAATATAGCTGCCATCATTTTGCCTTTTTAGATAAACATAATGATCAGAGTGACATCTAGTATAACCTTGTTGAGACATAAACTTGTCAAATTTTAGATACCACTGCCTTGTAGCCTGTTTTAAGCCATACAAGCTCTTCTTTAACCTGCACACCAATTTTTCTTTCCCTTTGACCTCATATCCTTCTGGTTGCTGCATGTATATCTCTTCCTCCAAATCTCCATGGAGAAATGCTTTCTTTACATCTAACTGTTCAAGATGTAAATCTTCCGCTGCTACAAGACTTAAGATAGTTTTGATTGAAGTCATCTTAACAACAGGAGAAAATATTTCATCAAAATCGATACCTTTCTTCTGTGCAAATCCCTTCACCACAAGTCTAGCTTTGTACCTATGTTTTCCTCCATCTTCTTCCTTCAGCCTGTAAACCCATTTATTTTGCAATTTAGCTTTACCTGCAGGAAACCTAACTAAGTCCCAAGTCTAGTTATGCATTAAGGATTCCATCTCTTCTTCCATGGCTAGCTCCCACTTCTTCCTGCTTTTAACCTGCATTGCTTCTTCATAACATTCAGGTTCACCACAATCAGTCAGCAATAAATAATATAATGAAGAAGAGTATCGTTCAGGGGGTCTACTTATCCTGGTAGATCTTCTAACACCACTTTCAGGTGTTTGAGGTGCCTGTTGCTGTTGTGGTGGTTGCTGCTGTTGTGGTTGTTGAATATTATTATTTTCAGGCACCTTTAACTTTTCAGTTATCTCATCAAGAACTGTGTATTCCTTGCTTTCTTTTTCCTGTTTCTTTTCCTGCAACTGATTCTTATACAATACCTTTTCATTGAATATTACATCTCTTCTCCTAATGATTTTGTGATTTTCATAATCATATAAGCGATAACCAAAATCATTAACACCATATCCAATAAAGGTACATTTCTTTGATTTTGCCTCAATCTTTGTTCTATTTTCTTTATTAATATGGACAAAAGCCTCACAACCAAAAGGCTTTAAAAAAGAGTAGTTTACCTTTTTACCTATCCATGCTTCCTCTGGAATACCACCATCCAAGGAACTTGAAGGCCCTCTGTTTATTAGATAAACAGCAGTATCTACAGCATCTGCCCAAAATTGTAAAGGCAATCCTGCATGCAATCTCATGCACCTTGCACGTTCCATGATTGTTCTGTTCATCCTTTCTGACACACCATTTTCTTGTGGTGTTCTTGGAACTGTCTTCTCTCTGCGAATTCCATGCTCTGAACAGTACCTATCAAACTCTTTGCTGCAATATTCACCTCCATTGTCTGATCCGAGACACTTCAACTTCTTTCCTGTCTCAATCTCAACCAAAGCTTTCCATTTCTTGAAAGTATCAAATACATCAGATTTATTTTGAATACAATAAATCCAATTTTTTCTAGTTGCATCATCAATAAATGTAACATAATAGTGAGAGCCACCGAGAGATGATACCTGAGCAGGTCCCCATACATCTGTATGCACAAGCTCCAATTTTTCGCTTTTCTTTTCTTTCCCAACTCTGAGAAATCTGACTCTCTTTTGTTTTCCATAAATGCAATTTTCACAGAAATCCAAATCAACATTCTTCAAATGTGGCAACAAATTTCTTGAGTGAAGAATCTTCATCCCCTTCTCACTCATGTGTCTGAGCCTACGATGCCATAATGCTGCATCTACTCCTTTGGAAGTTAAAGCATTAACAGAGTTAGAAATACCATTGCATAAATAAAATGTACCAACCTTTTCACCTTTTGCTATTACTAGGGCTCCTTTGGTGACCTTCCAAGATTTATCTGTGAAATTTGTCACACAACCTTCACCGCCTAACTGCCCTATTGAAATCAGATTTTTCTTTAGATCTGGAACATGCCTTACCTCCTTTAATAGCCATTAGTTTCCATTCTGCTGTTTTACAAGAACCTTACCCATTCCAAAAATTTTACAGGGTTTATCATCACCCAAACGAACTTGTCCAAAATCTCCTTGAACATATTCATGAAAATATTTCTTATCAGATGTGGCATGGAATGAAGCCCCTGAATCTACAACCCAAGAATCAGTAACATTTTCGAAAGAAAGAATCAAAGCATCTTGTAACACATCACCTGTCACATTTTCTTCATGATTGTTTTCTTGCTGTGTGTCTCCTTCTTTTCCCTTCCGAGATCTACAGTCTTTCTTTAGGTGTCCTTTCTTTCTGCATTTCCAACACACTATCCCCAATCTGCACTTGGATCTACCGTTCCTTGATTTACTGCAATATCTCGAGCTCTTTCCTCTTTCCATTCTTCTGCCCCTAGACTCTACACTCAAAGCATTACCCGATGTCTCACCGGAGCTTTTCCATCACATTTCCTCGCTAAGGATAGCACCGACAAAATCATCAAAATTTAAAGTACTAGATCTAGAGACAGAGTTAATAATGGCCATTACTAAACCATTCCAACTCTCTGGCAATGAGCACATGAATAACATAGCTCTAACTTCATCATCAAATTTTACCCCCACAGAACTTAACTGACTGGTAACTGTATTAAAATCATTTAAATGGTCTGCAACAGATCCACCTTCTGACATCTTCATATTAAATAAACATTTCATAAGAAATACCTTGTTTGAGGCCGAGGGTTTTTCATATAGTTTCGCCAACGTCTGCATCAAACCCTCTGTTGTTGTTTCCTTCGAAATATTGAAGGCGACTGACGCCGCAAGGCACAACCGTACTGTTTCGAGTGCCTTTCTATCGAGAATGTTCCATTCTGCGTCTATCATGGCTGTTGGCTTCTTTGTTTTTCCGCTCAATGGAAGGTACAGATCTTTCTGATACAGATAATATTCCATCTGCATCTTCCACAGCAGGAAGTTTTGGCCATTAAATTTCTCGACCCTAAACTTACCATCTTCCACCATTTCTCCCAATCGAAGTAGGAACCCTTCTTTCCTGCGAGTTTATCAGCCAAATATACCTTCGGCTCTGATACCAATTGTTAGAAAAATTAAATATTACGGAGAAATGAAACACATAAAATATGTGGAAAATACAAGCACACAAAACACATAAAACTAGAGAGACACAGATATACGTGGTTCACCCAGTTTGGGCTACGTCCACCCTGAACAACCAGTCCTTCCTTTCTATTATCCAACAAAAATGAAGAGAAAAAACCTACAGCAGATCCGCTGTAATATCCTTTGTTCTCTCTCACTGTCTCCCTCTCTGTTTCTCGCTATAATAATACACATACATTACACAGCCGCAATACAATAACCTCACAAAAGCGAGGGGTTTCCTTCTAGGGAAAAAAACCCTAAACTAAACATAACTTCTACCGTCAGATCATTTTCCTAATGAACGGCCCAGATTGACTAGAAATTATTATACTTTTACAAGGCAATTTTACATCCATTTTTAGCTCCGGGGGCGCTGGGCTCCATAAACTCACTGCCACCCCCCCTGGACCCCCCACGGCAGCAATTAATTTACAGGCGGCGTTGCCACCCCATTTAACGTACAGGGGTCCAATGCTGTGATACAAAGTAAACAAGATAATCAAGCTGCACACCCAACAAGTAGCAGGTTCAGGATCTCACCATAGACAAGAAAAAAATTCATAACCTCACCCTCAACTTGCTGGGTTGTAGGCGGCCTTCTCCATCTTATCCAATTTTTTTGTGGGAAAATTACTTCTTGTTTCAATTGAAAGACATTATGGAGGACAAACCTTATTTATGTTCTTCCACTCGTACATTTCTATATGTTTTCTGTGCCTCCGATTTTGATGAGCAAAGCTTGCTTTGTGAGTTATTATTACACACTATTATTTGTGAACATGTGAGTATGCAGATGGTTGTGACAGTATTCTCCTATATGGGAGATATTCAATTGAGAGCTTTTGTGTCCTTCATGAAGAATCAGATTGAATTTCATCTGGCCATTAAATCTATGGAGACTAATGAGGAGAAGATGGAATTGTGGGTTCGGGTAGAACCAGGATGAGTTTTTGAGTTGAGACGAAAATTCAGGAGAATGCTGAGTACCCCTTCGATTAAAGAACCAGCTGCCACTTATAGAAGAATAATTGTGAACTTCTTCCTCAATCAGTTCTCAATGATGAAGAGCCAAGATTTGATAGGGTGCTTGAAATTCACGAAAGCCAATAGTGCTGAGCTATTGAAGGGGGATCCATTCTCATTCCAGAATTTCATGCTGGCTATTACACATGTACCAGGTTATGAACATATTGTACAATCCCTTGGTACTTTGTGGCTGGGATTGAGATTCAAGTTTCCTTTGATCTGGTTGCCAATTGAGGATTACCATATCAATTATGAATTGAGTAAGTATGAGTCGGAATCCTAGGTATGGCAGTTGATGGCCAATCAGAGATACAAGTGTGCAGATGAAGACATAGTTGATGCTTATTATCTCACTGACCTGCACCGAAGATATTCCCATGAGAGATGAGTTTCCATTAGGACATGCAAATATTTCAGTTGGGGGGAGATGTTGGGTGCTAGTTTTGTACACTTTTCCTACACTTTTTTTTCCTTATTTTGCCTCATAACCATTACCAACGGGATTATATTTACCCCTTTCTCCTACCTTTCTATCCTAACTTGTGTTGTTTCACCTTGTTTTTATTACTTTTCCAATTCACTAATTATTATGATATATCATACCTTTTTATGACTAATTGATGGTGAATGTTTGGATAAGATCGATGGTATTTGTGTTGTCTTTCCAAATGTCATTTATAGCACCAAATATCCTGAGCACGAAGTCCGCAGGAGAAGTTAAGAGGGTGGTGTTACAGCAAAGCAATGCTATTACACCTTGCTGTTACAGACCTGCCAGAAAACTGCTATTACACTCTGCTGTTACAGACTCATTGGCGAACTGCTGATACAGTTGTACCATTAATTGATCTCGTCTACATTTGTTTTTGATATGTCCTTTGGCTATTACAGTACAACTGTGATTCTATTACGATAGTTGTAGAAGTTGTTTAGCATTGTATTTTTGGGATAACAGCCTAAGGGTGGTTTTGATTGTAATATTTTATTTTCTAGTCAGAACTTTATTAGGAAGTGGTTATAACTATATGTGTTCTATTTCTATCAGCATGAGAATCATAAGATTCTCATGACTGATCTATCCCTGTATTTTCTGATGTAACCACTATATAGTTCTCGGCCCTATAGGTCGAAAGGTTAGCGGAGAACAACATTATTTTGGCTCTGTAATTATGTTCAGATTAATATAGATTATCTTGTTATTGTTGTTACATGCGTTATTCTAATTAGTTTCCGTTAAATTTATTCCTCTACCTATGCCTTGCTAGGGAGGAAGGGCCCTCCTTCTTAGCAGGGATTGTAGTGATTAAATTAGTTGTGTGTGTGTAATTGTATTTCATTTTATGTATCAATAGAGTGTTGTTGTTGTTGTTGTTTAGCTGAGAATATATCTGATTAAATTTCAATACTTTATATGTTGTTACACATCTGATATTAGAGACACCAGCTGGGTGCTTGTTGTGTGGCTAGCTAGAAATATTAATTGAAGTGTGATTTCAATCTTGTATATCCTTTTGTTTCTGCATGAGTGATTTATTTCTAGCATTTACTTCAGCAACGCTTTATTTTCTTTTGAATTTCTTCTGGTTGGTGTATCGGCATAGATAGTGCAACTGTCATTGGAATAAATAGACATCCCTAGATTGATAATTAATGTGTGTTATTTGGTCAATTAACAGTGATTTATATAGCCCAATTGCAGCCATAACGATTTTTGGTGAGGAAATCCCTAGAGTCGGTAGGACATCCAGGGTGGGTGTGTGGCTGTTATGAGTGTCATGGTGGGCTTTGGTAAAGAATGTGAAGCTCCGACCAAGGGTGATTAGGGGCTACTGCCAGGTGAGAAATGTGGATGGATGGGTGGGATTTCTCTCCTAAAAAATATTTGTACATTTTCAAAAAGAATATAGAATGGGTTTGGATGTACAAGCACAGAGACGGGTGCCCCAATAAACATGAAAATAATCATTCACTATGGTCTAAGGAAGGTTTTTTACTGAGGGTGGGGGCCCCATTGGTTGGTCTCAATGCAGGGGTAATGAAGTGGATGAACAGTGTCTCATATGGGCTATGTTGGTGGGGGTGTGATAGGCCAAGTGCGAGATGCGGTGGTGTGTATTCGATCAGCTGATGAGAATGGTAGTCCAGAAGGGGGGTGCTATCATGACATGGGTGAAACTTGACTTGATGTATGATGGATGAGTGAACATGAAGTACTTCCCAGACTTGGATTTTATGGCCATGAATCCAAGCCTTTGGTGTATGGTCTACATGAGTGATGGATGCGATGGAGAGTGATGTTCTACTGACCTACGAGAATGTTTACCATGTGCAAGGTGAGGTGATGATAAACATGGTCAGGTGATTGGAACCTATGGTTGATCTCTGTGGAGAAATGATGTTTAGATATGCAAATCTTCTTTGGGGAGCCTATCATTCTAGGGATATAATGTTACCTACTCTTATACTTTTAGTGGCTGGGGAAACTAGTGATTTAGTGTTTTTTTAATACCTGCAACCAATACCCCATGTAAAAAGCATCTTTTCTATTCAAGCATATTGAAAATAATGTTGAATGGAAAGAGATAAGAGAGGGCATACCTGTTTTGACTGAAAAAATGACTTTTCCTAAGGCATGGATGTCTGGAGCCTATTTTGAACATGGTGAAGTGTCGATCACTGTGTTTCTTATGGTTTTGGAATTGGGTGTTCTGAGATCCAATTATGGTGTGTTGAATAATGAGAAAAGGGCGATATATTGGCCAATATGGCTCATTTCAATTCATCTGTGTCGTTTGATAGTCTAAGGTCAGAGCTGCGCCCTTGCTTCCGAGCCTTTCTTGTCGTTGTGGTCAACTTAAGTACTTGAGATTCGCATCGTTGCTATCAAGTAGGGCCCTGAACGTCTTGATTTTCAATTTTGTCATTTTTTGTTTGGGGGATCCGTAAAAATGTGATTTCTACAAATTTCTTATCTATTTTTGGCCTCGATCGCGTGGGAGATCAAGGTTGAGTTTCATGGACCTCGCGGAGAAGCAAGTCTTCCTGTGAGGTTATTTTGTTTGGTGAAGCTTTTGCATGATGATGCACACGTATGTGTTTGATACAGACATGAGGTCATCGTGCATGTTCTCTACACAAGTGCAATGATGGGAAAAAACTTTCATTTTTTTGTTTTTTTATTTTAGCCACTGATTTTTTGTTTTTTTTGGTGACACGATGTTGTGGCCTAAGTGATATTCGCTTGATCTTCGCGCAACTGTGGCGCAAGACCCCAATGCTCAAGGGCTTTTGGCTCAGTGGGGGTTGTTGAAATTTCTTGAGAATAACCTTTTGAGATCACAGGATAGTATTCTCTATTTCTTAGTCCATTGTTGGAACAGGAGACGATGAGTGATGGTGTTGCAGCATAGAGACGTCGACATTCGTCTGGATATGGATGTTTACATTGTGACTAGTTTATTGCCTTAGGGGGAGGCTCTTCCACACCCACGCCCTCCTCGGAGGGTGAACATTCGACATTGGGCTGAGCATCTTTTTGGTGGCGAGCTGCTTACACAGGTATGTGCTTGTATTGACTCTGTGACAGACTTACCTGAGACGGGTGCCCTAGTGATGATAGTTTTCCTCACAGGGTCATTTTCGCCCAATAGGGTGTTGCAACCTCATATTTTCATCCTGTTCCGACTACGGGCCGGTCATTTCTATGACTGGGTGGGCCATGTTTATGATGACATGGTGTCACAGCTGGGGAAGCTCCGAGTGGGGTCGAAGGTCTTCACCTTTGCGAGAATTTTATGCAATATTATGTTCGAGATTGTGGTGATGCTTAGACCTTTTGTGCCAGTGCCCCTAGGTCCTCCTAGGGATCCTCGAATGCACCAGTGGGCGCCCTTGATGCCCCGCATTGGAGGGGAGGCTAGTCTCTAATGGCATGCAACCTTTGAGGCTTGGTTCTAGGTGAACCTTCATATTTTTTTGACTATCCATACTCAGCTATGGATTTTCGAGGGACCCAGATATGGGTCTTTTGGTAGGTTACGTGTGGTGTCCCGCAGGTATGACCTTTGATGTTTTTCTGCATTTTTTGAGGATTTTATGATGTGTATATTTATATGTATTTTATAGTGACAATGACACTATTTTTGTTTCTCTTGTAGATATGGGATCGATGGGGTGTCCTCTTGCCCACTTGGTGGGGCATCAACCATAGTGGAGGGGCTCAAGTGGGGTCGATCAGGCCCAAGTTAGGGGGTAGGTAGGTGGTGCTGACCCTTTAGGGGAGGGAAGTAGCGTTTCCACTATAGGGGGGGATTTTTCCCTTATTTCCCCCGCCGAGGTGGTTGAGGCTCGGGCGGCGGTAGTGGAGGACCAACTAGTTGCTGCTGAGGCTTGGGTCTAGGCTGCGGACACTCATGCAGTAGATTTAGCTGACTCATGGAGTCAGTTAGAGAGGTTGACCCAAGGGATGTTGACCTGGGGTTTTTCTCATGACTTGGATGATACATGACTCGAGACTATGATGGCTTGAGAGAGGGCGCATCGCCCGAATTTGCGTCATGTGGCACTTGCATTTTTGGTTGTTGCACCACATACTGGCACCAGGACCCACCTAACAGGGCTCAGCCCTAGATATATTTGTATGTTCAGGGAAAGCACCCATTATGAGGATTCTTTCCTATTTTTTGATGACATCTAGACATATTTTTTTACTGGCAGTATGGTGAGGGACATGACTTGTACACTGTGAGTCATATATTTTTTGATGTATATATTAGAGATGTATACCTTTTTCAGCACTGATGATGTGTCTATGGCTATTTTTTATGTTTATTGATGGATGTTATGTACCTATGATGGATATCTATGTTTTCATATTTTTCTTTTTCTATGGATGATGGTTTATACGAGATGCATTACAGTCTAGGATGTGGTTAGCTATGTGATCAGTTGTCTCGTTTTTCTTTCTTGGTATATGTGTGAATGTAATATGATCAAAAAGACGAGTTAATTTTTGTGCTTGAAAATACTTCCTAAATAGTTGCGAATCTTGTACTTCAAAATCATGGTTTAACTGTGAAACCGCTAGCTGGGAATCAAGTTATACATGTAGATGGAAAATGACCTGATTGGAGGCATCGCTCAACAACCTGATGACTGCATTATATTCTTCCTGATTATTGGTAGATGATCCGATACATGCTATGTTGGTGAAGAATAGTGATTAGTCGAAATAGTATATGGCCCATGCGGCTGCTACTATATTTTGCGACCATCATGAGGCTCCATCAGTGAATCCAAAATAGTGGATGGGGGGACGATCCACTTGTGACACTAGAGCATTTTGTAGAACAAGTGCTCGATGATTCTGATCATCTCAACAAATTATGCTACATGCATCTTATATCTACGGTTGAGACTTCATGTCCTTATGGGTGAATTTTTTTTGTGGTAGAGCCCGTTGATGGGGTTAGCGAGGCATGTACCATCAAGCTCTAACAGGATGTATGCCCCCTTGAGGAGGCAATGTTTTATTATGTAAGGACCTTTCCATAATGTTTCGAACTTCCCAGCTCCTAAGGCTTCTTTTGCAACATCGTAGCTGAGGACTAACTCTCCCTCAGTAAATCAACGATGGGTGATGTTGTGGTGGAATGATGCTTTTACCTATTTTTTATGTGCCTCATTAAGTTGGAGCGACTCTAGTCGATTTTCATTCACGAGTTCTGACTGTGCCAATAGTTGCTCTAAAGGTTGGGTATCATCAAGGGGTTCGATGGTTGTGTGTAATTTTTTGATTTCACATTCGATGGGAATCACAACTTCTACCCCGTACACTAGTTGGAAAGGTGTGAATCCTGTTTAGTTTTGAACTGTTGTGCAGTATGCCCACATGGCTTAAAAAACCGTATGGTGACAATTTTTTTTATGGTTATTAACCATATGTTGTAACATTGTTTTAAGAAATTTTTTGATAGCTTCTACTTGCCCATTGGACTAAGGGTAGTATGGTTATGCAAATTCATGTGTGAATCCTAGGTGATGGGACAGCTCCTGGAATATTTCATATTCAAAATGATTTCTGTGATCGAAGACAAACTCCTTAGGCACACTGAATCATGAAATGACACGGTTGAAATGAAATAGTGCAGTGGTTTCTGACATGTTTTCATATGTGGGCATGGCTTCCGCCCACTTGGTAAAATATTCTACTGCTACAATGATGTATTTGTGGTTGCCAGATGACGTAGGGTTGCAAGTCATAAAGTCGATTCCCTATTTGCAAAAGGTACTGGGTGTAAAGGAGCGGGAGGTGCTCTTGCCTTTGGGTGAAGCATTGGCATCACTTACATATTTTGACTACTTGAATGCAATCATGGAATAAGGTGGGCCATAAATAACCTTCCTGTAGGAATTTTTGGGTGGTATCCATCCCGGAGAGGTGTCTGCCTCAAGCTCCATTATGACAGTCATTTAGGGCTTGCTAAGCTTGGTCATGTGTGAGGCATCATTTTAGGATAGTATCAATGCCTCGTCAATAAATGACATCCCCCATGAGGAGGTATCGGGGGGCCTAGTTGTGTATGTGCCTTTGGTCATCATGTGTGAGCTTTGGATTGAACTTTTGGGTTTGTAAAAATAAGATGATATCGTCGTACCAAGGATGATCAGTGGTCACTAGAAATAGATGTTCGTCTGGTAGTGAGTCGTTAACTGGGGATCCTTTCATCTAACTTGGGAGTTAAGTGATCAACTTAGCTAAGATCAAATATTTTTTTCTCTTGGGGGAGCTAAACTACAGGTCGAATTCCTGTAGTATGACTACCCATCGAGCGTATTTGTGGTTCATTAGACGGTGGGTTAACAAGTATCTCATGGGGTTGATAACTTTTGGGTGCTAGTTTTGTACTTATTTCCTACATTTTTTCCCCCATTTTACCTTGTGACTCCAACCATTGGGACTATCCTTGCCTCTTTTTCTTACCTTTCTATCTTAAAAAATCTTGTTCCACCTTATTTTCATTATCTTACCATTTCATCTATTATTATGATGTATCGTGTCTTTTTTATGACTAACTGAGGATGAATGTTTGGAGAAGTTCTATGGTCTTTTGTTGTCCTTATAGATGTCATTTTTAGCAAAAAATATCTAGAGCATGAGGCGTATAGGAGCAGTTCAAGGTGTGTTGTTACAATGAGTTGTTACACCACGACGTTGTTACATAATGATGTTGTTACAGATCCGCTAGATGAACTGTTGTTACAGCTGTACCGCTGACTAGATAAAATCAAATTCAGATACTGACCTGTCCTCTATTGATGTTATTCTACAGTTTTTATTTGCCATAATAGTTGTACAAGTCATTACATTTTGTATTTTAGGATAACATCATTTAGGCGGTTTTGATTGTAATCTATATTTTTCTAGTCAAACTTTTTATTAAGAAGTGGTTGTAACTATATGTATTCTATTTTGATTAGCATGAGGATCATAATATTCTCATGACTGATCCATCCCTCTTTTTTTGAAGATGTAACCACTATATAATTATCGGCCTTTGAGGTCGAAAGGAGTAGCGGAGAACAATATTACTTGGGCTTTGTAATTTTTGTCACACTAATACAAGTTATTTTGTTGCTGATGTTACATGCATTATCTGGTTTATTTTCCATTAAATTATTTCTCTTCCTACGCCCTTCTAGGGAGGAATGTCACTCCTATTTAACAGGGATTGCAGTGGTTAAGGTAGTACATATTTCTTATTTGTTTTATGTATCAGTGGAAGTGTTGCTGCTGTTGTTCTTGTTGTGAGTAGATCTGCTTCAATTTCAATATTATATATGTTGCTACACATATGTGATTAGAGATACCAGTTGGGTAATTATTGTGTGGTGCACTAGGTACATATTAATTTAGGCATGATTACATTCCTGTAGATCGTTTTATTTCTACATGAGTGATTCCTTCTAGCATTTAATTTAGTAATGATTTCATTTATTTGGATTTTCTTCTGGTTTGATGTATCGGCACAGAAAATGCGGTTGTCATTGAAATAAAATACGTCCCTGGATTGATAATTTATGTGTACCATTTTAGTAATTTAACAATGATTAATATAGTCCCAACATTTTGGCGCCATTTCTGGGGATGGAAGTGACGATCCAATCAACCATATTTCTTTGTTAGATGATAGAGTGAACCTAATCTACAACTGTTGGGCGGTAATATGAGAGGCAATAACCTGTGCATCGCTCTAACATAGCTTTCCTGGCTCACCATTGCTACACTAGGGCATTTAGAGGTGCAATTTCTATGTGTTTTTAGAGTGTCCTCAACAACATAATTTCCAAGCAGTAAGACAAGAGGTAAGAACATGTGCATCGCTCTAACATACCTAGAGGGTTCACCGTTGTCTTGTTGGGACACTTAGAAGTGTGAATTTTTGGTTTTTTTCTTTAGTTTGTCTTTAGCTATACAGTTGCTGGGTGGTAAGACAAGAAGTAAGAACCTGAGCATCGCTCTAACATACTTGGGCGGGCTCACCGTTGTAGAAACTGAAGCACTTGTAGGATGAATTGATAAACATAGGGTCCATGTGTGCTAGTAGGATGACATAAAAAGCCACAAACAACCCCCACTCTACTAACTACAGGAAAGACAGGTTATAAAAATGAAAAGAAAAGTGAAGACTTGGGAAGAAAAAAATTCTTTGGAAATCTAATCTCAAAATTAGAAAAGGAACATTCTACTTCATACAGAGATAATAGGAAGATGAGACCACAGAAATATGCTACTATATCGAAGCCTAAGGCATCGGTGCCTTTCATGTCTAGCCCTCACCACCCTTCGAACAACATATCCAATCCTGATATAAAGACTCAAAATCTGAAACAATAGTGGAAAATCATTGATCAAAACTTGAGAATTGAAGGGCAAGGTGAGAATAGTGGGGAGCATCAGGGACTTGAGGAACAAAATTTAATTGATCATTATTTGGACACCAGTAGTGCAGTTAAAAAACTGTTCCTAGAACAGCCTAGTCCTTTATTTATTTGTCAATCTCCTACATATTCTGAGGTAAATTCATCCCATCAGGAAGAATCAGCCATGGGGAACAAGAATATCAAGATAGATAGTTATGTTACTTTTGAATTCCTTATACTCGCAACACGGGATGAAGATCCTATGAAAAACATTCCTTTATCATCCCTACCATCCTTTCAAGGGATGGCTGTTGAGGATCCTAATACCTTTTTGTTCGAATTCAAAGTGATGTGTAGAGGTTATGACTACACTTGAGACGCCCAGAATCTGAAATTGTTTCCTACTACTCTGAAAGGAGCAGCATTAACATGGTTCATGAGACTGGGTGTTGGCATGATTCGAACCTGGAATGACATGAGGGAGGCCTTTCTCTTTAAGTATCAGGATTACTGTCGAACTAGAGATTTGAAGGAAGAGATCTTTATAATTTCACAAAAGGAGGAGGAGATATTGGAAGACTATATGGAACGATTCCATTACAATTTAAAAATTTCTAAGTTTAGTAACGTAGGCTCGGAAATTCTGAAACCAGTGTTCCTAAGAGGTATAAGAGATGATTTTCTGGAGCATTTGAATCTGTTGGGAAAAGGATAAATATGGCAAGAACTGCTAGAAGAAATAATGAAGCTTTATATGCGGAATTCAAGAGGATTGGTCAAGGGGAGAAGTTTAGTTTGGGACCCTTCAGTGCAAATACAGAAGTCCACAAGTGGAGGAGTAACCAAAGCAGAGATCAGAAATCTATTTGAGGATTTTAAAACCAACCTCCTTAGCACTCTCTCTACCCAGATCACTATAGTACAAGTTAAGAAATCACAAGTAGAAGCTGAAGAAGCCTTAGCAATATTCTGTCCTCGATGAAAAAAGAAACAATTAGAAAGAGAATGTGGATTGAATAGCATCATCCTATGCAACATCTGTGAACTGGCACACTCTATGAATCAATGTCCTAAACTGCCCAGAATAAAGGTTGTACTTCAAGAATCAAGAGAGGATGTCCATTCTTCCTACTTCATCGGATCAAAGAGGCCATGGAAGCCACGACCTATAGGTATGCCTCCATATTTTTCCTCTTTTAATCCTTCTAATAATTTTTATAATAGCCAGCAATTTCCATGGTAGTATCCTACTCCTTCCTCAACACAATTTCCTTCACCATGGCCTGGACTCAACGAGGTTTAGCTTCTATTAGGAAAAGGAATCAGACCTGGACGTACTCCCATTATTACCAAAGAATAATGTGAGTCACCTAGAAAGGATATAGTCAATTCGAATACATCTATTACACATGTAACAGTTGATATAGCACCTGTTGTTACACTTGTAGAAGCCAAGTCAGGAAGGTATGTTGTTTCTACATTAGCCAACCCAAGCAAGGCTAGTGCATCTGTGACAGTTGACTCAGCTGTTAATATTTAGGATCCTCCATACCCTCAATGATTAATTGAAATTGGGCCAGCTTCACAAACTGAATCTAAGTCCCTGAAGGAATTGCAAAATTTGTATGTGCAAATTCCGTTGTTACAAGCTCTTAAGGAAGTACCTACCTATGCTAAAATAGTAAGGGATTTGTGTCTCAAAAAGCCTTGAAGAAAAGCAAAATACCCCGCTACTATCCATGTTATGGATAAATTGTCCGAACTTATGATTGATCAGCCTTTATTGACTAAGTATAATGACCCATGGAATCCTATAGTGACTGTCCATATTGATGACCAACCTATAACCAACACTTTGATTGATTTGGGGGTAGCCATTAATGTAATGACCAAAGATCTCTTTATCTCCCTAGAACTTCATGGACTTATACCTACACCCACAGTGCTTGAATTAGCATATAGGTCTCGTGCTATGTTTGAGGGAATGATAGAAGATGTGGTGATCATTGTGACTTATTGGAATTATCCTGTTGATTTTCTCATTTTAAAAACCAAATCCAACCTAGAGGGTCATCCTTTAATCTTGGGAAGACTGTGGCTAGCCACTTCATACGCATATATATAATGCAGGTTTGGATCTATGGTGATCTCAGAAATTTGCATGAGACTATAATAATATGAAAGGAATCCACCCTGGCCTATGCACTCATCGAATTTACCTTAAAGAGGATTGCAAATCAGTTAGAAAACCACAGCGCTGAATGAATCCCACACTTAAGGAGATAGTGAAAGAGGAATTGCAGAAAATCCTTAATGCTAATTTCATCTACCCCATTTCTGTCAGTGAGTGGGTGTCTCTTCTTGTCATAGTTCTAAAAAAGAACGACGAGTGGAGAGTCTGTGTAGACTATAGAGAGCCTAACAAGGCCACTCAAAAGGACCATTTCCCTTTACCATTCATTGACCAAGTCCTAGATACTCTCTCTGGGAAAAATTTCTTTTCATTCCTGGACGGGTTCAGTGGCTATAATCAAATACAGGTTTCCCTGGAAGACCAAGACAAGACAACCTTTACTTGCCTGTGGGGTACTTTTGCATACAGAGTCCTTCCTTTTGGCCTCTGTAATGCGGCAACAAATTTTTAGAGGGAAACATCAAGTAATTTTTCTGATCTCTTGAATGGTTGTCTGGAAATCTTTATGGATGATTTTACACCCTACGAGGATGCCTTCGAGACAACATTAGTTAATTTGGAAAAGGTGTTGAAATTCTATGAACAAACTAATGTTGCCTTGAGCACAGAGAAATTCCACATGATGATGACCGAGGGAATTGTGCTTGGAAATTTCATTTCGGCAGATGGAATCAGGGTAGATCCTGCAAAAATTGAGGTAGTATCGAAAATCCCGACTCCTAAAACTCCAAAAGAGGTACGTAGTCTTTTGGTACATGCAGGGTACTACAAGAGATTTATAGAGAAATTTTCAAAGATTGCATCTCCTCTATTTTATTTTCTCATGAATGATGTGGAATTTGTGTGGACAGGAAAGTGTGAGCAAGCCTTTCTGAAGTTAAATAAATGTGTAACAACAGCACCTGTTTTACGAGGACCAAATTGGATATTGCCATTCCATATCACTACAAATGCATCTGACATAACTGTGGGTGCTTTTTTGGGACAGCTAGAGGAAAAGAAACCTTATGCCGTTTATTACAACAACAAGAATTTAACTCCAACTGAACTCAACTATACAATAACTGAGAAGGAATTCTTAGCAGTAGTGCATGCTATCAACAAATTTCAGCACTACATCACTGGGTATCAAGTATTTGTACACATTGACTATGTTGTAGTTCAATTTTTAATGAGCAAACCTGTTACTAATGGTAGAGTTACACGATGGTTATTTCTATTACAGGAATTTGATATCAATATTCTAGATAAATCGGGAAAAGATAATGTGGTTGCTGATTTTCTTTCTAGATTAACTATAAGTGATGACTGCACTCCTAATGAGGATTCTTTTGCAGATGAATATCTTTTTTCCATCTCTACTCACTCACCATGGTATGCAGATATAGCCAATATCTTACTACAGGAAAATTTACACACCACTTATATTCCAAAGAAAAGAGGAATATCATACAACAGAGTGCTACCTACTCCTAGATAGAGGGAAATATGTATCACATCGGGCCAGACTTTCAGATAATTAGGCGATGTGTTAGAGAATATGAGGTCTTTGATATCTTGAAATCTTGTCATGAGGAACCCTGTGGAGGGCACTTCGCTGACAAAATGACGGGATATAAAGTACTCTCAATAGGGTACTACTAGCCAACTATATTCTAGGATGCCAAGAAGTTTGTGAAGGGATGTGATAGCTTCCAAAGGATGGGCCAGCCTATGAAGTCAAATGAGATGTTGTTACAGCCTCTAAAAGTGATAGAACCATTTGAGAAATGGGCCCTGGGCTTTGTAGGGCCAATTAATCCTTCATCATAGCAGAAATCATACATATTTGTCTGCACCGACTATGTCACAAAGTGGGTCGAAGCAAAGGCACTAATTAGAGCCACAGAGCAGGTTTTTTCAGACTTTCTGTTCGAAGATATCTTTGTTCGCTTCGGGATACCCATGGAGATAATGAAGGATGTAGGGCCTCATTTCACATCTCATTTGATCAAGAAGATGGTTGAGAAGTATGGAGTCTATCACAAGATCACTTCACCTTATCACCCACAAGAAAATGGTCAATTAGAAAGCACCAATAAAGTCATGGAGGGAATCTTAATGAAGACAGTAGCTAGCCACCAAATAAATTAGGCCGAGAAACTTCCATAGGTGTTGTGGGCTTACATAAAAACATAGAGGAATACTACAAGCTTCTCACCATATGAATTGGTGTATGGTAAGAATCCTTTATTCCCCATAGAGTTCGAAATAAAGACATTAAGAACAACATTGTAGGTCAATCTAGACTTAATCACATCATAAAAGCAAAGATTAAACCATCTCAAGAGTTGGAAGATAAATGGTTGGCTTCCATTCAATAGACAGAGATCATTCATCAGCAAAGAGCTAGATGGCATGATGGGTTTATTAAGAAGAAGAAATTCCAGAAATGAGATTGGGCTCTCTTGTACGATTCAAGGTTCAAGGATTTCAAAGGCAAGCTCTGCACCATATGGCTAGGTCCTTACGAAGTAGACACGGTCTTTGACAATGGGACTATACAATTGGTCACCATCGACAGTTCCAAGACACCATTACTAGGTAATGGGCACCGTCTGAGGTTATATCATCAACCCGGTTCGAAGGAATCATTTGTTAAGATTATCACGGACTTTGATCTTCATGTTATAGCAGCAAGGTAAAATTCCCCTTTGCAGCCTGAAAGATGAAATTCAAATAAGTGCAGCAGTTGAAAAATACCTTTGTGGCAGTTGTTACACCTGTTTAAAAAAAAAAAACATAAATAACAAAAAAAATGATAATAAAAATTTCATTGTGAAAACCTCTTTCCGAGGCACAGTCAGAAAATTTGTAACAGTTGAAAATCACTCCTGTGGCAGCTATTACACCCATTTTTTTTCCTTCCTAAAACATCATCCTTCCTTCCTGATACATTTTACAAGATGATGCTATTCATTTGTTTTTCTTTATGTATCTGTCTCTCCTAATCATCATGTTTCCTGAAGAATAATACGAAGGTTTTCTTGGTTGTTACACATGTAACAACCGACAGCCACGAACATGTTTCTTATTTCGTCACATGTAGAACTAGACAAGCATGACCACCATGATCACTACGAGCAGTATGTCGCCAATTCAAATTCCTCCTCCACGTTGTTTTAGGTACGTCATTCAAAAGGTAATGTCATCATTTAATAGTTTTGTGATTAATGGAAAGTAATGATTCCCGTGACGGTCGTGGGTGGTCGTTGCCATTAAAGCAAGGGGGATATATCTTGTAATAATTGAAATAAATATGGAGTTATGAACTATTATTAACCTCACATGCATCTAATTAATAGCACAATAGCCAATGATGACCAGATTCGTTTGAAAAATGCGTGTGTACTTAAAACCCATTACTTTCCATAACGGGAAATTTATGAAGAAATTTGTGAAGTACAATTCGGTAATCCATAAATCTTGTCACCTCCCATCACCCTCCTCAACTAAAGCCTTGTATCTTCGTCTAAAACTCTTCATCAGGGATAAGTAGAGTAAGGTGCCGAGAGGAAATAAGTAATGCAATGACATTACAACAGGTTGAGCAATAAGGAGTGAATTCAGAATAACAACAAGATGGGTGGAGGAGAAGTGTTACACAACAATTTGTCACCGTCCGTGAAATTCCCCATCCTGCACAATTGGAGGGCTTATCCCGTGACCTGTGAGCAGTGACATATTTTGAAAACACTTTCATGGCACTCCCCTAAACATGTACTTTCATTGCCCTGAAGACAACTCCTTGTAAAAAAACCCTAAAAACACCCCTTTTTGCATTGGCGCGGGCAGCCAGTTCAGTACCCGCGCCAATGGGGGAAATCCTTCAAAGAGGGCGCGCCAATTGGCGCTCTGTCCCAGAGTCGCACTCGGGCCAGCCATTTTAAGGAGTGTTTTTTAAAAATAAATGGCGGAAGTTTCGTCCTAACTGATCCAGAAACTGGTATCTAATTTGAGTTGGGAGGTTTGGCTCCGCATCTCCATGTAGAGGAAGTGGTTTGCCACTTCTCATGGAAGCTTCCTTGAGGATAGGGCCAATCCCATGATTATAGGGATCCCAAATCCCCTTCCTCCATCTATAAAAGCTTGCTCATCTCATTTGCAAGCTAGTCTACAAGTTCCCAAGAGCCATCAGAGCCTTATGCTGCAAGAGCCTTAATTCATTCCCTTAAGGCCAAATCCAAGCAAGGAGATTATTGTCGAGACATCCGAAGAGAGAGGTTTGTCTCATCCCCGACAGGATTTTTCGAGACGTGTTCCGCTGGCGACCCTCCGAAGGAGAATTCACTGTCAGAGCTATGGTTGTATTCTTCTTTGATTGATTAATGATAAGCGACTATTGGTTATGGTTCCACTTCTGTTGTTGATTATGATGTTGAGTTATGTCTTCTCTGACTGACATATAGTTGCATATATTGGATTTTACGCTTGCGTTTGTTTTGTTTCTTGTGCGTGCAGGTGTCCGATCACAGAGATCGTGAGGATTGTGATCTGTCGGAGCTAAGAAACGGGAGCGCTACTTTCTCTACAAGCAACAGCGTTGGATTCCAGGTAAGCCTTCATCGCTAGTTGGTATATTTTCAATTAGGAACCTGCACTATAGCGTGAACTATTGTTGCTAGACCCGGTCTGGGCTAGTAGTGATCGCCTCTGTCCACAGAGGGGATTTACCTCCACAACAAATTAGCGACTCCGCTGGGGACACATCTAGCTTGTTGTTGTTTTTTTTATAAGCTACAGACAGAGCCTCAAGTTAGCCAGATAGCCTTCGAAACGCTCTTGCTCTGCAATTGCGTAGTAGATCAAAGCTGCTTCAATCAATCTCCGGTTTAGTTTATGAACTGAACACTTGGAGTATTGTCTTGTCTTTTCGGTTGTTTCTCAATTCTGCTTGCTTGATCGGCTCTTTTGGCTAGCTCTTTGTGTGTTTTTGGCTTTTGGTTAGCTTGATCATCACTGGTTTGCTTGTTGGATTGTATATTTTTATTTTTCCATAGCAAACTTGACTGGCGCGCTTTACAGCTTGACATTCATGCCAATTGGCACAGGTTTCTTTTGTATTACCTGTGCCAATTCCTTTCTAGCGCTAGTTTCAGCCTCACAGTCGCGCCAATCTTGTGAGGTACTAGGGTTTGCTCTGTTTTTACCTTCCCGGGCTTGATCAGTGTGTTTGGTTTTGTTTTTTCAACTGCTTGAGTGTTCTGGAGCCTTGTTTGACTAGCTGTGACCTTCGTCCTTTGGTTGTTTTCCGTTTTCCATCAATTTCACATTCTAGCCCTAAGGCATCTAGGTGCTCTTGTGTGTCGAGCCTCCCTTGGGAGTTGTTGGTCTCTATTTGTTCGGTCGACCTTGTGATTGCCTCTTTATAGTTGTTTGGCAGTTGTTTATCATTTTATTGTGTCATTTGAGTGTTGGTTCTCTTCTTCATTCGAATTTCGCTTTGTCTCGCTTTGGGCCTAGATTACATGGTCCATTTGAGTCTTTGGGATTCTTTTGGTTTTGAGGGACTGTTTTGTCAATTTGAGATTTGATTGCGTGTTTGTCATTGAGTGAATTTTCTTATCTTTGCTCTTTTACTATCGCATCTCAAATTTCTCTTCATTAGTTTTCATTTTTTTTAGTGCATGTTGCTATTAAACATTGAAAATATAAAAAAAAAATCTCTTTTTCTTTTGATTAGTTAGTGCAAATTAAAATATTTTCGGTGTTATTAGTGATTAGTGACTTTGAGAGAAAAGTTTTTGGTTTACATTAGCTGCATTAGAGACTTTGTTGGTTGTTTTCTAATCATTTTGTTTGTGTGAAAAGCTCTCAACTCTCTCATAATTATGTTTCATTGAATGAAATGATATACTGTGGCATATAGTGTGCATTTAGGATATTTTGAGACATCACACTCGCTAGGGCCTGAAAACTGAAACGTAATTGAAGATAAACATTAAAATTTACTCAATTTACACTAAGGCAGCATTGAAACATTAACGCAACATTTAGTGGTCTAGGCTAGAGACGTGTTCCGGCGTCTTTAAACCTAGTAGCTGTCGTTCGCCTCTTGGCTTTAGACAGCACTAGTACGGACTTGTGGTCTCCGTATCGTCGAGTATATAAAGGGAGACCCCACTAGGTTTCTATCGTTTATCCATAGGAAGCTGAGTCTGCCACCCTATACCCGTGATACACCGGACACAACATTCGGGGAGATTTCCTGCACGTATGTTAAGTCCTCGGTTGATTTCTCTTTCGTTTTGAAACCAAGGTGTGTATTGTAGTTCACGGTTATTTGCACTTTCCGCTCATTTTGGATAGCTACTTGATCTTTTCTGACTCTGTAAATTTGAAAGGATCACCAAGCACTTGTCCTTTCAAGCTTGCTTCAAAACTGAAAGAGATAGAGTCACCTTTCATCTGTTTCTCGACTCTTAAAACATGAAACGGTGAAGTTTCTAAGTTTCAATGTGGTAAAATTAATCACCCGCGATCACACGCCTTGTTAGATTTTGCTTATTGGCCATTTGATTGTGTGTCTTGACTCTTTTTTAGCCCGTGTGTGTTCTTCTTGATCTTTTTTCATTGTTGTCACAGTGGCAGAACCTTCCGTTTTGTCTACTAGTAGTCCATATACGAACGATTCATCAGAGGCTTCTCAGTCCTCTGCTGAACCTCAGCAGCCCATTGTTTCCGAGTTTCCCGACGGGGGACCGGTTCTGTCTGAGCAACCCTTTGGAGGACCAGTTGAGTTCAATTGGCCCTTTTTCGACCCTTGGTTTGGATTGGGAGTAGGGGAAGATTTCCCTCCTCTTACATCGGGTTCGCCTTTTATAGCTGCTGTTGTTCCTCCTAGTCCTCGTCGTCTATTACGAGATCTAGTGGCAGGCTCAAACATGAGTGAATCTAGCGAGGAAGTCCCCACGTCCGATGAAGATTACCAGTTGTTTCCTCAGAGGTTATTTCCAGGAGACAACCCTGAACCATCTGTTATGTCATCACCTGGTACCTCATTACCAGCCGGGTATAGATCCTTGGGTCAGATTATTGCCGCCGCTGCCTCTATGGGGGTATCAGCTCCTTCTACGAGGCTGGTTGTTCCTTCTTTGGGGATGTCTCCACGGACACCCATTACGTCATCCCCTCAGGTTACTTTTGTACCCTCCATGCCCACTGTTTGTGTGGCCACATCTGCACCCGCCGTTACTACCCAGTCCGTAAGGACCACATCCCTTCCCGAAGACATCTACATAACATCTGATATGCTGAAGAACATCTCTCTGGAGGAGTATCGATTGTATCTGTAACAGTCGAACCCCAAGGTTGGACAGTCCTCTCAAGATCCCAACCGCTCGTACTTTTCGCATTATGCACAGGATGGTACACCCGTGTAAGTCTTTCCATATCAGTACGATGAGCATGGGAACCCTTTATGTTTACCTACTCCTGAGGCTCAAATTCATGCTCAGGGTTTACTGTATAACCAGGCTGGGCAGCCCTACAACCCGCAAGGACAACCTTTTCAAGGCCAACCTTCGGGCCAGCCTGGCTATCCTTATGACCCGCAGGGACAGCCCATACAAGGCTACCCTCTGGGTCAGCAAGGGCCATTATACGGTCCGCAAGGACAGTATTAAAACCCTTCCAGTCAACTTGTACAACCTCTCCCTGGAGTCCCAACTGGGCAACCTCAAGGACTCATAGGTCAACCGGGGTACCAACCGGACCGGTATATGGTCCTAGGGGGCAAGTCCAACCCTCTCAACCTTTTCAACCGCAGTATCCTCTTGGTCCCAATGTTGCACATCAGCCATGACCATCTTATGGTCCTGTTGCGAGTCAAACCGGTTATCAGCAACCACCTGGCTCTATTCTGCTACCAGGCCAACTGGCCCATCCGACACAACCTGATATCTCACCACCAGGCCAACTGGCCCATCCGGCACAACCTGGTGTCCCTCCACCAGGCCAACCGGCCCATCCGGCACAACCTGGTGCTCCTCAACAGCCAGGACAGCCTGCACAACCGACACAACCTGTTTACCCGGGTCAACCTATTCAACCAGGGCAGCCCGCTCAGCCAGGTCAACCTGTTCAACCAGGCCAGCCTGCACATCCTGTTTACCCTGCCCAATAGCCGACTTATTCAATTCCGTAGCCAAATCAACCGCTGCACCCTAACTATCAGGCTCAACAGGGTCCCACCTATCAGCAGCCCATTCGACCTCAGGGCGGTTACTATTCTCATGGTCAATATCGACCGAATTATAGCCAGCCCCAAGGTTCTAACTATTACTCTCAACAACTCGGCTACACCTATGATCAACAGCCAAATCCACATGTTGCTCACACGGGGCCGACTTACAATCAGGGTCCATACTCTAGTTATCAAGCCCCGTACGCTGGTTACCAGCAACCGAATCAGGCCGGATATACGACCTATACCCCCTATAGTCAGAATCCTATGGGACAGTACCCCTGGGGGCAATGATATTCCCAACCAGCGTGGAGCACAAGTACTTGTCCTTATCCAGGGCCAGGTATGTCGTCCAATCTGCCATTTTCATTCCTGGCTACCTTGGAATTACCGGATGTTTCAAAATTAACTAATGATCCAATTCTGCATAATCCTTATTGGCCTCCGGTTCCTACCAAGGTGCCTGGTGATTGCCCCAAGTTTGAGGGTAAAGCTGGGGAGGACCCCCAAGCTCACGTGATGATTTACCATCTTTGGTGTTCGTCCAACTCTTGGGTGGATGATTCAATCCGTCTACGCCTCTTCCAGCGCACTTTGACTGGCGCTGCCACTAAGTGGTATATTGAATTATCCCGTGGCATATTTTAAGATTTCAATACGTTAACCATGGATTTTCTTACTCACTTTCAGTTACTGGTTTGCTACGAAGCCGGGACGTACCTCCTAACTTCTTTGAAGCAGGACAAAGCCACTCACATTTCTGAACACATTCATGAGTGGCGACGTCATCGTAGACTGGTCAAGTTCCATATACCTGATCAGATACTAACTCATTGGTTCACCACCTCCTTCGTTAACAAAATCGCCCAAGATATTGCTATGGGAGTGTGTGTGACTGAAGAACAAGCCATAGCGCGTGCCCAATATCTGGATCTGGTATACTCTCAGTCCGGCACGCTTTATGATATTTTTCCTGATGCTCCAATGTCTGGAACCTCTAAAGCTCCGTCTACCCCTACGGTGGATGGTGTTATTGGTTCTGTGTCTCGGAATTCGAAGAAATCTTCGAATGGGAAGCAGAATTCCAACTCATCCAATAATTCTGCTCCTCCCACCCCTCCCGATTCTGGCAAAACTGTGGAGGTTAACTCCGTTCAGGCTAATCCTATGGAAAAAGCCTCCAAAGGAAAGAAGAAGGGCAAAGGTAAATTCAAATCTAACGCCCCAAAGCCAGAGTCCAAACCTCGTACCAAGGACGGTTCCCAACGTAAACTGAAGTACCCCTACCTCATTTGTGAAGGAGATCATTATACAAAATATTTTCCACGACGATGAAGTTAGTCGACTTCTAAAAGGCTCTAGAGGGACTCCGACAGTTCTTAAAGAACCGTTCCCATCTCAGCAGACCCAGATGGTTGAACAGCCTTCACCATCTGCACCATTTGGGTCTCAGGTCTTTATGATGAATGGTGCTACACCTATCTCTATTGCTACACGTTTGAAGGATTACAATGAATCGCGTCAGGCACCTGGGAAGGCAGTTGTGGACGGTCCACCTCCCCCACCCGTCTCTGGTTCATTGGAAATTGAGAAGCCTACTGCTGAACCTGTTGTGAGGCCACCTTCTAAAGGTGTTCTACGAAGATATTCCTACAATCCGAATGCCCGTGCCACTCAGCACTACAGTATTGTTGAAGATCTGGCACAGGCGCCTTCTGCCATGTCTGCATTGGAATTTCTTCAAATTTTCCCGTCACAACGGAAAGCTTTGTTGTCTGCAATCGGTGGGATCGATCCCACTGATTCTAATCTTCTCACCTTCGACTTAGAGAACTTTACCCCCCGACTGCCACATCAGATCTCTCTTGTTATTCAAGTCGGGATCAACGGTCTTAACATCCATAGGGCCGTTGTGGATGAAGGTGCTTCTACCTGTGTCATGTCGTCCGCTTGCTGGAAGGCCATTGGCTCTTTGGCCCTTTCATCATCTCCTAATTCCCTAGAGGCATTTGATGGTCGGGAATCGAAACCCCTGGGTGTTCTCGAGAGTTTAGCAATTACCTTACAGGGGAAGACATTCAACGTAGAAGTAGAAAGTAGTTGATGCCAAGCTTAACTACAATATACTTCTCGGCCGCAGTTGGACTCACGCCATGTTATGCGTACCATCCACCCTCTTTCGACTTATTAATTTCCCTCGCGAGGGAAAAATCGTTACTGTGGATCAATTGTCTTTCTTCACCTCCACCTCCGAGAACAACGTTTCGTACGTGGATCAGATCCCAAATCCCCCTGATAGTGTAGGACCCGGTCTCTTCAAGGACCCCGTCCTCATGGGTATTTTTCCCGCACCACCACCGCACACCGCTCAAGTTAATATGATCTCTAGGTCTGACGACCCATGGCTCATACCTTCGCCTGAGAAAGTGGCTGAGTTTAGAGAATCGATGCCCTTAACTCTGGTAGAGATTAGCTACTGTGAAATCGTCACCGCATTTGATCCTCCCCCTCCTCAGCATGCTCCTTCGATCATGGCTTTAGACATCTATTCTCAATCCCACTGGCTCGGTCAGGCCGACTCGCCTGATCCTCTTAAAGAGATTTTCCCTTCTGATGAAGCCATTGTTGAAACAATGTCTCTTGAGGAGCTACCTTGGAGCGATGGACATCATCGTTCCTCATTCATGCCTAGCTTGGGGGCAATGTCAAATTGTCTAGAGCGTTTTGCATCTCAGGTTCCCACTCCACTTCTCCAGACGCCCATATTGACACATGAGGTGCTTTTAGAGGAAAACCTAAGCAACATTACTCAAACCATTCCAATCGAAATCTCCGTTAAACTGGGGATAGTTGAGAATATACACGTGGGAGTAACTTGTTCTCTTGATGAGATACGAGTTTATACTAATCTTTTTTTAGAATTCAGAGATGTGTTCGCCTGGTCCTATGATGAAATGCCTGGGATTGATCCCAGCATAGTAGTGCACGAGATTCCTACCTATCCTGGTTCGAAACCCGTGTGCCAACGCCTACGCCCGGTGCATCCTCGCAAATCCACTTCCATTAAAGCATAAGTTGAAAAACTTCTGAACGCGAGCTTCATTTACCCGATTCCCCTCACAGAATGGGTCTCCAACATTGTCCCTGTAGATAAGAAACAGGGTACTATAAGGGTCTATGTTGATTACTGAGATATTAATCGGGCTTGTCCAAAGGAAAAATACCCCACTCCTTTCATAGATCAAATCATTGACGAATGTGCTGGGAGTGAGATTTATTCCCTGATGGATGGCTTTTCCGGGTATAATTAGATAAATATTCTACCCACTGATCAACACAAGACTGCATTCATCTGTCTGTGGGGTACTTTTTCCTATAAAAAGCTCCCGTTCGGCTTGAAGAATGTTGGAGCTACTTTCCAGCGTGCTATGTCCTATGCGTTTCATGACATACGCCATATCGTTCAGCCTTATTTGGATGATTTTCCAGCTCACTCAACTCGGCGAGAGGACCATCCAGAACACCACCGCCAGATTTTCCTTCGCTGTCGACGCTATAATATCCAGCTCAATCCTCATAAATGCGTCTTTTGCGTGGATTATGGCCGTCTTTTGGGGTTCATAGTCTCCAAGGATGGGATTCACCTCGATCCCCTAAAGGTCGAGGCCATTGTCAATCTCCCATCACCATATTCGTTATATCAATTGCAGAGTCTGCAGGGAAAATCTAACTGCCTACTACACTTCATACCGAACTACGCGGAAGTGGCCAAAGGATTCATGCATCTTTTAAATTAGAACGTTCCCTTTCATTGGGACGACATTGCTCAACAATCCTTTGAGAAGCTTAAGACATTACTGGTTAATGCTCCGTTGCTTCGGCCTCCAAACTATCACCACGATTTCACTCTATACTTGGCTACCGCGTTTAGCACCATAGCTATGGTTCTGGTGCAGGATGATGACAATGGCAATGAACACATTGTTTACTATCTATCGCGGAATCTTCTCGACATGGAAACGCGTTACGCTCACGTCGATAAGCTAGCTTTAGCAGTTGTACAAGCTATGCAACTTTTTCGCCACTACATCCTGCTGCATACCATTACCGTGGTTTCAGATTGCAACCCCATGACATATATTCTTTCTCGAAAATTAGTGGGGGGAAAATACTCCAAATGGATCGTTATCCTTCAAGAGTTCGACCTAGAGTTTACTACTACTAAGTCGACCAAATCACTGGTTTTCACGGATCTTATTTTCTCCCTCCCAACAGACTCCCCACCATCTCATTCTGAAGAAAATATACCAGACGAAAAAATATTCCTTATCAGCACCTGTGACCTATGGTATGGTGATATTATTTTGTATCTTTAGACGTCATCCTTTCGCTCTGAGTTGACTAAATATGCCCGACGTTGGATTCGGCATCAGTCTCAACCCTACCGCATTGTAGGAGATACATTATACCGGGTTGGAGTAGATTTGGTGCTCCATCGGTGTTTGACTCTGGAAGAGGCCGAAAGAGTTTTAAATGACTGTCACAGTGGCGCCTGTGGCAGTCACATGTCTGGATATGCCACCACCCAGAAGATTCTGCGTGTGGGTTACTTCTGGCCGTCAATCTTCAAAGAATGTATTGTTGCAGTCCGCAAATGTCACGCGTGCCAGGTTTTTCAGCGCAAGATGCGCGCGCCACCCCTCCCTCTACATCCTATCATTACCATCGGCCCTTTCGCAAAATGGGGCGTAGATTTTATGAAATGTAACCTCATTCGGCCTGGGGGCATGCATATATAATAGTCGTTGTCGACTACTTTACTAAGTGGGCCGAAGCGATGCCTACACTAGCCGCCGATGGTAAGACAAGTGCCCAATTTATCTTCAACCATATCATTGCACGTTTCGGGGTCCCTCAGGCCATTGTTACCGATCATGGTACTCACTTTCGAGATTACATGATGGCCGAGCTGACATCAAGATTGGGCTTACGACACGATAGCTCAACGCCATATTACCCCCAGGCAAATGGCCAGGTTGAGGTTGTGAACAAGGTTTTGGTCACAATGCTTCAACGAACAGTTGGAATTCATAAGTCCAATTGGCACCTCCAATTGTTCTCAGCTCTATGGGCCTACTGGACATCAGCAAAGAGTGCAACCAGATTCACACCATTCCAATTGGTGTATGGTCCGGAAGCAACCTTTCCGGGTTGATCAATGGGGCGATCCTTAAAGCCACAGGAACTTTGGCTCGATACTTCTTCCGAAGAAGAGCGTTTCTATTTTGTTTGGATGAAACCACCGCCATCGTTTATCCAGCGTAAGGGTGGGTCAAAGCACTGATCAATCTTTCAAATTTCTTCTGTTGACCTTTTGGTTATGACCTTGTCCCCATACCACCAAGCGCACGAACAAAACTTGTAAGAAGAGTCTTGTCCGTAAGGCCCCAGGTGAAAATGAGTATTAGCATCAACAGGAGCTCTGTGTGGCTGATAATGAAGGGAGTCCATCACAGCCCCAAATGGGTTGTACCTTAAGAAATACTATGCTTGAAGTTATTTTTGGTGTGGTGTGTGTACATAGGTGTGTATATTCATTTGTGTGCATGTGTGGTGTGGTGTGCGATGTAAGCATCTTTTTGCTGATCGGGTCTTCCTGATTGTGCAGATGTCCATTACTCCATTTGTGGGTTTCGCGGATGGTGCCTCCCGCAGTACCAGGAATCTGTCTTCGGCAGCCTGGGTAATCTATGATCCTGCTGGTGAGTTGGTTAACCTGCAAGGTGTGTGTCTAGGTCCTGCTACAAATAATATCGCAGAATATAGTGCTGTATTGGAATTATTAACTGAGGTTGTGGACCTCGGCATTTGTGAATTACTTGTGTATCTAGACTCACAACTTGTAGTATTACAACTTAACGGACATTATTCAGTAAGAAATCCATCCATTTTACGTCTATATTTGCGTATTCGTCTGCTGGAGAGAAATTTTGACTATATTACATATCAGCACATACCCAGACATATGAATACATTAACATATGTAGTAGCTAATTTGGTTCTAGATAGACATTTGCGCAATTTATAAAACATCATCACATGTGAGAAGATCCATCCAGAAATAGGTATGTATATATATATGTGTGGAATGTTTACATAGTGTGCATCACATAAAATCAAAAAATATACATGTTCGTCTTAATACATCCGGAGACGACATGTCTCTCAAAAAATATATGCATGAAAGAATCCCTAGGTGTCTAATCCGCATGGTGCTCGTGGTAACATGCTACTGCGTGCACTAAGCGTCTAAAGAGTCAGTGGAGGCGAATAGGCACTCCCACCGTATGTCTCTGATACGCCATCGGGACATCTGCCAGCCGAGCGTAGTCTGTAATCCCCCGAGTGATCCCCTCAAGGTTCTGGACCAACTCTCCTCCCTCGGCACCCTCCGCCTGAGGGTCAGCTGCGGGCTGAGTTCTCCGCACAATGGGAGACATATCGGCAGGTCTCTCTAGGCCGACGTTTGCATACACATAAAACTGGTGTTAGAACGGACATGTATTACCAAAAAAAAAATCATAAAACATAGAAATCAAAAAGAGAGGTCATACCCAACTCCTCGTCCTAGTCATCCCCCTCCGGAAGTGGGAGATCTGGGTCTCCAGTGAAATCGGTCCCGGCATAGGGCCAATCCTCGACCACGATCAGCGGACGCCGTAACCATCCAAAAAACTCCAGCCTCCAGGACATCTGTTGGCCTCCTCCTGATCTGGGCATAAGTGCTGCCCAGTGAGCCATCCTCGGCTCTCGTGGTATCGGCTCAGCAACTATGGCCCCTTGGCCCTGAAAGATAGGTAGTTGTTCCAGGATGAACGATACCAAAATGGAACTGTAGCCAAACTGCTTCAGTTTGACTTGCTTGCACTTTCTGAGCTGCCTCTTGATATTTATGGTCACTGCAGTAGCCCAATCAAACAGTGTCGGACTCATACACTCAGCGGCTAGCAGTAATTGGGCCTTTGTTGCCTCGTGTGGAGCTTGCGATCCCGCAGCTCGTGTGATGGTGTGTAGCACTACTCTCAGTGCTAGATCCTGGACAGTGTGGATGTCCTCTTTCCCGCTTCCTGATCCGGTTCGTGCCCCTGGGCACACCCTCGCCATTACCTGCTCCATCTTTTCCCAACATGGTCTGCTGCCTATCAAGATGGGCACCGGACCTCTGTGCGACAGTCCGGTTATGAAATATACATCGGAAACCTCCAGTTCTAGTACTTGGTCCCGAAGTTTGAAAACTTCCTCATTTTCGTCCCATATACTGACCAAGTATTATAGTAGCTCCGGTTGAGCTCATAAGCAGGGTGTGAGGAAGAATTTATTAAGTCCACAGTTCTTAAGTGCAGTCATGCAGGCCTCATTCTCCATGGCCATTTCATCCTCCTCTCCATGTTCCCTTTCCTTCCATTCAATAACCATTTTTGCCTTTATATCTGCATCAACACAATAAAAAATACATTGTTAGATCTCTGGAACATTTGAAAATCCACATAGATAGCTCACATTTTCAAAATTTTGAGCGGAAAATTGCGTTGCGCCATTGGCGCGACTGTTTTCCTAACAGTCGCGCCAGTTGGCATGACCTCTTTGTGAAGAAATTTCCATTGGCGCGGGTCCGTGCCCGATACCCGCGCCAATGGAGCGAGCCCTAAAAATTCAAAATGGTTCGCCCAGAAGTCTAATACATAATAAAAACATATAAAAAATGGATTGAAATGGAGCTTACGGAAACGCCTGTTACCTGGAACAAACAGGTAACTGAATGATAGCCCGGATCAATCGTATTCGCCGTCAGAATTTTGCACACGAAATGGACCACTCTTGCTCTCCAATGAGGTAAATAGTAAAAGTAATTTATTTTTTTACCATTTGAGACTTATTTAGAACTTTTGAAATCTAATTAGGTTTTAAAAGTCATTTTTTATTAATATTTTAATATATTTTGTCGAAAATGGATTTTACACTTGCCTTTCTGTGCAGCAACAGGTCTTTATGCGACTTAAACGGTGACACAAGTTGTATTTTATACTTTTTCGGACTCGGTAAATACACGAAAAAGTAATTTTGGAGTCATCTTTCAGCTCTTTTTTGACTCTCTAAACATGAAAATATTGCCGAGGCCCTTGTCATTTCGATCTCGTTAAAGTGGCCCCGAAACGACATCTACCCAGTATACGTTTACCCCTTTTTCGGGCTGGGATAGATTATTTATGAAAAAGGAATACCCTAGCCTATCGCGACTAGGAGGTTTCCGTACATAGTTTTCTACCTTTTCGATTCGAGGAACTATTTACAAAAAGGACCGCGCAGCTTACTTTTCCGCCTGTTTTTCAAACTCTAAACATGAAAAGACGCCGAGTTCTTCCTTTCGTACTCTTTAAACCCTCAATACACCATTCAACAATGACGTTATCTTAGGTCGCTCCTTCCAGGGCTCGTTAAATGTACTAGGATGGATTCGTCCTGTATGACCCAACTTATATTACAAGTATACCATCTCCTTCAAGCTTGTTATCAAAGCACTGGGGTCTCGCCGCAATGGTGGGGGAAATGGAACCACAACCATTGTCGTGTTGATGATGTCGCTTCGAACATGGAACTCGTCTCGCATTCACGTCGCAAGTTGGGGACATCTCATCTCGTTTTCCACTCTTCTCCTCCGTGGCTGGGTAATCCTCGGACCCTTCTCATCTGCTCTTGGCCTCGTCACCATGACCTCAGATCCGTTGATGTCGAATACTGCCAAACTCACTGTCATACTGCCATATGTTCAAGAGAAGTTGACCTCTATAGAATTTCTACCTTCCTCTGATTCTCGTCTGATCCTAATTCAAAAAGACATTATGTTCCTTTGTCTCGCGTCGATGATGTGGGAAACATTATGGCCCACCTCATTATCTAGGAAGCTGATCTAGAGACTCCCTTCTAGTACCTTGGAGCCTGCATGCCTTAATGGCGGGTTCTTCGCGTTCGACGTGAGGTTTTCATCATTAGCCTCCGATCAAGTGATTCTATGGGTGTTCGACGTCAGGTCATTGTTCACATGCCGTAGATTGTACCTATAGTACCTTGAGGGCCATTTTCATCATTGGTGGTACCTCTCGTGTCTGTTAATCAGACGATGTTCTTGCATGTTTGACTTCAGCTCACTTTTTCACATGCTTGAACTTGTACTTTGTTCGGGTCGAGATGGAGCGCAAGACCCTGGATTGTGTCTGTTGTAATCCAGGCTGCGAGTTTGTGGATTATTATGATTATTTACATGACTCACTTACTGGATGGCTGCGACCATACCTGAGTCTATTCATCGATCCTCACTGGATGGCTGCGTCCATGCCTTGGATCTGGATTATTGTATACTCTGTTATGGATGGCTGCACCCATACCACATATATATCATGTATCTGAGATATCAGTTGTATTTCTCTACGCAGGTTTTCCGACGGCGGTGTTTTCAGTTGGACACGTTCTCGTAAAGCATTTCACCCCTCTCTCTCTTTCGGGCCTCATGCTTTAGGGGGCATCACATACGCGTTCTTTTTCACCGTCTCACAATTCCCCCATCCCGCACAATTGGGAGGGCTTATCCCGTGACCTCGTGAGGGCGATATAGCTTGAAAGCATCATGGCATTCCCTCGAAACATGTGTACTTTCAATGTCCCAAGACAACCCTTGTAAAACCCCAAAACACCTCATCGTTGTGAAATAATTCGCACTGCTACCATGGGGAAATCCTTCAAAGAGGGCACGCCAATTGGTGCTCTGTCTCAGAGTCACACTCGCGCCAACCATTTTAAGGAGTGTTTTTTAAAAATAAATGGTAGAAGATTTACTCCAACCAATTCATAAACTGGTATCTATCTTGAGTTGGGAGGTTTGGCTCTAGATCTCCATGCAGAGGAAGTGGTTTTCCACCTCTCATGGAAGCTTCCTTGAGGATAGGGCCAATCCCATGATTATAGGGATCCCAACTCCCCTTCCTCCATCTATAAAAGCTTGCTCATCTCATTTGCAAGCTAGTCTCCAAGTTCCCAAGAGCCATCAGAGCCTTATGCTACAAGAGCCTTGATTCATTCCCTTAAGGCCAAATCCAAGCAAGGAGATCATTGTTGAGACATCCGAAGAGAGAGGTTTGTCCCATCCCCGACAGGCTTTGTCGAGACGTGTTCTGCTGGCGACCCTTCGAAGGAGAATTTAGTGTCAGAGCTATGGTTGTATTCTTCTTTGATTGATTAATGATAAGTGACTATTGGTTGTTATAGCATCATTTTTCACCCTCATGTGATTCATGATTGTCTCTAT